>CM021741.1:6190821-6329924 GCA_011075105.1 Heteronetta atricapilla
TTTTTTTTTTTTTTTTTTTTTTTTTTTTTTTTTTTTGTATTTAACATACATAAATCAGAAGAATCATAGTTCACTGCCTAAACTGAATGGGACTGGGCTCCATGCTAAAGGGCAAACCTAGCCTGTACTAACAATTCAAGAGAAAATGCAAAGGTAAACTGGGAAGAGGTTACAAAACTCCGCAGAAAGGACTGCTTTCTCAAGACAGCCGTGTCTGAGCTTCGAGCAAAGTAGTGTTGGAGGTGGAGCCACGTGCTGTGGGAGCAGGGAGCCCGAGACAAACAGCCACTGCATGCCAGGATGGGCAGAGCTCCATGTGCGCGCAGCAGAGAGCCAGCAGCACCTGCACAGTGCCCTGTGCTGGGAGAGCGATCCGTATAGGAGTAGGGCATCCATATGTCTAAATGCTTCTCTTGTGATACAGTTCCCTCAGACAATTCTTGAAAGCTCATCCTGAGCCAGTTCTGTACTCACCTTACAGATCCCATACCAGTCCTCATCCTCAGCAGCTGAACTCCGCGCTTCTCAAGGGGCAACACGTCATGTTTTACTGAATTCCAAGCAGAGCTGATCTACCGCATTTCCCTTGTAAACAAAAATAAATTAGAAGAATCAGCTACCTTATGCAAAAAAAAAAAAAAAACAAAAAAAAAAAAACCACAAACCCAAACCAGTTAAGTTAGCATTATCTACCACTGAGGCTAGCCTAGTTTGCTTTGACTTCGAAACCTTCAATTGCACTTTTTTCAGTTTAGCTTGCTTACTACTGAGACCCGACTCAAAAACCTGCAGTTTCTCAAGTTCCTTCTACTCCTCTCCAATATTGTTAGATGCTGACACAATATATCTTATTCTGTAATGATACTAGTCCTCTCTCCACGTGACAGAGCTAGTAAGAAAGCTGTGTGCCCAGCTCTGCGATACGATGCGCTAATTCATTCTGTGTTTTGGCACGGGGCTCCTCTGGCACACTTAATTTGATTATAGTCAGCCTTCAAGTTTTCCTCTCACTTCGGATGCTGTCATTTCTACTTCTGTAACTGCATTCACATTAACCAACCTTCCTTCATCTCATTTCTAACATGCTCATTCCTGAAAATAAGACAAAATGGTCATCTGGTAAGGTAGCATCATTAGGAACTTGACGATGCTCCTAATACACTCTGAAAAATACTTACACAATCTGCACCTTTAACAGCATGGTGATGCATATTTTTCTTTACAAATATATCTAGATACAAACATATATTTGGTAATATTAACATTGATCTCCCTCTTAGAAGTAGCTACAAACTACAGAGCAACAATATGCTAACAAAAAAAAACAAAAAAGTAATCTCTCTGACTAAGTTACATTCAGTTCCCTCCTACCCTCTGCCTGTACGAGGTAGAAAACAGTAGTTAAAAACATGTCTAGCAGCTAGCATCAGCTGCATTAGCGCATGTCATGTAGTGCCTGCTGTGTTTTATTAGACAAATATAAAATTAACAACAGAGCTATAATGATTTCCTAAACTGGTTCCAACACAAATTTCCAATTTGAGGTCAGATGTATTGCCTAATAAAGTTTTACAACAGCAGTCAAATAGTGGTACTTAGCTCCCCAGAAATACAACTCCTAATTCACCAGAATTAGTTTTAAGACTGTTGTTCATCACATAAAACAAAAATAAATATTATTATAGCTTTACCCAAAATGCTCAGACGGTAATATCCAGAGAAGATGGTGTTGGGTTTCTTTCACTTCAGACAACACAAATAAAGATACTTGATATATTTACATTTGTAGCAAACATGCACTATAACATCACCATTATTTGATCTGATGCTTGTAAACTGTCAGTTGGAAACTGTTTGGCAAGTACACACTTGGATTACATTGCTTCCAGAGCATGAAACTTAAGATAATAGGCTACTAGATTTTTGCACTGGTAAACCTTTTGTCTTTGTGATGGAGAGAATGGAGGCAAATGAACACGTTTCTAGCATATCAATAAATTAAAACCAAAGAGAGCTAGTTGTAGGTTAGAGAAAACAGAGATCATAGTAGGATCTGTTCCACAATAACAAAAGAGTTCATCTTCAACAACTGTTGCTTGACACATTCAGGAATCTGGTGCTAGGCATTACTTTAGGTCTTTGTCAGAAACCAGTGATGAAGTCAGACAGTCAGAAATTGTATGAAGAACAATAGAAATGTGAGTAGAATTTCCATGGACCTGTATTTAATTTATGAAAAATATATTTCAAACATTTAATCATGTCTGCAAAGCATTATTTTGAACATGTCTATTTAAAATAGTAAATTTTATTTAAAGACTAGTAAGCAGCCCAGACTGGAAAATCAAAATCCTCTCCCTAAGGATAAACCTAATCTAACTAAAATCTTTGTACAATAAAATAAGGAAGGCTCATAATTTTTTTTTTCAACATGTTCTTAAATTAAGTGAGCTAAGACCAGGACTTCATTAAGGACTTCTTTCATCCACCCCAAAAGACCGCAGGATGCACAGATCCGCTGCCGTTAGTAGCTGCACTTTCTGCAGGGCTCTTTTTACAGATCAGTCTCCCAAAGCGCTCTGCCGCAACAGGACAGCACATGCTGCTGAACCAGCACCGCTGACTGAGGGGGAAACTGAACGGGGTTAAACATTTCTGACATCAGGGTACCTCTTTATTGCCACAAAGGGCTCATCCTCCCCTCCATAACCACAGCGATCATCTCAGGGAGGAGAGGAGGGTGCTGCCTGGTGGTTAACAGCAGAGTGCCCAAGTAACAATAGGATGCACAAACTCCTCCAGTATATGCTTGCTCACGGAGTATTTTGGGAAAGCCCTTCTCCTTGTTTCAGTGCTAACATTAACCTGGGGGTATCGCTGAGCATTACCCAGCACCTGAACCGAAGGAGGAACGCCAGCAGCCAGCACGATGGTGGGTCTGTTTGCAACACCACTGACTGCACTGCTTTGCCTTGTGATGTGGTCAAAGCATGAGGAATTTATGGTTAAATACAAACTGCAGCTCTGGCTGAAATAAAAACGATTCCATTACACTAAAAAGATTTAATAAGGAACATTTAAAGTCATCGCTGGGTCATCTCATACATGTCCTGTTCAGAGAGGCCAAACTCACATTGCACAGCAGGGCATCCCAGAGTGAACGTATTCACAGGTTTTATGCTCTCTAGATTTTAAGTGGGAATGTGAAATAGGGTACAAAATTTTCCAAATCATATCAAATGACCACAATTACATGTCTGTACACACACATGACAGAAACAGACACATAAACCATGGTGCAAGCCTCACGCAGGGCCTCAGCATCACATAACAGACGCTCTGTGGATCTTTAGAGTTTGTAAAAATCTGATCACAAACTATTAACACAGCACAATCAAACATTTCAATTACTTTCAGAATGCTAAAGATGTTCAGCAGCAAAGAATCATGTGCTTGGTTTCAAGCAGCAGAGTATTTCTTTAACGATCCCATATGCCTTATATCACTAACTGTGGCTTTGTGCTGTTTTTCTAACTACTGACTCCTATAAAACCAGAACACGAGATAAGGTTATACTGCTGGAGATTAGCTTTCCCTTCTCTCCTCCTTCCTCCTGTGCTCCTTCTTTCCAGTTACAGACTCTTTGGGGTTTCATTATTTAGCTTTCCCCTCAGGCATGGGGATAACACCATTAGAGCCATTTTACAGGCAGCAGGATTCTATAAATGAGGCTCTTATTTAAACAGCCTCACACAGAGCTGATGTCAAAGTTCTCAGCTATTTACAGGTGACATCACATGAGACGCCTTCTGAAGCATAGCCAAAACAAGTACCATGCACAGATTAAGTTTTCTTGTCCAACATACATCAGAAAACAGTCATTCCATCCTCACTTCACCTCACCAAGCTGTTTCTTCAAGGAAATAGATGACAGAGCTGCATGGCAACTTTTATTTTTGGCCCTGGAACAGGCTAGACCTTGGTTCAACCTGAACAAGAACTGAGCAGACATTTGTGGGGACAACCATTATCTTCCTCATCAGATTTTCCAATCCCTACTGAAAGCCTGCAGCAAACAAAGAAAAAAAAAAAAAAGGATGGGGTGAGGGGGATGAGGTCTGATAGCAGCTCTAGACAGACAAGGCTAAATAATCACTGTTTAATTAATCAAGATCTGACAGTGCCACCGATAGTAATAAGCCAGGACGTGAATAAATTAGTTTTGTCTTTATATTTCTTAGAATTCATCTGAAACTTACCAAAGGAATAAGGCCCCAGATCTTTGGTGTTCAACTATACGTAATATCCAAGTAAGTACTACATGTATATATATACACATACAGTATTTGGGGTGGGGAATGAGGACAAAATCGTATTTCCCAAGGTCAAGCAATTTCTTAGCAGCTCAGCTTTTCACTTAGAGTACTAACACATTCTTATAGGTAGTCCGGTTATTTCAGTGGAACTGCTCACATGAAGGACACGACTGCAGTGAAGCCGTTCGCAGGATAGGGCCCTGAGTTTTGAAACCTAATGTGGGATTTATACAATACACACATGCTTTGAAACATCTTTCAATTCCTCTGTTAGATATTAACCCTACATAGTAAATTTTGCCATTTATTAGCATACATTTGGAGTTTATTTTCTCAATGTTTAATCATGCATAGCAGTCATTAGCATATATGAACACTCCTTTTCTAGAGCAGTTTGTGTAGAATTCTCATTTGGGTTAATTACTATGTAAGATAGCTAAATTCTAATTAAAATTCAATGGCACATGTAATGATAAAAATTTATCAATACAGGGTCCTTTTCAGCAGTTACTTTTATTAAATTACTTCATTGTTTATTTCTTGAAATTGGGATTTTAAATTAGGCTGGTTTTTTACTGCCATAATAATGGTTTCACTAGGCTTTAACTGCAATTTTTTACTCCATATTTTAAGGGAATAAATGCCTTCCAAGTCTTGTATTTACTCATTTTTGGTTGGATACGGCTTTAAAGATCTATATTAATCTCCATCTCCCAGCACAAGGTGCAGGAGTTTGGTACCATTCAGGCTAATGGCTAACATCCATTAACTTCAGGGGAGCTAGGAGCCATGAAGCCAAATAGCATAGATCAAATCTCTCCATCGATTAAAACAAGTCTTAAATGAGAACTCTACTATTTTCCTTATACTACTAGCCAGTACTATAGCTGTAAAGACCAAGTGTAATTAGGAGCAGTTAGTGCTAACCATCGCTGGTGCAGAGCTGAAGGCAGCAGCCTCTGCTGTTCCTCAAGCTAGCTCCAGTGCTGCGCTTTTAGAAGTCACCACCGTGGATGTTCACATGTATTTGCATAAATATCTAGCAGCTGAGGAAAATATTTTGCTCCCGCAAACATTCTTCCATTTTTAGACAAATTATCTACATTAGGCAAATCTTTCAGCTTAAAAAAAAAAAAAAAAAAAAAAAAAAAGAAAACATTTTATTTCATTTGGGTGGGGTGAAATGTGCATAAAGAATGTTTGCCAGGTTCTGGTCTGAGCTCATGCTTTGCTCGCTGCATGCAGGACAAACTGCTGGAAACCAAACGTGCCCTAAACAAAAACAAAGCCGAGCAGCAAAAACTCTTTTCTGCTGTACTAAATGCAGAAGGCTGTTATTCTCAAACATAAAAATGACTAATCACCCTTTAATCAAGTTATGGTTAATAAACTCATCCAATTTTTGCTTAATCATGTTAATATTCAGACATGTTAAACAGTAAATCCCTTCAGGCATGCAATCCTGTTTGCCAAGTTTCAGCCTACAACAAGGTGTAAATCTCTGAAAGCAGCCCTTTGGAAATGCTGACAAACCTTTGGCTGTTGTAGTGTAAGCTGGAGTCTCTGTAAAACAAAGTGAAAGCAGAGCTAAGTTTCTCTACTCATTTCTATCCTGCCTAAGATTCACACAAGGTAATTCCCCCATCCGAGATTTACCCCTTGCAGAACCTCCGTTGCTACACAAGCCAGAGAATATAATTGAAACAGGCAGGGAGAACAAAAACGAAACATAATGAATTATTATTAGAGCATAATATTTATGACAAAATATAGTTGATACTTCCACTAATAGTTTAATTATAGTAGATCGGATTATCGGAGGCAACTGTAATCAGATTCATGCAGTTGTTTGTTTTTAAAGGTGCTTTATGACTTCTGAAGCAGAATAAATGATAAATAATGCATTTCCTCCGAGTTGGTGGGAAAAGTCAGGCTATAATTAGCATACAGAATTACATATTCCGACACTTGCTGTTCACCGATGCCATTTCTGTCACGTCATGCAGCATAAATAAAAAGCTGGCAATGTGAATACCCCCTAATAACTTTTCTCTTCCCAAAAGCCCAAACAGAGCTTTTCGTCAAGTAACTCCTTACGGGAAAAGCCCCTGGATTCAAAGCTCCCACCAGCTTCATTCTAAACGAAAAGCCCACTTTGTGCCGCACGTGAGGTGAAAACTGCAGACCGCTGCCGGATCCTAAAGAGAGGCGCAAAGAAAACTCGGACAGCATGGCAAGGAAGGCCCCTTTAAAGGCAGAACCCAGGGAGATGCTGAGCAGGGGCTCCAACAGAGGACCTTTGTACTTCGATGCAAATGAATCCCTGAAAAACAGACTGCAGACAATGACCAGGGAGAAGTCACGGAGAGCCAATCCATCTGCAGCTATTTTGTTAACTCAATGTTTCTTACATTCTTTCTGTTACACAAAACACTTGATGTTGACAGCTGTGAATTTTAAACAACTATTCTGTGTATGTTTTTCTAATTTTGTGTATTCAGAGAGTTTCCCTGTGCTGGGGGTTGAAAGCGGAATCCTTGGATTCTATAATTTAGAGATTTCATGCTTTTCAAATAGCCACAGCGACTCTGATGGAAAAACAAAGTGGAAATTAAGTGTCTAACGGAGAGGGCTTCAGATAGCAAGAAAAGTGGTTGCTTTAGAGATCTTACACAAAATAAAATTCATATAAATATGAGCTACGATTACAGAGAACCTCTGTAAACTATTTGCTGCATGCGGCAAATATATTAATAAAAAGTATGGAAACTTTGTTTGGCTAAACCACAGTCTGATTACTCAAAATCCACTCGCACTTTGTAGCTCTCCTTTTAAAGAAAAACTGCAGCATTTGGAAGAAAAAGTTTGTCTTCAGTCAATTAATTAAATAAAATATTTGAATATCAGCAATTTGTCCGTGTAATGAATGAATTTTTTTGACTAGGTCAAAAACTAACTTAAAGCAGATGCTGGTCTAAAGCATCTGCATCGAAAGCTGGTCTACATTTCTATGTATATTGAAGAAAAAAAAAGAAAACCCACAGTTAAAAGGCTCCCTGTAAAACAGAGAAAAGAGAAACACAAACAAGATTCCCTTTTCCACTAAAAAAAAAAAAAAAAAGACTTGAAAATAGTTATCCATGGGTATTCTGTGGTGATTGTGCCACAGCCACGGATAGATGTGCCAAGTGCTGTTGTTATGGATAACCTGGCATTTAGCAATCCTGGCCAAAGCCTAGCTTTGATTTTCCCCCCTCTGGATCCATGTCACCAATGGGCCTGTGTTGTCCCCGTCAGGCAGGGAGGAGCCTGGCCATGGGGACGGGGCCATGTGGCTTCCTCATGGCTCTGCCACTTTGAGGCCCTCCGAGGTGACTGCCTCCACCTCCTCTCCCCAAACCTCTCAGTTTAAAACCAGGTGGGACCCCGGGGAGGTACCTGAAGCAGAGAGGGGCACGGGCCGCTGTGTGTGGCAGGGGACCAGGAAGGCCCTGCTTGTCCTGGAGCCAGGCTGCTGCAACACACCGTGACGGTGACGAGCTCCATGCCTGTGCCACGGCTGTGTCCTGGGCCTCTCCCCACGCTGAGCAGCGCAGTGGTATGGTGGGCTTCTGTGGTGGTCCACCTCCTCCTCTGCTGGGAGACCAAGCAAGCATGCCAAGACCTGAGGAGACAGACACTGCCACGTTCCTGTCTACGTCTTCTGCTCAATTTCGTTCCCCTCCACCAATGGCCTGGGAGCCAGAAACCTACACGTCACTGCTCAGCTTCAGGCCTCGACACCTCTCCTCTGCAAAGCGTCTCCAGGCTGCTGACAAAAAACTCCGCCAGCAGCCTCCGCACAGCCCGCTCCATTTTGACATTCTCCCTCCCTAAAACCTGCAGGAACCGAGCAGAGCAATGGCAATGTGGTTTTGCTCGAGGGAGGACAGGAGGTGGGTTTTGTCTAGTCTGGAAACATATTTTCACTTCTTCCCAGTCATTTATTGTTCTTCTTTTGGCACCAGAAGAACATACTTTGGACATGAATTTCTCTGTGGGTGTTACATGGGAAATTAATCTCTCTCCAAGGCATACACGGTCCGGGACAGTTTTGAAATGTGTGCAAGAGGATGGAGAGGGAGGGAGGCCATGGAAAGGAGGTCACCCCATCGGGCAGGCCGGGACCACTGGGTGAGGGACGCTGCCCATGGCCGGGCACGGGATGAGCTGCCTCTGCTGTTCTCGACCTCACCAACACCGACCTGCACAGCCCTAGTGACATGCTGGTGCCATCCCCCGAGCCCTCGTCCTGTCCCCCAGGCATGAGGCACGAAGCAAGCAAGCTGTGGGGAGGGAGGGGACGCTTCACCAGCAGGCACTGAAAGGCCTGCCGTTGTTGTAGGCTTGATTTTCCATTAGAATATCCTGTATCAGCATTGCCTGCTCCACTCTGCCCTCCTCACAGCGTGATTTCAGTCTCATTATTTATTTTTACGATGCAGCATATTCCATTTACATGGCAGCTAAGTATTATAACCAGTGTGAAGTGCCCCTATACTATGTACTATTAAAAATAATAAAAATAATAAAAGTTGTAGAACTTTGATCCAAAAGCTCAAGAGAACCATAAAAGGCTTTACTCTTTTTTTTTTTTTTCTTTTTTTTCCCCCTGAATTAGAAAAGAAGCAGAAACCTATCAAACAATTGTTTTTTATATAACTTCTAATGAGTCACTCAGAGGCATTAGACACCACCATACACATAGATATTTAGGCACTCCTCTGGTCAAAATTATGCTTTATGCAAACAAAAGGCCTCTCACTACACACTTACACAATAGGTTTACGCTGAGCCACTACGATCTATCATGTAACTGAGTGCTTAATGACTCTTTAATTTAAGGATTATTGACACAAAAGATGTAACAGCTGCTTAAGAGTTACTACACAGCAGCAGCTTTCCAAAAAGATATCACTTCATCATTTTTGTATTTTCTAAACTATCCAAAGACGCTTACGCTCATGGCAGTGACTTGAAAGATGGAAAAATTCAAGGGGAAATAAATTAGAATATACTTGACCTCAGTGAACTAGGAAAAATATAAATTTAAACACTCTCGGTTGAGAACAGATTTGTTACTATTTATTTCTGACATGCCAAGAAGCTTATTTTATCTGAAGAGAAGCCATCCAGACTAAGACCCTGTATTTTACATTGAAGGCCATTTAATTTTTTTTTTTTTTAAGCAAAGTGAAGCCCCTTGCAAGAGTCACTTGGGTAGCACTGGCAGAACTATAAGCACAAGTGGTAATGAGCACCACCGTAATAACAGAAACTGGACAATATAGGAGAGTTTGTAAGGTTTTTTTTTTCTCCGCATGTGCGTGCGTGTATACATATATATATTTATAAACCCTTTAACAATGAATATTCCTGCTGCCAAGCATTCAGAGACAGGGCTGATTTCCTTTCAAGTAATTGATGTAGGCTTTCTTCAGTATCCAGTCCAGACAAGTTCTCAAACGTGAAGCAGGAAATCACACCGTCAAAGGAAAGCTGAGCATTCCTGCCACACGGTCCGGGTCAGCCCCTCAAAAACACTAGATTTATACTACTGCTGCCAAAAAAACTTGCATTTCCATGCCCTCCTGTTGCTAAGATAAAGGATGTTTCCTACTGCCTCAGAATGCCGTCCTCATTTAAAACTCCAGCTATGTTCTGACAAAACATGCTGCTGTCACCCCAAATTGAGCAAATGAGCCTATGTCCTACAGTATAAAGACCAAAAGAGTTATTGAATATCACCCGGGGAGCACAAAATGAAAAGGCTCCCATTTCTTCCTGACCTTTTTGGGCATTTTTTCCTGAAATCGGCCTAGCCCTTCAGCCTTCATTTCTCATTCTGTCTGTGGTAGCACAGGAAGGACAGCTTGGACTTTTCAGTTTCAAACAGATCAAGTTTTGTTAAATAACTTTTTTTTCTTCTTCTTCAAACCAGAAGCGGAAGGGAACACTGTGAAGAAAATGGAAACTGGCAAAGAGCTTTAACTTCAAATAGCCTTGTAAGTCAGTGTTGATGTGCAAAACTAATTCTGTTTTTTTGGCATTTAAATATAACCCGACAGTTACAAAGGGGAGGGGTAAGGGTAGGAGAAGCGTGCTGCAGATTACCAGCCAAGTGCAAAATGCGCAGAAGTGCAGTGTTATGCCTTCTGTTTATCAAAAGCAATACAGATTAGATTTATTGGCACCGTGCTTTACAGAGGAGGCTATATACAAACTTGCACTGCAAAGTCTCAGGAAAAGGCCTTGGACAAAAAGCACTGCTGCACCCCCGGTGTCTGGGAAAACAACGCCTCACCCACGTCAGGAGGGGAAGTTTCCATGGAACAAGAATCCCAAGCTTCAGTAAAAAGAGATATGCAAATAGCCTCATTCATTAAAAAAAAAAAAGTACCACTGAATATAATGTATCTAAATATTTGTTCAGGGTTAAGTGGTGTTGTCTAAACAAGCAGAAAAGCTCTTTTTTATGTAGATTTGCTCTCCCTGTTAGGAGTGCCAGCTGCATACTTACTACTTGTTTATTTATATGCTTTTCATTTCCTAGAAATCTTCTGTGTCATTTTTCAGATGCATGGGGAAGCAATATTCTGACATCGTGTAACTCTACGATCCATATCATCGTCTGTTCGAGCTTTAGCTTACTATCTATTTTACCAGTCATCATAATATGCTGATGGGAAACTGCAGGCTTCTCATCCTTAAAGAATGAGACATGAAACTGGACAGGTTCCTGTTTATCCACCTGTAATTACACCCCACGTGCAAGAGGCCACATTTTCCTGGGGTAAAACATCTACCCGTTCAGCACAACCTGCATCCCAAACCATTGTTGTTTAAGCCTGCTGGCAATGCTGCTTCCTACAGCAACCCAGATTTTGCCTCTCCTCGTCTCTGCGGTTTTCAGCGTTGTCATTACTTGGTGCTGTGGTCCCATGCACAATCGAGAAGCACTTCATAGCTAAGAGGAAGAAAGGATTTCTACCACAAGAAACAACCGTTGGTGCAAGGGGTCAACAAGCACTACCACTGATGTAGGACCTGGAGCGCTGAAGGGTGTGAAGACGGCTGAAGTGCAGAATGGGATCCCGACTGCCAGTAACTCATCGTGGGGGAGATATATGGGATCACTCAAGCAGAAGGGGAGATCTCTGACAGCTCACTCAAAGCAAGATGAGGGAATGCTACCATATTGAATAGGCATCAGGAGGGGAGGCACCTCACTCTTGTCCTCATCCTGGTTGAGAGAAAGCAGTTCTATGAAACGAGCAAGAGCTGAAGAATTCCAGAGAGTGTTTCTTTCCCCCCCCCCCCCCCCGCGGGGGGGCGGCGCAGGGACAAAGGCTTTTAAACATAGCATATAAAATTTCTTTTGATCCTTTAAGAGAATATTTAAAGGCGGACACTCACAAACCTACCAGCTTTACCTTAGCAGTGATCTCAGCATCTCACTAGACAATGCACAAAAAATGATCCATAACCTTGTGTTACTGCAAACAGAATGGGAGTATTTACAGGCAAGTCTGGCATCTGCCACAGTCTCAGTTCATTATTGACTAAATGACTGCAGGTAAGTAAAAAATTAGCAAACAGATTTCTACTTAATGTCTGTCCTTGTGCAACACCAGCATTCAAGTGCTACATTCCAGAGAAAAAGCCACTCAGGAGCCTCTTTTGAAGACAGCATTTACTTCATGATTTTTTTTCCAAATCTGTTGTTTGCATGAAGCTTTTTCCAGCTGGTTAGTCACACCAAATCAAGACAGTCAGTAATCAAGGACAACTCTACCTGATGAAGGATGGGCCCTCTTGGTGGGCCCCCTCTCTCAACAGCCATTTGTTGGTGCTGAAATTACATTTGCTCCTGAAATAATCCTGGAGCCCCCAGATAGCAGAACACCAAAAGGGAAAAATTACTATTCAGCCTGGACGAGACCTTCGTGCTCACATCAATAGCCAGAACAAAGGAACAGACCAAACTAAATATTTGAAAATGAAAATACAACTTCACAGAAATGACCCCTAAACTCCCCCCAAATAGAAGCTCCAAGTCATCAGCAAAACTTCTGTATAGTTTCACGCCCCGAACTTATTTTCCTTTACCAGTGCTGTTCACCTTTACTTGCATAAATAGCTCTTCTCCTTTCTTCTGTGGAGGAAAGCAATCTACCATGCCCAGGTGGATTTAATAAGGGAGGTCTAATACTGGAGGTCAAAGAATATGAATGGATTAAAAGATTAGGGAGAAGAGCATGAAGGCTTTCACCTTTACGGTTCCTGTTCTGAATTCGTCTGATGTCAGCTGTGAGCGAGCAGTGTAACCATCAAGGAGCTGTGGCTGCATGGAAATCTTTCCTTCAGCTTCGAGGAGTTACAGTAAGGGATCATTAAAAGAAATAAGTCTGAATATTTTGAAAATATTTACTGAGACTGCCTCTCATTATCAAGCCCCATATCTACTTCTCTGTTTCTTCATATTCCACTACCATAAACACCACGGCGGCTTTACAGTTAAAAAAAGAAATCCCAGACTTTGCGCTGTTAAATTCAAATTTACCAGCTACACCATCTTTTTTTCCTATGACTTCAAATCTCTTATTTCAAACAGATATCCCTATCCACCACTTTCAGTGAGGTTTCCTGTTACTTGAGGTGTTCTTTGTGTACCAAATGACACTTACTATGAGTGGTAGACAGCAAAACAAAAGCAAAAAAAAAAAAAAACACCAGAAAAATAAATAAATAAATAAATAAAAGCACAATCTGACTTTGGTAAAAGTTATTCCTGCAGTCTCCATGATCAAACCAGTCCACAGGAGCCATGGACTGCAACTTAACCTCCCCTGGGATTTTGGCAAAATCACGTTAAAGTGGTTCATTATGGCATTACCAACGGCTAAAAGCGCAGCAGGGTTTTACCACGCTTGTGCACATAAATTCTCAGCCATCTTTTAAGACACAGCTCACTGCTTCAGCTCCACAAGTTATGCAGAAATGATCTTATTTTTTTCACTGCTGAAGTCCGTATTTTCACTTTCACATAGCCAATTGGGAATGCAAGCAGCAAAGTGCTTGAGAAGTAAATCAGGCCCACATTTGGGGTCCTGCCACGTAAGAAAGGAGGGAGCTCAACAAGTGGCACGCTGTTTCTACATATTGGAATAACACTCAGAAGAGCTGAGTGTCGTATTTGGTTCAGGATTTAAAACCAGCCATGATTGCCTCCAAAATTCCTTCAGTTAAAAAAGCAAGCTGCACAACAGAACCGTCAGCCGTGACTGAGGCTGGTTGAGTAATAAACTCAAAACTACATAAAATGAACCTCATGTTTCCATGGTGATGAATACATCTTTCTCTTCAGAGTGTCTTGTGATGTAGAAAACATTCCCCAGTACTATTTTGGTAGTAATCTTTCTAATGGAAAAATCACCATCTCGGACAATACTAATGAAAACACCAACGTGCATTAATTTTAGGATGACCTTGATAAATTGGCAGGTGAAGATGAAAGCAGCGCAGTGCCCAACGGAAAAGTAAATCAGTGAAGATGCCCACCAGTGACATACATATATATTAAAAATTAAATAAATAACTAACCACAAGGCTGGTGGCTGCTAAGATGAATGTGCAGAACTGTTCATTTGCTTTACCTCTCTGATACATGCTAGTAAATCCATTTTTGCCTCAGTAAAGCTTCCTCGACAGTGAGAAGATGTAAATCTTCTCAAACAGATACAAAACGTATCACCTCCTTAGGCTAGCCTTGCTTAATGGCAGTGAGGCATGGCCAATTGCAGCCACTCTTAACGCGAGATATTTGACAGGTATAAGATCAGGCATGTACTGTAGGAAAGGTCCCAAAGCTCGCCTTCAGTCACGAGGCTGCTCTAAGGGTACGAACTGCTACACTCTGTCACCACTGCTTAATTTACAGCCGTCCTTAATGTGGTATGGTGTTCTGTTCGGAGGGGAAAAGAAGAAAAAAAACCTTCTTAACGGTACATGCTTGACTTTGATCCAGTGACACATTTCTGAAGGAAGGCACCTGACGGGACGAAGCCATACTGCACTTCACCCAGTGAGCATGCCACGTGCGGCAGTGCAGGAGCCGCGGTGGGGGTGTCCGTGAGGGCAGCGCTGCGAGCTCGAGGCAGCTCTGCTGCACCTCGGCACGGGAAGATGTTCCTGGGCTCCCTCAATAAGCAAATTTACCTGTCCCACCCGGACATGAAAAATGAGGCATCTTAACTTGCAACCAGACCGAGAGAATGCTGGCTACAGAAACAGAGTGAAGGTTTGATTTAAAAGGCACGCAAGCACAAGTGTCATTTGAAGTACGTAAGCAGATGCTAATAGGCCTGCTCAAGTGTTTAGAGCTACACATATGCATAAGCATTTTCTTGGAAAAAAAAACTTGCAGATACATCTGACTGTTTTACTGACACTGTAACTGCATTAGGTAACAGATACGTTTGGGGGCTGCACTTCTTAGAGCACAATCTTCTACCAAATGCATGTTGGGAGGATGATTTAATCAGAAACAATTCAACAGACTCTGAAAACAGAAACAAAATACACTACGTTTGGTATAAAATTGTCCTTGCAAACATCTAAATGACACAAAATGCTAACTAGCTATGAGCAGGTCGCAGGTAATTGTTGTGGATATAATTTATATTCAGAAATCCTCTGGTGATTTTCTTGAAAAACTGGTTGAGATTTGACTTCTCTCTGTGTCAACAGAAACTGCGTCCTACACATTTCATATTCTTCCTTTTTGTTTTATGCACTAAATCTGAAAAATATTCAGCAGAATAGTGCTGTTCTGATACGTTTCTAATTTAACAAGCAGCAAAGCCATACGGGCTAGAAATAAAAGATTACCTTAAGGAAAGACATGAGAGGGAGCCAATTATACAAAGATGTGTCAACATGTGCAAGGTTTATGAAAACGATCAGCATTACATCTCAGTCAGTCCTGACTTTGTACGGGTTACTTTTTTATTCCTGTTGCTGTAGAAAGCTATTTGTTTTTTTTTACAGTATAAATCTTTCTGTTTAGCCAATAGTCCATAAAGGTGCCATTTTGTTATTTCAGATTAGGGAGAAATGAACACAGCATTAGACAAACACAGCAAGAGGTAATACTTCATGATATACTTCCTGAACATGCAACAAAAGTGAGGTTGCTTTTTCTCTTGTGACCTCTGATAGTCAAGATAAGTTCTCTTTTTCCTGTATCCGTGAATCTAAAGCCATTGACTAAGTCAAACCAACCTTCTGCATGTTTTTAGAGCTTCCTCATGACTTGTTTTCAATATTGAAACACTCATTAAATCATTATCAGTATCCTTATTAATTAACATTAGGGTCTTGCAAGAAAACGAGCGATCCGGAAAAAAAAATCAGGTAAAACGTTTAAATTTACTAACTGACCCCAGATCTCAGAAGAAACAAGCAAGATCTAGGCCTAGTACTGCCCTTGGATAATGGCACATTCAGCATCCTAAGAGTATTGCAATTAAACCACAGTCTAATTAGAACACAAAAGACTTTTTGGTAATGAATCTTGCTGGCAAAGAGCATCTTCAACACTTACTTCACAAACAATAGCAGTTGTCGAGGGATGCTAAACAAATTTCAGAACTGGGTCTTTTCACGGCAATTTGGAATATTTGAGATTTTGGTCTTTGGTCCTCAGTGTCAGCTAGTTATTTATGTTCCCAAAATGCACTAATGATCCCTAGGCAAACATACACCATTTAAAAAATTTACCAGTGTGCCTGTGATTACATACGGCTTTCCAAAGGAAGCCTGGCCTATCCCTTTCTGACCTATTTTCCTCCAGTTCCGCTTCTCTCTGTCCTCTCAGCTGAGTGCTGGAAGCTGCCTTAAGTGGGATAAAAATAACAATAAAAACCCAGCGCCTACAGCAACCCTCAAGCTACAGAAGGTGAAAAGAATTACATTCTTAATTCACAAGACTCTTTTTACATATAATCATTCCTTTTAGGTAAAGGTCAAGTTACAAGATTTTTTGCATTATGCATAGTGATTTCCATTTTGGCTTATTATTCGGTGGTATAAAATTTATGATGTCAGATTTCATGACAGTTAAACCTGAGTTTGTTCTATTTCAGAATGACATCTGGGTGTAGAGAATAACAAAGCTTCCACATTAAAATGGCCTCATATTTTTAGGCCAGCTCCTATGAAAGACATCAGAACAGCAGATACTTCAACAGATGTTCAGAGAAATATTTTACTTTTCAAGTGCTGCTAAACTAAAATGGGGGTAGAGTTGCATAATGGGAAATGAATCATTACAGTCAATCATGAAAAATATTCAATTGTTTGGAATCAAAGAGTTTGGAAAAAGCCTCTCATTTCAGTGCTATTGCAAGACATTTTATATTCAAAAGCAAATAATCTAAGAAAACATTCAATGCTGCTGCTTAATCCACTTATGAGAAAAAACAGGTTCTTCAAGGAAATAAATGTATAAAAGCACATGTTTTATTTGTTAATGCGTGTAGCAGATAATGATTTTTAGCTGACAGTACAATTCTTCATTATGACAATGCAACATCCTTAGTGAAAATTGAGTAGTCTTAAGGTGTTCTGTGCTGTTCATTCATGCAAAGAATTCTTGTCAAATATTTTAATGAGAAGAAAAGTATGGCAGTCGAGATTAAAAGTCAAGGTGACCTTTAACTGTGGAAAACAGTATCTACATATCACCTTACATTTTTTTTAAGGTCATCATTTCTCTCTTGAAGAGTCATGCCTTAAATGGGAAAATGCCGTGCATGGAAAGAGCTAACTAAAAGCTGTTCTCAGCTCAGAATGAAGCTCGACGTTATGCCTACTTTAAATCACACACATCCTTTGGTATAGACCTCAAATGCTTGCTGCGGTGTCTCCAGCAAAATGAGCAAGAAAATTGCACGTTAGGAAAATAGTGGATGTACACCCACCCCGTGCCTCAGTAAAGCAATAGAGTGACGTCCTGTGAGCTGTCACTCCTCTCTAGGAAGAAAGGCAGGGTTGGAGCCCCTTGTTCCAGGGGAAATGGAGTGGCCAGCTTTCTGCTGTCACGCTCCAGGCTGCACAGGTTAGTTGAGCAAATACTCTTCTCCTTGCACATCATGCAAAGGTTCTGCTGCATGAACAAAATCCTCCACCCTCCATCTGGCCTTCAACAAGTCCCAGAATAGTTTGGAAACATCGTTCTGGTTACTGGAGGTGAAATACAAACAAGTCATCAAATACTGGCTTTTCACAATGTAGTTTAATGTCTACTCAAAGTGGCTGTGGCCAAGGGGCAATATCTGTACTGCAGCCCCCTCTAGAGACCCCCCCAAGACCCCTCTCGCTGCCCTGAGCAGGATGCCAGGTCTGGATGCCAGCCTGCAGAGCCCTGCGTTTGTCCCTTCTTCCTCCCAGCCATTTTACAACGTCCATTTACCCTCCTACAACTGGAAGAGGCAGCAAACCTGAAAGAAGGACAAAGTCCTAGAAGGCCTTAAGCTGTTAAAAAGAAACTAAAAAAAAAATTAAAAATCCATGTGGGTACAGAAAGAGAAATCACGTGGCAAGGGTGGGTTGATAGAGACCTCAAGGCTGGTCCTAAATATCAGCGTGAACCTGCTCTCTCATTTACGTATTTTGTCTCTCAATTTATTTACTTATGTCTCATCTTTGCTCCCTTTCCCACACCGAAGGCGGTTCAGGTATAACATGACATCAGAGCGGCGATAAGGCATTCGGATCAACATTGCTTTATGTCCAGCCGGCTTGGCATGGGCTGCCCACAAGCACAGGCAGAGAAATGAATGTTTTCTTGTATCTGTCCACAAAGATACGTTCTTAGTTATATATACTAAGAAGATTACTCACAGAAAATCATTAATCATCTTTATCACTACCAAACATAGTATCAAGCACATACAAAAACGTGTTTCCTAATTGCTACTATGGAGACAAAGGAACAGAGGAATGGAAGATGAAAATAAAGTACCAGGTGTCATACCTTCTGAAAAATGGTACGTGAAATAATTTAATTAATGGGTGATATCATTTATACAAGGTTCTAAGTGAATCTTAAATAATTATAATACCCAAACACAGTAAATCAGATTTTAAAATTGCCTAAGAAAAATATCGTGGATAAAGTTGCCAAAACATACAGTAATGGGATAAATCTATTAAAATATGGCAATACTGGCACTGCTTTGAATCACAGCCTGAACTTGCAACAGCTCTAGACTTAACAGATTCTTTATAGATTGGTGTTCTTCCCCATTAAATTTAACCACTTATTCTGAAAACCTGCTTACTGCGCACTGTGTAAATAAATGACTGAGACAATCCACATTTTTTTTCCAAATACTATAAACTGATTAAATAAAGTGAACAAAGATAAATCATACATTATTTCATATATGTAACATACATAAAGAGCTCTCACATTTCGGGCAAATGAACTTACTGTATCTTTCAGGAATTTCCAAAGAGTTTTGTGAAAATCAGATTTGAAAATGTTAGGCTACTTTCATTTAAAAAATATTCTAACACTTTCTGGTTGGTTGCTAACATCTGAAAAACAACACATCCTGCAACTACTAATGCTAAATACTCTCCTCACTGAACACACAACTGTAATTAGCACACTAGTCCACTATTTTAGGTTTATTGAAAAGTGCACAAAATTCCTTTTTTAGCCACTGAGCAGACTTGGCACCGGCTATAAAAGATTTATTGATCCAGTACTAACTAGAGTACGTCACGACTAGCCAAGTGCCAAACAGTGCCTTTGCACCAGATTGTGATTTACAAGTAAGGAAAGGAAACTGGAGTACTAATTAGATACAAAACCCTAGGCTTAAAAAGTTGTGTATTTATAATTAACGTCTTGCAAAAGACAGAGTCTTTCTATAGACAAGCTTTCATACCAAAATCTTTTCTCTAATAGAAATCCACACATGCCATTTTCTTTACTAGAATGCTGAGCTCAACTTTAAAGGAACTGTTGCCACTCTCAAAAAGAAGTCATGCAACTTTGGAATTGAAATACTAGGAAGATTTCTTTCATTAACAGCTGATGTTGGTTAATTTTGATTTAAAAAAAGTCTACCAACTTTACAATGGTCAGTTCCGAATTTTTGGATCATTTTCCATATTTCTTTGCTTCTTTCCACCAGGACAACTAACAAGGCACGTAAGAAAACCGTGTTGCTGGAGTTTCTAATTCTAAGAGATGATCTTAACCCTGTTATCTTTGGAAATAGATTACTTGGGGTAGGTCACACCTCACACAAGATGAGATATTTGAACTGTAAAAGTGAAGCAAAATTGGTCCAAATATCTGAGGGACACATGATGCAATCTTATATTGGATCAAGGCCACTGCTTCAAATGAAATCAGCCCGGATAAACCAGAAGTGCCAGCGCTTGGAGGATGACATCTGTTAGCCAAGCTATATGCTAACAGTCAGCAGGCTTAACCCAACGACACGTGAGAGATTTCATCACTGAAACGACCCAGGTTCCCAGAGCTTACTCTGACAGAAAATAAGGGATTTACCACCACATCAGCTGGTACGAAGGATGCGAGTGAGAGCAGCAAGCTTTTCCAGAAACACCTACTGACACTGCAGTCACTTTGGATCCCGTTTCTAAGGCACAACCCCGAGGCCAATGCCCATCAGCAGCTCAGGTGCTGAGTCAGAAACTGAGTCATGAGAAAAGGGATACACACAGTGCAAAGGAAAGGGAACGCCAAATTTAAGATTTAAGCTAATTCTGGTAGTGGAAGGTGCATCATGCATCTATTTGAAAGGCAATGTGAAATTGCTCTGCAGTACTTACAGCTTGTAGAATTCACGACCAACATACGTCTGTGTTTTCCAGAGGTCCAGCTCCACAAGATGCGAGTCAACAGCCAAATAACGCATAACTTCAGTTCAGCCTTTAGGTAGACAAAGCATGTAGAAAATATAAAACGAGAAAAGGATGTATAATTTAATACTGATGGTTACTTGGAATA
Source organism: Heteronetta atricapilla (assembly GCA_011075105.1). NCBI lineage: Eukaryota > Metazoa > Chordata > Aves > Anseriformes > Anatidae > Heteronetta > Heteronetta atricapilla. Next base: position 6,211,231 of record CM021741.1, read on the forward strand.
CACCAATTATGTTAAATACACTTATAACAAGGCACACTTCCACGTTTGGTGTCTATTTAAAACCTTATTAAGAGCAAAGGACACAGAAGAAACAGTCTGTTTGATCTGTTTTGAAGCTATGGGAATAGGAAACAAGTTTTCCTGCACCGTCTCCCAGGACCATCAAACAGTCCTTTCGTACATGAATAAACACACAGCCATATTTGAAACCCCTAACCTACTGCTCACAAAGAAATCCCACTTGTAGGCACAGTTGTTTATTAAGACTAACCTTAGTTCATTTTCCAGTCATATTTCAGAGATAAGCAAAAATTATAGAAATAAAAATGTCTAGCAGGTAGTTTCATTTGCCTCTTTTATTACAAATCCATATTCAGATATGTTAATATAAAGATGTACAATATTACATAAAGGGCACAAAACCTGACATTGTGACACTGGTGGTTGAATGGTTCGCTCATTGTAGCGGCTCTTATTCAGCTATTTTCTAGTGCTCTCATCAGTCTTTTGTGTGAAAGTCTTTGGTGAGAGTCAAGTCTGAACTGATAAGGCCTTGGAGACATAATCACTGGCCTTCATTTTCCATTGACAGCACTGCACAGCCAATTCACAAACATTTTCATATTAATATTGAGCAATTTCCCTACATTCTAATCCATCAAAGTAGGCTATTAATCCTTTCCCCCGCACTGTTCTCTATTCAAATGCTAACAATTTTCTTCTCACAAGCTAAAACATTTGTCCTACAGCCACTCACACAAAGACACTGTATTGTCAGCAGTGATTGATCAGAGTATTAATATGAGGGATGCGATGTAAATTGTATCAACGACACCGCACAGACATGCAGGAAAGGTCTTTTTTAAAGGATAAACCAAATACAAAATACAATAATTTCTCCAGGAACGGTCTAAAGCAGTCTGCCCGGTGCATTTTATGGAAATTTGTGAAGCTACTGGGGGGTGTAAAAGGCTTTTGGTTTTGGAATACAAAACAAACAGCAGGGACGCCCTGCGTGCCGGCACCCGGCGGGGAACAGCCTGCGGCTGGGACTGGCTCGTGGGCTGCTCCCAGCAAGCAGCAGGAGAGCCGCCAAGGGGCACTGGCTCTCTAATGCCAAATTTTATACAAATGGGGGGAAAAAAAAGAAGACCAAGATAGCCCTTTAAAGGGAAAGGGCTCTCACCTTACGTGCTGTAAAACCCAAACACTGAGGCCAGAAAGCAGCTCTGCCACCCAGCCATCCCTGGTGGCCTCGAGGATGGGCACAGGGCCCACACACTCCTCACCGAACAGTGCAGCAAGCACGTGGAAAAGGTGAAACACATCTGATGGGTCACCCCTTGCACCCCAGGTGTCAAGTGCTTTGGGGTTATTTATTAAAACAAGGGTTATGCAATCTTAAAATGCTGTAGGCCTCCCATGTGCAAATAAAAGCAGCGGTTTCTGCTGGGATTACAGAAGCTTAGCATGGGGGCAGAAAGCAGAAGGGGGACGATCGGTACCAGACACGGCTGCGTGAAGCGGACGTGCTGTCTGCAGCGGAGGGGTGAGGACGGGAGGCTGTGGGTGCCCAAAGCTTTTAAATAGCTGCCGCATCCCAGCACAAACCAGGGCTGCTTTGGGGATGCTGCAGTTTTCAGCAGGTCGCAGTGACTCTTGGCACGAGGCTCTGTGCTTCGCCTCCCCCCGCAGCACATGCCCTCCTCCCTGGTGTGTGGGCAGGGGACACCAGCACCAGGCACTGTCAGCACGTCCCAGGCAGCAGCTGGGTCTCCTGCCCGTGCTGGGCTGAACCTGCATCTCTAAACCTCATCCAGCACATGGGCAGCATGGCTCAGCGGGTGCAGGAAGAGCCGTTTGCCACCCACAGACCTGGGGAAGGGAGGGAGGGGGCCCTGCTAGTTGGTGAAACGATGATTGATCCATCTAAAATAGTGATTTGCTCGGGAGTCTATACAGAAAACACAAAAAACGACCCCCAGACTTGGAGAACAACCCTTTTTCTCAGTTTCTGAACTTTGGTGGGTGCAGGGAGGCCTGAAAGCTACTGCTGCTTCCCAGGATGAACTTTGTAGCACAGAGCACACCACAACCACCTCCATTTTTAAAGCCTCCATATTTTTTAAGAGCCTGCATTTCTATGCCACAACACCGTGTTTCCACACCACTTACCTTCGGTACATTATATCTTTACAATGAGTAGTTAAAAACATTTGTACTTTAAAGCCACTTAGGAGCTCTTCCAATTACTTACATTAGCATTCTGGCAAACACTCAATCCTTTTCAGTGTTGAGTCAGAGCCCTGAGTCTGCATCAAAAAAACTGTCCAAAAAGCAATTTTTCTTTTCTCCACTCCCAGACACCTGGAGAGGCTACCAGGGATTCTGCTCCAGGAGGGAGGAGGGGGCACTCGCTGCCTGGAGGAGTCCTCCCCAGGGACGACGACGTTCAGGGCTCACCCTACAAGGCACAGCGTCCCATCTCCCAGCACCCAAAGCAGCCCAGGAGACATGGTGAGAGGCCAAGGAAGGAAGCTGTTCTTCCTCACAAAAGCCCGAGGCCAGTAGATCCGCGAGATTAGACACGGGGAGCTGTGACTTTTTGGAGAGGGGTCGAGGAGGAGCACCCAGCTGCCTCCCTCCTGGGCCGATGACTCAGGGCAGCCCCGCAGTGAGTCACCGTCCCACGGCGCCACCGGGGCGTGTGCTGCCGAGGCAGCCTTGGGGATGAGGGCTGAAACAACGGGCCCCGGCCACTTCGTGTTGCTGAATGTCTCACGGCAATTTGATATAAATAAGGGTGTTTGCTCTAGTTGAAATATGGCCAAGATATCAAGGTTAAGCTTCCACTTATATAAATTAAATTGGATAAAGTATTAGTCATTTCCTGTCCCAAGCTGCTACGCATTGTGATGTACATTATGAAATAGTAATTTTAAACCCCAAAATAGATTGACTTCAGTTTTAATTGAAATAATCTTTATTTTGTAATTAATCTATTATGTGCCGGAAGACGGATTTTCTTGGGTTTTGTGCCGGGGCGTTGCTGGATAATGTTTGCTGAAGTGGCTCTCATGCAAAAAAAAACCAAACCAAAACAAAAAAACCTGAATTACATTACTGTAAAAATCAAGTCTCTGATATATCACAGTGCAATTAAGCAGAGACAGCAGGAAAAAGAGGTGCCACCTACTAAGGGGTTTACTTTCAAAACGAAACACACGCACCAAGCTCCCAAAAGACCTAGCAGCACAGAGACCTTAACACGACACCCATTTCACTTCGAAGGCCACGTGAAGATTGTGGAAACCTCGATCTGCAGGTTCATGTTTGGTTCCTTTCACTCCCTGTTTCCACCATGTCCAACACCGTGACCATTCGTCCCAGCTGCCCTTCCGAGCCCACCAGCAGGTCCCCACTGACACCCTCCTTCCGCCCCAGCTTTGGCAAGTTTCAGGTCACGCTTGAAAAGGCTTCCTTCAGCTAAACTTCGGTCAAACCCTGTTACTCTTCTTCTTTGATGAAGCAAGGATTTTTTCCAAGGCAGAATGGGTTCTGTTTTAAACAGTTTGGTGTTTTAATAAGTATTTTCAGCTGTGCTGTAAGTGTTCTAAGAGCAAGCAGAATTTACAATCATCTCTGGAGAAAGACTGCCATTAGTAATAAAGAATGGCTTTATCCATTTTTCATATGGAAGTCGCATTCATTTTGTCAGTCTTGAGATTTGACAAAGTATAATTCAGAACAATTCAAGCTCACCTTCCACTGGACTGAGTAATCAGATTAGACGAGGAAACGTCGCAGTGGCTCTCCAGAACTTCCTGCACGACTCCTTATGAACCTCACAGACTATACGCACCTACATTTCCTCAGTAATACACGGCTGTCATATGAAATCGTGTATGCAAGACATACAACAAGGTCTCACAAATTTAGCTTCAACACCAGGACTAGAAACTTGAGACTTGGAAATAGAAAATCTTGGGTTTTAAGCTTGCTAATGTTTACGAAGGCCAGGGAGTTCCTGCATGGGATACAGAACGAAAATCAGAAGTGTGCAGGGCTGTGAGATGGTACCAGCATGTAGACAGCAGCTGGTGTCGTGTTCCTTGACCCTGCTACTGGCAGCATTGTTCCTAAAAGACATTGCCTCTAAGGTGATGTCTCAGCATTGCATTCTTAATTAGTTGATTTTTTGACAGTGGTGCTGCTTCTTAGATATAATACAGTAGATGAAAGACCTTTAAAAATACGGAGTATGAGACAGTGTAATTTGGCTAAAATACTTTTTTTTTTTTTTAAAAAAAAAAGACAACCACATGATTTCATGGGAGGTAGAATGGCTATTAAAAAGTCAGGTAGAAAGCAGAGGCTTATTTTGAAGTTAGGCTTCTTAGAAAAATAATAATGTATTCTTTTCTACGAGGATATCACCGAAGATTTTAGCCTAAAAATTAGCATAGAGTGAAGAGAGAATACAAATGCAATTCACTTGAAAGAAATATTCACACACGGATATTTGCATCTGGATTTTTGTTGTTTTGGTTTGAATTTTTTCCTATGTTTGTGTTTAAATGTACTTTTGCATCACACATAAAAATATAACCTTTCTGATGTAAAAGTATCCTGTTATGTGAGTTAATATAATTCTGAGAAGAATGCCTTAGACCAATTGGCGTAGTGGCTCACTGCACTAGTGAACAAGGTTTTCTGCATCCAGTGGTCCAAAGTCTGAATGCTATGCAGGCTGAATAAGGAGATGAATTTAAAGGCTGTAAATGACAAGTTTGAAACTTGACTGGATCAGACAAAAGATACTATATTTAACACTTCACCCTCTATTTTTTTTTTCCAAACTTACTTTAAATAAATTGAACAGAATAATCAAGAGGTGGTTCATAATTGTTTTTGAGCTGTTCATTTTTTCCTAGGTCTAGAACTGAAAGCATTAAAAAGTGGGTAATGATGAAGAAGGTTAAATTTTATCTAAATATACTGTAGAAAGATTCTTAAATGATTACAAGATAGAAAGAGTAAAAACAAATGGAAAGAAGTTTTGAAGAACAGCATGTGACAAGACTGGTAATTTACACAACTTCAGGATTTTATAGAAGGCTAATCAAACAGCACTCAATTCATCTTTGATCCTTCTGAAATACTCCCTAGGGCCTACTCAATACAGTACTTCGGTGACCTTCTTCCTTGAAGAAGGAGGAGTGTTGCCTTTTACTTTATTTATATTTTACAATACTGAAAATATCACACCGCAATAAAGCAATCAACCAGTAGTCTGTGTGCTCCAGTAACTGGAAAGGATAGAAAGTCACTGAGTAGATAATTATTCAAGGTCAAACCTTTCTAGTGTGGTGCCAGAAAAAAAGCAAACAGTGAGGGTTAGCCAATACTTCACAAACACTTGTTTAAGGATTTCCTAATTACTATAAGTGGTTCCTCTAGCCCTGGCACTTAAAAAGGCAGCTGTATATGCATGATGTCATCCCTTCTTCCCATTATCTCTGCAGTAAATTTGCAGGATTAAGAAGCCAGCAAGACTAAATAGTCAAAATAATGACGATTTTTCATGTTTCCTACTATTAAAAAATAATTTCTCCTGCTACAGAAAAAAAAAGAAGCAAATTGAAAGATGGATGCAATTAACTGTTAAAGTATATTGGAACTTTTTTGTCCAAAAATCAGAAAAATGCAATTATCCTTCACAGACTTTTCCGTTTAAAGACCACATGTATGCACAGCCGCATCATAGCGCCATTCCTGCTATCTCACAGTTTTAAAGATATGGATATAAATCACAAGCTGATCAGCAAAAAAATAAAATGAAGAGCCTTGAACCTCCTGGAGCACATCACCCTGCTACAGCTGGGCCAGGACATTATAGCTGTTCAAGGCCGGGATATAAAATTCACAGAGTCTGTAGGTAGGACACTGCGAGAGACGCAGCAAGCACAAAGATAGTGTAATATCTGCTCACTGAGACACTGCAATTAATACTGCTGCCCTTCCCCTTGAGATCGTTATCAGTTTGTACAACCGTGAATGTAGCTTCTTGCTTGGGGCACCGCTGGTGAACAGAAATGGAAAACCTAGGCTAAGATACCTTTGCTGACTTCAGGTCTTCTTGATGTTCCTCTGTCTAGGCAATCTCATTCTTAATGAGTTTGTAGCTACTCATTTTTTTCCATAATTTTTCACAATTCCTTTTTTTCTGCATCCTTAATCTTATAATCCCCACTACAATTTCCTCCCATATTTCATAGACTTGATGTCATTGGTGTACGTGTGAATATCGTCAGCTCTCAGACTGGGTGGAGGTCATGCTCAAGGTGGTGCAAATTGCTCAGCCAAGTCATCCTTCAGCACACAGATTAATTCCTCCTTCATTTCTACCTGATGTGCCAGGGAATCTAACACAGAAGCCACCCTGAGGAGCACGGGCACTGACATTAGTATCTCCAAGCAGTCTTAAAGAGCTCCCATCTTTGGCACAATTACTTTATGGTGAATTTTTTGTTGGTTTAAATTCACCCCTGCATTCCAAGTTACCAATGTGGCCAGTTTGCCCGGTACAATTCTTCTCCCTCCTGCCCACATACAGCAGAAGCTGCTGAATGCTGCCACAAATAGTCTGTTTTTGTAACGTATCGGAAGTTCACGTCAACATTGTAAGCCAATGTATTATGCACTGATACGGCTCAAGCTGCACTTGTCCTGTTGTCTGCAGCTTCAGATATAACAAATAGTCACCCATTTAATTTCTGTACTACACGTTCCCCACCTAGTGAAAAAGCACTCGGTATTATTCTTGGATCAGGCTTATTTCACATCCTGGAACTAATGATATAATTTCCCAGCTGTCAGCATCTCAAAACATAATGACAGATCTGGGTAGCTTCTACCATGGTCTCTTAAATAACTGCTGGTGGCTGGGGTCCTCTGCCTGGGACGTTGGTCCTTGTCTCCAGGTGTGTGCAGTGTCCGGAGGTGGCCACAGTGGTAATGTCTTCCCTAGAAAACACCGGTTGGTTTGGGGCCTGCTCGAGAAACACTCTATTTTAGCAGGGGAGATGCTGTCAACTCGTATTTGAGTACCTTCTAGCAACTAGAAATGATTCCCGCTTTCCCAAAGCAGTGCTGGCAGGCACGCTCCCACCTGCCCGCGGGGTGCTGCGAGCACCCGTCACCACGGCGTGAGGAAGGGCCAAAACCACCATGAGTTGTTGTGAATGCTCACCAGGCTCACTGACACCCGCAGCAGCATTTCTGTTGCCTGACAGAGTTTTGGTCAATCCAGAAATCAGTTTCTCAAAGTCAATGACTTGTGGCTAAAGAAGGGTTTTCGGAAACAACCCAACCTGGCCGGTCCTTACTCCAGCTTGTGGCTGCTCCCCTGTTCTTGCTCCCTCCAACGACAGCGCGTGCACCTGCTGCCCAGCCCCGCCGCCATCCCAGCCCCACGCTGCTTTACGTGCGGTGACTTGGCAAAAAGAAAACAAAGGGAAATGAACGCTGCCGCGTGTTAATATGAAAACCAAACGCCTTACATGCGGACGCACATGCCGTAAGTGATTACCAGACCCAGCCTGACCTTCTGCACCACTGATACTATCAAACGCTACCCAGCTTCCTTGGGGCCCATTTTGACAAGGTGTATGCACAAATCCGAGCGGGAAAACACTTAGGTAGAAGCTTTAGGACATGTAATGCTCGGAACAACTCCTACTTTTTATGCTCTTTGAGCAAAGCACCTATCAGCAGAACCTGTCAACGCATCTACACGGACGTGCGGAACGGCCTCTGCTCCAACGGGGCCACAAGGCCTTCTACACACCCTGTGTGTAAGGCAACTCACAGGTACAGGCTGGTATGTTTGAGAAAGAAATGGTGGCTGAAATTATGTTTAGAGCCATAAGACATATAGAGAAAAGGCCTTACTTTCCCAATTGCCAGGAAAAAAAAAAATCTGCCAAATACTGTGTGTGTGGAAAAGCTGCAAGAATAGAGGTGTTCCATAGCCTCATGGTCTCATAGTCTCCATAGTCTCATGGCTCTAGCACCTACCCAGTCTCCATCTTTGACGTCCTTGCTGAGGTTTATCTCCCTCCAGAGAAACACACCTGAACAAGGCCAGCATCTCCCCGGCCCTGGGGCCTGACCCCCCTGCGGCCCGTGGAGCTCCTGCTGCTCAGGGCTGACTGCTCTGGACGCGGCCACGCTGGAGATCATGGGCAGAGCAGGAACGTGCAAGCGCTGCGTACTCCGGGTGAGTACACGGACCCTCTCCTGTTACAGAGGGGTGGTGAAAAACTGGAAGGCATGGGTGTGCGAAGGCGGTAATCACCACGGCTCACCTCAGACAAGAAGTGCAGCACAGGGGCCCTTACGGGGACAACATCTGAAGAGCAAACACCAATGGAGAAAACAGCAAGCGTGTGGATAAAGGAAGTGACCACAGAAAGAAGGCAAGAAAGAAAGAAGGTGACCCAGAAAACCCTGGGGATATGAGAGACATGAAGAGACAGAGAGACAAAACTTGCCTGAAAAAAAACACATAGGACATCAAAACAACTTGACGCGACGAAAAAAAAAAAAAGTGTGGTATCGATTTACATCATTTACCACTAAATAGACATATTTAGGGGATACAATTTCTGTTTAAGCGACGCTGCAAAGAATAAGCGAATTAAGCGAAGCTCAGAAGAATACAGAACAAATCACTCCCGCCTGAAGGAAAATACAACTTACTTGTCTAGCGCAATTTTGTTCAGACACGTCCGAGGCAGACGAAGGACCAACCCAGGTACCTCTCCCCCCCGTGCCACTCCCCTCGCTTCCTCCCCGTGCAACCCCAACTGTCCTGCTGGGGCGAAGCCTTGCCAGAAGCACCGGCAGCTGGAGAGCTGGGGGAACCAACTGCCTAACGTGCAGGCAACACGCTGAGGTGGTATTAGGGAAAAACAGGTATTTCCCCGTGTTTTGGTGTGGAGCAGGCCTCAGAGGAATTAAGTTTGCTGGTAAATCCACACCAGTAATTTAGGGTGTACAGAGCGATTTCAGCCACCACCCAAAGGTCAAGGGCAGCGTAACCATGGGCATAAAACAAGGATGACTTTTATGGTACATGAGTGGGAGTAGAAAAAGCCCACCCTTCCCCATGCAGAAAAGGAAAGGGAAAGTTACACCGTAGCTCATCTCTGCAAAACGACGCCTTGTCAACCCAGCATCCAAACTGTTCAGCTTTTCCTTTACCTTCTCTGGCTTTGGCGCAGTGTGTCCTAAAGAGACATACCATCGCTTTCTGATATCTTAATGGACGCCGTTTTGGCAGAAAATTATTTAATCAGGAAAAATCCCTCGCCAGACACTGGGAGCAGGACGGGCAGCATTAGCTTAGCTGAAAAATAACCACTCCCAGCACCTCTCATGAAATAAGCAGATTTTCAAATTATACAGTCTCTGCCATAACAGCAATAAAATAACAAAATTAAGGGTTTTTTTATTTATAAGTAAATGCTTTCTTCTACCTTTTATAATGTCCACCTCTTAGCATAACAAAGCTTTTCATAGCTTACTAATGGCTCCCTGTCACTAGTGCTGAGAACTATTATCACTGCTCTGCCCCTTCACATGGGCCTTTCAAACATCACTGTTTCACTTAATTCTTTCACCTCCTTCAGTTCAAATGCAATAAAAACCTTTCACTGGCTGACAACTAGAAAGGCAGAACAGCCTCCAACTGCTGTATAATTCAGGAGGGCTCTTTCTCATTTTAATTGGCTGCCTAATTGGAATGTTTATGGGTTCTGCGATAGCTTGGGATGAAAAGGCAGGGTGAGCAATTATGTGCTCAGCATTCCTATCTGGCAGAGTTAATAGTTTTTTTTTTTCTTTTCCTTTTTTTTTTTTTTTTTAAAAAAAAAGCTAAAGTTCACTGGAATGCCATGTTTTTGTTCTCTAAGAAATACCTTGATTTGAAACAATGTAATCCCCAAGTCAGAAATTATGTCAAGCTGTGCTTATCCAGTAGCAAGTTTGAGCTTTTGGAAGCCTCTTTGCTCCTTTTTGATGTTAGCATAACATGAAGAACAGGAGGCTATCTGGTGGCTGTCAAGTTTTTAACTGCTTGCTCTCTCACTGGCTGGAGATAAGATGTAAGGAGAGCACTTGATGGACTTGATTAATTCTCTGGAACGAAGGTTTGTCTTTCTTGGCTCGATGAATGACTTCATTCTAGTAGATGAGGTCACCCAAGTCAAGGCAATAAAGTTTCTGATATTCACATGAAAGCTAGTTTTCAAAGCTGCCAGCCCCTAAAAAAGAGAAACACGAGTGTTTTCTCATTTACCTACATTCTAATGGCAACATCCAGCCTGCTCTCCTATCTCTCCTCTCCAGCACAGGGCTGCGTTTCAACTGAGGAGCAGGTCTAATACAGGACTAGATTTAAGGGAAAGGGGAAAATCAGACATGCTTTGTTTGAAGAAACAAAAATTTTTTTTGCAAAGTGATTTGTCAAAATGCCAACAGGAAGAGAAAAATTACTTTCCAGCCTGAGCAGCACAGTTGCACTTTCCTTGCCTCCCTGTGCTGCTGCTGTGACGTTCCAGCTGTAAACCTCTGGGGGCAAAGAGCATCTCCGTGCTCCTTCCACACGGTGCCAGTGCAGTGGTCTGCTCCGAGCCAGAGAACCCGCTAGCAGTTGTAGTTTTAGGGGTGTGTTTATGGACTGTCCTTCCCAAAGCAAGCCAGCCTACCTCACCTCACCTTTTAATAAATACAATTTAGTTCAGAAACAATAAAAACTCATTTAAACAGCTGAATTACTTTGTAAATATGAGATATCTTCTCACAACTGTCCATACAAAGATCTTTATTTATCTTGTACTTCTTACTTTTCAAAACCTTGCAAATGACAAATAGTTTCTCAAGTGTTCGTTATGGACGAGAAATACGGTAAGCAACCCTTTTTGTCCCACTGAACCCATGCAGCGGATTTCAGACTAATCTGACGTAGGGATTTCTTATTTTCAACTAACCTGAAACTCCTTGGTCCTGTACGAGGGATTCTAACTCATTCTGCATTCCTCCTTTCCAGTTAAACTGTGTCATCGCCGCCAACAGAAAGCTCACAATCCCGTAGATTGTTAGGATCATTTCTTTAGCATATGTAACTATTTCTGGAGCAGTGTCCTCACGCACACTGCAGCACGTGCCGCCCCTGTCACAGCAGGGAGCGGACGAGGAGCGTCCATCCCAGGCACAGACGCGCTGCCGACACCAAGCCAGGCGGATGCGCCAGGTTGCTGCCAGCGGATGATATCCCACAAGGAAAAAGGGCCCCAATCCGCAAAGATCTGGGGCGCTGTGGTCTTTTTCTAACTGCTTTCATAGGCACCACGGAGAAATTAGAAGGCGGTTTAAATGTTCCCATTAAACTGTGGAGTTAGAATTTTACCCCAGGTTTTATTGCCATCTGGAGTCTGAAAACCTGTAGAAGCAATGACTTGTTTAAAAGGTCAGAAGTCTGCACCACATCAGAGAGCCCCATTCTGCACAGAACATACTTAGGAAATGTTGATCTGGTGCATGCCAGAAGGGATTTCTAGCTGCAATAGCTCCCAAGAAGTTCTCTCCAAAGGACTCATTTTCAGATTCACATGCATCAGCTCGGAGTCCAACGATACAAAAATAAAATATGACAAGCTGTATCCTTGCCAGATACAGACTTACTTAACATATAAGAGGCCAATTTAGCAATTAAATAAGAAGTCTTTTAAATAAGGTGTCAGGTAAACAACACCCACCCTTCAACTAATCTTCGTTCACGTTGACTTACAGATTATAACTTGCTGATATCAAAGAATATCGCAGGAAAAATCTGATTGCTCAAGATGTCCATCTCGTTTTATGGGAAGAGGCAATTCAGAGAAACCCATGTGTTTGGTAAGTGTCCAAACATGTGGACGCTTATGCAAACCAACAATTCTTTGAAGTATGCTGCCTTCTAAAGTCCAGGCCGAAACCTAAAATTTAATAATCAACAAAACAGGCAGAGCTAAGGCAGAAAGTCTCTGCTCGACTCCGCAGGACTGGGATATGAGAGGAGGCGTCTCTCTGAAGTGACATTATATGCCCAGATGTCTTGTAAGAGAATAAGGGTCTGTCTTAAGATGGCCTGTAGACCCTATGAACTTCCTTGTTTCGTGACTTTAAAGCAAGAAGAAAAATAAATAATGAAACATATTAAAGTCATTACTGTAGCTGCGTGCACCTCGTGAAGATTTGTTGGGGTTTAGTTGTTATTTTTTTGAAAACTCCAACCTTTGAAAAAAGTACCCAGTGAAATTAAGGGCAGCAAATCTATGGTGAGATACAATTTTTATACACTACCAAATTTACATGTGGAACTCATTGTCACAAGCTATTGTTAAAGCCAAGAGCTTAGCAGGATTCAAAAAGGCTTAGACGTTTATGTGAATAATAAGAACATCCACCGTTTGAGTGGAAAGGAAAAAGACATTTATAAGTGATACTAAAATTCATACTTGAGGGCATAAGCCAATTGCTAGCTGCATTGCTTTAGGAACAAAATCTCCCAATTGACACTTTTTCCATAGCTGTCTGTTACAGGTTTCTTCGTACCTTCCTGCAAGCACGTGGTGCAGACCGATGTCAGAGACTATCCAAGGCTGATCCAGTCCAGCAGGTGTTACGTTCTTAATCTGAAACTCTTTTTAATTTAAAGCTGTCATGAAACATTTTGAAAAGACTGCTTATTTCTCACCTAATCCTACAGCACTTGGCAGCTTTGGTAATGGATATTCCACAGCACTTTGTATATCCACCAAGAAGAGGGTGGTTATGCACATTATTTTCTCATGTCTTGTGCCAGGACCTGTTCTCCTTTAAGTGGCATCAGCCTCTGCAGGTCTGTATGTGCATTCCACCCCAAACAAAACACTCTTCTCCAAAACCTCCGAGTTTTGCAACACCACTGAAAAGTCTCATGATGTGGAGTGTGAGATGCCACTCCCAAATCCGAGCAGTTTAGAGAGTGGGAGTGTTGAAGGAATCTGCAATTGTAAGCAAAGAAAAGCCTTGAGAGAGCTGAGGACTGACACTACAAAAAGGTCAAACGAATGAGCTCTGAGGCCACGAATTTATTCACTTTCCTCCATTAAACACTTGATAGGCATTTATATCTCTAATGATCCGGAAATACGGATCAACAACAAACACTGCATTTGCTACTAATGTGTGTGCGTGTCTCTATATAAATAACGTATAAATATATACACATACATACGTAATGGGAGGAAAATTGGCCATCCCCCTTCCTCCATAAACTTTGCCTGCCGTATTCAAACCATCATAGCTTGATCTTTGATGATGTTTATTAAGTTTAAATATTGAATAAAATGATTTCTCTGCTTGGAATAAAATATCAGGAATGCGATAACATATTCAGAAGAAAAGTCAAAATGACCCTTAAAGAAGAAATGCATAAACTCCTAGCATTGAATTTATGCTACTTAGCATCGCATTAAAAATATTCAAAATATAAATCAAAATTCAAGGGTATAACTTATATTCAATTTCAAATTTATGGCATTTTAAAATAGGATGATTTCCTCAAATGTGCAATAAATTTGGTTTTGTGGAATTGCACATGCCACCTTATCATGACAGTTGCTTTATCTACACAGTCCACTGAAGCCTAGTCACTTTATATAATCTGAATTCACAAATCAACTGTCGTCTTCACTTCACTGATTCATTGCTGATGGGCCTTTCACAAGGTAAAAAATCCTTTCCAAGTTGACAAGAGTAATAAATGGAGAGGTGAGAGCTGCCTCTCCATCCTGCTGTTCTATTGTACTGCCGATAGTGACACATGGCAGAATAAGCTCATAAACCAACCTCATCTTTTGACCTCTGCAGAGTAAACGGAAACAGAGGGGCGTTTATGATGATGACTGTATTTAATGACCAATAATGACTAGATAAACCTCTGAAATCTAACTAGCCCAAACGGCAGATTGAAAAATGAGGCAGTTTTGGTTTTAGTGGGATGCAAAAATGTTGAAAATTCAGCGATGAAACTTTTAGAACCGTCCAGAGTACTGTTCAGCAGCATCAGTTTATAACATACTTAACACAATCGTATGCGCACAAGAGCAATCTTGAAAAAGACTAATGAATATGTAATTGGACTTTTTTTTTTTTTAAATGTTCCAGACTGCATAGAGACAATGCACAAACCAGCACCTAAACTAGGACAGGATGACATTCCAGGAACAAACTTCTTTTTTTTTTCCTTTGTAAAGCGAGGAACATTTCTTTGATCAACACTGCTCAGGAGAGAAAGGATGGATGAATTAAAAATAACAATTGTTTTGTAGTATCCACAGCATGAATTTTGATTTATTAATAATGGCTCTTCTTAGGAAAAACCACTACTGACTGAGCTTCAGCTACCTCATCCTTTGCCTTCTCTGCTGAGGGCAGTGGTGCGCAGCCCAGTGAAGGACACGCAGCAACACCTGGAGCTGTGAGCTCGGGCTGGGCTATTGCCTCATCTGCAGTATCAGCTGGGTCTCACGCTTAGAGAGCACCTATGCTCTGGAAAGCAGCACCACAAGCAACTGGTGGTGCCCATTTGAAGTCCCAGAACGCAAACAGTTCACCTGGTATTCCTTGTCCATACACCCAATAGGAAAAAGCTTTTCACCTGTCTGTAAATGCAAATTAATACACCGTAACAATGAAGGCTTCTTACTTCTCCTCTGCTAAGATTAAACATATAACCACACCAAATGTACTCCAATTTTCAGTGATATGCTGCCCTGTTTTATTCATGAATATATAATTTCTTCTGCGTAGCACAGAAACGTTTATCAGAGTCTGTAGTCGCTTTAAGAGCCGTACACTGAAAGAGTCTTAAGCTGCACTAACAGTAATCACTCAGTCACTTACATTTGGTGAAATTAAATTATGAAAACATTCCTATAAAATCAATAGGCTGAAGTTTCAGTGGATGCTGGGAGGAAACTCCAGCCTTGCAATAAGATCTACTGTGCACACCCCGCTGCCCCCCATGGATGGTTACACCAAGCACGTGAAATGACTGCTAATGGCCTTGCTGCATTTCTACATTCACTCAAATGGAAAAAAAAAAAAAAAGTTATTTCTTAGTTATTTCTTTCAGGTGCCGACTTTAATAAATTAAAGAGAAAATATTTCTCCAAGTAATGCCATCGCTGTAAAGCGTACATGGGCCAAAACAGAGGATAATAATAGCACTGAAGGCTCCCGATGCTAAGACTGCGTTAAGTACCAAAGACTGATGCTCACACTATTCAGTACTTCTCGAGGCTGTTTTTCATTCTCAAAATAAACAAGTTCACCAGCAGAGCTTCAGCAAACAGGAATTTACAGCAGCTTTTGGAGCAGAACTTGGCCTCACGTGGAAGCACCCCCTGCATTTCTACAAGTTTTCTGAGGCTGGCACATGGCTCATGCTCAGCTTGCCCCATGCGGCTGAATGCTTTGCTACAAAACAGTAGCCACCTTCTCCTAGAGCTCTAGATTCATAAAAAGAAGTTCTTTTGCAGGAAGCTCCCCTCCAGCCAAAGCTGCAGGGCAGCTGCTCCAGGCATTGAGGGGAGAGGCCGACTGTCACCCTGGGATTAGACCCCGTGTCCCCTCCTCAGCTCCTGCCCATTTGCCTCTGTTGGCTGGAGAAAGAGCCCCAGAACAGCAGAGACTTTCCCTCTTACCAACATGCAAATTACAGGTAAAAGCCCTTGTCCTGGAATTAAAAATATAATACATTTTGCTATCGTGCTCATGGGTTAACTTTCATCCCAAGAAATGTTAAAATATTTAGACACATACCCAACCAGTTGTGCATTTCTGCATGCAGTAATAAAACATCCCGGAACAAGGGAAGACTCAATTGCTACAAGTCTGCAGGACAGACGTGCAGGACAGGGGAAGTTAATGAAAGACAATTCCTGAACTGCGGTGGAGCTCACTGAGCTGTTACGGGGTCAAGAATTAGCAGCACGAGGAAAGGGTTGTTTTGCTGGTTTTGTTGTGTCTGTCCATCTGCTCCTGAAGTATTACTATCTTGTAACTTTCTCAGGATCAAATCAGAAGCTATTATATGAATCTGTGTAGGCTTCAGGTAATGTTTATAGCAAGAATGAAAGGCAGAACAGAAGCTTCCTCCACCCAGTCTTTCACACCCATTACCCTGGGTGCTGTTCAAGTGGCCAATATTCTCAGTATTCCTCGGACACAGCAGTACTGGAAATCCAAAGCGAGGTTCCTTATTCCTAGAAGCTGTGGCACCACCTGTTCTACCCCGATTGTGTCCCATGTGTGGGGCATTTGCTCGCTCATCTCAAAGCGCTGCGCACACCAGTACCAGCTGAACACGCCTGGGAATACAGCCACACCTGGCTGAAATACCCCTGCCAGAGAAGCCACAACACAACTGAACCAAACCAAACACCTTATTTGCCTGGCAACACTGCCTTATGCTAGCGTATTACGGTAGGATGATGTGCTCTAGTTCCTCCCCGAGCCTGTCTCCAGAAGCTGCGCAAACAATGCCGCTTCTATTCGCGCTTTGATAAATGCTGCAGAGGCCGCGCAGGATCAGGTTTCCGCTAGCGCTCGGGTTTTGAGTTACACGCAAGGCACAGGCTGGAGGGCAGGCTCAAATTAGGGAGCGCTGAAATCTCATGAACTCGGGATGGTGGGAATTATTAAAAATAACCTGAGCTCAAGGAACTTTGACCAGCAAGCACAGATCATCCTAACGCGATTTGCGGAAGCAGCAGAGTAACTTCCCCAGCAGCGCCGAGCTTGCCCGCCAGCACCCGAAGCCCAGATCCTGGTGCTAGTCCATCCCAGGGAGCTTGTAAAGTGACGGGTTGATAAAAAATGGGGTGGGTGGGAGGGTTTGATCTGATGGGAATTGTTCCCCACCAAAAGCACTTGCATGTAAGAATTGGTTGCTTATGTTGTCTGATTATTTCATGCAGCATAATTTGGCTTGGCTTGAAAAATCAGGTGTACTGTTTCGTAATTAAATTATTCAACCAAACCTTAACTATAAAGCATTCTGCTAAAACCTAATTAAGAGTATGATTTGATAAAAGCACATTCTGCAGTTTTAGTTTACATTCCTAGATGAGTGGGGACATCATTATTTCATGCTTTACACATCTTGGGCTTCACAGCATTTTTTTTCTCTCCCCCCCCCCCCCCCCCTTTTTTTTTCCCAAAGCTGATTTTGAATTATATAAAGAAGTACTGTGGGGTTAGATCATATCAATTCATTAACTGTTGGCAACACTCAGTCCTGATTTCCAAAAAAAAAAAAAAAAAAAAAAGTGCCAAAAAAACCCAAGAAATGCAAGAAAGGCATCATGAAAAGAGCACTATTTCAAAACTTGGCCCTTGTTCAAGCTACATATGGTCACATAATCTTTTAAAACGCGTGATTCAAGTCTCAATTTAATTATGTAATAGCACAAATGGAATTACACTGCAGATGAAGTGCAGTATTTCAGCTTCAACACATACCGGAGTTGTGTGACTGACCCAAGCTTATTTCATTTGGTCATTGCATTAGAGGGCTTAATTTGAATACAAGACACAGAGCAAACAACAATTTCAATATAACATCTTTTCCTCTTGATCTAAATTTTAATACTTACTGGGCTGGGCTCTGTTATGAAGATAATTTGTCAGGCAGCTTGCAAAGCTGATGACAAGCCAGTATTAACAAGCATTTTTTATTAGTGTATTTTATTTACCATATATCTTTGTGTAATCTGCTTAAAACTGTAGATACACCTATTTCTCACGTATGTATCTGCATGTGCACGACCCCTAAGTGGAATGTGGCTACATCAATGTCTTGGGGAGCAGCAGGAAGAAACAGGCTTTTCTCTGTCAATAAGTCACAAATGCAAAATCCTACTTGACCCCAAGACTCGCATACCTTCCATGCTGCAACAATACATACTTTTCCCATCTCCTCTACGCTTTAGCCCCATTACCTGCTACCTTTTCTCCCTCTCTTTAGCCTGCACACCAAACGGTACCTTCTCATTTTGAGAAATAAGGGAGAGCACCCTTATCGGTATCAGGTTGGGCACCTGATACTGATCTTATTTGACAGATCAGCCACATATTGGAGCTCTTTCTTCATGTTCTGATAGTTTTCTTGTAAACCCCTAAATACTGGCTAGATGAAGAAATGTGTATCTATATGTAAGGACTTGGGAAACTGTAAATCTGTCAGTTTAGGTCTGATATTGCAACAATGGCTCCGATCACCACCACCTAAGCATGCAAGCAATAAAAGGGCACTAAGAAAAACCACTCTGGGATTCTCCAGAACAAACACGATGAAATTAATCTGACCAGTACTGCTCAGAGTGAGAACTTGGTGGTACAATAGATAAAACCACAAAAGCATCCTTCCAGTACTTAGTAGCAGTCAAAAAAGAAAACCAAAGGTTGGGAACTACTATCAATGTTCAAGATTTGCTGGTTGTCATGCGTAGCGCCGGTATCCTCTGCTAAAAACTAAACCCACCACCACTACACAACAAAAGAGGTGAGAGGCTTTGCTAGAGGTCCGTTGCAACTGTGGGTAGAGAGAGCAGACGACAGTTTCCATTTCACTGATAGAATGATTTCGACAACAGATAGAATGAGGTCTCCTGTAAAGCTCCTGAGTCAGCAGGGAAGTTCCCTGAAAGCACCTGCTTAAGGCCCCTGTTACTTACGAGACAAAATGCTGGGCTATATGTAACTTTATTTTGAACTAATATGACCACAAATAATTTTCTTCTTTGACCTGTCTCTGCCTTATAGATGTAGGGAGAATGAAATGCAGCTACTGGCTTTAACGTAGCTTTTGGCAGCCACTTCTGAAAATGCCTTGCAACACAACTTCAGGAAACCGTTCAGATTAAAATAGCAGAAGGTTGGTACACAGCTGATTAGAAATTAAACAAAATGAATTGGTTATCAGGTTAGCTTTACGTTCGATCCTAGGGAGATTTCTGCCTTGGTCCTGGCTCTGTTCTATCATTTCAACAACAAAGATAAAGGCAGGCACATAAACTTGAAGTCAACTGCAAAATACTATACATAAGAAACATAAACACAAATAAAACCATGAATTACTTGTTATGAAGCAACACTAGATAAAAATAAGGAAAAGTTGAGCACACTTTTAACTGGAGCGTAGCGTGTAGAGGCACAGGAAGCGCTTACGGCACTTTGCTCATCATTGCTGAGGCTTCAGCTGAACTATTGCAAGACCCCACCTAGAAGTAAAGAGATAAACTAACAAATAATGCCCCAGTATAACCTCGAGATGACTGCACACCTAACTGTGGTCCAGGGCAACGTAAACACATGAAACCATATCCTACATTGCAGCTTGCTCCAACACAGGGCTTGAGAGCACAGCCAGAGGTTTTCCCCATTGGAAATCCATTCCATATTCTCTATATCCCCAGAACATAGCTGCTGCTACTTCAACCACTACCTAAAATTACTTCGCAAGCTATGAAAATCCTGAGAAAATTAGGCTGATGTTATAGAGAAAAAACACTGCACCAGTAACAATGCTTTGGCGATTCTAAAAGGCACTTACAGCCACTGTATCTAATTGTGATAAAATAAAAAATAAAAGCAGTCTTACAAAGCTTTAAAGTTGTGTATGTGCATCATAGCTACAAAAGCCTTTCTGCCAACCACATCAAGGCTGAAGATAAAACAGCAAAAGAGTTCTTTGGAGTACAATCATGATTTTGCACTGCATAAGGAAAAGTATCTCTGATAGAGAGAGAAGCACCAACCTTGATAGAGAGGGTGCAGCAAAGTTCCATCAGCAGCACTGAGCACTGATCTGGCCACTCATGGTCTAGAGAGATGGTCTCAAACTAAAACAGCTAAAGAAGAACAAGAAAATGGCCAAAGCCAGAGGAGATGAAAAAGGTTTGCCTTTTTTAGCCTACCCAAACAAAGCAAGGTGGATAACATCTGCAAATGCCAGTGGGGAGGGAGGGGTATGCAGAAAAGAGGCTCTAGGGAGGAAAAAGAATCGCTTAATTGAAAGCGCCAAGTACAAATCAGCAATTAGAAATGCCTGGAAATTGGAAATCAGAAAAAGGTCATTAACCAGCAAAGCAGTGAGATCCTGAAACAGCTGTCAGTGAAGGGGGTGGAGGGCAAGAAACCAACCTGAGGTTAAAGTGGAACTTGACAGGTAGAGGAGAGGACTGCGTAGTGTGATGGCTGTTGCTCTCTCTTCCAGTCTTTTGGTCCTGAACTTTTTGAGAACCTGTTTTTATTCTTGGCTCTGTCCTTGACTCTGGAAAGAACTCCCCTTTCCTCTGTGGAAGCCTCTGCTTCCTTTTAATATAATTATTGTACTTTTATAGATAAAGCTATTACGTATCTATTGTACTTCAGAAGTGGATTTAAGATTTAAAAGTGTTATTTTTCAGAACTTTCACTTTTTTTTGTTGTTTTCTTTTGTTTTTGCATCCTGAGCGCAATGCAGGACTTGCATTTGTTCTTCTACCACCCCCACTCAGTGACCCTGCTGCCCCAGGTCTTGTGTGCAGGCTCACACATCCTGCGCTCCTTTCATTTCTCTTCCCATTTCACACCAGCTTCTGCCATTCTCCTCCCTCTACCCTAGCACTGTCTGCTGAGAATATATAGTATATTTGTATATATCTATTTCAGTATTTCTGTGTGTCTATACTATATATTTCTATATACCCTTATTTCCCTACATTTTCCATCCTATGGTTCCCTCTGCCCCGTTTTGGCCCCCCATGCAATGGGTTTCTCATGCCATCTGACACTTGTCTTTCCCATCTACCGTTACCTATTTCCCTGTCTACACTTCAGAAAGGCCAGTGGCTGATTATTATTCTCTTGTTGGCTTCTTTTAAATAAATCCATGTAAATATCCGCAGACTGCTTTATCACAGACTAATCTAGAGATGAGATAATGCAGATACCAAACATGCATGAAACCCATTTAGACAACTGGAAAATATGACACGTATCAAAGCACGGCCCATGTGTTCAGCAGGATTCTGAAGTACAAGTTATCAAAATGAAAAGTAACAACCTCTCACAGACTGAACAGCAAAGGCTGCTGCCCTCTCCTCAGACATCTCCCCTGTCCATGTCCCATGAAGAGAAAGTACTGCTTCAACTCACAGAATCACGGAATCATTAGGGTTGGTAAACACCTCCAAAATCATTTGGCCCTACCACCACTGTCACCACTAAGCCATGTCCCTAAGCACCAGGCCCAACCTCTCCTTGGACACCCCCAGGGACAGTGACACCACCACCTCCCTGGGCAACCCATCCCAAGGCCTGGCTGCTCTTTCTATGAAGAAATGTCTCCTCATTTCCATCCCGAACTTCCCCTGTTGCTACTTGAGGCCATTCCCTCTGGTCCTGTCACTGGTTACCTGTGAGAAGAGGCCGACGCCAGCTCCCCACAGCTTCCTGCCAGGCAGCTGTAGTGCCGGGGGCTGCTCCCATTAGGGCCTTCTGTCGGGCAGCAGGGAGATGATGAAATCTTCGTTCGGCGACACAATGAGACGACGGGTATTACACGAATGACAGAGGGGCCGAAATATTTCCATCAGAGGCTTCGCAACACTTGTCTACAGGGCAAGACTCCATAGTATCCACGCACAGCAAGAAGGTGGACACTGCCTATTGTCATCTTCTGGTGTTTCTCGGTGCCTTACATCTCAGTTAAATTTTCTCCTTAAATACACACATTCTTTTCCTCAAAGATTTTAAAAGTGGGTAAGATGAGGCGCCAAGGACAAAATGATTTGACTGAAGGCAAAAAGATGGTCAACAAGAAACGAGGGGGAAATCTCCCAGGGTTGTCACCCTCTCCTTACATTAACCAATACGACATTCCCTCATCCATGGTTTCAAACCCATACTTAGCAGCATTATTGACAACTGAATTCTCATCATACTACCCAGATATTTCATTTCCTAATCTTCAGGCTTAATACGAAGTATCCCAGAACATCCATGAAATCAACCCTTCATGTAAGAGGTCTGTCACGTGGAAGTCAAACCTGGGCACAAATGGGGTCCCAGCAGCCATCTTGCACAGCTCGATAAAATAAATGCCATTACAGGAACGTGAACTCAAACAATATTCTCCACAACTATAAATGCAAACAACTTACACCTGCTCATGAGCAACAACATAATCAAATCCTCTTTGATTATACAGGATTCTATAATCATAGATCTCTGCGACTTTTTTGGGCTACTTTCAAAAACATCTGAAATTTACTCTGTAAAATTAATGCACATGATCTGAAAACTCTACCTTAGCAAATACAAAGGGCCATTTGATTAGCTACAAATAAAAGCCCCTTGAGCTAAAATGAATACGGTTTAAGCTACTTCAAATTATTTTCCCGCCTGATAAAGCCATTATCACATTTAGAGCGTTTACAATGCAGAACTACATTCCTTTGATCATCTTATAAAATTAATTGATCTTGCTTATCTATTGTACTATTTTAAATCATTTTAATTGAGGACATTAGGAGAAGTAATGGTAACAACCAATGCATTTATTAGCTACTGACGTTCAAGGCAGCAATGTCATTTTCATAATCTGAATTTCTCTATAACAAAATTCCATTCTTAATGGCATTTACATATAGATCACCCCCAGCCACAAATAATTTACTATTACTTTAAGTCCTAAAGGACAGGCAGAAAAACTGTGAAAAATCACTCCAGCCATACTTAATTTTAATTATTCTTTTAAATCAGATAAAGACCCTGAAGTTAAATTCTCATAATTAAATAGAAATTAAAAGTTTCTAAAAGCCTTATTTTCAACTCCAATTTTAAATGCAAATGAACACATAAGAGAATCGCCCCATGAAAAAAAATAAGTAATGTTCATCCACAGTGTTTTGTTCCATAGCCACAAAACTCTTCCGTGACCTGGGGACCCACAGAAGTCTTCATTTAGTTAAAGGCTGTAAAAGGCTGGGTGCAATATCCAACACTGACCAAAAGTCCTGGTTATTTATCAGGGCTGCCCTTCCCCGCGTCTGCAGAACTGCCTGGCTTTACTTGAAAGAGTCATAATGTTTCCATGATGGACTATGAGTCTGTATGGCCCACAGTGCCAGAGAAATCAACCACCCATTTGAAAGAGAAAAGCTGACTTTCCTTCTTAATAAAGGTATGTTCCATCACCCATTCAGTTCAAATCTTTATTGATCCAAAGTGAATTGTGCCTGGACTAAATCAACCCAAAGCTCAAGATCCCCTTGAAAACCTGCTTCATCACCAGCCTTAACTCATCTCCCTGTCCCCACTGGCTTCCAAAGCCAGAGAAAACACATATATTTAAGCAAGTTAAATATGATGTTCAGCAACAGAAAAGCCAAATACGGATATGCAGCACAAATGCACATGCACACACAAAAGGTGGTGCCAACATGCCAGCACATGCTGGGGACACGGGCTCAATTCTCCGTGTCACGAAGCTGTTGCGCTATCTCAGGCAAGTCACTTAGGTCATGTCTACGTGACAATATCCCTCTGTGCTCCCATTTCCTAATTGTAACATGAAGACAGTAACATTTCCTAAACACATTATATACTGAGTTTTGGGTGCTCAGATTCTGGTTCTGGCCATCTTTGCGAAAGCAAAGAAGTGAAGTAAAATAGCGGCTTACAATGCTGACGGTATTACCAAAAATAAAGATACAAAAAAGTGGGTCAGCTGGCACCAAGGCTGGAACAAGCAGCCCTTATTCATGCTAACCGCTAGTCCACACTGGAGAAAACTACTCCATAGTGGTCCCAAGGTGAACTCAGAAGAAACAGCTGAGAAGCTGAGTTACAAGCTAAGAGATGTGCATACAACAGCATGGTCTTCACCCTGTTTTGTCCTTGTCCTCCACTATGTACAGCAAACGCCAGGCTCTCCCCACTGGGAATCTTATCAAAGAGCAAGGGGAGGGGAAAAAAAGCAAATAAAGGAAATAAAGAGAAAGCAGTAAACAGTGTAAAGAGAAACTGCCTTTACTTGCTCTGATGACTAGACTTTTTTGTTCCTCTGTACATGGTTTGCTGCGAGTACAAAGCACTGGCATTCCCCTTTGTATAATGGGAAAATGGCAGGTAAAAGTAAACACCCGCACGTAAACGTACACTGTAAGGACACCACCTTGTTTTGGCTACAACAGCAAGTCCCTCCTAACTTTTCTTAGACTATTGACTGAAAACTGAATTCTTACTCTTTCACTAGACTTTGCACATTTTGCAGATCAAGGTGTTTTTTCTTTTAATCTTATTCTGTGTTTCAGGTTCCTCCCCAGAGGCACCCAACAGGTGCCCACATTTAAAGTCAGAGAGCCACCACGCACGGGCCAGCTTCCCCTCTCCCAGGTGCTCTGGAGGAACAGGCCTGCGTGATTTCAGGGCAACTCTTTGGGCAGTTTTTCCTCCTGCAGTCTAAGGTTCTTGGCAGGAGAGGTAAGCACGGGGGAAGCAGAGCTGGAGGGCAAAAGGACAAGTAAGAATTCAGACTCTTTAGATGGATGTTGTAAGGAACTGAATAGATTTATTAGGAGGCAGATTTTAGTGTTGAGACCAAAACCAAAATAAAACAAAAAAAATTAAACAAGACTTGAACAGTTAAGCTTTTAAGCTGCATTTTACTCCTTTTGCCAGTAACCTCCACTGCACCTTCCTGTCACCTTTACAAGCCAAGACCTGCATCCTTCTCCACGGCTGTGGTGTATCTGGCACTCCGAGCTCCACTTCTATTACCAAAGAGCCCATTAATAACAACAGTATGAGCTTCCAGGCTGTCAAAACTGTTTTCATTTCAGATTTTTCTTTTCTTGTAAGAGAAAAGAGTGTAAAACAATGCAGCTCTGTCTCCCTCTAGTTTATGGCAAGTACAGCTTGAACAGCAGAGACATAGCTAGCATCTTACAGCTCCCATCCAAGGCAGGAGAGCTCCATGCTCAAGCTTTTCAGACTGTGCATTAGGAACAAAACATTCCTGACACAATGTGTTGTAGGTCGCTGTAAAAACATAGTGAAGATCAACAACTCCTCCTTTATTCAGAGCTAAACTAGGTGAGGTCAACTCCCTGCGTGAAGGCAAGCGCTACACATGCCCAGCTGCGCTGTGGCTCTCAGCACAGGTGCGAAACCCACCCAGGATGTCACAGCAGGATAACCATCATCCCTCTGCCACCTCACTGGTGTTGTCTTCTGGCTGGCCAGAGCCTGCTGCCCAGGGCTGAGCCCCATGTACCTGGCTGCTGCTGCTGCTGCTTTCCTCCTTGTTGTCGCCAGCAGCGCTGCAGGGAAGCGCCCTCCGCTTCCATGGCCCTCGCAACCACAAAAACAGTTCAAAGGTTTCTTCTTAAAGGCCCCTGAAATCTGAAGGCACCTGTTACTCAACCTAAATAACCTATTAACTTAATTAGGTATATCAGCAATAATTCTTAGCCTGTTTGGTTGTTTTGATTCTTATAGGAGCAACGCCCCAGCTAAAAGTATCCCAGAATACAAGTCACGAATGAATCTGAACATGAGATGTGATTATTGTAAGATTTTATGTAAGGTAAGCGTAAGATTGCATAGGAATTTTGCACTCAACCCATGACAGGAACGCTAGTGCTTTCATACAGAAAAGTGCAAGGTGACGAAGCAGAAGTCCCTGCTCTCCTCCGGAAAACCAGTATGATGCTACACAGACTGGCCTAAGTGGTTCCCCTGGTCCACAGCAGTAAGTTTTACAGTGAAACAATCTGTCCCAATGTGTTAAGATTTGATTGTCATTTCGGAAACAACTACCATGAATATTTAGTCTGGATTTGCAATAAAATCGATTTGCCAGCAGGCTTCTGAACGCTAAGC
This sequence comes from Heteronetta atricapilla, assembly GCA_011075105.1. Classification (NCBI taxonomy): domain Eukaryota; kingdom Metazoa; phylum Chordata; class Aves; order Anseriformes; family Anatidae; genus Heteronetta; species Heteronetta atricapilla. Next base: position 6,237,256 of record CM021741.1, read on the forward strand.
ATAAAAACTACAAAAAACTTTTTTTTTTTTTTCCTTTGGAAAAAAATACAATGAAAAGACGGTCTGGGCAACTCTGATCCCAGATGCAGTCCTGGAACAGGCTAAGTCTGCATTTATGGCATGACACTGGCTCCTGAGTGCACGCAGGGAAATCCGTATCATAGCTCTGGCAGTCTCCTGTGGAGGGTTCGACCCGAGGCTAAAGCAGCCATGGCACACCTCCAGCACAACGTGCCTGAGCACAGCCCCAAAGTTGCAGGCTTGCAAAGAAACACCAACGTGAAAAGCAGTTAGACAGCTATTGACACACAGATCTCTTTGACATGACTTGACCACGGAGCATGGTATCAATTAAAAGAAGAGAACGCAAAAGAGGCTAGGAGAAAATTGAAGTCTCTTAGAAAACAATTCTGCAGTGAAAAGGTTTGCTAGGATGGATGCTATGTGGGAGCTCCAGAACAGTAATGTCAACACTAACAGATGATTTAATCCTTATCTACAGATTTAAATCTCCAATATGCAGCTGTTATGTACCTCAAGCATCTCATTTGCAAAGTATTTAATAAATAATAATTTCATAAAACACATGAGCATATCTCCATCTTCATTTTTATTCCTTTGCTATAAGGGCGTCAGTTCGAGGCCAATTGTTTGGACTTGATCTCGGTTTATCTATCAAACAGAAACCTTCAACTTGCATCTGACTAGGCCTGCATGTTTGACTATCTAATTTTTCTTCCTCTTCCATACTCTGCGAGGGTCTAAATCACTACTGCTAGATGTCAGTCAGTGTGGATGGCAATATAAGATACTCACTGGTGTTATCAGAGCCTATCTGTAGCAATACTGTCCTGTCACTAACCAAGGAAATGCAGCTTTGTCCTTGTTACAGCTGCACGGACCTTTTGGGCCCATGAGGATAAGGACTTGAGATGCTAGAGTACAGGCAAGAGGAGCAGAGAACGAAGCTCTCAGACCCCTTCACGCACCACAGAGCTTCCAGCACTGCAGCACAGCGATGGCCTCCGGGTGTCTGGACGATTCAGAGCACTTCAAGGCCTCATTTGTGCCTCAGCAACAGCTTGCAGCCTACAGTCAGCCCTCAGCAGAAACTCCGTTTACCACAAAGCTTCCTCCATCAAGGTCTGACATCCCTCAAGTGTCAGCAGAGGCCAGCCACGGGGCTCATCCTAGGAGTCAATGGCTCGAGGCGACATCGCGGAGCAGATCTTGTGTCCAGGTAATGGCGACGCTCCCTGAAGCAAATCAGGTACCAGCCACATCAAAGAGCAGCATCTTTCTTCCAGGCGTACTCAGGGCACCCTGTTGAACTTGTTGCTCTACTCTTACATACTTGTGAGGAAGAGGAATAGAAATACTCTATAAAAGAAAATCCAAGTGAAAAGGACAGTGACCCAAACAGAAACCTGTCTGTGGAAACAAAAAGGGCAGCAAGAAAGAAAGAAAGAATGCCAAGCAAGTACAAACTGTCAAGACCTCTGACTGCCTGTAACCAGCCTCTACAAATATTCCCCCCTGCCGTTCCTTAGCTGCACTAAAGGCTAAGAGCATTTCAGTGCTGTGGGGAAGATGCCCAACTGCAGGAGCAGGGAAGACCGGTGCAGAGCAGTGAAGCCTGAAGCCCCCAGCCCTGGTGCAAGGAGGGCAGGTGCTGGGCAGCTTCCAGCCCAGCCGCAGGCAGCCCCTCGCCCCTGCACCGCCTGCTACCAGCCATCTGCTCGGGACAGAGAGATGTGTACATCCGACCCACCACACAAATCCCCTGTGAAAAGTACCTGTATCTGAACACAGTCCCTGTGTTTCCCTTCCACGATCATTTAGGATGAGAAAAAAACCCGCCGCAAGGATAACATGACACGTGTTATTCAAAAACCATCCTCTGAGTTAGGAGCAGGGCTGAGCCGAAGGGGAATGTCCTAGCACAGAAAGCACACTGTGTGGTAAGGGAAGGAACGTGGCGGCAAGGAGAGGCCCCCACGCACTCACACGGGAAGGACACCGGTGGTGCAAACGTCTTCAGCTTCTGCAGGGAGGAGGGAAAAGAAGTCAAGTGGCAACAGAGCTCAAATGGAGACACACACATATATCCCTATCCCACCAACGCAATCACCATGTTTCTACAAACATGACTGCAAGTTTTGTAATGACATGACACTGAGAATCATAAATTATATGTAAATCGCTTGTGTATAATTTACAAATACCTAGGGCTAGATATTATTATTCTCTGCATTAATAGCTTTCTACCAAACGTTCGGATTGTTGCAGTGCAGCTTAGCATTCTCCCTGCTCCTCCGTGACCCCACATGTGAACACACATATTGTAAAAGAACAATATTTGCTTATGACCAAAGGGGAAAATATCCTTGTTATACTGCAGAGCTTATATGTGCCATAGGAAATAAAAACAACAACAAAAGGGATCTAAATCGTTTTCCTCAGAAATATGAAAGCAATATGATCTCTGCCTGCCTATGATTAAGGGTGCTTTGTAAACAGATTGCTGTTCATTTTGTAAGTCAGACACCATAATATTGCAGGATCAGGGTCTGTTAGTCTGAAAATATTTAGCAATCCTGCAAGTTGAACATGATATATATAAATAGAACTTTGTAATTAACATTTCTCTTTTGTCTGTCACTTAATTTGCCTTCTATTTCTAGTGGTTAGCAAGCACAATGACAGCGTGGCGTTACTCTTGAAATAAACCTGCCATAACAAAAGCGTATGTCTTGGATTTATTTTTAACAAAAAGAACAAAAGTAGTGCCTCTTCCGGTGGTTTGCTTTTTTTTCTGTCGCTAGGTTGTTCTGATAGTAGGTTGATTGTTTCAGTAAAAAAACAATAAGTAGAAAACATTTTTTCTGAATTGATATTCAGTGCTTTACCCTGCCCTCTAGACCTGAGATACCTGGCAGATAGTTAAGGGTCATCTGTGTTATTTGACAAGTGTTACAGCTGGTATGACAGGCAAAGATACAACCTCGACACTCATTCTATGCTGCCATTTTGAACCTAACTCGGGTGGCAAAATGTTATTTTTTTTTTAATATGAAATGTGATACCTTAGTGCTGAAACATGAATTTCCAGACACGAGATAATATCAAAGTGACCATTTATGATGCCTGAAATCATAACCTCTACAGAAGGCTCAAAGACTCATTCCACACAAGAGATACATACATAAAACACTGTAGTCATTTATGGATGCCCTTTAGCCCAGATGTCTGAAACTATTCTAGTGAAATACAGCAACCTAAACACAGCTTTCTAGAAAAAAAGGAAAAAGAAAATGGTAAGGAGCAGTTTTGTCATTATTCTCTCTAAGGAGCTACAGAAACAATTCCATTTACTCCTACTGATACTACATGAATATGAAATTGTTATCAAAGCCAGGGTGCTTCCTACTGCAATGCCAAGAGCTTGAATGGATGGATAGCAGGCAGCATTTCCAAAGCAGCTCCTACTTTTGAGAAGTTTTACACCATCTCTTTGAGTTTATTTTAGTGTCAACTGAAGTGAAATTCCTAAAACCCAAGTTTGGGAAACTAGCTGCTTTGTGAAGTTAATGGAAAGACCTCCAAAGGGGAGTCAGGCATGTAAGTGAGGCAATACAGGTTAATGGTACAAACACACTATTTGCGTTCTCCTGTAAGTTTGTAGAATCTTACATTCTTCCTGAAATTGAATAAAAATATCCATAAAATTACGTAAATCCAAAAGATCCATCCATACATGCACAATATAGCTTTACATCTCCTTTGGTCTGTACAATTAACCAAGGAAGCCAGTTTTTAGCTGTGGTTGGGCACCAGGTGCCAAGGATTGCCACAGTTTTGGGCACTTTACTGAATTATTATACGTGAAACTAAAATTAAACGGGGAAGCTGATGCCCCAGCCACAGAATGGATTTCCTGAGCTCTTCAGAGGCACTTCAGCTCCTCACCACCTTTGAGAGGAGAGAACGTGGCTCTCCAACTCCCCCTGCCTAAGCAGATGTTACCCCATTTTTCTCCTGATCCCTCTAGCAGTGATTTACAAAGTCGCAGCCTGATGTCTTCCAATATGTCTGAGCCGCAGACATTTTAGCACATACTGCATGGATGTATCGGAGCAAACACTGGCTCGAGGGAGTGTGGTCGCCCCTTCCGCTGAGACTTGCACTGTGGACAAGCAGGACAGAGAAAGAACAAGGTGCACTACAGCCTGCATCTGCTTATGTAGCTGCGCTAAGATAAGCCGCAATCTTGCGTTTAAGCTAATTAATTAACTGCTTTCAACCATCGCTGTTTCTTCACAGCTTTCTTAGTCTGGCAGTGATAAATACACACTAATGATGTTAATAGTTCAGATTTACACAGCTGGAGCAACATACAGAATGGTGTTCATACGTGCAGACTTGGCAAGATCCCGAGGCGCCCTGCACTGGGGTAGCAGTGCTGAATTCACGGCAAGTGTGCAGAGTTAGAGCAGAGAGAGCCCGTAACCTCTGCACAGGGACTCATACTATGGGCATTAAGCCTAAAAGCAAGAATTGTATATTCATAAAATTACATACTCACCGAATGGGCTACTATGGTGGAAATCACCTCTCCTTCAATTACGGCATGTGATTTTTAACACTGTTCAAGACTAATTACAGCGAAGCACTTAACTGGGCTGCAGCTGACTGATAATGCTCTGGACTGCTTGCCTCTGTCTCCTCACAACTGCCAGGTGGAGAGATCTAGGTTAGGTTACACCACATAATGAGAACTTAAAGTTGAAAACATGAATGAACATTGCACGGTTCAGTTTGGTCCCCTTTGATAAACTTTATATATTAAAAAACCCCTTCTACTAATCAATTCTTTTTATTTGCCTCTCTTATCTTGCCAGGAATCACTATGCACTTGGGTGTTTTGTTTAAAATGTAAATTCAATCATAATGTAAGAGTTTAGAGTCAATAACCAAATACACAAAACCAGCGAGTTTTTTTCTTGCATTAACGTGACCTGTTTGCATGTTGGTTATGTTCTTAAAGGCAATTACGTGAGCTCCTTTTCGATGCCTTTAGAAGACTGCTTCTTTTGGAGTCCTCGGGATTCATGCTACTACAGAAAGATGACTATAAATATAGTGTTGTTTATTTGATCCAACCGTTACGGAGTTCAAGGAAGAAGGCGAGGGAAGACCATTAGAGATAGTATGTTTCTGTCAAGTTCTAGTATTTCTGCTATTTTCAAAACACACTTTTCTCTTCAGTACCTCTTCTCAAAATAAATAAATAAATAAATCCAGAATTTCCTCATTTCTAAGAACTTAGTCTGCAGAGGCAAAACATGACGAAAAAAGGCTTTTCAGCCTGGATCACAAACCGTTACTAGTCTTCAGAAAAAACATCCACAAACGACCTTTTGCCCAAGCTCAGGAGGACGAGGACAGAGAGGGAACAACCAAGGGACACTCATGATGTGTTTCTGCTGTAATTCTAAAGGCGACAGAGAGAACTTCACAAGGCATAAAGTGTTAAGAGCTCCTACAGCTTGAGACACGTACATGTTAGTTGTAACACGTTTGAAATGTGTTCCTTTCTCATCTACAGCAGCACAGGTACGTTACACAAGCCTACGTGCATGACTGGAAGGCCTTCAGCTCTGGAGAGAGCCACGATGAGCGGTGCCAAACTCACCCCACAGTGCCATCAACAGCCCACAGCACAGGGGTACCGGAGAAGCCAGGACAGGGTGCACTGAAAGGGCCGAGCGAGTGCCGTCCTGCACAGCAAGCCCAAGGCACAGGTGGAAGGTATTACTTTGTTGTTTTGCCTTCTGATGCAGAATCCTCCCATACTGATCCATCACGACGAGAAATACTGGGAGGTGGTGCTCTGACTCTTACCGAACATTGCCAAAGTAATTTCGTTCTCTTCGCTAACATGTGTACAGATTAATTACCAATGTAAAATACAGAATGCCTGAAGAAATGCAACGCGTTTCATTTTCGCACCTGGTGAAAACTAGCTACAGCTGCAATAACCTGCGCTGCCGTGCAACCTGATGCACCGATCCCCCCCGACTGTTGTGTTTTATTGGATGTAACAAAGGAGAGAGTAAGCAAAATTATCATTGCAAAACCTTTCAACTGCTCCGAGAAGGGAATGACAGGAAAACAGTCAGCATCGGTTTTCCCACGCAGTTCTGTTGCAGCAAAGTATGCCTTGGGAGTAAGTTTTATAAGACAAAATTTTCAGGAGCATAAATGGGATTGAAAAAACTGTACATGCAACGTTACTTATTCTGAAAATGTTATTAACGCTAACATGAGTAATTGGCAGATTTGCCAGTTGTTCATTACAAGTGAACAATTGGCAAAAAAAGTTACTACATTTTTTGTCATTAAAAAATAAATCAGCTGTAGAACTCTGGAATACTTACAAACAAAGCAGGTTTGGCATCTGCCTGTAATCCATTAAGCAAATGAGTAATCAGAGTGGTTGTATAAAAGGTTTATAAGTTGTATAAAATAATACACTAAAGGTAATACTGCATGGGAGGATAAACCCTTTTAATTTTATAAGGTAGGCAAGTAATTGTACGAATGGACGTGCTTGCCTATCCATTAACAACCGCCGGCAGAACATATGAAATGAGCTAATAGCAATAATTACCTGGAATTAATGATGAACATAAACATTTCTTTACACTCACTAAATAAGCGGCAACTGCAGTTCAGAATTCACCAATGGTGCAACCAGAGCATGGCATTTACCATGCTGAAAGGGAGTAGCCATACCAAAGAAAGCTACTGAGAAGTGGCATTTCTCTATTAATAGCAAAACTGACAATTTGGAGCAGTAATTTCACTGCTGCTGAAGCCCGCATGAAAAGGCTGGACTGCAGCCAAAATGCAATAATCACAATGTCTGCAAATCAAAGAAATAAGCCATCAAGGAGCTCCAGTCTTTCTACACAATATAATTATCGAACAGTATCAACCCCTCTCACTGTCTGAACTTTGGAACAAAGATCTTGTCGCAAGTGGAGTGGGATACTAAAAGTGATGAAGCCTCTTCCTCCCGACCAGTCACAGATAAGGACCTGAGACTTGGCTATCGCTATGCTTATTTTTGCCACCGCAGTACTAAGGAAGGTGTATTTTACTTGGAAAAGTATGAAATACAAGGGCTTTTGTGCCTCTCCTATTTCTTTTAGTCACTTCTCTCACTGTAAGCAGAGAATGTCCCAATTTAACTTTTTCTTCACTACAGCTGCTTGCAGTTTGCATTTTGCATACTGCTTGCCCATCTGATGGGAGATGAGCAGGTGTGCACTGAGCTCTGTTCCAATTTAGATTTTGCGTTTTAAAACAGACCATAACTTGCCATAGGCATTTGGATCTAGGACAGAATGCCAAACACAGAACAGGAAGGTTTGCTTCTTAATTGCCTAAGTAAATAAAACTTTCTTGTGAAATGTGTTACTATATAAAACATTGATGAAATACCACAGGGTATTTCTACATTTTCCAATCCCCACCCTCAAAAAAAAGAATACTAACAACTGAATTTCCCACACTGTCTTAATAGCCACAATAGTTCTTCCTTCCGGTCAGTAAAAAGCATCACAGTGACTGGGAACAGCTCCTCCGGGAAGGCCGTGGAGCTTCTAGGATTTCGCCTGGGGGGAGAAGGGGCATAGAGAAAACATATTTTGATATGTTGCAACACAGGCTGCAGCAAGGAAATAAATGATTTATTGTGCTGGGTATTTAGAAAGTTGGTTACTGCAATAAGGAAGTGTACATCCACTATGTGCATCATGAATGCACAATGGACAATACCCCTCGGTTATGCAGCATGAGGCCATGATGTTGCTCCTGCGGTCTGGTGTTGATGAATGTTTGCTTTGGATCCCATCTCAGAGCCTTACACTTGTGGACTTTAACGAAGACTACCCAGACCCCTCAAGGCAATATCATCATAGAGCACTAAAAAGTTTATTCGTTTAGCATGGCCCTGATTCCTGTAAGTCGCATGTATTTGGGGATAGTCCAGGCACTATTTGGCTTCATATACTAACGCTTCCTTGACTCTGCCCACCTTGTTCATTCTCATTACGAAGACGTCCATGCAATGTAAATTATGCTGACCAGTATTTCTAGCAGTGATTTCTTCAGCCTCACCCTTTCACCTACATCCAGTCTTGCACAGGGCCTGGAAGGCAGCAGCAAGCATTCCTCATCCTACTCCATTCCCCATCCAGGTGTCTCGGAGCAGAGCACCCAGCCTCCAGCACAAAGCTGCAGATGTTCTGCTGGTTAAATTGGCACAGCCGAAAGAACATTGCCACTATATATTCGTCCAGGACATCGCCTTTGGATGATACAACATGGAGGTCCTGCAGCAATTTTTCCTACACATTTCAAAATCGTTAATCTTCTCATTGCAAATGCAATGTTGGACACCAGTCTCAGCACACAACAGCTAATCTCCGTGTTCAAGTTTTTCTTTCCTTTCATAAACTATTTTCATCCGTGTAATTACAGTTTTAATATCTATGCTCTTATTTTCACCATTTTTAGCTTGTCTTGTCAAGACTATTGTCTCCCTGTATTTTACTTCTGCTTTCCACAGAGCATTATAACAAACATATCACAATTAATCTAATTATGTTATTATTACATCATCAATTATGAATAGGATTCACCTCACCTACATTAGTCATGTACAAGTTAAGGATCTAGCTTCTCTGGTCCACTGCACAGATTAGTCACTAAAGACAGATACCTGTAAATGGATCCATGTGCGTCTCACAGCTGAAATGCGGTATTTCACCCCAAGAGCTACGGCTTCCTATTGCTTGACTACAGAGGAAGCCTTCTGTCATTGCTTAGCTGCTCAGTTTTTAGGTACCTCATATTAGGCACAATAGATAACCCCATTCACATACAATTCCTATTTTATTAAGGCTTTTCTTTGTATTTACACTGAAAAGTTGCTTGTTCTTGCACACAGAATAAATGTTATTACTTCGCTTGTTGGACCTTCTTGACCAGGGGCAAGTTGGAAAGCACTGATGTTTCTGTTGGAAGAAGTGCCCCTTATCCTCAGATGTTGTCCTACTACAGATATTCACATACCCATGATACAACAAATCATTGCATTACCAGGAAGCAGGAATAATTATGAAACACACCAGTAGTTAACTCAACTGTTAATACCTAGAGTAATGCTGAAATCAGGATAAGTTTGCTAAAGCAACTTTTTATTGCCAGAGATCTGTCAAAGGATTTTTCACTAGAAATACTCCAGTGATATAAATAAACTTTTGATCTTTTTTAGGCTTTCATGATTTTTTCATAGCCTACCCAAATAATATAGACTGATTAATAAAGCTGTTCTATTTTCTTTAGTTTGGGGAGGAAACAAAACAAAACAAAACAACACAACAACAGAAAACTGTATTGAGGATGAAGAATTTACTACTAAAAAGAATTAAAAATTCTAAATGTTTCCATGTAGAATATTTGTGTCTTAATAGGCCATTAGGAATCCCTCATACTGCTGTTACTGTGTGCAACTGCTTCTTCTGTTTTAACTGTCACGGGTTTTATTAACCAAGAGAGCTCTGTGAGAGTTTTATAAACTGAATAGTATACTACAAAACACTTTAAATGATCTAATCATAACATAATTATAATCTGTGTTTTCCATTTTAGAATTGCTTTTCATTAAAATTACTTTCATACAGGGAAGGGAAGGGAAAGGAAAGGAAGGGAATGGAAGGGAAGGGAAAAAGGACAAAACAAGAAGCCTGTACATAGTCCAAAACATTACAGGTAGCTTTAACTAGAGTCTATGCATTCAAGATGCACTAAACTCATTATAATGCTAAATATACTAACAAGAAGGATCACCCTGTAGGTAGCCAGAATGGTCACATTTGCTCCATACAATATACTATTCTATAATAATTTAGAATGAGAGACCACAAATCACTGCTATTCAAAGAGTCCATTTACATTATTTTCGTACTCTGAATCCCAGCTTCCTCTGTTTCACTTCCCCCCTGTTCCCCACGTCTGAAATTCCCCAAATGCTAATCAACTAGGTCAAAAAAGTAAGCAAATTATTACTGCACTGAAGCCCATGTTCTCTTAGTTTCTTCATTATTTCAGATATTTGAGTCTCACTGAAGTCAACCAAACTTAAACATGAGCCTAAGTGCTGTGCTTCATCTGGGCCTAATTCAGCCTGGTATTACTTATGATTTAGCTTCAAAACTCTTCAGAAATGTGGGTGGCTTTAAGAGAACAGATGGACTTGTCTCAGTGCAGAAATAATAAATAATAATAATGGCAATAGTAATAATAAAGCAGTGGACCATATATCATCTTTCTGTAATAACGCCTGTACAAGCCACTTCCAGATTACCAAGACGACCTATCCAGAGACATAAAACTCACAGAATGACAGGTTGGAGGGAGAAGCCCAAACAGCAAAGACAGCAAATGCAGAGCATAGTCTTGTTGGAGACAGAAGTGCAAGGGTATTCTGGAGACAGCATTATAAACAAGTCCCCGTATTCGAACTTAGTGCTATTACACTCTTTTCTGAAGCTCTGAAATGGAAATACGGAATTCTGTAATTATTTCCTCCGTGATCCCAGACCACGATTCCAATCCTGCAAAGGCTTCTGTGCAGATACAATTTTCCTTTTTCATGAGTAATGCTCCCTGTTCAAATCCACTGGACCACTGCCAGGAGGAGCCCAGTCACGGGCACACCTGCGTTCCTGCAGCATCACCTCACTGCCCCGCTTTGTGCCAGCCAGAAGGAAAATCACAAGTCTCATCAGTGGTCTTACCAAACGGGACTCAAAATTCAAACCTGAGGAAGGTGAGACAGCTTCTGCTTCATCCTGCCAGGCCTCAGTTTAAGTCTGATTTCTCACACATGGAGGAATTAACCCTCAAGAAAACCCCAACACGTTTGTCTTTGATTATACTCTGTTAAATGCAGAACGATGTTTCTAGGAAAATCTGAAGACACACTCTCTATCGCTTTAATTTTGAATGGGAAAAAAAAGTGATTTTCCAGTTCCTTTCCTGTATTCATTTGATATCTGAGGGCTTGCTATTTTAACAAACACTCTTGGTATTATTCCAATATTCTGAAATTCTTCATGTTATTTTAATATTTAAAATGTATGCCATGAACCACCACTAAATGTTGATAAATTATTGTGGGACTGTAGTATTTTTTCCCAACAGTCGCCGTGTAATTGTAAGTTAGTCATACAGATCAAAATATGAGTTATGTTCAACTGAAAATAATCACACCTATTGAGCAGTCAAAAAATATTAGTAGCCATTAATAACTAATCCTCACCACATATGGCCATGTCAATCAGCATTATGATTTTGCCCATATAAAGGGAGTTCGGCGAGGCAGAGCTGCCCACTGAACAGTGGTGCACAAGTTCATCGTTGGCACACAGCACGCTGCTGTCAGAGCTCGAGGACGCCTCTGACCCTACCTCAGCTTCAGGTCACCCTTCCCCACACCATTTTAACGTGCTGCACATATGCTTCAACATATACACAGAACGAATGCTGCAGCTGTGGTTGATCCCCATTGTGACATTAGCAAATATATTAAAAAAAAAAAAGTTAAAGGAAACATACTCTTCGGTTGCATAAGCAATTTGTCTGAGGATAAGACTGGAAACCCATGTCTTTCAACATTCACCTCATAACTTCTATGAGAACACAGAGACTGCATGCAGATCAGTGCTTCCTCATTGCTGGATGAATAATAAAGTTTGTTAACCACGTGTTAATCCTGTATTGACACACACAAATAAAATATCCTCACTGTTGGGACAAAAAATATTTCCAGAGGAAAACAAAACACTGAATCTGAAACTGGTGTATTCTCCAGAAATGAGAACTGAAAAATAGAAAATTAAAGACACCATCTGGTTGTACTAAGGATTTCATGTAGAGTAGTTATGAAGAGGGGAAAAAAAAAAAAAAGGAAAAAAGGAAAAGAAAGGTCGCTCTCCTAGTAACGAGGAAAATATCTAAAATAATCCGTTTATTACAACTGAATTGGCCACAACGTAGAGCAGCTATTTAGGTTGCTTTATAAATATGGAGCCTACATTTTAATAGATCTATGCTTGGCAAGTTCTGAGCTTTAAATGGTTCTAATCCTATTCTACTTTATGACTAGTTCAAGAAATGACCTCTAGCTAGATCTGGCCTTGTTCTATCATGCAACTAGATTTTTCTTACAGAAAATAAATTAAAAAGGTGTGACCTTGCTGAGGGCTTGCAGAGAAAATGAGGTACATCTTGTCACAAGCAGAAGAGCCTATTTGAAACACGGTTTGTTCAATTTGAAAGGCTGCTGCTTTCCTCAGATCAGAAGTTAAGATAAAGGCAGTTGGATGAAAAGAGGAGAAACATTTCCAAGAGATGAAATTAAAGAGCTACACTGGGAACCCATTCAGCGACACAGTGCCTTTTTGTGTGCGGACTTATCTAGGACTCATCAGCCACACCTCGTCCCCGCGCGCGGGGCGCGCTCTTCACTGCGCACACAAAGCCTGTCGTGTAGGGAGACGATGAAACCGCTGGCGGATAGGCATCAGAGGACACTGACAGCAGCCCTGCCTCGCATGGCAGGCACCGAGCAACCCACCCAAATCTCACACGCTCTGCAGGGATAACCAGCGTCCTTGTGCCTCCTGAGTGCGGCAGCTCTCTTGCCGGGAAGCTCTCTTCTGGTGGGAAGTCTCCTCCAGCCATCAATACATGTGTCACTGACGGGAAATCTCCCCAGACGCCTCACACCAGCCTCCGTGTATCAAGCAGGGTGCAGAAAACCCCACCCAAAAGTGGGGATTTAAAACCTGGCACAGCTTCACAACCGTGCTCGATTTCTCATTCATTTGACCTGCTAAACATCGGCAGCAATTGGTGTAACACCGCATCAACAGAATAGCATTTGTGGCCAAAACAAAAGAGGTACATTTCATAATTGCCCTCCTAGCAGCAATTAATTCCCTTTCTCACAAGAACAAAAATATGAAGGGAAGGACTTATAAACACTTCTGGGTTATTGCTCTACCTGGATTTTCTAAAGACTTAGCAGCAAAGAAAATAAGATGCATCTTTGTTACTGGGGAATGCACTTTTCTTGAGTTGTATTAAAAGCTTCCAGCAAATCCTCCACATGTGAAGGATATCCTTGAAGACAACCAAGCTGAGAAGTGCTCAAAAGGGGAGGACATGAGGCAATCCTGGCCCGCTGCCTTCCTTTGCACTCCCCCACCGCATTGCTCGTCGGCTTCACCGCAGGGCGGCAGCAGGGGCAGGCCCAGGCCTACCTCAGGCTGCAGCCATGCTATGCCCTAGCCTCTGAGGCCCGTGGCTCCCTGGGAGCTGTGAAGCCTCAAAGAGCACTGAGGCAGACTCTTTTACAACACGTGGGCTCGTTTCCTTGCCCAGTGAGCCCCCCATATTGGCTATGATCCCTGGCTCTGCCACAGCGCAGTCAGACACTAAAGAGCCTGGAATGGCGGCTGCAGGATGCAGGCCCCGGCCAGGTTTTGCTCCTCCTTAGGCACAGGTGGGGTGGATCTCACAGATCTTCCACAGCCAAGTTCTGCTAGATTGCTTCTTGCAGTTCTTTTAGTGGTATTAGTCCCAGTTGGAATGATTCCTCATTGCAACCTTTAGGTAGACAGCTTTAAATAGCATAATAGCAGATCTATACTCTGTAAAAGATTACCTAATCACAGCAGCTAGCTGAATAAAACCCGGCACATGTTGTACTAATTCATATAACCAAATGCAGTTTAATTTCGCTTGTTTAGAAGAAAACCTGAATGTGAACAAAGCATTTGGTAAAGTGACAAGTGGAATTCCAAACAAGAAAGACAAATATTTCCTCCAGAGGCTAAACCTACTGCAAAATATTAATCTCTCCTTCTACACATCTTCACATGTCTTTGGTGAAACACCTGTCTGGAATTGTTAATAACAAATATTTTTTAAGGTTTACACTTCAAAGACAGTACTGCAATGTCAAGCAGTGTAAAACTTTTGAAGTAGTTTTAGCTAAATACTTCTGTGACAACTGTCTGACTCAATTTGTCTTAGCTGACTCTTTTCTGATATTATAAAAACCTAAGTAAGACCTGGTTATCAGCCCAAAAGGTAAAAATTTGAGAGTCATAACTACTAAGTTGTATGAATCAAACGTTTTTTTTTAAAAAAAAAAGTGTAGAGTGTAGTTGATTCAGAAAATGATTGATGCCCTTTGCTTTCTTAACTTCAGCTGAACAATGCTTTTTTTTTTCCCCTAAAAGGATCAAATAAACAATATTTAATGCATAAGAAAGGTCAAATACACCTCAATAAACCAATGAAACCTTGATAACCCAAACATGAAGGCATTACAAAATGAGTATACTATGTCCTACTTGTTTAGCACAGTGAAATGTTAGTCCTTAACATGGCAAATATACCTATTCAAAATAGGAGGCTGCTAAGATAGGCCGTATACTTTTATTTACTGAACAACTTCGCACTGCAGGCAAGTAATAAGGCTAGAAAAGGATGAGAGAAAAGAAAAGAACTGGAGGAAGAGGAAAGCAAAGAAAGCAAGCTGGGGCTGAAGAATCAGAAAAGTTCTGAGAATTACGATGTGATAGAAAAAAAAACACCACACACACACACACACACAAAAAAAACCTAAAAAGGTCGAGCTGACCTCAAGACTCTAAGTCGGGCTCTTGAAATCCTGAATCATACAAAGCACCATGACTTCAAGGCACACAAACATAAGAGGATTAAGGTAAGTGTCCCACCTAAAAGCCTGAGAAAACAAAGATTAGTTTTAAGTACTGAAAAGAAACACAAATTCATACGGATGCTCCATGTGCAGGAAGAATAATTGTTAGGATGTATTAAGAGCCCACTCAAATAAGCACCATGTAACGTAAGGCAAAACTCCAGGTTTGATTGCCACCTTCTGAGTGCAAATATACTCATGTCAGAACTTCACAAACATTAATGACTTAACAGATTCAAAACCTATTGAAGTCAGAGGTAAGTTTCTCATTGACTTCAGTTAGCTAAGACCCTCTGTTTAGAAAGATTAAGTCAAGACAAATATAACCATTCTTTCCAGGGGAAAGCAGTGAGACGGCTGCTCCCAGCCCGCGGTACCTACCTGACCAGCTGCAGCACCACCCGTACCAGCCGAGCCACGGCGCAGCAAAGACTTCTCCTACGGTTAAACACTAAGAAACAGACTGTGCTCCTTACGCTATCAGAGTCTCAGTCATATTTACATTTACACTACATTTGTGTTACTGGAAAAAAAAAAAAAAAAAAAAAAAAAAGCAATGCCCTTTGAAGGATGGCATTAGTCCTGGATGTTATTCTACAAGTTTGAACTGTGGTTGTCATATCTTGACCTCTGTACATCAGGCACAGGAGATGACAAATGAAATTTAAGCAATCACTCTGAATTCTGTACTCATTTTTATGTCAGAGGATATTTAAAAACCAGTAGCGCAGTTGTTTATGCACCTACTTGATGGAAAGAGAAGCACCGTGTGTTTGATGGACTGACCAGCTTTCCAAAAGCCCACACGACTTCAATAAATTATTGTTAATTGAAGACATTAAAAACTTGGAAAAAATCCCATTCATCATCTTGTTATACATCTGCTGGAAGTAGTCGCCAACTTCAACACCTTTCCAGCATTACTGAGCACTTGGAGTCCCTCATATTCAATACAATTCAGGAAGAGAGAAACCTGGAACAACCTACCAAGCACATATTAATTTCTGAGATTGCTTTATTGGGTAAAACGAAAGCTTACATCTTTGTCCTGTTACAGTCAAAATGCCTCTACCGAATCCTTGTAACTCTATTCATTTAAGCATGAATATAACGTTTGGGATCTGGGAAAACCCTATGCCTTCCCAACTATGTAGTCCACTAAAACACCGCGAAACAAGCCTCTTGCCAAGAGGGCTCTTCTGAAAGCGCGTGGGTGCGGGCAGGGGTCTGCAGCTTCACCAGAGGCACAGGGCTCGGCAGTCACCCTGCTGCACCATGCCCGAGCTGCGGACCCACCACTGCCAGCTCCGCAGGAACCAACAACCACACGGCTTTGAGGAAAAAATAAGACAAGCAATTAAGGGCTGTCAAGTCAACCTTTTGTCCTGAAGCCAGTTAATGGGGGAAGAAAACCCCTGTTAGGTTTATACTTCATTCTTTACACTGATTATTTTAAGAAAAGAAACCCATAATGTTAGCAAGATTGTTTGTAAGCAGAACTCTACTTTTAAAAAAGAATTTGATAGAGCCTTTGGTCAATCTGCCATGAGCAAATCAAGACAAGTATGGCTCTAGTGGCTAAGATCCACGGCAGATTAGTCATTTTTATTTAGTAAGAAATATTTTTGTCTATAGGCCCAATACACAGCAGCCAGAACTTAAATGCAACTTTTTTTCAGGAGGGTTTTCCTACTACCCCTCTGAAAAAAGTGACTGCTATTCTCCTCTGCACGAGAAGCAAGTAGCTAGCACCCAACTCCGACAGCCGTATGTCTTCAAGGCATGCAGGTTGCTCTCCAGAAAAAGGGGGAAGGGGGACGCAGATACAGAACTCACCAATTGCTGATAAAAATTAAATAGCGCACCAAAATAAGGGGAGGCAGATACAGAACTCACCAATTGCTGATAAAAATTAAATAGCGCACCAAAATACATACATCCCATTTTAAATATCACACCAAATCCTTCTTGGTTTTTGGATGGCAGCTTGAAACTTGAAAACATATTCAAAACAGACTATTTTCACTTTCTTTCATTGTAACATTCCCCAGAACTTGTGTGAAAAGTTAACAAGTTGAAAACTTCTGTCCACTGAAATCTAGGGCTCTGTTCAGAAAATACCGATAATTATCCTAAGATCACTTTGATCATGTTTTCATTCCAACAGAAGCAAAATTCCCTCAAAAGCCCCAAAGTAAGGTTACTTACAGGACATGGTTTCCATCGTGTCACAACAGATAAACATCTCCGTAACTCCACGAGGACACGGACAACCCCATGGCGGCCTCTCTGAAGGGAACCCACAGTGCTTGGGCCCCGTGCCTGCAGGGCTGACCTGGGGGCCGTGGGGACGTGGCTCTGCCCTCCTGCCACCAGCGGGGCCGCAGTGACTGCTCGCGTGGCCTCCGTAGGGAAACCCCCCAAAGGAAAGAGGCAGCAGAGCTATTGCCCACGGCAATGCTACGGGACGAAGCGGCGGTGACAAGATGACATTGAGAGTCTGACACTGTAGATTACCTCAGAACCATATCAAAATGACTCTCGGTTATCAGATCTAGATGACAATGAGACTCCGGCATCACTGTCATCTATCCTGAAAAAATAAATAATTGGTACATGCCACTAGCCACGGGAATGGATGGCGATCACAGATCTATTGTAGCAATGCCGCTATTGTAAGGGTGGCTCAGGAGCTTTGGTGATTAACCCAACCTCAGATTTATGCCATTTTGTCTTTTGATTAAACAAAAAAAAAATACGCATCAATGCTCTATTTAATCTACCAATATTCATCTTCCAATTACACAACAAAGTGCTGATAAGACAACTCAACAATCACAATTAGGCAGTAACAATTATCGAATTAGTACGCTTAATTCTGAACGTGCAGAAAGGATGCACCCACTCCCCTTCGGGCTAGTAGACCGGGTACCTGCTTGAAACCTGCAAAGCGCCCTGCCACGGGCAGCCTGAGCACTGCTACGTGCAGGCATTAGGCACAGACCGCCCGGTGTTGGCAGCCCCGGGCCACCCTGGGACAACGCGTGCCAGCCGCTGGGTACCCACGGATGGGTTCTGCTGCAGGAGGGAAGCGGTAGGCAAGCGGTGCCGGTGATCCCAAGTGCATGGCAGGGCAAGAGGGGCAGCTGCAGTTCTTTGGGACAGTGAGCAGCACTATGGCACAGGCAAAGAAAGAGCATGTCCATGTAGGAACAGGAGAACATAAATATATATATATATATTGCCTTTCAAAATGGTATTGGATGTGAAGCTGCTTTTTTTATTTAAATTAATTTTTACCAGAGCACTGTTGTAACTGCTGTCCAAAACAGTTTTTATGTTGCCAGAAAAAAGCACTTTCATTTATATTTTAAAGGAAAATGAGCTGCTTCAGACTGACCACCAAGTCATTTGTCTCTTACTGTCACACTTATTTTTCTGTTCCTTTTCCCTTTCATTAAAATCACACATAGGAGCTACAAGCTAATGAAACAATGATGAACATCTACTTCAATAACATGAAGAATTCTCAAATGTGCTTTGTTTGTTTTGTTTTTTCCTGCAAAATTAACATATTAGAGACTATTTACCACTGTACAAAATTCCTTTCTTTATTTATGAAAGCTACATCTTTACTATCATGATGTGAAATGAAAAGCCTCCTGTACTTGTTGCATACAATTAAGCCGCAACAAAAGCCAGCCCAAGCCATTTCACATTTCATAGGGCTGCAATTATTCTTTAACTGTTAGAATATGCTGTCCCCCAGGAGCTAATTACAGAAAAGCTCTCATCACACACAAGAAACATACAAACAAATCCTTCAAGCACAAAGCAAATGTTCAACATTAAAGAGATGCATTCAGGAAGTCACACCAATCAGTTTGGTTCAGCTAATTACTAATCTGATTTCTGGAGTAGTTGCATTAGATAATTATGATGCCCATTCACAACTTGAAAGCCAGGTCTTTGACTGATTATAATAAAGATCTAGGACTTGGAATAAAAGTAGGAGCAAAGTACAAGGCACACATCAGAGCAGGGCTGACACGATATATCTGCTTACTGCACTCGGCTATGGAGGACCCCATCCAGAGTTTGCCAAACCCAACAGGAATATTTTCCAGTTTCATTTATGATTTGGTCAGGCCCAGACCAGCACTAAGGCACAGCTTTGCCTCGCAGACCAGTCACCAGGTGTCCAAAACAGGTCTCTCACTGCTGCCGTCCCCTTGGAGTGCCAGGCTGAGCTCCTCAGACTGTTCTCATTAGGCTTTAACTTACATTTACTTGCTTTCAGCCTCTCCAGGGCTTTTTTCTTGCTCCAACAATGGCTTTGGTGGCTTTGGTTTCCAAAGTTACCCAGCACCGGGCAAGAACATACCATCCTCCGGTTCTTGTTTCACACCTGACTGAAGCTCTAAGCGATCACGTTGTAGCTTGGAGCTCAGAGACTTGCCAAAAACATGTTTGCTGAAACATGGCTTTATAGGAAGAACGTTACTCTAGCTAGAGGTCTGATCAGACGGATATAGCAGGTTCCTTCAGCAGCCCAGCCCCAATGCTCTGCTCCCCTCACAGGGGTTTGTGATGAACTAGGACACGGGCGTCCCATCACCCACACGTTTATGGCCACGACTCACTGCAGATCATTGCAAGAATGCAGCAGCAAGCCATGAGGAATTAAAACTTCTCCCTGGGGCACAGCCTTGCACGTTTTGCACCACCCGGGTTCCTTCCTACAACGCTGCTTTATGCATTACAGAAAATACAATAAACTGTGGAAATGGACCCCTCTTTTCCAGCGTTATCACGTACAATACCTGGATTTCTGATGAATGTATGGTGGCATTAAATAAGAATGAAATTTGAACAAATGCTGAACTTTAAACAGGTAGACTGGCTTCAGCAGTGCGTACCGAGCCGTCCTTCGCCATGGTGGGGCACCAGCAGTGATTCAAAACACATAGTTTAATTAAAAACCAAAACCACACAGCCGTGTCATCTGGAAAACCTGGGGTTTGTTGCTGTTTAAAAACTCGAATGAAATACAAGACACATTCAGACTGGCACTTCTCCACTTCCTATGCAAAATCAGGCAGAACCACACGATTACATTGTTTGCACGCAGGCAGGCTGGACACTTTTAAAGCATTAAGGTGAAAGGGGTTCTCTGCTCCTGTTAAACTAAGTGAATGAGAGTAGCAAATCTGTATTTCAAAGTCAATAGACTACAATATTTAGAGGTCTGCCATATGTGGTAGCTTAAAATTCAAAACTGAACGAAAATTGTGTGGGGTGGAAACTAACGTTATGGAATCTGAACCAAGGCTACATTTATATTTCACTTTAATGCTCCGGCTGTTTAATCAAAATATGAATAAAAGGTCTAAAAGACCAACACGCAAAAATATCATAGTTCTGGAATTTAGCTTTAGCTTCCTATTGTCAACCAATTACTGTGTAATTTTTTCCCTGTGACTGAATAACTAACTGTTAGCAAATAATGAAAAGGCAATTACAGCAGAGCTTTGTTCATATTACCCTCTTCATTTTATTCAGGCTATAATTATTGTCAATGCTGGAGGCTTACTGTACCATGTAAGTGGCACCAGGGAAGAAAATGGAATGGGCTGGTGCATGGAAAATTGCAAATGTCACAGCTACCTTCATCATCACCGTTGGACTTCGGAGATTAAAAAAAATAAGCAGCAAAAAGCTCTCCATGTGTGTTTTGCAAATTCTTTACCTCAAGCTGTTGCAATGGCTGCTGAACTGGTAGAAGGGGAAAAAATCAAGTACCATGTTTGTTCTTTTTTTGTTGTTCTTAGCCTCCCCCCTCCGCCCCCTCCCCAACATTTTTATTACTATTTAATTCCCAGAGAACGCTTCCTTTTTGCCACAGCATGCCTGGAAACAAACTCACAGAAATATCCTTTTAGCAGTGCTTCTCATTAAGGATGTCCATGCTGTTCTGTAACAGAGAGTGGCATATAAATGATGTATTTTATGGGGTTTGATCTTTACTTCTTTGCCACATATAGACACATCCCTACAAAAACGAAGATTACGACCCGTATGCACAGATGCAGTGTGCCACATTTACAGCCTGTCATTGACCATTTGTAATGCAGTTTCCCCGGGCTTCTAGTATTTACCAGCAATGATGGATACAAATCAGAAATGTGCTATTTCATTTGCACCTTTTTGAGAAATAAGCAGTATCCCCGTGCTTCACTCACATTGTTTTCCTCTCTGCATTGCTTACAAGAGAAACAATACGCTAACACTGCTTTCACATGCCTACTCAGATTCCTTCTTTTTTTTCTTTTTTGGTCATATGAGTTTGAGGTTAGCCTTACTATTTCAAAGCGGTTTGATTCAGGAAGAGTTGAGACTGATATTACCGGCATACCACACCTGCCTGGCTTTCATACTTCAATTCCGTTTCCTCCAGCGTTAGCTCACATCGACGTGCGCCCGTCCCACCAAGTCAAGCAGCCGTAGCCTCGTGCCCGACGCCTGGCACAGGAGCCCAGCCCCGAGCAGCACGGGGTGCTGTGCCAACACCAGCGAGCTCACGAGCCACACCGTGGCCCCACGCTCGCCGCCTGCCCTCCCACGTGCAATCTGAACCCCTGTGCGCAGGAGTTGTGGCAGTGCACACGAGGACGGGCCCCACACTTCTCCTGCACCGTGATGGCACGTGCCGTGAGGCACCCGGGCATTTGGTGAATGCCCATAAAATGCCAGATGCATTACTGGAGTGAGAGTCGTCCAGATACCCTATGGAAGCCGAGTTCAGTTCTTGGTTTAATTCATCATCCGTAGAAAAATCAACAGTTTATTTTTTATATATATTTTAAAAGTAATAGTATAGCTGGGAAATGTGAATAAAATCAATTGCATACAGCCGGCACGATAAGAGCAGCTCCCTTTTAATACATTTTCCCTGGCAATGCTTTGGGACCTTTGTGGTCTGTGGTCATTTTTCAGTTCTCTGTGTCAACAAAAACAGACTTTTCAGCTCCAAAAGGAATGCATCACACATTAAATCCTTACCAAATTTAAGTCTACTTTGTCATTTTTCAGATCCTGAATAATATCATAAACTTTTGGGATTACAGAAATAATAATGACCAGAGCCCAGGCAATTTAAGCCTGCTGTGCTAATCACAGAGTAAAAAGTCCTTTGTAATAACATCTATATGCTAGAAAAATACAGATCTTTCAAACCATCCAAAACCTCGCTTTCCATTCCCTGCAACAACGCAGAGGCCATTGCTGAGATAATGACGCACATCCTCCAAGCCATTCCGTTCGTGTCCCAACATACATGAAAAATAATCCAATCGCTTAAAAAAAAATCGCCGTTTCTTAAAAAACAAAAAACCTGATTTATTGAAAAACGTAGTATGATGTCAGTGTGAATTAATGTTTCCCATAGGCATACTAATAAGCTCCATGACATAATAACTTGTTATACTACACCAGTGGGACCTTAAAATTATTCCAAAGATAACATAACACAACACTTGAAGCAGCAGGAAACTTCCAGCATGCTTTTAGATGTTTTACAGTGTTACTAATCTTTGAATTGCTTGGAAAAACTGAAAGGAAACAGAATATTTAAAATTGGAAGCACCGCAGTTAGAAAATGACTCCATTCCAAATTCCAAATGCGCACAGGAGATTAATGTCAATGTAAGAAAAAAAATAGCAGCAGAAGGGGGGAAGTTATTAAACGCATTGGACATGTGCCTTTTGGTAGTCCACTGAAAATCTGTTTTTATTTGGCCGAGTTACGAGGGTTTAAAAGAACAGACTTGCACACACACCAATTTCTTATTAACGAGAAGAAGTCGGCCTTCTTTATTAATTTGCTAATGCAATTTAAGGTAGCGATTGCCCAGCAGCAGTGCAGGGACACACCTGGGAAGAGCGGCAGGGAGGCTCTGGCAGGAAGCCCCCCGCACCAGGCTGGGCATCGGGCACCCTGCAGGCCACCAACGCCCCTTGGTTCAGCAACATGCTTGCCAGGGCTAAATGTCTGAAACGGAGCCCCCCAAATTAAGTGGTGGCTTCTCGAGTGATGTTCTCAGCTCCATGCTCAAGCTACCAGAGGTGCCGGGGGGATACCAGGCAAAACACTGTGGTGCAAGGCGCTGAGCACAGGCAGCAGGCTCGCCTTTGCCAGCCCGGCGCCGTTTGGTTTTCCCAGTTCCGACAATTACAGCCCTGTTCGTCTCGCACCACCTTTGCTGCCTTGCCCCTTACCCAGCTCCCTTGCTCTTCAGTTTGGTCTCCCCACCGCTTCTCCCCGGCCACGCGGAGCCACGTGCTGGGATGCTCTGCTCGGCATAATTTTCTTTCCTGTCTTAAAGGAAAGCATATCCCTGGGCGCTGCTTCCAGCTGAACCGTACGGCCTTCGACCACTGCTAGAAATGAATATTCCATGCAAAAAATGTTAACCTTTGATCCAGACACATCTCTGCAGTAAGCGATCCTGTTGTGCTGCAGCCCTTTGATCACTCGCACAAAAATTGGAACCATTTGCAAAAGTAAAGCCCGTGATTTGCACATAAACCAGAGCTGGCGACGGCTTGCAGAGGGCTGCGCTATCCGGGCGCGGGTCTGCGAGCGTCTGCACAGCCCCAGCACCGCTGCCGTTCCCTTCGTGGGCCAGAAACGCTGAGCCCACGTCTCCAGGCTCCAACTCTCAGGAAGAAAGCGCGATGGGGTGCGCGAAACAATAAATCGCTCCGAAGCCAGTGCGGGGAGGGATCTCGAGTTACGAGGTACCGCGGGATGGGGAAGCAACAGCAACCACGAGAGCCACATCGGCCATGAAAGATTCAGTTTCCTATTCATCCCCTGAACGGTTTCGACATCATGGGAATCTACAACAACCGTGTGAAACCATTTTCCACAGTGAACCTAGAACACCTGGTGAGCCCTTTGTAGTCCCTGCCAAGTAACTATCTTTAAAAGGAAGGATAAACTGTAATCTGAAAATGTCAGATACAGACCACTACTGTTACAATAGCAAGGCACGGGCAAGCAGAGAGAAGGGGTGTGGGGGAATGAATGCTTTGGGCTAGATAAAGAATGAGAGGGAAAAAAATGGAGAAAACGATATGGAAAGGGAAATAATTTAAGAGCATGCAAAGGCCACCAAAGGATTGAACAAACACAGTAGCACAGGGGAACAGAGGGTGATACAGCAGTAATTCTGTAATTAATGGTATTCCCACGATCCACAGTAGAAGATGGAAAAACAAATTATGAATTGAAGTACAAGATGGAAGGTTTTCCTCCTTTTTTTTTTTCCTTTTTCCACTCATATAAAATATAAAACTGATACGTCAGTGCAAAACTTGTGAGCCCTGCACCAGGCACAAACTGAAGACGTTACCTTATCCCAAAACGTTTGTAATGCAAAGAAAAATAAAAATCTATCCTGCACTCTGATACCGTGCTCCTTTATCACATACGAGAGACATGAATGGGGGAGAAGAGGAAAAAAACTATTTGAGGAATTCGGCACAGGTATTTCAGAAGGACACAGATTCCCTTTCCTTCCCTGAGAAGCAAATCAGCCTCTTTGCAAGTTCTGAACACAACACATAACTCCTGTCAGGGTGCTCATGAATTTCTGGGAATTTCTGGTATCTAAAATGACACGAGTATTAAACTTAAAAATAAATAAATAAATCAATAATGCAAGTTTTGTATCTATTTAATAAAAGACTACTTTGATATCAACTTTTTGTCCATATGAAGCATCACCACATAAGATTCCCACCCTGGTGGAAACCCTGCACCAAAAGGTCTACAGCAATTTTTAAAAGCTTTATTTATTTATTTATTGATAAAATGAATGCATCTACACAAAATTTGAGTTTCTTAGAGTCTCTAAGAGTCTTCTTGCTGGACGTTTCATATTGCTTGCTCAGAGAGCGAGCAGCAATTCACTATGAGCAATTCACTCCACCACTCACAACCCCACACAAAATCAGACCACAGACAGAACCTACAACAGGCAGAGCTCAAAAATTCACTTTGGAAAATGGGCGGAACCAAAGTGGTGGGGACTGTCAATGCTCTAATTCAGGCTATTTCAGGTCACCTGATGAATATTATATGATATTTTCACTAGGATTTTTTTTAATAATTGATTTTTGTTTAAAAAAGTGAAAGCCCATTACCACACCAGCTTGTAGCCTAGCTGGAAGGGTGAGCACGTTGGTCACTTTGTGAGTAGAGGCGTTACTAATAACTAACATGAGCTTGACCTAATTGGCCTTCTGATGTTGACTCTGACAGGTGTACGAGCCCACCACCCGTACATTTCTGTTGATACACGTTCCCTAACTGCAGTCTCTTATTCTCAAAGCTTCTGTTTTTGCATGTCAAAGTGACATGGCTTGGCTCTTAGGAAGACCAAATAAGATGCAAGTGACAATTAAAAGATATGTGTAAACTAATTACATGCCCGGCTATTGTCAACTGCCTTCTGATGGTGGCGATGAGTGAGGACTCACACCATCTAATCATGAGAAGGATCATGAGAAAAGTTACGGCGTGTGTTAAACATCAAGCCTTTGGGATGCAGGTGGCTTATCTCAAAACACCGTTTCTGCAGGCCTGCTCTTCTTGGGGCAGGCATGAGCATCGGCACGGCTTGATACAGAAGATGATAGGTGATCTCACGGGCTGCTCTAATTTTTCATCATTGATTTGCTGCAGGATACACGGTAAGTATCTTCAGGATTTAGATGGTTTCCATTTGTAAATATTTTTAGATAAAAGAGTCCTAAGCAATTATAGATCTAACCTCTCAGTAACAAACCCATCTTGCAGTCCAGTGAAAAAAGCATTCATTTTCATGATAGAAAGGTATGGGTAAGAGAATAAAGCACACTAAAGGCTCCCTTGGCATATCTTGTCACATTTCTAGAGACTGATGCCATAAGGGTCTCATTCAAAACTCCCTGATGGTGGTGCAGTTTTTCTTACTCATGTCTTCAGAGCTGGGAATTAAATAAGACCTTAAAGGGAAAACTTCTGAGGGGATCCTCACCAACATGGCAGTGGCAGGCTGAAAGAGGAATTTCTTGTCTGAGGCAGGCTGGGACTGGAGCAGGGGTGTCTGCTTTTTAGGATCACTGCTGCTTGTAAAAAAGCCTCCATTTTCTCTGAATGGCTTATCATTATTAGCTTAAACATAAGTAGTTTCACTTCTCCCTCCCAAACTCCTTTCTCAAATTCTCTCTACATTCCTCTTTCCTTCTTCTTCAAGGCATTTCAACTTACTCCACGCTGAAAACAACCCGAGCAGCAGAAAGGTCGGATGATAAGGTAAGGCATAGTGACCCACAGTCCTTCAAACCTCACCAGCAACCCCCTGGTCTCTAACTGCTCGAGCTGGTTGTGTCTGCGAGCAGAAGCAGTTAATGAGGCTGATACATTTTTAAAGCCAAAAATAGACAAATTATACTTCTGCAGGTTTTGTTAGAGAAAATCCAGCCCCCATCTGAACCGACTCCACCTCAATACCCAGGCAAGTCCCTGGGAAAGTATGTCATACAGAAACAATTTAAAAAATACTGGCAGCTGCAAAGAAACATTAATCCTGAGACATTCATCTAACAACAACAAAAAAATCGGTGAAAATCACTGCAGAAAAACCTAACAATGAATGGCTGCAGGTAACAGGCTTGGCCCTTACACCAACACATTTCCACAGCAGCAAAGGAAGCCACAAGAGAGCATGGTGCAGAGGGGACACGTTACGGGTCTTTGTCAGCAAAACTTCAATGCCACGGTTGCCTGCGATTTCGAGACTGGACTTGAAAACCCAAGGTGAAAATGCCTCCTCTTAATTCCATTGAAAGCTGTGCCTTTCCTAATCCTGGGGGCCCAAAATGAGCACAGGTTAAACTCTTAGCAAATGACCCACGTAAAGGCTATTTAAATGGAATATGCATTTGGGTCACCGTCCTTTTTGTAGGTTCTGGTACGACAAGGCACCGCTCTGACAGGAGGAACCCACGTTACACTGCTTCGCCTAACGACGAGTTATGAACACGCTTTAAATTGGTGCAGATGTCATTTTGGGTGGCTGAAATGGGGATTATTTGCCAAACCCTCGGACCAAGTCAAGAGCTCTTTATCCAGTCCATTACGGAAACATCACTTCAATTAACAGAATGTGGTAAAAATTTGATCGTGTTTCTGGTCAGTAATGAGAATGGAGAAGAACAATGTGAAATATGGAAAAGAAACCCCAAACCCACAGGCTCCATGTCTTTGGGATTTTGTGAAAAGGAAAACAAAATACAAACGAACACACATTTAACTAAAACATCAGCAGTTTGGAAACTTAAGTCTTGATTACATCACAGAAGCAAAATGAGCGAGTGACCAAGGTTTATGTCTGCATTTTGGCTGCAAATGCCCACCTTGCAAATACCTGAGGTGGGAGGTGGGCACTAGAAGGGCTGGCACTGAATGAAGACAGCAGCATAAAGTCGTTTGTAAAGCAGTTCCCTCTGCAGACCCCACAGCAAGCCCATCATTGTGCAAGATTTGGAGCGAGAGATGCCGTAAGGTCTTCTGTGCTATCTTCTGGAAGAGACCCGCTCTCAGCTACGCTGCCTATCCAATGCCTGATAATGGGATTTAAAGAAATCAGCCTCTTAAAGTGATTATACTGGGCATCCTAAATAAAACTCGAGCTCCCTACCCTTACCCTTCCAGTTATGCTCCATACCACCAGGAGATACCATCACAGACTGACACCAGCCGGCGCCCTCCAGCCAAGCAAGGACAAGCAAGAAGCCACCCCAGGGCGTGCAGCGTGGGCTTAGCATGCACAGCTCCAGCTGCTCTGTGCTACAGATCCACAGTCTGGTTCACATTTCTTGCAAACTCGTACATAATCCTGGAGAAAGGTCCCTGCAAGTAGATACTAAGTTATAGCTGAACACGCTTTAACGCACTTTTGCAAAAAAACACACAAAAAGAACAAAGTGTGTTAATTGCCTTCCGTACACACAAGAATCTGGTCTCTCCTACAAATAAACTGATGTTAGTATTTGAAGCCTGTGGCGTGTAATTAAAAATGTCTAATTCGCACAAGGCAAGATTGCCTCGGTGAAAGCTTGTCACCTTCTATATGGGAAAGTCATACATTATGTATTTTTTAGACTTATCTTTGTTATGCAATGAGGAATGGTTTAGAAATATATAGGAAACATGCATTCAGTTTCTGTGATTTAGGGTTGCTACAATTAGCAGAAGTTATTTTTGACAGCTATTTCCCAAGACACCAGAAGAATTTGAGAACAGGCCTCCCTGACGGAGCAGAAACAAAGGGGATTCGTGCGCTTGTCTGTCAAGAGAAAAATCTCCCACCTTTCTCTGCTAAGTTGTGCAGGTGACGAACGTGCATTTTAGGATTCCAACTTTAAGGGAGCAAGCAGCTCGTTAAAAATTACAGTAATAAACCATGCATTTATAAACAGAGTCTTGTTCAACTTTCGTACTGGAGAGGACAAGGAGTTCACTGGCTACAGAAGCACTTTCACGTTATTATTCGCAACAATGAACAAAATGAGGAAAGGGAATCCGCATGGAAACAGACACAATATACTCATGAAATATCACTAGTTTGAGAAACTGGTTTCAGAGGGCATCTTTAGCCATGTCTTTCATTTAATGGAGCAGGTAGTAACTCAGTGCACTAAGTCGCAGAATATTATTTTATTTAGATGGCTACAAAGGCCCCCGAGTGACATGAGATAAAAAAATATCACGGCTCTTTCCTTGAGGCAAATAAAGGTCACAAAACAACATTTAATTACCCACCCTTCTAACATTTTTAAGGAAGTAAAACGGGACTACTCCTGATTGAATATATAGGAACCAAAAACAAGTAAAACACAAATGGCAATTAGTTCACATTTCTGAAGAAAAATCAATTTTTTTTAAAAAGGAAAATCGGCTCCCCTTCCACATACTCCAGCTGGCCTTGGGATTTTGCACAAATGCTACTGCAACCAGGTAGTTAAAATTTTGAATGTAAATATAATTTAAAAAATCAGTAATTAAAACATCTCTTCCCGCTGTTTTTTAAGGTTACCGGTTTTTACATAAGACTGAAGTAAAGTTGGGGCTGAGCATTTACTTAATTTTATGCTTTGTGAAGTGAGAGAAAAAAAAAAAAAAAAAGTAATGTTTGAGAAGAAACCAAGCCAAACAGCGTCACCTTCCCTACCCAAAGCAGCGTTCAGTACCATCATGTGGTGTACCCTTCTCTGCCAGCAAATCCCTAGAAAAGGGTGCAATAAGTAGATAGGCTCCTGGACGCTTTTTTATCTTGGGGGGAACCAAGCAACACACACTCCATCATACCCCTGCCTTAAGTGAGGAGCAAAGCAGATCCCGACATGCAACACCTTTTATCAGCAACACCTAACGGGAACGGATCCATAGATCCTCAGCAGGTCACGGCTGATCTGGACTCTCTCCTTACTCTGAAGCAAAGATTAACCCCCATAACCTAACCATCAGCTCTAATGAAGACATCCACCTCTACGTCACTCTCTGGTTTCACCCCACACAGGACATTTTTATTCACTTCCCTCAAAAAGGCCATCTTCCCATCTTCCACCTTGCTGGTTTTGTCCTTCCACCTACCCCATAAAGGTGCCTTAGGGCTTTACAAAGCACTTAAAGGAGTCAATACCTACTCACAGAGCAGGCGGCAGTTCTATTGCTAGAAGAAATAATGAACGGAGAAGGTATCTGCAATGAGAACTTCAGGCAGAAGGAAACGGTCATGATGAAACACGGTTATCAAGTGTATTCATCATCAGTTCTCATATGGCTGACATCAAAGCGCTGAGGTTGCCCAAGTAAGACTGACACAAAAGCCTTACCTGATTCCAATAAGCTGCAAATTGGCAGGCAGAGCTATCGCTCTTCCTAAACTATGAAGAAGCTTATGCTTATTCAGTGGTGAGCACTGCGAGCAACGGGCACCGATGTCTGCTTTCCCCACGTTACACGGGCATTAAGAAGCCTCTGAGGTAGAAGGAAGTTATTGAATCAATATAGCTTAAGCACCAAAATATTTGGGAAAAAATAGCAGTATGGAGTGAGCTTCCCTTCTTTTGGCATATCAGAAAAGTTTTAAAACTATCTGCTCCCAGAACATCAGCTCCCTGTTATCATCCCTTACTAATGCTGATCTTGGTTTGGAGCATGCATCCCTCATCAGAACCGAGGAGAGCTGAGCATCCTTATCTACAGGCAGATGAGACTGCCTGGAAAACAGCCATAACCGAGCAGCCATCGCTGACTGCTGACAGCTTAATTCACAGCTAAGGTGCTATTAAAACAGCTTCCAGTCTTTCCAAAGACGTTCCAAAAATCAACTCGCATAACCCCCACCGCGATACCCAGTCATGACAGTAAGAGAATGACCACATAATCCCTGCACTCTTCCTTTAAGCATAAAGGATTAGCAGATCATGTATTTCTGTAAATCTTCATTGTACCAGATAGTCAGAAGTCATGATAAGAGAGAGCCATGTTCGTAGTCATGACTAATAAAGCAGAGCTTGTCACTTCTCTTCGGGTCAGCCAGGACTGGATTAAGCCTATCTAGCTTCCTTTACAAAGATATATAGGATACGTTTTAAAATGTAAATGACCACTGTAAATTGTGTGAGATTAACTGAAGAAGTACCTAGGATGTATTTATTACCACAGTTATAATGCTATTAAAGTATTGTTGCAATTAAAGCAAGACCCATCTCTTACAACAACACAGGGACAAGGATGGATTACAGGACCAGGAAGGAAAAACAGCTGGCTGAATGGATTACAGATCTCCCAAAAGAACTTAACTTCTGCATAATTTGTTATTTCACCATATCGTTCTGCTCGAGGGGTGGAAAGTTCAACCAGAGATGAATAATTAAGAAATCTCTAAGCCGATGCCTGGGCATCCTTGATGTCCAGAATAATGAATGTCCATGCCTGTACAACTCTGGGATGCCGCGTGTAGGCGCGCCTCTGGATGGAAGTATCACACGCAGCCACACTTAATTCTGCTCAGCTTAAAGGCTTCTCTAACAAATGGTCTGAGGAAGGCGAGTAGCTACATCAGGAGAACTTGTACCTGTAAAACAGGATCATTTTCTATGAATTAAGAAAACACATTCAGATGTCACTACAAGCCTCTTGGAGACAGGACCCCAAACAAATTAATCCCGACTCCCCAGGGACTTGAGCCGAATCATGTCAAGGCAGAGTCAAGCAGAGACCATGTCATCAAAAACATCTGCACAAACCCCAGCGAGCAGCATCTGCTTCTGGAAAGGGACGGAGCTTAGAAGAGTACTGTTGGCTTTCTTCCTCCCCTCTAATTCAAGCCTGGTCAACGAGAGGATTGTTTTGCAGACCCTGGGGTTAAACTGAGGAACTCTCTTCAGAACTGTTGAATGAGGGGCTGGACACCACTGTTAGCTCCCTGCAGCACGGAGAGCTGCTGTTTAATCTTCTAACACGCTCCAGGCAAGGTCATTTTTAATCCTGAGAACAAGATATCACACAACTGATTGGCAAAACCTTTCTGGAACTGCATCAATTCAAAAAGAATTTCCCAACACTTAGCAATAGTTAAAAGAATAGCAGCTATAACTGATTCGGAGAGATTAAAAGGATAAATCACCGAGGTTGTTGGGGAAGATAAAGCCAGTAAAGTGAATAAATGTTCTGGGTGTGGAAGGAGACAGGCTGGTTTATCAGCCAACAGCATGGAGTCTCAAACCTAGGGCTATTAGGATTAACGGTGCTCTGTCCTTTAAAAACCCTCTAATGTATTCAGCAAAATGAAAGAGGAAAAATGTGCCTGAAGTGAGGGGATGTCATGACAGCCTGGTCTGAGAGCCCTGAAAGTGTTGGGAACCAAATCCTTCAATTTGGCAGCACAAAAGTCAAGAGACAGCGTGACCGTAGATGGTCTGGAGAAAAATTCTTCACACTGTTGTGTTTTTTAAGATGGCTCTAGTCTTACTAGGCAGTTGTTCCAGTGAGAATTATTTCATTTTGTCTCCAGAGATGAGTTTTAGCATTATTATCAGAAACAGTAGAAAAATGCGTGCACAAGACTGTTGAGAGGAGTACATACAGAAACACAGTTCTGATATTTTCTTATTTTTTGAGGACATGTAAGCATGCAATGGTAACACTCCAAATTTGTGTTATGTTCCAATTCTATTAACAAGAGAAAATTACGTGCTTTCTCTCTTGAATACAGGGAAGAAACTCTAGCACACAACTCCCTGTGGAAAACAGCTACATTTGTAAGAGATGCAGAAGCAAGACTGGCACTTTCCTTTGGTCTTGGAAAAAAAAAATCTTTAAAATATGATCATTTTGAGCTTCCATATATCTGGAAATTCACTAATCACTTCTGTGTGTGAGTAGCTCAGCATGAAAAATAGTATTACTCCCTGCCATGGCTTTAGCAAGACAGATATCAGCATGGCATATTCATATATTCCTCTGTGGATTTATATGTAAATATGCAAGAGTCTTTGTGGAGGTCTCTTATTTTCTAAAGAGCCCTTTTGGCTATTTGCTATTAAGGCTATATCCGTACATAGAATATTATGCTGCCCTTTGGTCTTTATAGGGAAAAGAGGCTGTCATAAAGCTATCTTCATTGTCCTTTGTCCAGAGGCTCACGTGAAATAGCGACATATGCAGGGGGAAGGATATTCTTCATAAAGCAACTTCCACAGATAGGAGCTACTTTTTCCACAAGTAGCTTACCCAGTGCTTATAATGGGCTCTTTATGTAGAAAGTTGGGGTGTAATAAAAATACCATCCCTAATCGGAGAATTGTAAAAGCATGGAAAACCACCTCGGAGGCACTGGGTGAGCCATTTTGGGCTTTCACTACCAGGGAAAAGCACTCCCCCTCGTCTTCTGGACCACTAAAAATCATCTGGAAGACGAGTCATTGTTTCCTTTTTTTTTTTTTTTTTCTCCTATTAGATCTAGTAGAGCTCCATCTTGGCATGTACAATTCCCCCCTGGGTAAGCAGAGAAAGAAGCAATTAAGTACAAAATGCTAACAAGATGTCTGAGTGAGTCAACTATGTTTCTCAAGTATCCGCGGCTTTTGTACACCTATGAAAATCATTTCTAGGTCAAAGAAAAATAAAAGTTAGGGCAAACCTAGAAAAAAAGTGTCATATTAGGATATTTATATAAACTGTCATTCTTGTGTTTTCCCCAAACCTCATGTGCTCTAAGCAATCAATCAACAGCCTCCACAATCAGACTTGGAGTCCTGATGGAGTAGGAAGATGTCATCCAGGGAGGAAAACATGTGGAAAATCTGTTAGCCATGTGTGTCATTACTGATGTCAACATTTAAGTAAATATGCAAGAACTACCTAAGATTCCTACATACCTACTGCAACATAAATAACAGGGCAAGCTTTGCCAGATTCAGCGATTGTACATTTATCTCAGCCTTTTATCTAGTTACAGATCTGTAACACTGGTACGTCTTCTAGGACCGGGAGCAATTTGGAGACTGCTGTAGCAAATAATTCAGGAGCAATTAATTAAATTAATTAAAGTTTTCACCTTTAATTACTGCCCAAAAGACCTGAAAACAAATGCGGATTCTTAATATTTTCTGAATGTGAGACGTTATAGAATTAATTTCGAATAGCAAAAGCAGTACTCGGATTCTAGAAATTCCCAGCACAGTTTTGCATAAGGTGAGAGCCACAAACCGCTGGTAACACCAGCAGTGATGCTGTATTCAGATCACAGACGGGCTACAGCAATTACACAACCAGGGAAAAATCTGCCATTTTTCATCTAAATGTTACGTAATTATTGATAAGAATTAGGATTAAACTTTCAAAATCTCTTTTATAAGCACACCGAAGACGGCAGTGAATGGTCTAGGACACACGCTTAAAATCAGAGATTAGAAAACCACAAAATTTAGGTTAAACAAGAACAGCGTCCAAAGCAGAACGCTCGGAGACAAGGCGCCCTGCACAAGGGGTTATTACAGGCTGCATACATCTGTGTTATGGCAAAACCCAAAAGCACTGTCATTAAGTTTTAAAAATCAAATGCAGAGTCCTGAGCAACCTCAAACTTTAAGCCACTAAATCTCAGTAATAGTTTTTAAGGAGAGTTCAAAAGCAAAACAGAGAAGTCAAAGTCCAAAGGTATCACAATGGCAGATCAAAGTGTGAAAAGGGATTAATGGCATCTTCAGCAAATGAAGTTTAAAATTCTAGTGTATTAAAGAAGGTCCTTTTTGAAATGGTAATAGGCTATACCTGAGCTGAAAAGACAATTAAGATAGTGTTAATTTTTTTATGGTATCTGGCAGTAATATTTTTATCCTGTTAATTATACAGTAGACAGCAAATGTATATAATATGATAGCTCCATGCTGAGATGACATGCCTGCTGCCTAGTTAAGTGGCTACATTTATCCTATAATTAGCTTGCAGGAATGTGATTTGCATTGCATACCTAAGAGTACATATAATGTCAACTATGCCAGAAAAGCCTAAAATGGAAGCTGACACTCTCTTAGCTGTGACCTCTGTATATAACAAGGTGATGCCTCTCGTGACCTCCTGCTCTTTGTATTCAACCACACACAAGAAACGCATTGAAGTAATGCTAAATGTATGACAAATTCAAAATGCACAGAAATTTAAACTCAGGGCAGAAAACCAGGGCTGATCAGTCTGAACTCACCCCTTTACAGGGAATCAGGATAATGATGGTCAAAAGGCAGCATCCCTGATTTATTGGCATTAGCTTTGAACGTGTTTGCTTTTCTAAGTACAAAATTTTCAGACTTACAGGAGTGTTTTCCCACATAAATAAATACATAAATATATAACTTGCTTAGGAAATAGGTAGATTTTCTCTGCAGCTACATGCACTAAAAAAAAAAAAAAAAAAAAAAAAACAAATGACAACGTGTTATTAAAACTCTCTGCTAAAGTATCCTGTGTTTTCTGACAGTTCTGCATGGGGTAGGCTGTGGGGGACTTCACTGCCAGCGATATTACACCTCAGGGTGAGCATATTCCTGGAATGACATTTTGTCCCTCCAGTTGAAGAGAACTTTGTCAGCAGTTTCATTTCTGCTCACACCAGTAAGGGATTTCACGTTCTGAGGGAGCCATCACCCTGTTCTGAGTTACCCCGCTGATTTCAAACTATTTGTCCAAGAACATACTTCTTGTCCAAGAACATACAACGCTACAATGTTCTTGGAAAAGGTAAGGGAAATCAAGCAGCCACAACTCTGAGGCCTCACTAGGCTTAAAGTGTTATCCAGCCGCAGTACCGAATGAATTCTCGTTAGCTTTTTACTCCCACAGTGTCATTAGAGGCTCCAGGCTCCCAGGGGCACATTCCTAGCTGCTCTTAGCCCTTCCCGCTGCTGGGAGAACGTAGGGAAGCAGTAAGACAGCTTGGTAAGCTCAGCAGCTGGACTCCAGCCTAATGTGGGGTATGGACGGAGAGAGCCTGGAGAATCCACTCTCAAAATTGCCCAGACACAGGAAGCTGCATGGGCAGAAACTCGACTTGCAATTGCCCAAGCTGCACGGGCAGAATCCCACCAAGCGAGGACTAACCAAGCGTGCAGCGGTGCCCAAAGGACAGAGGCACAGGAGGCATGCTCAGGGACTGCAGGCCCTGCTAAGGGAGCAGAAAGCTGGGACAGCACACGAAGTCCAGGGAGGGCGAGAACCGCAGTGACAAGGAGCTGGAGAAAAGACACGGGAGAGCTCTGCCCCCATCTCCTGCTCGGTCAGAACCTCCTCTGTGAAGCACCACAGACGGTGGTCCGGCTCAGACAGCGCTGTAAGGGCTGCTGCTGGCAGCAATAGCTATGGAAGAGCAACACGCAAGAAGAGTTATTGATATCTGCCCGAAGAGTTAGTTTTGATTCCTGCAAATTCGCTCACCACTGAACTTTTCTTTACAGTTCTACCAAGCCAGTGACACTGCCTAAACGTAAAGGCGAACATTTTGGTTCGTTCCCACTGGACCGACGCTCGCTTACAGCTCCTCACACCACAACTTCACCCTCGCACCGCTCCCAAGCTGTGCTCCCCACGTGCTTCGATGTCAGACAAAACTTTGCAAGGCATTCCCCTTTAAGCATTTCATCCTTCTTCATCGTTCGCCTTCCTGCCTGCGCAAACCCTCCCATCTTACGCGCCTGTAACAGCTGGCAGCTCCTCAAAGCCCTTCCCGAACCGGTGTCCCGGGAACCTTTGTTCCACGAGGCCGCTTACCTGGGCGCAGCACAGCGCGCGGGGCGCCCGCAGCGCGGCGGGGCACGAGGCTCCGGGCAGCTGTTACGCTCCCCCTCCACGTTTTGCCTTTTGAAATAAGCCTATTATTCTGTCTCTTTCCTTTTGTACATGCTGAAATGATACTCTCAGCTTCTCTGTTTAAAGCACATAACATGCTCTCAAGTATGTGTTACTACATCTGTTTGCCTTATTGAACAGCTGAAAAGCATTTAAACTACTATTCACTTTTTTATTACTATTCAGGACATTTCTGTGTATGTTCTGGCCAATCCTTTTTTTTTTTTTTTTTTTTTTCAAATAATAATAATGTTGATTGTTACAACACCACCTGGTGCTGCTGGCAGCTGTGTTCTTAGGACAAATCTGGAGTTTCATTAAAGCCCCAGTTCCTGGAGGCATGTGATGAGATAAGGGCTTTTTGTTTGTTTTTTCATTTTTTAGGGGGTTTGTTTGTTTGGGGGGGGGTTTGTTTGTTTGTTTAAAAAAAAAAAAATCTTGTGAGGAAAAGCTTCTAAATGTGACCCCAGCACACCCCCCAGAGATCAAAACATCAGGCAAATAAAAAGACCTCAGGGTTGTACTATTTTTCATTTCAGACTTGAGTGATAATTTCAGGGCATCCACTGACGTGGAAAGCTTCCACACCATGCACATGCATGCTTACACATGCACACACACACTTCACACGCATCTTGGTGGGCTACAAAAACAGTAATTCAGTAACTGTCATCCAAAGAATGGGTATAATATAAATCTTTCTCACACCTTCTCTGTCTCCCCAGCCGCTCCTTTGAGGCAGCAGTGTTTTCTAAGAGCAAAGACAAAGTAAGATGCTACTGGGAACGGTCCTGCTGACACTCCACTAACATCAGCAACTGATCCAGGAAAACGCACGGAACCACTGCTTCCATCTTATCTTATTGCTGGCAGGCAACCGCACAAGAAGGGACACCCTTAAGAGCATCTCGAGATCCAGAGAAATCATTGATCTACACAACGCTACAACTCCCAGCCTATCCGACAGGACCGGGACCTGCACTGCAGGCCGAGGCTTTTAATAGGTGCTAAAGCTTGCAGTAACTTCATCACATATGATGCAAATCACATAGAGAAGAACCAGTGGTCTTGGCTATACTCTTAGCAGCTGGCTGTGTTAAATTAAAACTTCTTTCCACATTCCCATCTTTTTAGGTTTCTACCGTGCTCCCTTACACAACTCTCTTCGGTTAACCCGGTATGTAAAAGCTTCTCCAAAATCCCGTGATGGTGTTATCTAAGTATCAAGCAGCAGGATGCTGGAGGAGTTGTTTAAACAATAGCTAGTTCTTGTCTTGATGGAACACCTCCTTTTACAACATGTTGAAACACAAGCAGCTTGATTAGCCTTAGTGGGCACTGAGGAATGTAGCAAGGTTTCCAGCCTGTGGGAAGGCACTGGTGCCAGGTGGCAGAAACATTCACCCTGAAGAAAAATGGATGGTGTTCAGTAACATCGTCATTTTTCTCTGGACCTGCAAAAAAATGGGTATGAGCTTTTCAGTTCTGAAGTGGATTTCCAGGTTTCTGAATTCAGTCTATCAGGAAAAAAAATAAATTAAAAAGCAGTTAAACCAGATATGCCCCAACTTAGGCACGTCCAACCAACTACACAAGCCTTGTTTGCAACTTGTCCTCGTTCCTGCTGAGGGGCACAGCCAGCCCTCTCCTCGCTGGGCTCTGCTGGCAGCAGGCAGACCACCAAACACAACAAACAGCCTCCAAGTTTCAGGAATTTCTGTTTCCCATTGCCCTGCTGCCGTCCTAGGGCAGCTGCAAGTTTCCAGGGGGCTATTTCCCCTGGGCTTAGCTTGCTAAGATCCTCAGCCCTCTGCTCTCCCCGCACATCACAGTTTGGCTATTATAATGGTTAACAAGGAGTAACTTTCCTGCAAAGCCAGTCCTGAGAGGTGTTACGGACCTGCTGTCTGTGCCAAAGTGGAGTGCCTAAGGAGCAATTCAAATGGGGATAACAGATAAATCTCACCAAAAAGCTACTCGCTCAGCCTGACGCTGCCTACAAGGACCGCTCTCCGTTCAGTAAAGGGGGGGAACCTCCATTCACAACATCCGAATTTCAGCGAACAGACGTACATCAAAGCATCATCCTGAGTACCTAGTTTTAACTTGTATTAATATTTAACTGGAAATCAGTCTCACTTGACAGCGGGTGAAATATACTTTGTGCAGTATGATACTGCCCCCAGGAAGTCTGAAAAATAAATGCCGTGGAAGCACCGCATCTCCGCTACACCGCGCACACGCTTCACCAGCTGAGAGCGAGGAAGAGGTTACAGGGAGCCAGTCTCAGTTCGCAGAGCACCTGAAAAAACGTTGATTTCTGAAGACAACCCCAAGGGGAAAGCTGGTGGGAAATCTTCTAAATGGTGTGAAAGAAACACAGCTTTAAGATCTGCTAGTTTAAACAAACGTTTTTGTTTTGTCTTTAGCTCGAGCTAATGAAGTGCCCCACTTAGTCTGAATCGCTGAAGGGTTATAACAACTAATACCGACATAGCCTTAGGTCAAGAAGCGTGAGCTCAGCGACTACCTTTTAGTATTCAAGAGCTGCTGCAAAACAAGCACGGAAATCCGTTGAAGCTGAAGAAATAGATCCACCTTCAGCTCCGCTTTGAATTCTGCCATGTTTACTGAAGAAACAGGAGACAGTAGGGGCTACGATTCACCCCAGCAAACACTCGAGTCATTTCTGCAGTTGATGCCGAGACACGTAAAGTGCTTGGCATTCCAGGCATGCGTGTTCGTGTGTCTCTATATAGATACCATACATGCATATTTCACCAGTACATAAAGCAATCCAACAGTTTCTAAATAATTGGTCTTTCAGGGTGAGATGAGCCCGTCACTGTCCTGGAGAAGTGAAGTGACTGTGCATAGTGCGAAATTTGATGAGTACAAAACAAACCACCATTTTTTCAGCCTAGATGATTCTGTGTTATTATAATACAAAGCTAAGGAACAGCATTGAAGTTACTTTTGCATTAAAGGGGAGATCCAGTTTGCTTTCCTTACATGAGAAATGGCATTGGTTTGTATGAGCTGCTAGCAGGGGAAGGAAAGTTCTGCTTCTCCCAGAGGAAGCTTACAGCGACGATCTCTCTAGCTGATGAAGAATACTGCAAGGCCAGCTTTGGTTGGATTTTTGATGTTGTTTGGTAACATAATGTGAGGCCTTCTCCATTGTACACAAAATCAACATATTGTTAAACTTCTATATAACATACTCATGAGCATAAATTCATTTACATCAAAACGCCCTATAAAAGGCTGTTTTTAGAGCTCGCTGTGCAGAAAATCATTTGTGCTTCACCCTATATTGAGCTCAGTTCCAAAGATTACAGAATACGCTTGACTGCAAGAAAAATCATGACCAAGTGCAGAGTTCCCTTCTGTGTCCCGTCCCCCCCCCCCAAAAAAAAAATAGTGGGAATTAACGTTGAAATGTGCCTGTTAGCATCAGGTGACAGCATGAGGTGCAGCCACTCTCCCGAGGCTGGTGTAAAGCAGAACTTTCTGGACAGAAAGCAAGCATCGCCGTGCTTCCCGTGGGACAGGAGCTAGTGGGACAGCACTGCTATGGCACAGGGTGGATGGACACAGGGCTGGATGCACGCTGCCACACAGACAGGGAGCTCCAGGGCTGCAGCGTGGCCACAGCTGGATGGAGGAGGTGAAGCTGCCTGTAACAATAATGGCATCTTCCTCTCAGAAGTGATATCAATGCTGCAAACTCACTAGATCACATCCAATGTGACCGCAAATACTCTTGCACAGCACAGGAGAACCAGAGGCCACGTGTTCAAGCTGAAGGTGCAGCGTAACCCGGGCAGCGCTTGGCACTGCCCTCAGCTGCATGTCGCTTTGTGAGCGGGAGCAGCCTCACCAGAGCTATCCCCACGCGCTGGCCAGAGGTTTCCGCATTCCTCTGGCGCCCTGAAAGGTTCTCCCTTGTTGCACTCTGCTGTTTGCAGTGAAAGATGAGTGCTCCCAGGCCTGGCTTAGAATTGGTTTAGCTCTGCCTTAATGAAGGCCACTCCATTAGCTCAAGGCGGACAAAAGTCACGCTTGCTTTACAAAGCTGTGCCACCCTCCAAAGCAGACAAAAAGCAGGTCCACCACTCTGTTATTTCCAATACCAGGACTGCAAAAAGGCAGTGTAACAATGAGAGAACTAATCGGGTGACACAGAACCAGCAAACCAACCGCGCTGCGTTCCCTGTCTGGATGCAACACACACGTACAGTTGAGGAAGCTTCAGGCAGACTGGTGGCTGCTGCCAATCCTACCTGGGCTTTTACATTTCCCTTATTTCAGAGGAGTACTTTCCTTCAGTCAGCTGACTGGCATCCAGAAATTCAACCAAAGCCACCACAAGTTCTTGCTGCCTTGTGAGCACTTGGACCATAATCTCAGTGGGTAAAAAGCAGGCAGTTACTTTTTTTTTTTTTCCAATATTTGGCTTAAAAGTGCCAGGCCAATTGCCATTTCCCTTTCGCAGTAACACCAAACCAAACCCACACCATTATAATTACCCATTGGCACGTGCACACGCCTAGCGGAACTACACGCACAGTTGACAAGGCAGAGCTGGGCACCCCGGGCAAACGTTTTTGAGCATGGCACAGGGCATCCACAAGACACACACAAGTGTAACACATGGAGAACGGGCTGGCAAAACGAAGCGATGCAAAAGCCTAATTCTGGGCTGGCTGTGTTTGTGTCTGGGAAGTGCAGAAATGCCTAAGTACACCGCTTTTAGACTTCACCAATAGGCAGCACATAAAACGCTAGAAATGCTTTTGATCTTGGCAAAATTAGGAGATAGGACTGTATTTGGGTCAACCGCCCCTTCCTTTTGCACCCTGGTAGAAGAAAAAACGTCTGAAGGAAGAGCAGCACAAAGACAACGCTGCCCCTTTGAACAGAAACAATAGACGCAAGCATCTCTAAAATAAAGATATTGTGATTAGGTTATACATTCCTTTTTTAAAAAACCTGCATTAATTTTGATTTATATTTAAATAAAAATGATTAAATTTTATCTTCTAAGATGGAAATGTTGTGATAAATACTGGCCCATGGCCAAACTAATCTCTAAAGCCTACAGCTTACAGCCCCTGTTGTCTTGTATGGATATTTGAATGGCAATGGGTTTTATCAGTATTTCTAAAGGCACTCATTTAATTATGTGGTTGTAAGAATTTTCAAAACCCCAAAGAATTAACACTACCAATACATATTCATATTCCTCAAATTAATTCAACCTGAACATCTGAAAATATTACTTTAAAAAACACACTCATTTATTTTTATTTCTGTAAACACTCAGAGCTCTTTTCTGGTCCCACTCATGCACTCGGTTTATTTTTTCATTTAATTAAGAAAAAACGATGTAGCGAGCTCTCTTTACATTACATAATGCTGACAACCGATCTGTTTACAATGGGGTGCATTATTCAAGAAAAGCAACAGGAAAGGGAAGGAAGCTGGCAGTCGGTGGCAAAGGGCTTGCTGTTCTCACATGCGTGTTTGTTGGGGAGCCTGTGCCTGCTCTCCCTGCTTTAATCCCACCGCCTTCCATGATGCGACTCCCAATTTGCAATGCTGCGAGACCAAAGCCAGACCTCTGTGAACCACAAATGCCTGAGGGATGTAAGACGAAGGGCTTTCTAAGGGTTTAATGACGAAGGAGCATGGGCGCCTTCAGTGTGCTCCAAGGAGCCTTCCCAAACCCTGCTGCTTCATGCCCTAAGTGCAAAACCAAACAAAAGATGGAAGAATTGCAACCATTGCCGGTGTGTTCTTGGAGACTTAGGAACAGTTGCAGCCTTCAGGTTGAAACTAAAACAATCAAGCGCCACTTCCCGTATAAAAGCCAAATACAACACCACTTCTTCCGCTGAAGAAGTTCAGGATCACTGACTCCCAACCCATATCCCACAGGGCACCTTCTTTGCCATGTAGAAATAGCGCCAATACACCGGTGTCCACCATGAGCTGTGTGCCAAGAACCAGAGCCAAAGGCCTCCACAGACCTGGGGACCACTGCTTTAGACTTCAGGTGACACTAAGTTAAAGCAGAGGCTTGCTCTGTTGCATCGACTCAAATTCAAACCTCTGCTTAGAATCGCAAAATATTTTATTCATATTTTGCTTCACCAACTGCTCTAAAAAAAAGATCAGAGATGGTCAACCTAACTGGATTTTGTGGGTTGTGTATTTGTTTTTTGAATAAATAAAAAAAGTATTAATGCAAAACAAAGTCTTGCTGTGATTTGGAAAACTGAACACTGCAGAGAGCATGAGGGTTATTTTATACATCAATGGAAAAAAATTGTAAATTAAAAGTGTTCTTACCAAACAAAAAAAAATATCAGTGTTTCCCTTATCTTAATATTTTTAAGTCTCGTACAAAATTCAGGGGGGTTCTTTTGCAGAATTCTATTTACAATGTATAGTTATTTTTCATTTCCTATGATCTAGCCACAGCTGATACCAATATGGAGCTTATCAAAATGGAAAGCACAGCATCAGTCTTCGGAAGCCTCTCTGCACTATGGCTCACTAGTTTTGCTTTTTTGTTTTTTAAAGGCAGCACCTTAAAAGTGCAAACTTTTCTGCTTGTGCAATTATCATTCTGACACCACACTCCAGGTACACAATAGCATGGCTTTTGACAACTGCTTGCCCTGTCTCACAGGGCACACGGGTATATTAATTACAACTCTTTCTTCTGCACAAACTCTATACAACTACTACAGCATCATTCTAATGTGTTTACTACACATAGGAGGGAAAAGGACATTATTGCTTTTTTAGCTGCCACTTAAATTAAAACAATTTACAGGTATATTTGGGTATTTTCTAGGAAAAGAATCACCATTTCTATTAGCAAGCAGAAACAGGAGGAAAAACATTTTGAGAAACATAAAATTTGCCCTATTCCTTAGAAATCTACCCTATTTCAAGTTCTGGAGTATGTCAGACAACTGATTTCTTAGGGTTCTTAAAACACTCATACTTCTATCAGTTTAACATAAGCAATAACAAAACTAAATTCCCTGCACTACCACTAAGGCTGCTCAAAGGACTTGCTTTCCTGCAGGAGCCACGACACAGGGGACTGAAATCCCTAATGAAATGCCTCGTACATTGATTTATGCAGCTTTAGTGGTACCATTA
The DNA here is from genome assembly GCA_011075105.1 of Heteronetta atricapilla. Lineage (NCBI taxonomy): Eukaryota > Metazoa > Chordata > Aves > Anseriformes > Anatidae > Heteronetta > Heteronetta atricapilla. Next base: position 6,280,767 of record CM021741.1, read on the forward strand.
ACTGAAAATTGTTCTTTTCATGGGCTTATAAAGAATCCGGGGGCTGTCATTGTTCATGATTCAGTGAGAAAACGGGGGTCTAAAATTACTACTGCAGTTGGGTAGATATGGGAAGGATGGAAATCTGTCCTCATTTGGTGTTAATATTTCATATAACAACAAATATAAACCTCCTGTATCTAATAATATGTTGGATTCCATCACTAATACAGCAGTCATGTACTGATCTCTTAAGAAGTCTTCCTGTCTAGAAGAAAAGGAATATTCAAGTACTAGTAGAGTATATTTGGGGGGAAAAATACACACACACACACACATATATATATAAAATATATGTATGCATATATAAATATATATATATATATATATGTAAGAATAACCAGGCAGTAAGCATTTTAAATTGTATTTCAGACACTAATGCAAGCAGCTAATCCTATTTACATTCATATTAGCCCTGGGTATCTTTTTCCCTAAGATTTACACATTTGTATGCTTGCATGAGTTGAACTGCTTTTTGCATGATATCAGTACTTTTGTAATTTAAATCTATAAAAGGCAATTTCTTTTAAATATACTTCCTAACAGTGGGTGAAAGAAGCACTAAACTTATTTGAGAGCTGTACACATCAGTAAACATGTGCACTGAACTCCAGGCAATGTGCTGTGAGAGAATTAATCTTATACTGTGTTAGCTAAACAGAAAGATTCTGGGACTCGGAGTAACAAGCACAGAAAATGCCCATGCATTTTCTTCCTATTACCTAGAAAATGTGTATGTTTTAGAATTATAATTTTAAAATTTAAGCCTTTTTTCAAACAGTGGTTAATTTGCTGTTTCCTTACCTTGCTCATTTCAACATTTATAACAAAGGTAGTCCAAAGGGAGGCTAAGCAACATCACAATGACCGTACTTTAATTTAAATGTCTCATCTGCTTGTACTCCCTATAAATACATAAATGTCAGAGTTAAGGATGATCTTCTTGGTGAAATTATCAGGAATTAGAGGGAAATCTATCTGTGAGAGACACGAAAAAATTAAGGCATTTATAAGAGAAAGTCTTCAAATGAGAAGGATGCTACTTAAGTTGTACAACTTGGATTGTATGCTGTAACTGATAATGCTTTCCCCACACATGCTATTTTTTTGCTTTCAGAAACTGTTTGCTTGTGAAACAACGAAACCCAAGTGTGGAGGAAATGACTGATTTTGAAAACTCTTTTTAAAATGGTGAATAAAGTGAATTTTCAAACCCTATTGCCATTATCCCAGAGGCTGGTGTACACCACACTTTTCCCTTTGTTCTGTGGGTCAAGTCCATCTATTGCCCCGGCATTCTCCTCTTCCCACTCTCACACTCCTTCGCTCAGGATCCCAAGGTCTGCTGCTCAGGCACCCTTGTGCTTTATCTCGTCTCCATGCTTCCCTGAGCCTCCTACCATGCCCTCCTTCCTTGAGCTTTTGGAGTCTCTTACATGCTCTGTCCTGCCTCGCTTTCTCGTCTTCTGTTACCACTATCTTTAAAGAGATGCTAGGAGCATGCTAGAGATTGCTGAACTGATGAATACTGCCAGGCCTGGGCAGGAGAAGACAGCAGCCTGTGCCTGGCCTCGCCAGCCTGATTTGTGAGCCATGAGACCAGAGAAACTGCTTCCAGCATGGGATTCCTCAACCTGCCATCCTGAAGCAAAGGCACAGCATAACACAGAACGAGCTTAACACACCACGAGGATTCTGAGTAACATAGGCACCTGCCATTCCAGCAGCAAGGGGAGCAGCCCAGAAGACAAAGATTCTCAGATTGCTAATGCCCCGTCTAAAAACCATCAGCCATTTGCAAAAGAAGGGAGGAGATGGTGAGGATGTATTGCTCCCAACCAGCCTGGCACAACCTTCGTCCCAAAACAAACCAGCTATGAACCGACAGAATCAACCAGAATTGATCTCATCTCTTTGAAATTAGGTTTTATACAACCTTCTTTGTGTATCCATTCCATTCCACCCCCCCCCCCCCCCCGCCCCAGGGGAGATTTTCCCCCTTTTTTCTGGTGTGGGTGGTGGGAGGCAGAGCGACAGGAGGGAGGCGAAGATGCTGACAGGTGCACCAGCCAACAGTGGGCAGCAGGGGAAAGGGACTCCGCAGCTAGTTTTAAGTGTCTGGGTTTGTTCCAGCCTTTTTCAAGTCCCGATATGGATATGAAGTCACTGGCAAACTAACACCCTCTACTTTAGTTAAGAGAACTATAAATCTGAAATGAATGTATAAATAATATGCAACTGTCTAGACAGTATAGGTCACTTGCAAAGAGACTGGGTCAGGAAAAGATTGTCCATCAGTCAGACAACCATAACTGATTCTGATGCTAAATAATGGTTTAGATATTCAGTATTCTATATATGCGAAAGGCTTCACTGAGCATTGGATCTTCCCAACCAAAGTAGCCTTCTACTTATACATATCTTTATGCAGCTGTAAGAAAATGCACACGCTATTTAGACATTAAAATTAATGCTGAAAGAAAAAGCTATTTAGCGAGGGACTGGAAGCAACCTATGTAATTGGCTTTTGGTAAAGCAAAAATAACTATCATACCCTACCCTCGATAAACAACCTAATCTTATGATACTAATGGAATCTTTAAAAGGGCTAGAATTAAAACTTGAAGCTGACAAAGAAACTTATTTCCACTTACAGAATCAGTTCACAGATGCACTCGGGGAACTGAGTACTGTGTAGTCCTACTTTGAACTCTCACATTTCAGAACATGCTAACTCTCAGGTATCACAAGTGCAACCATATTGACTACACGGGCTTTTGGAATTACTCTGCATTGTAATGCCTTTTTTGCCATTATTTTCGCAAAAGAAGTAGGTGGTCATGAATGTAACAATAATGCCATCCTAATGCTTTCAGGACATACAGAAAGTTTTGGCAGGACAGGGCAAAATAGCTAAAACCTATACTAAATATTCCATTTGCAACTCACAAAGCACGTTTCAATATATTTGCTCTTGATATATTTGCTAAAAAGAATAACAAAACCCATGGGTAATAAATCTGGCATACACCCCAGACGTTGCAGCTGAAAAGCAGGTGTTACAGCTGCAAGACACAAGCACTGGCTGGGTGCAAAGCCCAGCCCATCGTGTTCCAGGATAAAGGACTCAGACCCAGTACTGCAGAGAGCAGCAAGCTGCTGGATCCTTCCAGAGGTGGTGCCATTTCGGTGGGGCTCCACATCACCACGTACCTGTGCAATATGCTGCCAGACACCCAAGAACACGTTCGGGTACTTGGTACAGACTTCCACCAGACAGAACTGCGGTATCACTACTACAACCTTCCAAAAGCCACGGCTACGCATGAAGCACCTCGCAGACACGTGAGGAGCGTAAAGGCATGATGTGCAAACCTGGAGCCAATTTCCCATGTTGGGTGATTCATAACACTGGCAGAAGACACCAGGATGGGGAAGTGCCCGAGTTTCTTTCCAGGGCTTAACTGCTAAATCTTTGCCGATTACTATCAACGCAGCACTGTTAGTCTTCTCTCTAACCAAATTCCTGTATTTTTCCTCTACAAACAGAAATGGTTAGCAGTGGACGTTATACACAAGATTTGAAAGGCTTGTTTCTAATCAAGCCTAACAAAATGAACACTGAAGTTATCGTTTAAGCTGTATGGGCTAATCCTGTTCTTAATTAAAAAGACTTCATTGCAGTTTAGAAGAATTAAAATCAGAATATACTGTTAAATTAAAATGTTTCATTTGGGGAAGTTTTTTGCAGGTTTTGGAAGGCAGAGATTTCGTGAGAGATCCTATTAGCTGATATTATTCTTTGTTTCTCCATTAGCAGCCTACAGGCAGAGATTTAGGGCTGGGATACAAATAGATTATGCCAAAATAGTTGTTTCTGAATAACTTCACGTGTGGACACTTTTGTTCTGGAATAAGAATAGTTCTTCAGAAATACCTATCCCTACTTTAAATGCAGACCCTGCATTAATCCAAATTAGCTTTTGAGTACAGTCCTCCCTTAGGCTATCAGAAACCCACTTGTGTCTGCTATTACTAACTTGTGTGGAAGTCCTCTCCAGCCATTCTGCCTCTAATCAAATTTATGCCGAGTTGCACTGCAGGGAAAGCAAACTCAGGCTCACGTTGTACACGATTCTGAATCGCTGTTCCTCTTGTACTTTTTTTCCCCTAATGATCTCTGTCAGTTGTTCAAAGTAGCTCTGTCACCACCATCAGGTGTTCCTACTTCATCCGACTGACTTCATCAACCAAGGTTCATACACACGCTGCTGGTGTGGAATGAAAACGCTTCCTTTGTCTCTGAGACACAGCTCCATAAACTTGGAATATTCTGAGGGTGGTAGAAAGCCCTCATTGCTGCAATGCAAATGGAAAATGTTTTCATTTTGGATGTGGCACTCATTTCGCCATGTTTAAAACACTGTCCAGTCAGACATATAAGGAGGTGTTTGCTTTCCCTTTTTTGAGTAACAGTAAAAAACATAGGCTTCTTTGGAAAACATCACCTCTCTCTACACGTGTTGTTCTCCTCACAGATGCCATAGTGACTTTATAAACACAGAGTTTAGCAAGTAACTATAAAGGCTTGTCTATACTTGAAAATTAATTTGGATCAAGACAGAAATGTGAATTTATAGCACCACTTGTTTTTATAAAGTTGATCTCTTTGCAATAAGCCCTCGGGTGCTCTTTGTAAATGTATATTCCCTAATGAAAAGTGCCTTGGTTTACACATTCAGCATGTCAAGCAACGAAGAGGCTAATAGTTTTTACATATTTTTGTTAAACAGAGACGATCACTGGAACCCAAGTTCCACTTGGGTGGAACAGGAAAAAAAAAAGAGGAAAAGAGAGTCCACGTTACTCACTGCAACATGGAACAAGCCTCAAAAACGTTCCCTCCCTCAACACTCCTCACCCATCACTACATGGGTATGAAGCTAGCTCATTACTGACAGCAACCTTAAAGTATGCTTATTTCTTAACAAGAAACAATAAAAGGCAAAAGAAAATGTAACAGCCGCTAACCAGCTGGGAAAGCAAAATGCTGCAATCTGCTTTAAAAAAAAAAATAATAATAATAAAAAAAAATTTAGGGCTTCAGGGCACAGTTTTGCCAAAATTAAAGGGCCAGCTACAGAAACATCATGCTGGAAAAAAAGACATTACTGAAGCGTCCCCATACTGCTGAGGGAGAACAGAAGTACGGGTATGTTTCTGTGCTGCTTCTCAAAGGCAACTTCTCCCTTCAGCGTAAGTTGTACAAATTACATTAGTGTACTGAAATGCTCAAAATCCTTGTGATTGCGTCCAGCATGAGCTGGCAAGGCCAATTCCTGTGACCATGCACCTATCCTTGCAGTCTGAACTGGGGTTTAGCAGAGGCACCCACCCTAACGGCACCCAGTTCAGTGGAGCCAGCACCAAGCACCTTTTAGAAGGCCCATGCCCCGGTCAGAGCAGTGATAGCTGTCTGGTACACCAGAGAAAACACAAGAGCAATGAGACAGCCTTACTAACTGACTTGCTGATACCTACTTTCTAACTTAAAATGCGGAGCATGCTGAGAAGTGCTTACAAGCCATTTCCTACAAAAGTCAAATTTACAGCACCGAGGCAAAATTACAAACCGGGAAAATGTCTCTATGGAATCTTCCCCACCTAGACAGCAACTCTTCTTTGTCCTCCAGAGGAAGCCGGGAACCCCGGGTGCCTGCTGCTGCAGGTGCTGTAGCACTGAGCCTGCTGTACATGCTGAGCAATGCCGCGTGCAGCCCCCCAGGGACGCGGGCAGCCGTCCCCTGGAGCCCCGCTTGGGCAGGGATTCAGGCGTGAGTCACGTTCCTTGTGTACACCTCAGGGCAGAGCTGCACATCCCGGCGGCACTCACCCATTTCACACCAGCCTCTCTCTGCTGCTCTGCCCCAGAAGAACACAACAGGGAAGACAGATGACGAGGACAAAACCTAGATCCCTGGCAAAAGGGATGTCCATTCCCATCGCCAAACGCTGCTCCGTTACCAGCATCAGGGCATCCGTATGCACACCCACATCTGTTCTCTCGCTTCTCACAGAAGGGAGGCTGTCCCAGAGGAGCCAGGAGGTTCGGTTTGCAGCACTGCTATTTTGTACTTGGTCCTGAATTTCCTTCGGGCAACCTGACTGGTTTACTATTTCCTGCTTTGGCACTAAAATTTGGCAAATGGGTTCTTTCAAAAAGGTTTAAAGTTTACTTCAAAATGGCAATAAAAGCAATGCTTGGGATGAATGTAAACACACAATGAATTTATTTGATCCCAATTAATTCAGCTGTCCCTGCCAAATTGCTTTTTTCAGACCTATTTGTATTTGATATGGCGACAGTTTCACCTTCACTACCCAGAATTGCACTTTTCTTAGAGTTACTCACATCTACCAAGAACCAAAGCAGCAACACAAAAAGCCAGTCTTCAATGCTTTCAAGTTACATTTTTCTTTCTACTTCACGGAGAAAAAACTTCAACACTGATATTTCTGCTTATTTATTTTCTTCCTCCTAAACCCTAATAGTGAAGTGCATGCAGTAATAGCAACTACTTAATGAATGAGATTTTGTTGATGAACTACTGACCAGCAAGGTATTTCCTTATGAAGGAATTCAGTGAAAATTTTTACATAAAGGGAGCTGTAGGGCCTTTTTTTTTTGTTACTCCAAAAGGATAACAACCTGGTACACATTCAGCAAGAGGATGGAGAAAGAAGTGCCAACCCTACCGCAGGTGAAACATAAAGGCAGGGTCAGCAGCTGACCTTCGGAAAAGAGAAAGATTTGTAACCGGGGGCACAAGAGAAAAGCCTCTGGCAAACTGCTTTTAGTTTAGAGCATCGTGTTGTACGGTCACTCAGACCATGATCTCGAACGACTCGGCGAGATTGCTTTATGCAGCATGCCATTGAAAGTCAATGCACGGTATGTAAAATTAAACATGAGTAATCCTTCGCAGCACTGGGGCCATATTTAGTTAACCTTTTGTGGAAAAAAAAAAAAATCTTAAGGTTATTTTCTAAGATTCTATTAAGTCCTGCTGTATTTTAATAGGAATGGGGATTTTGTTTCATTTTTACCACTCAATATTTACATGGTTGAAAGGAAAACAAAATATTAATCCAATCTAATCTTTTGGGATCAAAATCCCAAACAACACATGTGAGAAATGCGGAGGAACAGATAAGCAAAAGGGAAGGGCTTTTATAGACAGCCTTGCATACAGTCAAATCCATTTTAAGAGTCCAACCATAATGAGAGCTTTAGAGATTAAAAAAATGAAAAAAAAATCTCGCATGTAGAACACTTTGAAGAACAAGTTGCCTTCAAATTTCTGTCACTGACGACAAGTCAATGATAACATTAGGAAATCACAATCACAGGGATGCCAGAAAAATTAGTCAGGACATGTCATGCTGCCAGATCAATCTACTTCCCCCAAACCAGGAACGTTGTCTGGACTGCAGAGAAATGGAGAAACAGAAGCCACACTTTTAGGACAAGAACCCAGAAAAAAAAAAAAAAAAAAAAAGTGACTTTATTTTCAAAAGAGTTATGGGATTTTAACTTCTGGGTCTTCCCTCCCTGCTCCATCCCCCTCTCCTCCCAGAAAATAAATAAAATAAAAAGGTAAAGGAAAGAAAGAAAAAGCCATCCCAGTAGAGTAATAAATCCCAAAGCTTAAAAGAAATGTGCACTTCACCTCAGCTGGCCACCGTGGAGCAAAGGAGCTCCCCCAGGGACGTTTCTGAATTGTTTCTGAGTTGTCCTCACACCCACAGGGCAGTTCATCATAGCCAGGCTTCAGTTTTTCAGCATTTGGTTCATCACAGTGATTTCACAGCTCGGATATGCAGAAACCCAGATTTAAAACCAAAATAAATGAGAGGGCAAAGCCTCTTTTAATATATACACTTCTGCTGGAAGGGTCTGCTCCCTGAAGGGAGAGAGGAGGCCTGGCTGAACATGATGACCACAAACAGGGAATGCAGTAGAGACTGCCCAAGGAGACAAAACGTTCAAAAATGGGCAATTCCTCCCCAAGCATCTGGAGTCCCTACTTCCAATACCGTGGGCAGTACTGAGCAGAAGTAATAAGCTTTACTTAATTGTTCAAACCAATGTATTAAAAAAATCTGATATAAATAGTAAAATAACACAACAACACACTCCAACAGGGTAACAGACAGGGCACCCGATCCAAACTCTGTATTGTCTCTTCCTTCTTTCTGTGTGATCCCACATGCGCCTTCGCAGCAGTCACTGCGAGCTGCCTCTGAGCACGCGAATTGCTCTGCAATGCTAAATACCCTGAAAAATACCATAACCAGATGTCAACGTTTGGCTTGAATCTCCTGGGGCCCTCGTTTCTCTACGGAGACCTTTGATGTATGACTAAGCTGGAAGAGCCCAAGGACTTCTGACTCTGGACACCGGAGTCCCTTTGTCCCCACAGAGGCAGCTAGCAGCCTCCAGGTGAGGGGAGGCACTACGTGCTCCAAGCAGCCTTCAGGTGTGGCCGCCAGCTGTGGTGTGGTGGTTTAATAAACAGCATTCATGGCAAAGATGCATTTAGGAACAACAGCGTGCCTTTAAGCATTCTTCATAATATGAAGACACCTTCAGGAAGCTGCAATGAGTGATGCCAGTCAAGCAGAAGTAATATCTAAAACTGTTCAACACAAGGACAAGATTAATTAAGCATGGTTAAGCAATGGCAAGGCAGTGTCCTGAGCTCTCACATCCGCATGAGGAACCCACAATCGATCCAGACAATGAGGAGCTGTTGTAGGGAACCAGAGCAGCCCCCTGCCAACCAGTGATTCCTCTTCCACAGAGGGCAGCTTCTGGGAGAAGCAAGCCCAAGTTTATCTTTGCTTTGGGCTTCCACTGGACAAAGGAGCTAACACAGGTTTGGCCCCAAATCTCCTTTCTTCTATGGGAAACGACACAAGATATTAAAGCAGGCATTTCAACAAAGCCATAGCAGAACGGACAGCTGCGATTGTCCCCACTACCGGGCTCCGTGTCAGACACTCTTCCTGGAAAAGTTACTCAGCAGCTTTGTGACAACAGGCTCCAAAAGAGAAATGCATGATCTGAAGCAAACCGAAAGGGGTGCTGTTCTCGCCAGAGAGGGATCAAATCCCCCGTCAGTCAGAGCACGGCACACCAGCTCCCAGCCTGTCAACTAGGATTTGCCCATCGCCTTCCAGCCAACTGTCCTTGGAAAACAAACATCACTACACAGAAAGTGATTTGAGCTGCAGCACCTATTTGGATTTAGCTTATTCCCAAGTCACCTGCCCCAGATTTGCTGGACTTGATCACAGTGTGGCAGGAGGGATTGTACGCAGGCCACAGCAGAAGATAACTGCATCCACGCCTCCAGCAGGGAAGAACAGAGGTGTACATACAGCAAATCGGTAACCCAAGGACTTTGTTCTCTTCCTCTGCTTAGGCAGTGGGCTGGGTGCTGTTCCTCTAAGTTCGCTTTTTCTAAATTGATTTCTTCTGCAGATACCTGCTCTCCAAGTTGCCTATACGTGGATAATTACATGTTTCAAAAATCTTTTCAAAAATCTTTTTTTCAAAAATCTCCAGAAACAAGATTTTCAGTCCATTGTGGATAGCTGTGTTATTGCTCTTACATAAAGAGGGGAGAACTCTGGGACGCTCAATTCTAAGTGAATGTATATGAATAATTCCCTATTTAATATATATGTATAAACACAATGCCAGTGTCTGAGGAGCATTCTGTTCAGTGGCACCCCAGTAACTCGCAACCCTATCCCATACATCACTGTAAAGTCAAACATGACTGAGTCTCCATGCAGTACACATCTATGCAACAAATATTTATGGTAGATATATCAGAATGCTAAGCTGTTCTTAGGAACCTGGGCTGCATGCAGAAAGCCAGAACTTTGCCTATTCTCCATAAATAAATGGGCATGAATTGAAGGGGACACCTGTCTCCTTCCACCTGCCCGTTTAGCTAGAAACGTTAAGCCTGCAACTGATCCCTGTGGTTCAAATGATTGCCAACAATGTCAATAAACACTGAAAAGTTTACTGAGAGTGATGAATGTAGCTGCTCTCATTTGCTTTGTCATTCTCAGATCTCTTCTTAAATGACTCAGGATTTCTTCTGTTACTCATATTTGGCAACGGTACTGCGCTGAATGGGAGCAAACTGCTATTTGTCTCAACTTTACACAGCTACGTCAAGGTAATTCCTCAAAGGTATTTGAAGTAGTCTTTTTCCAGATACAGAATATGCTCAGCTATCTGTGAGCAAAGACAATAAGCTATCTAAGTCAGCTATTTTAGTCTTTCCTGCTTCATGAAAAAATGTTGTGTGCCTTATAAATGGTAAAGCGGAGTGCAAGGAGTAAGTTCAAAAGTGAAATGTTCCCAAAATCCAGTAGGTATCTGTAACAGCAGGTTTCACTTAAAGTGGATATCACTTTACTGGTTTTAGCAAACTTCAAAGTAAGTGTCCTAATGCTACTCATTTTGTGTGTCTGTTTTACATCAGTCACAATTCTGTATCACGGTTTCACTTCTGCCTGATACTTATCATAAATTTTTGTAACTGGAAAGCACACTTAGTGTATGGATTAAATTAAGAATGGTTTTACAAAGCAGCATGATAGCAGACATGTTATTAACTCACTTTTTTACATATCTGCTGATATGTTGTTAGAGCATGTTAAAATATGGTATGGTAATCCATACCACATATGTAAGCAAGATAAATATATTTAACTGAAATAGAATCAGAAATCTGTTTAATAGGGCTCAGTTTCAGCTAACTGAAATGCAGCGTGTTTTTTTTCAAATTACATTTATTATTATATTTAATTCATTATAGCATCTTAATTCAATGGAAAATGGCTAATTTTAATAAAAACAAGTCGATGCTGATGGTGAAACCTTACACTTACAGAAAGTTGGTCTCCTGGGGTTGGGAACCAGGAGTAGCGTCTTGAATACTGAAAAGGTATTCCCTAAAATTGAAACTTTACACTATTTGCCTGAAAACGGAGTGGCTGGGATGATTTCAGAGCCTCCTAGTCCTTGTCAGACAATGTGCAATGTCAGCATCCACAAGGCAATTCAAGGGAGTTTCACATGGCCCTACTGCCAAACTTCCACAGCCAGGATGCAAGAAAGCTTCTCTGTACCTTTGGAAAAACTCAACCCAAAAGAAATGCTGTGGGTCTATTTCCTATAAGGAGAAGTAAAACTACATACAGAGAAGGATCTGGGAGTAGGTGGCAGCACTGGTTCTCACTTGTAACTTGCTAGTACACTCCGAAGTCCACTCAGAAGTCTTCTAACATTAATGCAGTGGGGAGGAGATCGGTGGAGGTACATTTTGCTTCATTCCCTACACCTTCAGTTCAGTCTGGATAGGATATTCATTGCTGTTATTCAAAATACTCCCAGCCTTCCTTCTGAAACACACATTTTTTCCAAGACTAAGGAGCATTTTCACTCTAAGCAGCTGTTCTTAAAACATTTGTAAGCTGGAGACCTTATTTTCCAACCAACTCCCCAAATGTAGACCCGTTAACAAACAGTGCAATTAAATCTATAGTCAAGCCTGTCTTTTTTGCTAGAGACACTTGATTCTACCTGGGTTAGCTACCCTGTTACCCGCTGCTCTAGGAGGTGCACAAAGTAGGAGCACAGTTGCCCGTCACTGAAGAACAGGAGTCATTTACGGAAGGGAAGGTAAAAATCCTATCGGTGATCCCAGGAGCAAATGATCCTATCAGACACATTTCCGAGGCAAAATTAAGTTGTTCCTTAAGGCTGTAATAAAAGCCCAGCATTGGAGCTTGGTTAGGAGCGTGTCACTGTTCCAACAGTATGAAAAATAAAGGCTGAACACCGTTAGAAGGAAAAAATTCAGCAGCCGTGCACACATCTGAACAGCAGGACTGAAACGGTTCTGTCTTGCACCCAAACATATGCTGAGCTGCAGCATCACACACCTCTGCTTGCCGTTGTGAGCAAGGCATACAGCAGGCGTATCTCTGAGGGCTTGGGTGCAGGGGAACCTAGCAGGACACAGACCAAGGCTGCAGTATTCATTTGCACATCCCAACAGGGAAAACCAAGAGACTCTTCCTCCTTGCGGAGATCTCAAGTGCTGCCACATCTCCTCTGCAGTACAGGCAACACTGGTGAGTTTACCTTTGACTTCAGAAAGCTAACAAAGCCTTCTAGGTACATACCACTGCTGTTTCTCTTCACCCAATGCCCTCTCACTGGGGTTCCTGCCCTGGCACTGGCTGATGACATGGGAACGAGACGTGCAGCAGCAGCACAGACATGCAGAATGCACGGCAGCAGGAGCCGCCGTTATTCTCCTCCATCCCCGTACGCGCAAGTATGGTATTTAAACCTGTCAGACACATTCACAAGTCATAAGTGCCCCCATCCAGGAGGAATTATGATTTACTGCAATTTTGAGATTATACAACAGTTATTTAGTCATTTTAGAGTACAAACAACTACTTTAGTAAGCTTACAGATAAATTATTAGTGCGGTGGATAGCTCCTTTGAAATAGTAATTTAATTACTCTCCCACTTGAAAAATCTACAAAATCTAGCACACATAAAAGGAGGCATCTCATGCACTAACTTGTCCAACACTTATAAAGACACAGGGAGACATGAAAAGATGCTGCTGAAATATGTATAACCACCGAGTTCCTGAATAATAGCAGTCAAAAAGATAAGATATCAAGGATCTTTGCAGCCTTTAAATACTGCTAGAGGCCACATTAAAAAAAAAAAAACAAGGTTATTTTCTCCCAAGTGTATCAGTACTTTGACTTGTATTCAACCCGCACATTTTTCAGGGCCAGAATTACCTGTTTTGGATGTCTACTGCTCCGCCAGTGAGGCCCCTCACCCATAACCAATGCTCCTAGATGAGTTATGGAAACAAGTAATTTTTTAAAAGTGCTGCTTATAAAAAAGGAATAATTTACAGGTTTTACCCGCTTTTCTTAGGGCACATTACACCGTCACCCACATGCCTCCAGTGGATGTACCCCAAGCAGGTCTGAGCTGCCTAGATCAGGTGCCATGAAGCACGCAGCTGCAGCACAGGGCTCAGCACATGCTCATCACCAGCTGCTCCATCAGTTTTGTAGCCCACACAGACACAGCACTAGCAGAGCACAGCACAGGTGTTTCCATACCACATGTCAGGCCAGCAGTTATGGACCCCTTTTTTAAGCTACCCTTTCAGATACTCTGTAACCTCTTCTTTGAAATGATCTTTTTCTGTCCCATGCCAAGTGGAAAAGCTGGGGAAATGAAGATGCTGTAAGGCAGAAAGCAGAAAACGTGCATGACCCTCCTTGGGTGGAAGTTCAATTCAAAGAGTAGAGAAAAGAGCTTTTAAAAGCACAGTCATCGAGCTCTACAGTCCTGTTCCGGCAAAGAATCAGTACTGCCTTTTTTTCCAGATGATGTCCAGTCCCTTTTAAAAAACAACACCAATGCCAGACTTGGTTATTTTGTAGGCTGGCATAGGAAGAAAACAAATTGTCATCAGCAGCACTTGAATCCATTCAAGTTTGTGAGACATGCACCTCCCCTCCTGTCCAAAAACACAGCTGAATTTCTCAGATTCATCAACAGAAAATTGTACAGACAATCCTGTGTAATGTAGAACAATTAAACCCAGCGTCCCCAGAGGTTATGCTCCTGTTCTAGGCGTGCAGCATCACAGTTTCCCGGCTCAGACACTGTTCCTGGTGCCCATGTGTTCTGAACCAGCCACCAACAGTGATGCTTGCTGTTCAGGGGTAGCTGGCTACGTGGGTAATTCATGACATACATGCTACGTCAGTGACAGACCACGTACCGACAGCACAGGTACTTATCAATCCATAGAAGAGCAACCTATAAAAATACTGCTGTGTCCCCAAAATGAGGGAGCCAGGCACTTCAAAGCAGGTACACTCCTCTAAAAAAAGGAAGCATGTTACAGTAAATATCTACTCCTTATACAATTATGATCCATACTATCTACTGTAACTATCCATTCTTAGTAACTAGCATTTATGTCTACATGAGAATTTAGATAAGTTTGCACAGAAGTTACTTTCAAGGTGGGAAATATCCTTATTCACTGATGGATCTTGACTGAAGGCTGCTGACTCTGGCCAGCACAAAGTCACTTAGCAACACGGTACACCCACACCCACCCGTTCAGCTGCTCACACAGCCAGCCACACGCACACCATGGGACGTACAGCCCTTGGTTTCCATGAAAAATCTCTGGAGAATGAGAACTTAATAAATTACATTTTTAAAAAGCTGCAAGGGAAGCGATGCAACTGTGAGACTGCAGACATCTTTGGCAACCATCCAGTATCATTTTCCTAATTTTTTTTTTTGCCTTCTAATTTACAACCTTTTTCTTGTGATGGCACCCTGCGTCCAACAGCAACCAAGAGTCCTGAAGGACTCCAGGTGACCGGCACGAGCTGATACAAGCTGCTGCATCCTTACGAGGGTGATCCTTGAATTTGGTGCGTCTTTCCACCGGCGCACCAGTTAACAAAAGGCCTACACTGACCACCACAACTACACCCAGACTCCAGCACAACCGTGAAAAAAGCACGTTAAGGACTTTGTCGGGTGTTCCTGTTGCTTTTTCCTTCATCGTCCATCACCGACCCCATCCCATTCAAACCAAGCTTTCATTCATGACTTGGTGGCCTCAGATACCGGGGAAAGCAAGGAACTTTCATTGACTTGGTCAAACAAGGTAATTGCCCAGAAGTCGATAACTTTACCATTGGAGATACTGCTGCTAATTGTCTCGGGGGCCCCATAAACTTCAATGGCTCTCCAGATAAGGATCGGCAGACTTTCACGTGACGCAAACCTCGGAGAGAAACATCTCGGGAACGTGAGTCAATCACAAGCACACAGAAAACAGAAAGGGAAGATAGAGCGGAAGAAGGTGTAGCATGCTCTTCCTTATGTGTTCATATTCTAAGTTCATGGTGGTGAAAGGGAAAGCTTACACTATTCCTTTTGACAGAGGGACTTCACCTGCTGTAGAGACGAGCTCCATTTCACAATATCTTGTAAGATTAAGTACTTTCAATAATACTTCAAAGGAATTCCCTACAAATGTTTTGTCAACATCCCCAAATGCCACGTTTGAAATGAACCTTCTGCAGAGAAGACACAAACAAACAAACTAATCCAGTAAGATGAAAAAATCATCTCGACACTAAAATAATTAAGTTAGGCAAGGAATTAAGGATTTCTTCAAAGAAACTAAGATAATAAAAATAAATAGTCCACTTTTCAGGTGAATTGTACGCACAGCTTTTACAAATTTGCAGTTTCCAAAAGTCTGCAAACACTGACTTACACCATACAGTGTGAGAGAGAGATCGGATTCATCAGTGGAAGCTGAGCAATTGATACACATTTTACTTTTTTTTTATTTAAATAAACTGAAGAAGGCTAGTTCACTGACTGTGTAATAGTTCCTCCCAAGGTAATTTGCTATGATTCTAAAAATGGTCCCGGAATATCAGAGGCAAGATTTTATTTTATGATAAAACTAAAAGGCATATAAATTATGGTTGGCGAAATAACCAAGGATAACGCTAATTTATGTAAATATGTACTCTACAATACAAAGAAATATTCATTTTTGAGAAGCATATAATAAGATTAAAAATCCCACTGATTAAAGCAAATAGCCTTTTTAACGCATTTTGGGTTAGATGGAGGATGATTCTAACATGAAATAGAATTTTGCTAAATTCAAAATATAAATAAAAGAAAATTAAAGAATTAATTAGAAACAACAAGATGTATTTCTCATCCTAGCCAAGAATACAAATCAGATAAGATAAAAAGGAATTTTCTATCAAGTATTGTCTATCACCCACCTCATCTGCCTGTGTGATCACAACTTCTGGGATGCTGCTGCTTCTGTCATCTTTTCATCTTCATGCTGAGCTTCTTCTGTTCCTCCCCGATCCGATAGATCCGAAGAACCACAGTCTAGCACTTCGCCAACACGCTCCTCATCTTCTGGAAAGTCAACGCTGACTGAAGTCTCAAAGTCTTCCACAAAGGCTGACAGGGACTCTTTGTTAGCACTGTACGTGCTGTCAGAGGTTACCCGAGTCTCGTCAGAGGTCTGGTGTCTCAGGATGACAAACTTTGTTCCCTGTTGAACAAAGAAGAGACAAGACATAAAGGGCCTTTCAATAGGACACTGGCTTCTTTAGCTCTGCCGTGAACTGTATTTGATACATAAGGGATCCTAAGCATGTGTGATGCTGGAGACTGTAAAGTTTCAAAGCTTGTACACTACCTTGCTCAGGGAAAGGATGCTGCAAACCAAAATTATTAGAACAACATTCATCCATTTCCACAGAGAAATCCTTTACAAAAAGGAAAAAGAAAAAAAAAAAAAAAAAGAAGAAACCTGCACGCATTCTGTATCAAATAAACAAGCAAGTCTCAGCAAGAGGAAGAATTCTTTGAACGCGCTCACAACTACCACAAGAAGCGGAACACGCTCCCAAATCGGGCTGTTGCAGGGGTTTCTCGCTGCCTCCCCAGCACCTGGTGCGGGCAGCAGCCCAGGGGCGAGCAGAGCCGCGCGCCCCGTCAGGGAGCGAGCGAGGCTGCGCAGCGGGGACGGCGGGGTGCTGGCACCGCGCTCCAACTTGCCCTATTAGCATCGTGTTTACAGGCAAAATACAGCGCGGTACTCATCCAAGTGGTGCATGCTCAGGGCAGCGTTATTAAGCGCCTTCCTTTCCCACATGCTCGTCTCCCACTAAATTCCAGGTTTTGCTACGGGGCGGGTTCTCACCCAGAACGTGCCCCACACCCCCCTTCATCCTGGAAACACGTACTGCTGGACGGGCCTGGAAACACGCCACCCCCTTTTCTCAATGCAACCCACAGCTGTATGCTGTGCAGCCCTGTCATCCAATGTTTGATTATAAAGAACATTTTTACTGCAATGGTTACTCCAATTGTTTCTACTTCTGGCCTCAGAGTAAAATAACTCGCCATTATTTGCTTTTAAAAACTGGCAGAGTACGACTTTGCAAGTGACGCAGGACATGATTTACTACAAAACGGAAGCGGTCTAGGACTAAAATGACATAACGGTGATTTCCGTGCAAAGCATGGCTTCAAGGATTTACAGAGAAGACACGAACGACCATTTATAATGCTAGAGTTTCACTTAAAGCCGTGTAGCAAATTCACAGTGGGCAGTTAGGTACCCCAGCAAAGCCCTGATGATCACCATGCACTCAGAGACCAAACTTTACATCTGTATTTGTGACGTACTTTGCGCACAGAACACGTGCTAAGGGAGACTCACCACGATATGGGGAGCTCCCCCCTCAAGAGCAAATGAATAGCGTTTGCTCTTTTGTGTGTGCTGGACGCTGGGCCCAGCATCGTGGTTACAGGTCAGAGAGCAGCCGTATTGTTTAAGATCTGAACAGCGGGTGTTGTTGATCTGCTGCACATTTCTGTGGTATGACTGGCAATGAAGTTGCATCTTGAGCCACAAAACCAGTATCAGACGTAACCGGACCGGGATTACAAGCACCCAGCGCTTCCTCCAGATGCAGCAGACGCCCACCAAGCACCACTAACACGTTCAGAAAGCACCACCTGCAAAACCAGCTCAGCTTCTCAGACATGGGCCTAGTTCAGCTCCTGCGATCCGGCCACGCAGGCAGTGGGAGAAAGCTCTGCCCGCACCACGATGTACGAGAGCAGCGTTGGAGCTGTGCTACGTGAGCACATCAAAGTTTGTGGGAGGCAGCACTGTCCTTCACTACTTAACTGATGCAGCAAGCTCAGAATTGGCAAGCTCCTGGCCGCAAAAGTCCTCCTTCGGTCCTGCAGCTGAAACTTCCAGCTGGTATCAGTGAGGAACGGCTGCTCCAAAAGCAAGGCTTTCCGAGGAACTGGTGCTGGCCTGCTGCTAAAGGCGGTCTCAAGTATAAAAAAAAAAATAAAAATGGAAAAAAGTCAATGAAGCAGAAATGTTTGAAATTTCACATCAGAGGAAAGGAGGGGGGAATACGAGGAGCCTCATGCCAGTTAGCTGAGAGCTCTCTCTGCCGAGTGCTCCCCACGGGCTGATTAGCAGCAAATAGCTGCCTGAGCGGAGCCCCTGGCTCAGCCGGCGAGGTCCGGGCGGCCTCGGAGCGCCCCGGTGCCCAGCGCTCCACCACAGAACATGGCCAGCTACTCCTTCCCGGCGGTCACCGGTGCGAGCTGGAGAAGAAGTAGTGGTTTCCTCCTTAATTAGGGACAAACTACATACATCAGGTTCAAGGGAGTGTGATGCCTGACAGATACTCTGCTTGCCTGCTGTAACAACGGGCACATGCCCAAAATCTCCCTTTGCGCTGGGGGAAGGGTCTGTTGATTAAAGCTGTGCTACGGTCAGGTCTTCTATCTTTAGAGAAACATCTTGGCCTTGCTGCAGAAAATTAGGTAAGAGCTACGTCTTTATATTTGGCTGTAACCTTGGAACAAACGGGTAAAAGCACAATCAGGGAGATGGTAGCGGATAATGCATTAATTCTCCAGATGCCAGAACCCTAGACCATCATTTTTTGTTGTTCTATAGTCTAAACATGGGAGCGCTCGTGTTTCACATCACACCTAACAACCCGCGATAAACAACACCCTACGTGTAAACATCCCAGACAGAACTACTTCCACGTGGAAAGCAGCACCCTTTTCTCCCAAAGACCCAGTCAAATGGACCAGAAAACACCTTCCTAGTTCCAAGCCATGAATCCCAGGGTCTGTTTTGCGGGCAAACTTCTCCTGCAAAGCATCACGAAACACCCGCACGGAGCGCCTCAGACGCACGGCCTGGCTGTTACTCAACCCCAGGCTCACGCACAGGCACGGCACTGTATTATTTACGCTGACTCCAATCACGTAATCTGTCCTGATGGGCGAGCTCCCCGCTAAACACTAGCGAATCGTATGCCCCAGCCTCCCCGCGAAGGAGCCCATTTGCTGTCAGTTGTGCAATACGGGCAACTTTGCTGCTAGCCAAGCGGAAAAGACAGTGGGGGGAAAGGAATCTGTGTGCCGAGTGTGACACAGTGCCGGAGAAGGAAGCATTAAATGAGAGTGAGAGGTTATAAGTCTGACAGAAACCTGATCTGTATTCCCTAATTATGGAGGCTCGCTTTCACAAAACTGACACAAATGTTAAGCCAAATTAAATGTTGTCTAATTAACTATCATATACAAGGCTTCAAAGCAGAACGTCTACATGTTATTTAGCGAAGTAACTGAAACGCGAGGACTCGTGGATTATCACTCAAGGCAGAGCTGCCTCCTCGGCTGAGCCACGCCAGCCCCACGCAGCCCTCCTTGCGACGCGCAGCAAGAGGCCAGGCAGCAAACAGCTCCGCACGGCGAGGTGAGAGCGCTGCCGGGCGCGATTTGGTGGCACCCATGTCCCCGAGGAGCTGCCAGCAGTCAGGGCGAGCGGCCCAGTGGATGGGCTGATGACCGATGAAGAAGCAGCTCGGCGCTGCGACCTCGGGAAAAACCACGCCGTGACGTGACAGCCGCCAAGGAGAGTGGAGTTTGGGAATCCTCCTTCCTCAAGGGATCACCTACACGCACACCGTATTTCAGGGGCAGGTGGGAACTCAGCTCGCAGATCTGCTGCTTCCTTCAGGGCCGGGAGAGGAAGGCAGGAGACGCCCGCACCAGGCTCGGCACCAGCGCGTCCCCGCTGCCGCCCCCGGGCTGGGGCAGGGCTCAGCCAGCACGGATCCGATCGATTCGAAGGGGTTTCGCTCGTCCCGCAGAGGGAAACAGCTGCAGCGGCCCGAGCAAATCAGCCACCATTTCCCATACAAATCACTTCTCATCCCGTCTTAGCTTCCCGAAAACATGATTTTGTTGTTTAGGGAGAGCCCCGTTAAAATGCAATAGCCAAAGCACTGGAAAATTGATTTGGGAAGTTTTGGAAGATCTGCGTCCAGCCATGGTTTAACGGATAACGCTGACCATACACAACACAGGCGCACAGAGCTCCACTGTTTGTGTGCTCTCAGAGCATGGTAGGAAAGGCATGTTCCAAAAAAAAAAAAAAAAAAAAAAAAAAAAAGGAAATTGGGCAAGAGAAGTATGAACAAAGCCTTCTATTAACATAATTTGCCCTAATTGTTTTACAGCTGTTAAACTGACAGTATAAAAGGCTCTGCTATTATTATATATTATATATATATATATTATATATATGTTATATATATATTATATTATATATTATATATCTGCACCAGTTACCCAAAACCAAGCTGAACTAAACATTCAACCTGAGGTCAGGCTTCCAAGGCCCTCCTTTTTGTTTAACCTCTGCCTACTCCTGGGAACAAATGCAACATCGCCAGGGCTGATCTTGCCCTGTTATCTCTGCTAACAAATCCATCCAGACCGGGTAAAGCTTACGCTGAGCATTTTCCCAAACTCCAAGTCATACAATTCCCAAGACCTGATCCATAGTGAATTGCAGAGATGGTCAGGTGGTCCTTCCATTCTGCTGGCTCCAGGAGGATGTCAGGAGCTCGTTCCCTGTTTTCACCAACTGTACTTGAAGCACAGCAAACCTGGACTGCTGGAAAACTAGAAAGCAGAAAACACCTGTCAGAGGGGTGGGCAGCAACGGAGGAACGGACAGCAGGAAAATGACAACAGAGGTCCACTTCCTGAGCCCGGCCCACGGTTTGCCTCTGCTCCCACAGCCCCAAGACTTCCAAGATCAACACAAACACCCAGGCTTTTTAGAGCCAAACATCAGCATACGTGACTGGACTTGTCAAACAAAAGAAACACGAAAAAAACCCGAAGCACTTTCACAAGGGAACCAAACACACCCCGCTTCCCCTTCCACCTCCATCAAGCTCCGGAGCCACGCGCTGCTCCCTGCCCTCGGTGCTGCCCCACAGCCCCCGCTCAGCCTCCTGCTGCCACCCCGCAGCCCCGCAGGGACACCCGTGCCCACCTTCTCCCCCCAGAGGGGTCCAAACACCTCCTGCAGCCCTGCCAGCCGCTTGGCCCGGCTCCAGACAGGTAGGGCAGGGGGGCAGACAGCGGCTCCGGGTGCACTGTTTGCCCGGTGCCCACCCCAATCCTGACCTCACCCCGCACCCAAGTTTTTGCTGCCTGCACTTTTCTTCTCTGAATGCTGCCAGCGCTCACAGCAGCGTCAGGTTATCCTCTAGCTCAGGACACAGGCTTCATTTTTCTTTTTGTTTTGGAGAAACAGAACCCCATGCTTCGATATGAGTATTTATATCTAAGCATTATGTACTTATATTCAACTTATAACAGCATTTATGCCTTTCTGTGACTTAACCTTGGAATTTCCATAGAGAATAGCCCATTGTATTTAGCCTAGCTCTGTATTTGTCCTTCTCACACATTCACCTTTTTTTTTTTTACCCCCAGCAGAGATTTGAGAGCACTCTCCAGCACCAAAGAAGTTTGTAACATTTCCACTCCAAACTTACTTCACTACAATTACCAAATAACATAATTGTTATAATTATATATGAACCTTTGCCGTAAATTAAGATCAAACCAGGCTGCTGAAATAAATGCTAATATATTTAATTGTGGGATGAATTATCTTGGCTTCTTCGCTATTCCTCAAGAGCGAGCCTTCTAAAGGAGCACAACTGAACAACGTATTTAGGTACGTTCACCCAGGTTCATCTTGCAGCAAACACCAGCCACTCCAGTTTCAAGCAGAGGGCACACTTTCCCTGCGTGCCTTGACTTTTAGTGAGCAGCTACTGACTTCCACGGGAAGGCAAAGGTTTTTCATTTTCACTTTCAAAATTCAAAATTAACCTGCGAATGGCCAAAACCTGTTGTTTTCTGACACGTTAACTGGTAGACTCGAGGAGATCTTCCTGAAGGCGTGCAGACTGAGAGGTCAGGTTTGCCGTGCTCCATGCTGCTGAGGACGAGAAGTTACAGCCCTAAGGAAGCGCGAGGCAGCAAGAGACGGTTACCAAAGGCACCACTGCCTCCCCTCTGCCTTGCCCACACGGACAGCACCGCCTGTTCCAGCATTTCCCTTCCCTGCGCTGAATCTGAATTCTAATCAGAGTTAATAAGGACGCTACAACGTCCGTGGGAAGAGGGAGCTATCAAGCTGCTTTTCCCTCAGAACTTGAACCCGGATCTCTGCCGCAGCAATAACAGTCCAAGTTCGTCGCTCCTGATCTGTGCTGCTAGCTTATTTAGGATATGTTAAAGGTAGGTATGGTAAATTTGATTTGCAACCCGTCACGTCTCATTTACGTGATGAAGCCATTGCAATAAAATACTTCTGACATATTACACTGGCCTATGACATGACGCCAATGGAAAATGACATGCCCCACCATGCTGAATATGGTAGCATTTATCTGAATATCCAATATCTACTAACAATTATAAACGTAGCCAGTAACCACAGGGAAATTAAGTGTGGATTAGAAGACCTCTTTTCTCAGCATCTTCCTCAACGCCCTTCAAAAATCAGCCTGGAGCTCAGCAGGTAGCACCGAGGTACTTCCAAACATGCAGAAGTGTTTGTATATCTGCCTAAAATAACCCCCTACAATTCATTAAGTATTGAAATGTTTCTATTTTATGTGTGTCTATTTTTCCTTTACCACTGGAGCCCCAGCACCACAAAGCTGCAGGGGCTCGAACTGCCATTACGCAGACGGGTTTGGTTTTTGGTCCTCAGTGGCAAGTCACACGCAAGTCAGAAACAACAACCCACCAGCCAAAATATTTTGTCACGGTACTGCTAATTCACTCAGGGCAGAGCACGAGAAGCCCTAAGGTTTGGAAGAGGCCGTTGTGCTTTGGGAATCTCTAAGTCTCTGGACAGCTCTAAGCCTGTGATGAAGAGGAACGTGTCAGCCCCGGAGAGTCACGGCCCAGGCCGCGGGAGCTGTGCATGAATCAACATTAAGGCTTCACGGGCGTGCAGCATTCCCCTTTAACAGACCTGAGCTACTGTATAAGCATTAATGAATTAAGTGTCCGGCACTTCTGCGAGAGGGAAACACTATCCTTCTTTTACAGGCTGGGACTCCGGGCAGAAAGAGGTTAAGTGATTTGTACAGGGTCACAAAATAAATCTGTGTAAGTTGGCGCAAAACTCATGTATTCTGTCTCCAAGTCATGAGCTTTAGCGCGAGACCATTCTTCATCCCAACTCGGTCACGCAAGGGCTGTGCCAGAACCACAGATAGCTGAGACACAGGAGCTCGCATGCACGCACGCCCCGTCTCCTTCCAACTGCTCGTATTTTAGAAATGCTCACATTTTTACACACTCCCTTCCACGATAAAACTTTACCAGGCCGAGAACTTGCAGAAGGCCAGAGTAATTACGTGTAAATGTGTCATACGTGTTGTAACACCCCGCAGAGACCAGCCTGGACTCTTCAAGGCCAAACTGGCGAGGACCCCACGTGCAACGGGGGGAAGCCTTGGAGGGAAAAGAGCCTCCGGTGGCTGCCGGCTGCAGGACTGGCGCTTGGAGAGGAGCGAGCTGAGCACATCGCTTAGCGGGTCCTGACGAAGGAGCAAACCCTCACTCCGAGAATTATTTTGTTTTTCTTGCCAGCTCTTGTAATGAGATTAAATTAATTAAAGAAAATTTTAAATTGAATACCCAGGGCAAGAAACCAACTTCCTGATACTCAGATGTATTAAGCAACGTAATCTCCCAAAGGAAGTGGTGGAACCCAGATTGCTCAGAGCACTTAAAACCAGACAGGACCAAACAATTAGTTCCCTTGTCCAAACTGAGACAGACAATTTCTCACCTGCAAGCGGGCATTATTCCAGCAGACAAGCTCAGTCTTCGGCAGGATTCGATTTTTTCCCTTTGTGCACTCACAGACATGACTGGGCAGGCGCGGCAAGGACAGGGAGTTCCTTCAGCACCCTGCCTGCTTGCACCCACCCAGGCACTCACCAGGCACAGACGGGTGCACGCGGGGAGGTGGGACACCCTGCTCTGCAGCCAGCCTGAGGAGAGAAACCAGGGAAACCCACAGAACCTGAAGTGAAAACACTCCTCCATTAAGCACCTCTGATTGTGTCTGTACAGGGAAGCAGAAGTCTTTTAAACACAGTTTTTCACTATCTTGGCATTTAATTGTAAACGTTTTCATTCACCCAGCTTCGTGACCTGCGGAAGGCCACTTTAGGCTTACATCTCACGTGAAAGCACAGAAGCCCACTTGTGATGTGCCAGAACAAGCAAACCAGAAGAAAAAGTGACAAAAATTAAAAGGAGAAGGAGCCTGCTTATTCTCGCTCCTGGCAACCCTGAACGTTTAAACCGCACGCAGAAATCCAGAGCTACTTGCAAAGAGTACTTGAGCTGATGCTGATAAATATCAAATGAAGTAGGAATGGTTTTGCAGCATGTAAAAGACATACTGGGAGCCTGCTAGGATCTGCCAGGCACAAACAGAGTAAACCAGTCCACGGGATCCTGGGGATCCAGCTGCAGCACTAAACCCTGCTGTGGGTCCTGTTACACCAGGCAAAAAGGTTGTGGCTTCAGATGTTTGTCTTGCACAAGATTTTAGAAACATGAAAGAATTTCTCGGGTGCTTTTTCCAACAAATGTTTTAGCTGGGAACAAAGCTTTTTGCACCATGCTACTTGTTTGGCTGGCTGATTTAAAAACAAAACAAGAACACCCCATGCTCCAAAAGGGAAACTTAAAAAGGGTCACTGGTAAAGTTTCATCACACCCATTGTTCCCAATGAAAAAGGACACTTAGACCACAGCAAATCTCTGCTGGGGAAGCACACAGTGCCTGTGCTCCCACACGCATGCTCCTGCGAACACAATTCTTTATTGTGGACTACCAGACCGACTGCATCACCGGCAGTAATGGGAATTACCTACCATGTTGGTCCCGTACTGGTCACATCCCACAGATTAACTATTCAATCATTATTTTACTTTAACATATTCACTGTTGGATGGCAGAAGTATTCAGAAACAAAGCCTAAGAACTGCAGGGGGCCCGGGACTGTGGTGCCCAACTTGTCTTGAAGGTCCCTTGCTGGGAATCATTGCTTTGACTTCTGCATCAGCCCTGCTGATGTAAGGCCAAACAAAGGCGGGCTCTTCCCCTGCTTTTCCAGCACTGTGCTGAAACGCAGACGAGGGCACCACACACATAGATGTTTCTAAATACCTCGGGCAAGCAGGCCCTGCCGGGTTCTCCTACCTCAGCTTCAGCAGGGCCTCCCATGGCAGCCACGGCACCCAGCTGCAGCCGCTGGCGCTGCACAGAGCCGCACATTTTGCTGGATGGGCCGCCCAACAAACGGTCTCATTGTCTCCTCTCCCCCGCGGGCACCTAAACCACTGCCAAATTCTTCAGATGGAGCTCTGAGATTCCTCCACGTACTCGCGTGTCTGCTGACAGCCTGTATCCACACCAAGGCCAGGAGGTGCAGCCCCGTCCCAGCCCCGCCAGGTTTGCTGCGGAACGGCCGCACCTGAGGCACAGGGCCCTGTGGGGCACAGGCTCAGACACAAATGGAGCCCAGCTGGGGACATCTCACCCCAGCTGCCCCTTTCAGCATTGGTTCCTTCCCCAGCCCACAGCACCTGGAGCAGGCTGCAGCTGGAGACGCAGAGCCCACCGTGGTGCTTTATCCCACTGACACCTACCCGACAAGCCAACAATGCCTCCCTCCTTCCCCAAATCAGTCCAACATCAAAAAGCAAATCTGCATGGCTTCAGCAGCACAGGTAACCCAGCGGCAAAAGCCCTCTCCTATGCACGACTCTCCTTTCAGTTCACCAAGACACCAGATCCGTTTAATTTCCTTAATTCAGGTTGGTTGTGTGATTTCAGCTATGTCTAAGCTCAGCAACAAATGTGTAATGTTTCTGTCTTTCAGGCATACCAAGTTGCTTTGCTGTAATGTGCCTGATGGGTCAAAGCCCTCCTAAATCATGCTCATCGTAAAGTGATACTACCATCACATAAATTTAAGCCTTTTAGTGGGGGCCTTTCATCAACTCATAATGCTGTCCATGCAGTGAAAGCCAGACACTTTAGGAAGCCTAATTGTAAGTTCAGGCTATGAAATGCTCATTTTTCTCTTTGAAGCTCTTTTTATCACCATTTCTTGTTGCCCTATGGTGTATATTGATTTTATATATTATACAGCAAGAGAGATAATTGTGTGCAAAGAGCTGCGTGCCGCTTAAGAAAAAGGGAAATAAATAAGTCTATTCAGTGAGACTGGGACATGAGTATGTGTCACTCTTGTTAGAAAGATGCAGACTCTGCTACAATCTAAACTGTAGCAATTACAAAAGTAATCACTAGATTACAAAAATCCATCATTCGAGCTCACAGACTTTCTTTTCCTGTACACTTGTCTAAATGCTCTTCTAGCATTCGTTCATCATCTGCAGTAAAACTAAAGGTGGGTGTCCCCTTTGTCAGTATATCATGAAAACTGTACCAGGTGGCTAATCCTCCTTAGGGAACTTGAACCTTGGCAAAGTATCTACCAGAGTCTGAACAGATGCTTAGGCACTCATTAACCAATTCATTTCATCGTCACACACGCTACGTGAGTGTAACATTAAGAGCTTAACAATCCTTCTTCCCCACCCCCAAAATGAAGAGCCGAGCCTGAAAATCTGCCCTTCATTCGTTCAATATGGCCTAGGCTTGTAACGCAAGTTTAAGTTTTCCAACTGTCTGGAAACATGTAGATCAGCAACACAGCACAGCAGGAACCCAATTTCAGAGTTTTCTGAGCAGTGGGATGCAGTTTTTGAATGTATTTTTGTGGTCCAGCTTCCCTATTTGTAATAAAACAGTAGCAGTAGGAAAAACCTCTCTCCATGGGTCCAATTCTGTAACCACAGTTAGATGAGTTGTCATCCTTATTGCACTGACAGACTCATTGCTGGAAACATCGTGCCCAGCTGCAGAATCAGGCCCTGAAGAGTGTAGATCGCTTAAGGATGACTTGAAACTTCACACTGCCCTTCAGTGGCACAGTGAGTCTGAAAACATTAACAGCTACCTGAGGAGCGAGGATAGGGTTTATGTTAAATAAATGGGGGGGAGGAGGTAGATAAAAAATAAGACACACCACAAAAACCCTGGAAGATGTTCAGGAGAGATCTACAATTCCGCAAATGTGTGCATTTCTGTGTGCATGTTTGTTTTTAGTGAGAGTGTCAGAAGTAACACTGAGCGTCCTTTGGCTGGGATTACCCATGGCTGAAGTTTGTATCATTTAGTTGACATTTAAGGTAGAAATAGGTGGAGTAGATTGTGAGGAGCCTCCAAACAGAGGATTCTGACAGACCTTGGAGCAGAAAAAGGGCATTTTGTCCTCAGCTGGAAGGATGAGAGATTAGTAAGGGTCAGATACTGCCTTTGTGTTTTACAACACTGGGTACTGCATGTGCTGAGATGGAAAGAAAAGATGCCAAAAGAGCAAAAATAAAGCAGAAAGGAACCATCTTCACAGCTGCCAATCTCCAGGCAGGCAAAGCAGGCAGCCCCTGCTCACCCACTGCAGGGCAACATCCCTGAAGGGGGGGGGGGACGACGCCACCATTTCATTCATGGGAGCAAGAGAATTTTTACACTCAGCAGTAATCCACAGCCACACCAACGCTTTGGGTGCCCACATCTGAGAGCCACACAGCGCAGGGGCTTCTACCTACAAGCCTCTGGTGATGGGGTAAGAGCTCAGGAACCTGAGGCGAGCTCAGCCCTCGGGCACCACAGGGCCCCAGAGGGGCATTCACAGGAGGGGTGCTCAGGGCCCGCATCCACAAACCCGTTAGAGCCTGATTTCCTCAGCAACACCCCCTGCTCAGGAGGCACCCAAACCTCCTCTTCCCCATGACCACTGTGCCCCAGCCCATCAGCAGCAATACTTTTTGTAACTCCAGCCTTGTCCAAAATCCCCCCTCCGCTTACCTGAGCAGCTCCTGCAGGCTCGGTGGCAGAGGCCTGGAACCCCCAGTCATGGTGCTCCCCGTAATGCAGGCCCCAGCAGCTTGCCACCCCTCTGGAGCTCAGTAACTCAGTCTAAAGCCACACACGGCAGACACTGAGGCGAATCTCCTAAAAAACCTTCAGCAAAAAGCTCAAACCTCCCTGGGGGAGCCAGACTGAAGCAGCAGGAGCTAGGGCCTGAGGTGGGCTAGGAGGAGCCATTTTGTGCCTGAGGCGGGCCAGGTGCTGAGCGTGCCCAGCTGGGCAGGCAGCGGCCACCTGGGCCTGGGCCGGCCTGGCCCTGCCGGCCACCTCCTGGCCTCGTGGGGTGCCCTGCGGGGTCCCATGCCATGGTGCAGATGGGTGCTTGCTGTGCTCAGCACCCGTGCAAAGCCTGCAGCCTAAGCACGTGCCAATAGTAACAAAAGTGCCTTCGCAAACTAGCATTGCTCCTCTTCTGCCCAAACCTCCTGCTCCTGGGAAGTAAATTGGTGTTTTGAAAAGGCAAAGATGTGTGGTGCCCAACTGCAGCTTTTTTTCAAAATTTGAAAGAGACACAAACAGCTCAAAGCTGCCCTCCTTCCCCTTCCAGACCAGGAAAGAAAAAGAAAAACTCAAATATGCTTTATTCCTTATTAGCTGGTAACACAACACCTCCTGAGCACTTGTAGCAGGCGGCAGTGAAAGTCGCCGCGTGGCCTGCTTAGAACAAAAACAGGAATGGGAGACAGCTCTGAAGAGGGTTTTTTACACGCAGCCCAGCCATCATAGCATGCCCAAACCAAGTACTTTTATCCAGTTAATTTGGTGAATGAATCCCTCAGGGTCCCCAGCCATCCACCACTACAGCTCATTAGAGCCCCATATCCGACTTCTCACATTGTACCACTGAAAGCACTTCTGCTTAAAATGTAATTAAACTTAAAACAAACAAGAGCTCTCTTCCCCACTCCGCCCTGCCTCCCTCGGCCCCTGCCCACTGTCGACAGCGGCACCGACCCTGCCGTGATATTTGGGAAAACACGGCACATTTCCACCACTTACGGCGTGACATTTGCCCAAACGTTTGTCCTGTGAGCAATTAGAAGTCTAAATACTGGGTGTAATGCATTACTGCTGGGATTTAAACTTGCAGATCTTTTACAAACGAGTAATGTGGTAAGACTTGCTGTCCAATGAGGTGTCTTATTGAAATATCCCAGGCTGCTTCACTTGTCACAGCTGTCGTTTCAGCCATTTGCACTTACACTGTATTGCTTTCATTACAAAAATAGAAATTTGTGTCTTAAGTGCTGTTACATTACTAATGCTAAATATTTAATTCCCCGGGGCTCTAATTATGGTTGAGCACTGGCAACACTGATTCTACTTTTTAATAACAACTGTAAAAGCAATTTGAGCATTTTTCAATTAATTAAATACATAGTGTACGAGTAACCTCTTGTCATTTTGCCCTCCAGGACCTGAGCTAATTTGTGTGGAATAAAATGTTTTGAAAATTAACTGATATACTGGTCTGATCATTGTTGTTCTATTAAATTATAGCCTGCCAAATGAGCATTGTATAATAGTTACATACAATACAGTTTCCTTATTTATGACAGTGTAGTGGTTTTTTTTGAAAAAAATCAAAAACAACAAAAAACTACAACACTTCTACATCCCATTTCTAGAGACCAATGTTCACAAGGGCTAATTAGCAGGAAGGAGACGGTCTACGTGCGCTATCAACGGCGGACTTACAGCACAGTGAGTCTTCAGCTATGAAAAACAAAGCCTCTCTCCACTTTCCAGACCTTACTTTCACCTTCTTTCACAGCTGAAATTAAAAGTGTTAATTAAATGACTTTCTCCTGCATAAACTCCTACGGATTAGTTAGTGGTTTACACTTTAACACATGGGAATCAACTCACAATGTTAAAGCATGCAAGTAGTTTAGAAACCAATTTTTGTCTTCAACTTGCAGAGCCCAGTGTGATAAGACTTTGCTGTCAGCTGAATTGGTTGGAATACACAAACAACTAAAAGCACATAGCCTTCTCACTTGCACATTCAGGTATAAAACTAGTTTCTACGCATATGTAACGTGATGCTAAAATTAAAAAGTATGTATTTCCAGTTGATACAACACAGAACTAGAAATTTAGAACAGCAATACACAACAGCACTTCATGCATCCCAGTACGGGACACTAATCTCATTTTTTTATCCACATAAAAATAATGTCAAACTTACTGTAAAGGATTAGAAAAAAAAAGTGGTTTTTTCATATTTTTATTTGTAGCTGATGAATAATATTCATTCAGCATGCACTTTAATATTGTACTTTACTTTATAGCATGCAATAATAGTAAGTCAAACAATGCTTGAAAAGTGCTTAAGGTTTAATAGTTTAAATATCCCAAAATACACAGGTGAAAGTATGATGGTTTTTGTTTTTAGACAAATAATTCAATAGTAAGGGCAACATTCTTCTTTGAAATCATGCAAAACATAGGTGATATACAACACTAGTAAGAGCTGAGCACTACCAAAGAACTTCTTAAGTCTTATTAAAGTACACAGATATAATGGAATTTCCAGGCAAAAGTTGCCTGTGAGTTAAGACTTAATTATTGCTATTTAAAAAGAAGACTTTGAAAAAAGGCACCTCCAGCCACTTTGCTGGTCTGCGGTGACTTCCTCTTTTTCAGCAGGCCACGCTTTAACCTGGAAGCATTGAGAAAAGAAGAAACAGCATGTTTTAGTACGTGCCTCCCCTCCTGCCCTTGTCCAGTTACCTGCTCATCCCTGGGCACTGCTGCCACGGCCGTTGGGCCACCAGCCACAGCTTCCACCCACCTGGTGCTGCCTGGGTCTGACAGAGGTGCGGCTGCTTCTGATAGCGTCAGCTGCATGCTGGGGTTGCTCACAGTGGAAGAATCTGGCCCTCTGGTATTTTCCAAGACCGCCTGCTCCTTCAGGAAAGCACTTTGTGCCTGTATCTACATAAAGCATGGACGCTGATAAGGCTGTGTGCTTAGTTGTGCACAGCCCTGGTCATTCAGTTCTCACCAAAACCCAGAGGAGTGGAGTGTACTTGGCAGGGCTCTCCATGCCATGGGCCATGTAAACAAAATGCAAACGAGAGCTATAAAATGGTTTGATCTTGCAAGCTGCATGTTTGTTACCTCTACCTTAAATACGTACTTAAAAAAAAAGAAATATTAAAGATACTTTTAGGATATGAGGCATTGACAGGAAAGGATGGCTAACTGAATGTTCTCAAACTGAGTTTAAATTGTTCCATGTGCTGGAAAAAGAAAGAAAATTAAGGAAAAATCATATAGCTAAAAATTACACTATCGGAAATTATATCTGTTCAATAGACATGTTGAGGAATTTCATGTCTAACATGATTGGTCACTGTATGTTGCAATTATGAATTCACATTTTTTGCTACTCCCAAGGCATCATGCATATGGAATGCTGCACTCGTATCATTTAAAATGAAACCGAGTCTGCAGTTTACATTAAGTGAGATTCTTCACTTGCTTTGTCAAACTCTCAGACACTAAAAGCTGCAAGTCAAACTAAGCAGGATTGTATTTCAGTTAAAAAATAAAAATCAATAGGCTGCAGCATTCCTCTGCGACCAAGTAAATTAAGACCCTCAGTCAACATTGCAACACTATTTTTCTGCAAATAAATACTAAATAGAATATACAATTGTGTTACTGTCAAACAAAATTGCTCAGGTCTTCAGCACTTGTGTACAGGTGTGTGTGCATGTGCATACATGAAACGTATGCATACAGAAAATACAAAGGTCATGAGTAATGTATTGCAGTAATAGCTCTCTTCTTAGAGAAAAGTTTATTTAACTGTGTAAAAACTTAAGTTATCTTTACTACTATTGAAAGCTTACCTAGTATCTCTAGGTGTCTGACTTTCAATAAATCCTGGAAACATTCTGCTCACATACTGGGTTTTAAAGAACGCGTAGCATGTGTCAACTTCAATAAAAGCAGTGAAGTTCTGTAATTACCCCATTCACTCGGGAGCTGCTTTAACAAAGTATTTTTCAGAATGTTTGAAGATGTAAAATCTCCCCTCTCCCCAAAAAAAACCAACCCAGTTATCTGTGTGCAATGACTACTCAGCATCTAACAATAATGGATATCCTAAAGAATAAAAATGTGAATTATGCCAAGCCCATAATTCTCAGAGACTGACTACAAAGCTCTTATAGTCAGCATTAAGCTTTTAAAACTCTAACCCTAATCAATCATAAACATAGAAATAAAAACCTTGTGGTCGTTTTTGAAATCTAAAACACTAGTACACAACTTTAAATAGCATTTCTGTTTTCTCTGAATCACACAGCATTCTTTCCATGTAAAATACATACTTCTGCATGAAAGCTGACTAGTACATACAAGTTAAAAAATAACAACAGCTCTTTAAACACGAGCTAATTATACCTGGCATATTGGACTTCACTGATAACATACTGCTTGCCATAAAGCAGAAGATAGCCAACCTGGCCAAAAATAAAGGTGCGCAACATTCAGAAATCGAAGTGCAAACAACCTCTCCCCTTCTCCAGTGCTTATACCCCCAGGTCTTTTCCCAAAGAGCCAATATTGTCTCCCCAGGCTGCAGAAAACTTGGAATCATATGACTTGCACACGTTTATTTCAACCTGGGTGACAGCACAGCAACAAAAAGCCCATTAAAAAGAAAAAAGGCAGATAACCGGACGCGATCTACTTGCGATCATTTTTTTTGTGATGTGTTAGTGAATGGGTGCCAGCTAACTAATCTTAGCAGCGAACAAACCTAATTTATACACAGCAGGATGCTGTCAGATTATTTTAAACCTAACAATTATTTCTAGCAACAAGGCGGCATCGCACTTAGTAAGCAGTATAAAAGACATTTGCTCTGTTTTTTCATGTGCTGTTTGATTAATTGGGGGGGCAGGGGAGAGGGATGGATGAGTGAAAGAAACCCACCTAAAGCCAATGAAACATTAAGCTCTTTGGAACCAAGCGCAGTGAGATGAAAAAGCACGTTTGAAAAAGGTATGATCTGAAAAGAAGTTTTGAGAAGTTCAAGTAAATTTTAGTAGCTGTTTGATGGAAGTTGCTACGTTATAGGTATTTGCTATACCAAGATACCGCCCTCTCTTCTAAGCCAGAAGTACATTTAAGATGACCCAGTCTGACCCCACGTGAAACAAAAGCCTTAGAAGCCCACGAGGAATTCTTCTACCCCACCCATGCGTTTGTTCAAGCACACATGTCTATGAAAATATTTCATCTTCATTCAACAACTTCAAATGATAGAAAATCTCCTATTCCCTTTCTAATAATTTCTAATGATTCATTGCTCTTATTAAAAATTTACACCTTAGAGTTTGTCATTAACTGATTTTTATCTCCACACATTGTCAACATATATTGCCTTGAAAATGCTTTGCTCTGTCTGGAGTATGAAAACAGCCATGTAAAATCAACTGCCGTATTACAGATGTACAGATTATTTTCAGGAATGCACATTTTATTCAACCAAGACTGAAGTTAAAGAAGTTCAAAAGTAAAAGTACAGTACCATTTAAGAAGGTAAACTATGTTTTGTCCAACATAGTTGTGGCAACCATACATAGAAATCATGTGTTTATAATAATAAACATAAATTATGAAATGCCTGGAATTCTGATATATTCATACAGAATGCGGCAATCACTGAAGAGCCAGAAAGTCTAGTTGAAACCAACCTATTATTTGGAGTATTTATAAGAAAAGAAAGTCTGTCTGCTCTGAAACCATATTTTGTTTTCTTTTTAGTGCTATATAAACAATATGACAGCCTTAACTATAGCGCTTGATCATTTTAAGTGCCTGGACATAAAATTTTACTCATTGGCATAACACAGCCATGACAGTGCTCTACATAAGACAGATGTTATTTTTCAGCACTGGTTTAATTACACATAACTACATGGTATTAACACTGGAGCAGACAAAAAGTTTATTAGGAAGTCACAAGCATTTCATTAAGTATTTTAACATGGGTATGACAATGGCCCATATTAAGATGCAAGGATTACGGGCTGTCTCGAGGAGCTGCAGCGGCTCAGCTCTCAGCGGCCACGGGAGACGTCTCGGCAGTCCTTGGGATAAGGCACTTCACGTCTGAACCCAGCATGGATGCCCAGAGCTCAGCAGGAGCTCGACCCCCTGCTGCAATCACAGGGCTCAGTTCCCATGCCTGGAGCCACCCCGAATTCACCTTAGAAATAAGAGATTGGATCAGTAGAAAGCTGAGAATTTTGGAAATTACGTGGTTGGTGCTTTGCCTCCTTGAGCTACGCACATTTGCAGCGCAGAGCTCGGTGTACAGGTTAACAAGAATAATAAAGAATTTGATGGAAGAACTCAACATTTTCTCAACGTACAGTACTACACAGCCAAGTTAACTCAGAACTTGGCAGTAAAGTAACAGATTGCACAGTCACATCAGAGCTATTAACACAATGTAGAAATATTAGCCATTTTAAGTCTGTGCACATTCCCAAATCTATGTGCCTTGGTCCTATGAACGCCCATCCCTCATCTCTTCATGCTGCTGCTTTAGAGGCCCACAGGAGGTTAGTGCTCAGCAGACGCAGGCTTTGGTCTGAAAGCACTGTGCTATTGGAGGATGAAGCAGCCAGGGGAGGCTGTGCTCTCCTGCACAGCAGTACCTTGGTGCTATCCCTGGTGCACACCAGTTCCTCTCCAGATGTTGCACATTGCTTTCCTCCCTTACCTTTGGTACATGAGAGAGGCCAGGGCATGCTTCCTCATTCTTCAGCAGCGAACCAATTAAAAGGGATCGAATGCAACACCAGCTGAGCTGGAAGTTCAACCCTTTCTGCTACTGAACTGAGTTCTTTTCATCTAGCAGTGCCCCAAGAGGAGACGCAAGCAGAGTTGCTGCTCTCGGGTTTCTGACTACTCAGAAAGCCTCTTGTTCTTTGTCTGCCCAAGTCCTGTTTGTGGGACAGCACCTACAGTCCACAGCCTCCATGCAAGAAGAGTCAGTTTTGAGGTGTGCTGGTTTAACCCAGTATGCCTCCACTACAAGAGATCATCTGTAACATTCTGATTTTAACACAGAGAACACCAAGACCTTGCATATCTCACTGGATTCCTGCATCTACTGATGAACCATCAGACAGACAGACAAGCAGCAGAGAATGGGGAGATGGGGCTCTGCTGCAGAGGTGGGGGCTCTCGCCTCTTCTCTAAAGGCAGCTCAGAACACCGCGTGTCAAAAGCAGATCTGCCAATGCATGCAGTAGTTGAGGCAGCCTCTTGGATGAGTGTGTTCGTGCAACAGTGCATTTGGTAGGCATAGAAACATTGATACTGTTCAAACACATTGACCACAGACGGATTTCCCTGCAATCACCGTCCTCTGTTATCTACTCTCTCTCTCTCTCCACTTGCATTGGCAAACTATGCAGTCCATCCCTGAAACACACAAATTATACATGCTTAGCTTTCCAACAGGTCACGGGTTTTTTTTGCATCTTAGAGATGCAAGTGAACACAATGAAAAGACTGCAGCAGCTCCTCAACACACCTCCTGATAACACACCACCTTCCCAGATATGCCGTCCACGCAGCTGGTCTGCACACTCCCTGCCCTTCTGTCAAAATGACCCAGGCTAGCAGTTAACCAGGACTTGATAACGTGATCAGCTTGGGCTGAATTAAATCTGTGTGCGCTCAGTGAAACACTTCAGTATGCTTGCCTAGCAGGGGCAATAACTTGCAAGAGAGTGAGCAAGCGTGCATGAAGCTTCCTTCTTTAACCAGCACGGATGCTGACAAAGGAGGCTTCATCCCTTGCCTTCTCTGAAGTTAATCCCAGCAATTTAAAGCAGACTTGTGAAAAAAAAAAAAAAAAAAAAAGACACAAGTGAATCTGAAGTTACTCTAAAATGCAACTCCAAGGACACATTAGTTCCACTAGAGACCAAGTATAAGCCAGACGCAATAGGTTGAGTTATAGTCAAAAAGATTGCACAGAGAAAGAAAGAATTAACAATTCTTAATTTGGCATAACATGACGTTCCCAACAGCTCATCTCTCCTTCCAGTAATTGTGTCTTGGCAATGTACATATTCAAGAAATCACTGCACAAAGCACACTTTCTGTTGGAGAAAAATAAAGAAAGTAAAGCACCTTTCTTTGTAATACTGTCATTCTGAAAACCAAAGAAGCTTTTACTGAAAGGTAAAATATGCCCATCAAAACACCAAGGGACAAAACCTCATTCATTCCTTACTTGTTTAAGAATTACTAAAAAGAAACATTTTGCAGAGGGCTAAAGCAACAGTAATTTAGACAATAACAAATTGAGTGTTGTAAGAATAACTATCCCATTGAATAAAAGAACTCTGGCAAGAAACTTCTCACATGGCATTCAACGTACTTTCAAATAAATGACTGAAGTATGCAAGTTCAATTACTTCAAAAATAACGACTTTCCAGCGGTTTACCATAATGACAACATTGTATAGAAAGATACAATAACTCTTTGTAGCCTAAAAATTGACAGTTTCATTTTACAAAGATAACTTCCAAAAGCATCTTGTTGTGACAATCAGGTTTTGAGGAAAAAAACATGTCATTTGATAAATAGATGAATTTAACTGTCATGAAAACCACTTAAGCACTCCTCTTTCCTGTAATCCTTCTCATCTCAGCAGTAACCGATAGGAAGATTTCAGGAAGGTTCAGTCATTGGTGGCAGGATCTAGAAAAGAAATAATTTTACATGCAGTTATCATTCCCATTCACAGCTTTACTTACTGTATTTCACCAACTTGCACTTAATTAGCTTCCTTCTGCCTCTGATATGAGCACAATGGACAAACTACTTCATACAAATCACTGCTCACTGCTGCAATTCCACCTTACACCAAGGGTTTGCCATGGTTGCATCCTATCACGTTAATAGTGTGTATAAAGGTATCACTACCATGGTCCTGTTATCTACCAACTATGACTTGCCGATACCAGCAGGATGTTAACCAGCAGGAAAACGGACTTTGGTCATTATCATGCAGTTCCTTACTTATGGCCTATGCTTGAACTTGAAACTCTTACATTTCTGTGCAACTTCTAGAAAATAAACCACTTGTCCACAGCACAGGAACAGATGCAACAGCTGCCACAGAATTTGAGAACAACGATCACAGCTTATTTTCCAAAAGCCATTATCTGAGGCTTTATTTGGCTAAGGAAGCAGCTTCTTTAAGAGGAAAAAAAGAGTATGGATTAGTCAACGAAAGGTCTCATATCCCCAGGACTCCGTATGACAATCCCGCTTCCAACATTTCCACATTAAAGCTGTCATAGCACACCTGGCAGATTTCTAGTTGGCATCTTCCACATTCTAGGTTCCTTACATCAGCTAGCCTCAAATGGCAGCTGAGGTTTTAATGCCAAGAAACACCTGAATGCAAACTGTGTCTGCCTTCTACCTTTCTCTAGGCCACGCTGCCACTTAGATCACTGCACTGACGTAACAGCTACGCTGTCTTCTACTGCACTGCAGCAGCACACCTACTGACGTGACGACAGGAATCGAGGGGTCTTCAGCCCTACAGGAACCTAGCTGCCTTCTTGGTTAGCAACTGGCATCCTTTTTCATGACGAGCATCGTAAGGACAGAGCATATGGTCCTTCGAAGGGATATCAAAATAAATATGACAGGTCAGTGCAATCATCATATCGAATGCATTCAAATGATGCCGTATCTAAAATGAAATGTGTGCACATAATAAAGATTCAAATGACAAAAACCCCTACCCTTTATCCCTCTCTGAATTATTTATGAATTCTGCAACTCCAGCTGTTGCCACCAGCCCAAGGACATTTCTTCATTTTGGGAATGACATTTCATATTAAAAGATAAGTTAACAAAACAAAAGGACACCGTGGATCTTCCTTAAAAACCATTGGAAAGCACAATATATCTTTCTCCAGCATTTACCAAGGAAAATAATCAACAATCAATTAAGCTCTTGTTTCTCAACTTGTTCCCATAATTCCAAACACAGATTTCAACACTCATGCATTAACTCAGCCATGCCTTTCTAACTGCAGCAGTAAGGCTGGACCCTCAAGGCACCTTGGGTCCTCCTCGCAGACTTTTAGGGTTATCTCCCTCTAACAGTTCACTATAAACCCCATGCCACCACACTAAGCACTCTGCAATTCTATCACCACTCAAATTAGGGAAAACTTTCAGTACACAATGTGGTCTTCCCAGAAAAAGTTAATATTCTGCATGCACGTAAATGCTTTTGATGACAAATTCTTTGTGCATAAATTAAAACAAAAAGAAACAGCAACTTCAAGACGTGTAGTTTAAGGCACAAGAACAGCTTTCAAGTAGCTATGCCATTTAGATTAGCAAATGCCAGATGGTGGTGACCACTTATAGCCTGTTAGCTCTTCGATTTCTAACTAACAGTATGGGGGGAAGCTTACCCAGTAAGCATGACTTCCATCACCTACACCTCCTTGTCCTCCCCCATTCTGCACATGACCCTAAATATTAACCCTAACCTATATTGAGCCCTGTATGGTTTACCAACAGCTTCTTCTCCGCCCCAAATAAGATATCCATTGTTGTCCACGACCTTCATTTCATAGTGTTTCCTCCTCTTCTTTTGCTTATCTGATCTGCACTTGGGTTCATGTTCTGCTCCTAAGAGACAGATACCAAATGCCACAAGAGCATTTCAGATTCATTTTGTTTGTTTTATCCTCCTTAGTCACCTGAAAACAGACTAACAATTGTAGAAGTTCTAATGCTAGGAGGAGATGTAGGGAGAAATGCAAGAGATTCCAAGTTCCCATCACCAGAAATCTGGTATCACCAGCAGAGCTCCCAAGCCATTTGTCAGCTTCCTGCAGCCAAGAATGTGTCACTTGGCCTCAGTGCCAAGCACGTCGCTCAGGCCTGAACCAGACTGCCATGCGGGCAGGTATTTAATAAGCAAACTTTGTCTCGGGGAAAGGTGGCAGAGCAAGAGGAGCTACCTGTATTGGGAGTGAAACCAGCCAATGGTTTTCAAGCAGAGCCCACTTTGGTTCGGCAGGACTTCCAGCAGTATCTGCTTTTGTTCAGGTTGGTAACACTGAGCTCATACACTGTTATCCAGGAAAAGCAGACGTGGTTAAAACAAACATTTATTTGCCCTTCGGTCTGCATTAGAACAACTGGCACCCAGCCCTGACCAGCCTCCCTCTTCCTTGCTGCTGTGGGAAAACTACCAAAAGACCACCTTCCCTTCCCACCTCCGCTACTGGCAGAAAAAAAAAAAAAGTGCAGAAACAAAGAAGACAGTCAGAGGATTTGGGATGGGTAGAACACCATCGAGCTGTTTAAGCAGTTTAAGCTTAATGTCCAAGAGCACCAAATTCTCGTGATGGCTGTTTCTGTAGCTGAGGTTATTACTCCCTCACCACTGACGGTATTTTTCAAATCCCTGGTGTTGTGCTCAGTCCCTCTCAAGCTAAACAAATGTACATTGCATCCTTCTGCAAATTAACAAATTAAAAAAAAAATGTAACATCTCTCACGTTCCAGGGTTGCCATTTAACTCTCAATGCCACAGGTTCTCCAGTGCCTTCTGAAAGTACCTTCTAGCCGTGCGAGAGGAATGACATTTGCAAAAATCACCTGTGTGAGGAAGCATCCTTCTGAAGATTTTCACAAGCTACTCGGATGCAATTGAAGTCAGTCCTCAAAAAATAAGGAAAGTCATCTTTGTGCCCAAACACGCTCACTGAATGCTCCTGGCTATGATATTGTTTCATAATTGACATATTGTACGCAAACATTCCAACAAAATACCTTGTCGCATGTGACTGGCTCACACAGCGACCTATACCTAGTGCTTTTGCAGAGCTCTCCCAATGTTGCACAAGGTTCTTGAATACAAATGACAAATTGATCCCTTCACATGATAATTTTTTTTTAGCGTTCGATATTTTTAATGTTAAGAAAATTGTACCTCAACATGGTCTTTAATCTAATCCTTACCCTGAACAATTGAAGTACATCTGTATTAATCTATTAGATGCTTTTCCACACCACACCTATGGCACTGCATAAATTACTGTAATTTAAATGAATTACTGCTTGAAAATTCTCATTCTGTAAGAAACGCGCAGTGTTACAAGGCACCAGAAAGAAAAATGTGCACTACGGTAACTAAGTTTTATAACATCGTATATCTAGGTTCTCATAAACCAGCTATTCTAAATAGCTGTTAAAGGACAAGAATATTAGACCGATCATATAGAACACACATCAATATGTCCAAGAAGTCAATAATATGAAATTAAATCTACAGTTTATTTAGATACATTTCCGTGCTCACGTATGCGGAATCCACTTTAAAAATGCCATTAGGCGAGCTGAAGAATATTATTGCAAAAGACAACACCAAGAGTAATTCTATCTCTGCCCTGGATAACTTGCATTTTTCTCTTTAATCATCTGATCCGCTGAACTGCACAGAAGAAAGAGAACTTGGAAACAAAAATAAAAATAAAGAAACCACCACCAGCAACAGAAACCCCACCTAAGTTCTTTTGTTACACTACGCTGCCTACTGCTACTGTTTAAGGATGACTTAAGACTGCACACTTCCACTACCTAACAGTAAAGAATGAAAAGCTTCTTGCTACAAGCTAAAAAGAAAGTCTTTACCATGCTCCTTGAAGAGCTCATTTTCACATTACTCAGGCTTCATTATGCTGAATCAATATTCGTTTAGTCACTGGGGTTATTGACATATTTTAAAATAAAAGTATACCCTTCAGCTACTGCACTCATTACGGGTAATTTGTCTTGTCAGGGAGCAGGGAATATTATCCCAGTCTTTCAGGGGCTGACAGCCCATGGAAATACCTCCCCTTGGTTACAACTGTAAATAATTTTAAGGTAAAATATTGAAAAATCAATGACTGTTTCCTGCAATCTGTCACAAACAAATCAATCATAATCTCCACAGCCAGAGAGTATGATTTGAAGGAGATGAGAGCAGATGTAATTCTTGGCTGGAATCTCTCATTTCAAAATCACTTCACATAATGGTGTCATCATTTAAACACTTAGCAGTCACTGCAACTGCCACTCATAACATCTAGTTGGACAAAACCGCAAGGAAGAGGAGGAGAAATGCCATCACTGTTATGTAAACAAACATCTCATTTGAATGGTTGCAACATTAGCAAATTGCATAGATAGAACAGCTAGGCTCATCTCTCCACAAAAGCTCCATGACGCTTTTCTTTCTCAAGGGGAGATTCTCTATAAATTAGCCTCTTAAAATGCAATGTGTTTTCAAACAAAACTACGCTTCAGAAAAGGCGCATTAAAATATCTGGCAATAATGCTGTTTCTAAAAATATTTCAGTTTCATTCATTCCAAATTGCTCCTAACAGAATTACACATCAAATTCTCATGAGACTGAGAAAGGAAAATTGTCTGAAGTACCTCTGTCTTTTTAAGACCAATAAGGATCTCAATGCTTCTTTGTCCTCTACATATTACATTTCACATCTAATTTTCATTAAGCACACACCGACTCAACTTTAGCATAGGTAACACCACTGCAGAGTACAGGTGAAAAAAAAAAGTCATAACCTACATAAATTAATTGAGAGTATATTTTCAACTTGCACTCAAAGAGATTAACTGTTGTATATGGAATTACATTTGTATAAAGGATCAATTTATACATAAAGTATTAAGTACTGTGCAGTCAAAATGTTATAAACTGATCTTTGTAAATGTGAATCATTTGTGTAAAAGGAGTCTATTTTTATAGAGGAACGCTAATACTTGGCCTCAAATTATTTCTTCATTCATCCTCTGCCTCACCCCAGACTACATTTTCACCCTGACACCGCAGTGCTCGAGACACTTCTGTGCAGATCAGTTGAGATAAAAAACAGCAGACAGGATGCAATTGTTGTGCAACTGCAACTGTGGGCCTAAGCCTGCATTCCCTGCACAAACAAAATTCCCAAATGCTCACCGAAAGTTTCACTTCAGAGCCTATCATTTGAGCTCTTAATCTTTAATGTGCAGCGCTCGTTATCACGTATTCATTTTAATCACATTAACCTTAACAACTCATATTTCTTAATATTTATCTTGCAACTGTAGGACTAAGGAAAAAAATGCAATTGAAAAGACGGAATTATTTTCTCTTTGCTTGCAAACATTATATATATTATATACTATATATTATATATTATATATTATATATTATATATTATATATTATATATATAAGCCTCTCCAAGGTTGTAATTCTTTTCAAGTAGGATTTACGTCTATCTTCTACATGGAAAACACACCTCTAAGACTAATTCTTTATTGATAAACATCAAAATCACTGTTGTTTGTAGCAACTAGAGAAATTATCTTCTCAGCAAAATAAACTATTAAAAATGGAAAACAAAGTCTCAGCCAAGAAGAGACAGTTATTGCCTTAGACTCCAACCAAGTGCAAGAAAACTGCAAATACCAGCTGTGAAGTCAATCAACTTATCCTGGGGAAAGGCCACTCTATTGTGAAAGGAAGCAGGGGGTGGGAGGAAACAATAACACACACACACACACACACACACACACACACACACAAAAAAAAAAAGAAGAGAAAAAAAGAGGAAGAGAGAAAGGAAAAAAAAAGAGCAGCTCCTACTAATGAGTTGCCATACCTCACTACGGAGGGCATTTCTTTTCCCTGGATGAAATCTGGAGCGAGGCTATCCAAGAGACAGCCTCAGCTCGTCAGCCCTTTTAAATCCCCCCACTGGCCAACTGACACTCAGGGAGTGAGACCCCGCTTACCACACTGAGCCATTCCGGGACGGAGAAGCAGCGTGCCATACTGAATACATCAGCATCTTTCCCAAGTGCCGCTCCCCTGAGCCAGGTTGTTATTGCTCATGACAATCATGCAATTAGGTGGGTCAGGAATCACAGAAGACAGAAGAGATCCATTCTTCCTGCATGCCAGTTATCCTGTTCATAAAAAAAGAAGGCAATGACTCTTTCCCTTCATTGCAAGGCACTTAATAAATATTATTAATAATAAAGTCAGTCACATCTCCTAGACAAAACTGACAAATATTTTTTTTTGCAATTTTTGACACTCATTGGGCTCAGGGGGGAGAACCCCCAAGCTCAAGATGGAAAAAGACTCAATTCCGTACTTGGACACAGAGGTCACAGAGGCCTGCACGGCAGTGGACATTACACAACAGCTCCCCGACAAAGGAAGCCCTGAGAAGAGCGAGCAGCACATGCTGCAGCACTACAGATGTTCATGGAGATTTCAGAGGTCAGCACTACGAGCACTGCTTTCTGCTGGATAAAGCATTAAGTTGCTGTAGCAGCTAAGAGGACTGTGAAGGACAATACACACGACTTTCTGGTCAAGAAGAACTATTCCTTGAATGAAAAGGTGTTTCTTCATTGTATCTTTCTCAAGTCACAGAAGAACTATGGGTTATGGAAAATACTGAAAAAAGAAAAGATGCTGGCTTAACAAAAAAAAAAAAAGCTATCAGTACTTCCTCGATTACCCAGCATCTCAATTTACTGTTCTCACTCATATTGTTTAGTTAGGCCACTAGTATATGCTCATTTATTAAACGCTGCTCCACACCATCAAAGAGCAATAAAAATAACACAGTGCATATTTATATCGTAGTCACATCACGCACTGTTAGTGATAATATTACACTATTAACAACACTCTACCTAATAAGTTTATTACATCTTCTTGTTTGGGTATTACGGAAAGACAAACCCTGCCTTCCATCTGTGTCCTTCCCTTCTTCAGCGCTGATTACACCAGTCTCACTGAGCTCACCTGGAGAGGGAAAATAAAAAAAGAAAAACATCAGCTTATTTCCATGTCTGCTATCTGCACCACATGACAGTCTAAAAAGAAACACTGATGTATCTGGAAACATTAATTCTGCTTTTTGTTACAGACCAAACTGACAAAGGACAGTGCCCCTTGTGCAATGCCTTACTCAGTGAATCATAGTGTACACAAAACAAATCACTTACCATTAACTCTGAATTGGACTTAATATGGTTAAAAACTGTGGCAAGCCAAAACACATTCTGGCTTTGTACGAGGTCTCCGCCTGTGCACAGGTGTGCCTGCTGGGACGGACTGCCGGATTCATCCTCCCCATCGCGGCCCTCACCGCGTCTCCTCTTGGCTGCGTTCTATCAAGCCAAAAAACAGACATAGGGTAAACAGGGAAATGGAATAAAAGATAGTATTT
This sequence comes from Heteronetta atricapilla, assembly GCA_011075105.1. Lineage (NCBI taxonomy): Eukaryota > Metazoa > Chordata > Aves > Anseriformes > Anatidae > Heteronetta > Heteronetta atricapilla. The sequence continues at coordinate 6,325,314 of CM021741.1, forward strand.
GTCACTAATTGAGACAGATTTCCCTTACAGTCAAGGATTAAGGACCGAGCAACACAAGGGTTCCTTCACCCATTGATCTAGCGTGCTTGTTAAGCCCCACAGACACCGTTATCACCACATCCCCCGGATGATGTTCAGTTCTGTGTTTTCTAAGAGGTGCACCACAGACAAGAGCACGCGGCAACCAAAGGTCTATGGAACATGGGAATTTAACAGCAATCAACCGATGAATCAGTAACAGCATAAATAACTTCCTTTTGCTTGAAAACACAACAGTCTAATAAATCCTAGGAGTGTGGACGACAACTGCAACCTGAGTATTTCGAAGCAGCGCAAAAGGTTTCAGGTAGGCAAACAGAGGCACGGAGGTTACAGGCACAATCCTACACCATATGACGTGCCGGAAGCTGAGGGAGGAAGCTAGCCCAGGACTCAATATTCCTAGTCCCTTACCTACTACCAGGCCTTCCCCGTCATCTTCTCAGGCAACGTAAAAGTTCCCCAGTGTTTCTGCGGCCTCCTCTCAGGTAATTACCTGGGTTTCCTCGGTTTCAGTGCTACCTAGGGACACAGGAGCACGCTTCATACCACAGAGAATATCAGCTAAAGTTTAACTGAAGCAAGAAATTAAATGCCAAAATAAACTTAAGGAAAAGCAAAGAGCAAGCAGAACAAAAATGCCTTAAAAGTAGCTTTTCCAACCTCGTCTCCGCAGAGCTGTCTGATTCCCCGGGGATCCACGCAACCTAAATAAAGCATGCCGACACTCGGAGAGGCTCCGGCCCTCCCTAACCAGCCAGGGAGCCAGCACAAAGTAATTCTTACACCGTTAATATCATAAAGAAGTTGTAGGCATGTTTTTATAATGACAGAGTATTCTTAATAAAAGCTTCAAGCAGGTTTTATAGCTGCATATTATCCAATGAAACCAGTAATAAACAGCACTGTAGCGTTATTTAGTGCAACTCCAATATGCCAAGAGTCACAACCTCGGTTTTATTTATCGTGCCGGCTAAAATGTTAGTTCTTAGCTTTACAGTAGCAGCCAAGACTGTAGCTGTTTTATCCCAGCACACTGCCATCTGGATACTGATACTTTGTTATGGGATATGAAAGAAGAGCGTAGTTACCTAACGCAGCCTAATTGAAAACAGAAGAGCTAAATATTACATCAGGCATTATTCTACACAAAATTAAACGTGAAGGGCACGAGAAGTTTCAGAGATGCCAGCAGAGACTATTTCAGGGGTAAACGCTGAATTCCTGACGTATGACAGAAATGCAGAGAAACACTGAAAAAGATGTGCTCGTGAAAGGAAAGCTGGAAAATGCACCCTTTGGGGAGGGTAGGAGGGCGATCGGTCACAAGTTGGGTAGCACAGTGAGATTTCTGTGATGATCATCGGGATCCAGCATGAAAGGCCTGACTAGCTTTCTGTTTTGAAATTGATTTCTATGAAGAAAAGAATTGGCTCTATGCGTTTGTTCACTTTAACGTGCAGAAAACGGCTTCAAGAATCATTTGCATCTGCATTATCTATATTAATGAACAGGAACTAGAAACCTCTCCTGTTAATAAAGATCAGAGAGGACGAACTGTTAAAAAGAATTCCCTGGGTGCGAGGCTAGAAAAGCTACCTGGCACGACGTCTCTCACCGGAGAGGTAACGTCGAGCTGCCGCAAATACCAGTCCTTAGGACTGCAAATATGCATGCCAGAATGGGTAAGTGTGTAAGTAAAGCAGATAAAACACAAACCCTTCTGAACACGCCACTGCTAATAAAAGTCACCCACCTTTAGCACCCCCGCCGTGGCCAGCTTCTAGCTGCGGCAGAGCCCAGCACGTTGCAGCACTGCGGTGGGAAGGGAATTTGCCTCCGCATCGAAAGCTACGGGCACACGGCGCGGGGAGCCACAGCCGTCCTGCTCGCCGAGGGGCTTCTCTTTCAAAATAAGGAGCCAACTAACAGGAGATGCGGCTTGCTTGAAGTGAAAAAACTTGTTTAGACATGAAAGAGCAGCTCTTCCCCCCACCCCAATCATACGGAGAGTCTATTTTTCTGCATATGTCCATGGAACTGCAAGCAAAATAAACCCGCAAGACGTATTTAACTTAGTCCGTATCAAGCCCACAAATTCAAGAGAATCACTCCATTTGAGTTAATTACAGGAAACTTCAAGGAAACTGAAATACAGTCTCAGGTTCTCCCATGATACTGTCAAGCTCTTTGGAGCTGCGTATTCCATACAGTAACTATGGACTGGATTTAAGGACTGCCAGCTGCACTCATGCACGGTTTTATTCCACAAAATAAACACATTTCCCTGAAAAAGAACTAAGACTGATAATCAGGTCCCTGGCAAAAAGTAATTTTATGAACAAAGGCTAGCTGAGAAAACAGGACAGAGGTGCACCTAAGCTACCTAACAGCCAGCCAGAGGCAGCAGGGGAGAGCTGTCGGCAGTGCCCACGAGGTGCCCACGAGGTGCCCACCTCCGCCTCAGGCTGCCGGAGCAGAGCCTAACAAGTCGATGCCCAGGCCAAGTACGCGCAGGCAGCAGGAACAGGGGAGCTGCAGACATCTCGCGGGGCTCTGCCCTAAGACTCACCCGAGGCTGGCACGTCCACGGCACGCAGTGACCCCGTAACACCCAGCACCTTGTCCTGGGGAAGGCAGCGGCAGCGTGCACCAGCAAACGGCTGCAGGAAGGTGCCCCTGCGTTTTGCTGCCAATGCTTCTGCCGATATTTGAGGTGCGCTGCTTTAGCTGCTCTCCAGCTAATAACGTATTGATTCAACAGAGAAAAACACAAGCCCCTCACTCTCCTTTGCAGGCTAATTAGCTTTATTACTGTGGTATTGTAAAGGTGAGGAAAGTATTTTTGTTTTCTTTACAGTTAATAGACACATATTAATACGTATTTGCTTTGTTCTGCTCTTAGTGCAAGCTGTTAGCACTTTAAAATACACTATATAAGACACCTCGTGGCAGCCAATTCCTCCTGCTATCTATCTTAGTATTTTCTTAATACGAGCAGTCTTTAACAGAGAGCATTTTTCTCCTATGGATCCCTTGATAATACACTCCCAAATCGAAATGGGGAAACAAATTATGCAGTGAGTGTCTGTGGCCAGGTATTCCGATAAAGAAATATCAGAAAGGTTTTGAGAAAGCAGCCTCCTTCTCATCTAGCCCTGCAGAAAAGGAAAAAAAAAAGAGAGAGAGAGTTGAAGTGATCTCCTAATGCATCTCCCTTCATAATTCATGCCGAAAGATGACATTTTCTCAGGATCTTAATTAAGATAATGATGAACACCTGTGTCGGCATTCTTTGGCAAGACAGCATTATCCATCATAATCTTTTAAGTACACTCAAAAAAAAAAAGCACCACCAAAACCAACAAAATCATATGACGGAACCAATCTGTTGCCTCTCTTCTCGCTAAGTTTTGCAGCTCAGGCACACACACAGACGATTAGATCTCTAAAGACTGCCGTGAAAGCCAGGATCGGTAGATTTTAAAGTTTCAACAGAAAGTAACTATTAAAGTAATTAGATTAAGTGTATCATAGTCAAGATACCGAAGTCTAACTCCATCCAACACAATCCACCTGCAACTGCACCACTCACAGTTAGATGCGACCAATGCCGTACTTTTCATATATATTATTTGCTGTTATTTTCACAACCACCTCAAACCTTTTTCCCTTCCAAAAGGAAAATACTCACCGGCAATCCCTGTCAGATCTTCATGCACTATTTTAGTGAGCTATTTTACCCCGTACCGCAGATGTTTGCACATCCTAAATGAAATTATGCAAATGAAACCAGTGTGGAAAAATGCCTAAATATGCAAGTTCAAATATTGCTGCGTTTTGGTCACTGCGCTCTGTGCGGTCACCCCAAATCCAAGCTCTACTTATGTCTGAAATTCTGTTCGACTCTGCCTACTAAAGTGAGCAGAGATCATTTTAAAAAGCTCTGCAGTGCAAGCCCTTCGGATTAAAGGCTAGAAAATAGAGAATTTTAATCGTTTATTTATGCAGCTGAATTTAAATGCACAAACGCTGATTTAAATAAATTCGAGAGCAGGCAGGCAGCACATAAACCCTACCATAAGAAATCCATCAATAAGAAATTACTGTACGACCGGCGTTTCTTCTATCGCATTCAGGGCTTAGCATCCAGCGAATTCTGCTAGGAATACGGAGAGCGAGCAGAGACCTGCAGCACCGACGAGCAGCTACAGGCAGCCGGCGGGCACGGCGGAGCGATCCCCAGCTGCACACGCACCTACCGGCGGTGCCCGCGGGCCCTGCAGCCCGTGGCGGGCGGGCGGGCGGACGGGCAGACCTTCGTGGGCAGGGGGTGCGCGGTCCGGGGCGGATTTCTGTTTTTTTTTCCGCCTTCCCGGGCTGCAGCCGGTCTCCACGCAGGTCAGCCCCGAGCGATCAGCAGTCGGCGTGCTGCCGGCACGGGGCAGGGCGGCCGCGGGGGCTGAGCGGCGCGGGGCACGGCCGCGTCCCCAGGGCACAGCCCCGGCCCTCGGGGGGCTCCCCGCGGCGTGGAGGAGCGGGACGGGGGCCGCGGGGTCGAACGCAAACCGC
>CM021741.1:6330324-6455324 GCA_011075105.1 Heteronetta atricapilla
GCAGAGGGCGCCCGCAGCGCCGGGGCAGCCGCGCCCGGAGCCGCTCCCCCGGAGGCCGGGCCGTGAGGCGGCCGCCTCGGGGCGCAGCGCCTCCTGGCAGCGCCGCTTCCGCACTCCGGCCGCTCCCCCGCCCCGCCCTCCCCGCGTGGAGGGACAGCGCGGCCGGCCAATGGGAGCGAAGCACGGCCCGCCGGCCGCGGGAGGGCGGCCAACCCGACGCCGGGAGGGGCGAGGGCGGGGCCGGCGGCGGCAGGGGCCGACGGGAAATGTAGTTCGGGGCGCGCCCGCCCCGCCCGGGCGCCTCCTGCCCGCCGGGGGTCGCCCCCCGAGCCCCCGCCGCCGGGGGGCGCCGCTCGCGGCCCGTTTGGGGCTGATCCCGGGGGCAGCGGGGCCGCTGCCGGGTCCCCCCCGGCCACGACGTGTTTCAAACAGCGCCGGGCTGAGCCCCCGAGGGGGTTCCGCAGCCCCCCCGCCGCCCCCCGACGGCGCTCCGTGGCTGCACGCCCCCGCGGGTGTGCTGTGTGCCCCCAAAATCATCGCCCCCCCCCCTCCCCGCACCGCCCGCCGCCCGCTGGAGGGAGGGGCAGGGGCAGCGCGCAGAGGGGTGGGGATGGGACGGGGGGGGGGGGGAGCCGGGCGGCTAATAAATCGTAAGAAATCTCTCTATTTTGTATTATTTCACGTAGCGATCGGCTCGCGTGCCGGGTGCTCAGCACACGCGGGAAGTCGGAGCCGGGGCCGGAGCGGCTCGGCGGTGCCCGCGGGCCAGGAGCCGGCGCACTTGAGCCTCGGCTCGGCGGGGAGGGCCGGGGGGGGGGGCCGGGGGAGCGCGGAGCCCCCCCGCGGGCTGGGCCCGGCCGCGGCAGCCCGGCGGGGTCCTGCCAGTCCTGGCGCTGACAACACCCCGCGAAGGAGGAGCCTCGGCGGGCCGCGCTAGAAGGCGTCAGGAGCTGCGATTTCCAACTTAGCATCTTGGCAGGACCCTTCGGAAAGCGAGAGCGAGGAGGAAAAAGGGGGGGAAGGAAGGAAGGAAGAAAAGAAAAGAAACAAACAACAAAAAAAAGCCAACAGACAAAAAAAAAGCCGCTCCCCTCTCGGTGCGAGGGAGAGAGAAAGCGAGGAGGAGAGGGGGCAAACGAGACAGAGGAGGGGGCGGCGGAGGAGGACGCGGTGCCAGGCTGCGGGAGCGGCGCGGAGCAAGGTGCCGCCGCTGCCCGCCGGGCGAGGGCCGAGAGGCGCCCGCGAAGCCCCGGCCGCAGCGGCCCCGGCCCGGCAGCCGCCCCCCGGTGCCCCGGGCTCCCCCCCGGGTATATGTGTGCGCCTGGCCATGTCGTATCCTCAGGGTTACTTGTACCAGCCGTCGGCGTCCTTGGCTCTCTACTCCTGCCCGGCGTACAGCACCAGCGTGATCTCCGGCCCCAGGACCGATGAACTGGGCAGATCGTCGTCGGGCTCCGCTTTTTCCCCTTATGCCGGATCTACCGCCTTCACCGCCCCTTCCCCGGGCTACAACTCCCACCTCCAGTACGGCACCGACCCGGCCGCCGCCGCCGCCGCCGCCTTCACCTCCTACGTGGTAAGAGCAGCCCCGGGCCCCCCGCGCCCCCTTTTTTGGTCCCCGGCGCCCCCTTTTTTTGGTCCCCGGCGCCCCCTTTTTTTGGTCCCCGGCGCCCCCTTTTTTTGGTCCCCCGCGCCCCCTTTTTTGGTCCCCTTTTAGTTTTTTTCGGAGCCGCCGCGGCCGGGGCGAGACGGGGCTGGGGCGGGCAGCGCCCGGGCGGGGACGGGTTTCATTCCTTTAAGCAAAAAATGTCTCTCTATATTTTTAAAATAAAGGAGCAGTTTTATTCCGCAACAATTTTCTTGTTGTGGTTGGAAAGGGAACGAACGCACCAGCGGCCGGCGGTGGGAGAAACGCGGGCGGTAAAGCCAGGCAACTTTCCCCTCGCGGCGCTAATTGGGCTGCTTCATTACGGCCGGGCTCTAATCCCCGGCCGCCCGGCGGGGCAGGGCAGGGGGCGGCCGGACTCGGCGCTGCCGGGGGGGCTCCGCGGGACCGGCCCGGGGCAGCCCCAGCCCGATCCCCGCGGTCCCTCCGAAGCAGCAGGAGCGGGGACTTTCGCTGCGTTTCTCCCCTCTGGTTAGCGTCTAGGAGGAGTTGCACGGAGTTATCTCCTTTTTCCTTTTTTTCTCCTCTTTTTTTCCTTTCCCTCTTTTCTCTGCCTTTCTGCCCTTTTCCCTTTATTTCCCCCCTCCAGCCCCCGGAGGAGCAGCCGCCCTGCGCGGCCCGGCCCGGCCGCCGGGGCCCGGCAGGTTGCCCGCTGCGGTGGCAGCCCGGGGGGAGGACGAAGGGAAGAAGGGAAGGGAACGAAGAGAAAGGGAGGGAAGGGAAAGAAGGGAAGAAAGGGAAAAGAAGGTGGGAAGGAGAAGAAGGGAAGGAAGGGAAAGGAAAGAAGGGAAGGGTCTCCCGGCCGCGCTGCCCACCGGCTTTTCGGCGCCCGGGTCGGGAGAGAGGCTCTGCGTTCCCGCAGGAGGCCTCCCGAGGCCGGAGCCTCTCGTCCCCCCCAACGCCCCCCCGACCCCCGCCGTTCCCCCGGGGGCTGCGGGCGCGTCGGGCCCGGCGCTGGGGGCGAGGCGGGGGCCGCGGCCGGGCCCGGCGCTGCCCTTGCCGTGTCATTGTCGCCCCGCGGCCGCCTCACGTCGCCTCTCGCCCCGCCGGGCCGCTGTCCCCTCTCTCCGCAGGGCTCGCCCTACGAGCACCCGCCGGGCATGGCCGGCTCTCTGGGCTACCACCCGTACGCGGCGCCGCTCGGCTCCTACCCCTACGGGGACCCCGCGTACCGCAAGAACGCCACGCGGGACGCCACGGCCACCCTCAAGGCCTGGCTCAACGAGCACCGCAAGAACCCCTACCCCACCAAGGGTGAGAAGATCATGCTGGCCATCATCACCAAGATGACCCTCACCCAGGTCTCCACCTGGTTCGCCAACGCGCGGCGGAGGCTCAAGAAGGAGAACAAGATGACCTGGACCCCGCGGAACCGCAGCGAGGACGAGGAGGAGGAGGAGAACATCGACCTGGAGAAGAACGACGAGGACGAGCCGCACAAGCCCGAGGACGCCCCGAAGGGGGACCCCGGCTCGCCGGACGCAGGTAGGGCAGCAGAGCCCTCGGGGCTGCCGGGGGCAGCCGGGGGGCGCCGGGGGCCGAGCTGGGGGGCGCGGGGCGAGCCGCCGAGCAGCCCCCGACTCCCCCTGCCCTGTCCCCCCCATCCCTCCTCTCCAGGAGCGGCGGAGCCCAAGGCAGCGCCGGGCTGCGAGCGCCTGCAGGAGCCCCCCAGCCCCCGGGAGACCGAGGGCGGCCTGAGCGACTCGGATTGCAAGGAGCCGGCGGAGGAGCGGCTCGACGGGCTGCCGGCCTTGCCCAAGGCGCCCGGCGTTTCCCCGCCGGGGGGGCGCGGCGAGGAGCCCCCTCCGTACCGGCCACCCTCCGCCGCCACCGCCGGGCCGCCGCCGCCCGCCGCCGCCGAGCTGCACCCGCTGCTGCCCGCTGCCCCCTCGGTCATCCACTCGCCGCAGCAGGCGGCCCTCGCCAAGCCCAAGCTCTGGTCGCTGGCCGAGATCGCCACCTCGGCGGACAAGGCGAAGGAGGCCGGCGGCGAGGCGGCGCCCCCCGGGCCCCCCGTGCTGGGCGGTGGCGCCGCCGGGGGTCCCCCGCGCCCGTCGCCGCCGCGGCCGCGCTCGCCCGGGCCGCAGTGCCCGTTCCCCAACGGGGCCGTGCTGCCGCGGCCCCTCTACTACACGGCGCCCTTCTACCCCGGCTACACGAACTACGGCTCCTTCGGGGCCCTGCACGGGCACCCCGCCGGCGGGGCCGCCGCGCCCGGCGCCCCCTTCAATGGATTAAACCAGACTGTCCTCAACAGAGCCGAGAGCCTGGCGAAGGAAAGCAAACTGGGCAGGAGCCAGGCCCAGGTAGACCTTTGCAAAGACTCACCTTACGAACTGAAGAAAGGTATGTCCAACATTTAATACCGGCTTCTCCTCCTTACCCCCCCTCCGCCCCCCGGCCCGGGACTGTGGTTTGGTTCTTCTGTTATTATTATTATTTCATTTTTTTTTTTAATTTATTGAAAGAAATGCTAAATCGCTTCGGCAGTTATTTTTCCACTACCAAAAGAAAGGCAAAACAAAGCGAGCAGAAAAAGAGCAGCTCCCCTATCCCCCTGCGCCCCCCAGAAGTTTATAGAGTCTATTGGAAAGGGCTGGGGGGAAACCGCCCCAAAATGTCTTAACCAAGCAAAAAGCCAACGAGTGACACGCTCTCTCTCCCACACACAAAGAAGAAAGATTTGTATGAAATCTTATTCTGTATATTTAATGTAGCTTTTTTTGTATTTAAATTGATAATACAGTATCTTTGAAGTAAATTATGAAATCAAGACACCTGTACAGGCATTAATGTTGTTTTCGTAATATAAATATATACATTTCTGTGTCTTTTTCCGAATTGTTTCATAGTTTTAAAAATATATATATACAAGTTTAATTTAATTTTTTATGCCTATTGTTTTTTTTTCCTTGGGTGTGAGCTAAACTATAACGCAAAAAAAAAAGGACCTAGGTTATACTTCTTAGATACAAAAACCCACCAAAACCCAACCTGCAGTCGCCTTTGTAAAACGCAAATATTTAATTAAAAGAGATTTTTAACAGAATCAAAACCCCTCTTTTTTTGCCACGGGCGGATACTTGTGGACGCACCGGGGCCGCTCCGCACCTGCCGCGGGGCCGGGGCCGGGGGGAGCCCAGGGGGGAGCCCCGGGGGCCGCGCTCGTCGCATCGGGGCCGGGGCAGAGCCGGTACCGGGGCCCCCGGAGCGGGCCAGAGGCGAGGGCACTTGTTCGGAGCGCGGGCCCGGCTTTTAACCTAATTACTCGCAATCAGCGTCGCGTTTTCTGCAAAGCAATCAGCTGGTGAACTTTGCTAATGAGTTCGATTTTCTGCCAGATTTAAGCCCTCGCTGGCGCGGCAGAGGCTGCGGAGGGGGGGGGGTGCAGGGGGAGGGGGGACGGGGACAAGGGGCTCCGGGGGGGCCCGGCCCGTCTCGGCTCGGGGCCGGCCGCGGGTGCGCAGCCGGCCGCGGGCGCGGTGCTTGCCGGCGCTGGCAGGTAGGTGTCACACTCGGCCCGGCTTTGGCTCCCGCTGCCCGCCCGCCGCCGCGGGAGCCCCGCGGGGCCGCCGCGCTGCGCTCCGGGCAGGCTGGGCGGTGGGAATGGGGTGGGGGGGGCCGCCAGCTCCTCCAGTCCCCCCCAAACCCCCGCTGAGCCTCGCCCCGCCGCTGGAGCCGGAGGCCGGGCAGCTCGCCGAGCCCCCGCCGCCTCCCCGCAGTGCTCCCTGCCCCGGGAGGGACCGGCCCCGGGTTTGTTCCCCCCGTCCCCAAATAAATGGGATTTTTGGGGTGCCGGCTGCAGGCGAGGGCAGCGCCGCTGTGAGCGCGCTGGGAAGAGCGGCGGCGCCGCTGGAGCCGTACTCGGGCCCCCCTCTCCGTTCGCTTTTTTTCGTTTTTTGTTTGTTTTTTCGTTTCCTTTTGCCTTTTTTTTAAAAAAAAAAAAAAAAGAAAAAGAAAAAAAAAAAACAAGCCGGATAATTATTTCGTAATCTTTTCAACTTTGTCAGAGCCGCTTGTTAGCTGTAACAGGTTTATTCATGCGTATTTCCATTTTGCGGGATTTCAACGAGTCGTTTGTATTTCGTATTTTCAAGATGCGCTCCGTGTTCACTTGGTTATACGCTCTTTGTAGCCGATCTCGTTTAAAACCCAAATTGTTTCAACCCGAATGTGTAAAGACTCAAATATTCCTGAGCTAACAGTATGTTATTTTGTCACTTTATAAATTATAAATGATTTTTGAAAACAAAACAAAACAAAAAAAAACCACGCTCCAATTCCTCGGTCGGATCTTTTCTTTCAGCCGGGGAAACCTGCGGGAAGGCGCGTTTTGGGCGCAGGAGTGAGCTCTGCTGGCCTCACCCGCCTGGCTTCAAACGGGGCGAAGTTTGTGCCGGGAGGGGAAGGGGCAAGGGCAGGGGCAGGGGCAGCGGGGGCCGGGTGCGGAGCGGGTGCGGAGCTCCCGGCGGGGTCCCGGGGAGCCCCGAGCGCCTTTAGCCGCAGGGAGCCCGCGGGGCCCCGGGCAGACAACAGGTCCCGCAGCCAAACGGCTGCGTCTAAATAAAGAGGTTTTAATTATTCATCTAACGAGGGACGGTTGATTTATTTTTATTTTTTTTTTTTAATTGTCGCTCGCCCTTTTCCCAGCTGATCTTCCTCTCTCCGAAAAAAGGCACCTCGCAAAGCAGCTTAGGAGCTCGGCTCGGTCCAGAGCCTTGCTCCTTCTAATCGGGGCTGTTTTCAATGGGTCTATCGGCCGTCTCAATGCGTTTTTCGTTTGATGTATAAATTCCTACGGGAATTAACCGTTCCCTTTAGGTCGCAGCCCGTCGCCGATTTCAGCCCGTAACGATTATTGCGGCCCCATCGATTTCACCCAGCAGTTTTTGCTCTTCACCCGTTCTCCCTGCAGCGGGAGCTGGACGGCGCGCCCGGCTCCCCCATCCCCGCGATTTCCCTGGGATCTTTGATTTCCTAACGGAGCACAGGGAGGGGGCAGCGCCCGCCCTTTCCCCTTCTGCAGCGGGAATTTGTTGCTCCAAAAACAAACAAACAAAAAAATGAGGGTATTCTTAAAATACAAATACCGCCCGCCGCCAATTAAAAGGTTCCTCGAAGGAGCCGCGGCCGGGCGCGTTTCGGTGCCGCTGCGGAGCGGGCCGGGGGCGGCCGAGGGGGGAGCGAGGCCGGCGGGGGGGGTGCTGATGGCCGCCCCCACCCCCCCGGGCTGCAGGTGGGAAGGGTCCGGGCTCCGCACCGCTCTGTGCCCGCCGGAGAGCTTCGCCCCGGCGCGGGTGGCAGCGGTTTGCGGGGCGCCGGTGTCCCCCCACCCCGGGAGCAGAAGGGGCAGGGTTGGTGCCGCAGGGATGGGGCTCGGCCCGGCCCCACGCGTGGGGTGCCAGGGACGAGGGTTTGCCGGGAAAGCCCCCCGCACGGTGCCCCAAAGCCGGGCGCGATGCCCCGGAGGTCCCGTCGCAGCCGGCCGGAGCCGTCCACGGAAAAACGGCCCCGAGCCCCGGGGAAAATAGGGCCGAAGCTGGGGGGGCGGCCGGAGCCCAGCAGGGATTGAGTGGGGGATTTGGGGGGCGGCGCCCCCCCCCCCCTTAGCTCTGTCCCCGCTTCTCAACGGCGGAGGGCGGGCGAGGCGGGGAACACGGCACGGCCCGCAGCCCCGCTGCTTCCTCTTTCACGCTTAAAACCCAACCAAATCCTAATTGCGGCCCCCCCCGCCCCGGGCCGTGTTTACATCCCCCCCGCTGCTCGCCCCGCCGGCGCTGCTTTGCTGCGGGCCCGCTTTGAAACTGCGGGGTCGCGCACTGCGCTGAGCGGCCGCGTTTGCGGGGGTTTCAAGGTTATTTTTTTTAGGGGTTTTAAGGGGCTTCTCCCCCCGCGCCCGGTCAGGGGACGTGAGCTGCATCTCCCCTCGTCGTGCCTGGAAACGACGCGAAAGCCCCTCCGCCGCCACGCCGGGGGAAAGCACACGGTCAGCAAGTTTAAAGGAGGCGACAGGAAAAAAAAAATAAAGAAAGAAGAAACGACGGAGTTTGGCAGGAGCGAAAAGTGCAGGAACTGCCCCCCGGCCCCTTCCCCTGCCAGACGCCGGGGGGGCAGGGAAGGGGAGCCCGGCCCGGCCCGGCTCGGCTCGGCCCAGCAGCCCCCAGCCCGCTCCCCTCGTCCCGCGACCTGCCCGGCTTATTCTTAGTAAGGACATCTGGGGCTGGCAGCGGAACAAGTGTTACCAAAACCAGAACCGGCTGTTTTTCCAAAGGAGCAATATGGTAATTCCTCATCCCCCCTCCGGTTCCTTTAAAACCTGGCACAAATGCATCAATAGCGCAGAATAAGGAGCCTTTGCAGAGAACAAGTGGCAGTTTTGAATTTACCTTTTGTGCGCGCCTCAGATGCAATCTTGAGGCATTTTTTCCCCTCTCTCCCACAGAAAAAGAGCGTTAATCTGCCCTATCTTGGGACCCGAAAGGATTGGAGTGGAGGAGATATTCACTGGAATCACATAGGGGAATAAGGGTCTTGCTTTATTGAATCATCAAATCCCAGGAATGAAGCTCTTAATTAATTATGGGTGCTAAAAATTCAGGCCAGCTGTTTCTTTTTTACTTCCCTCTGACAGAGAAAGACAAAGTCGACGGCGAGAGCTTCGGAGGCTCGCCGCAAACCAGCGCCCTGCCGCTGCCAGATGGCGCCGTGTGCGCGCCCCGGCCCTGCGCTGCGCCCCGCGCCCGCGCAACGGGCTGCGCGGCCCTGCCCGCCTCGGCTCGGCTCTGCCCTCCTAGGCTCGGCTCTGCCCGCCTCGGCCCGGCTCTGCCCGCCTCGGCTCGGCCTTGCCCGGCTCGGTTTGGCCCTGCCCGGCCCGACGGGGCGGCCGCTGTGGCCGGGAATGCGGTGCGAAGCGGGCGCGGGGCGATGCGGGACCGCATCCTGCCCTGCGCCACCCGGGCGGCGCGTCTCGGCCCGGCACCTTTTGTTCCCCCCCCCCTTTTTTTTATATATATATAATTTTTTTTGGCTTTCTGTTTGCTTACAGCACACCCCAGCCCACTCCCGCGCTCCTGCCTGCCGGCTGCAAATGTAAACGGAGCGCTCGTTGAACTGGATCGGCTCCCAAGAGAAACGCAGCGAAGCGGCCCCGGGTTTGCCGAGTTGTTTGCAGAGGCAGGGTGCGCAGGGGGAGGTAGCGGGGAGGGGATGGGACCCCCGCGGCTCAGCACCCCGCTTAGCACCCGTGCCCCCCCGGGTGGCACAGCTGGCTGCATGGGCCGGAGCAGCCGGTTATTGATACAAACAGAGGGTTTGTTGCTAAAGGCCTTCCAAAACAAATTCTCCGGCTGAATGCCAATGTATGCATGTTGGCTGGTGACAGCTGATTAGTGAAATGATTTACGGCCAAGTGAAAGAAAAAAAAAAAAAAGGATACTGTCAAAGGCAGCAATTTGAAAAAAAGGAGATAAGACAGCATGGCCTCGAGGCTTCCCACTGTAACGCCACCCAACAAACCCAAGCCTACAGTACAAATACCTGGAGGTATTACTCAAGGGATCAGTGGGTCACACAAGTGCGGCCCTATTCCGACTCGCCCTGGCCAGCTGCGGCCCCAGAAGGTGCAGCCCCTCGCCGGCTGCCTCTGGCCTCACCTGTGGCAGGGCCCGCTCCCGCCCTGCTGGCCTCTCGGCCTCCCCGCCGTCGGAGGCTTAGGCCTCCTTTTTGTTTCAAGACTTTTTCTGCTCATTAATTGATTAAAAAATCCCCCCTTCCCTAATTTCTCTGTAGCTCTTCTTCATAAAGAAAGCTTTTGCTCTGCAATAAAGTAAGAGACTTTGATCCCAGATCATCCTCTTAGGCCTTCCAGCTGAAATCAGCGGAGAAACTATGTGGAGTTATTGTTCGCACTTGCTGCGCTTCTGATTCAGAAAGGGCTGATTTATTAGCTTGTCAAGGGAAGCATTGTTCAGGAAGGCAATCAAAAAGCACTTACCTAGCTAAACTAAAATTACTGCCTTTTCAGTGGCTAATTTGTATAACTCCCATGGAGGAACTTGGGAAGTGTTTGATGAGGCATAAAATGATGATTAATGAATTTATTGGCCTGCTGCTCATCAAATAGGAGTAGTATATCTTTCCTCTATTGGGCGTTGGGTCTAATGCTACATGTCTGTGTAAAGCAAGTCCAATATGATCTCCTTTTTAGCCCCCTTTTAACCCCCATGACCTGAAGAATATCTCCGTGTAACAGAGGCAACATCAGGGGACTGCAGAGACAAAGAGCCTGTTTGAGACAACGGTAAATGAGAAACGCGAGGAAAGTTGCTGCAGGGACAGATCTGCTCAGTTTTCGGCTTTCAATCACTTTGACTACTGAAGTGGGAAGAATGTAGAAACTAGATAAGGTGTGAGAAGCGAAAAGAAAATGACAAACCAATTTTAACTTTCATAAAGGATCCAGCCAAACAACTTCATCGCTACTCGAGCGAACGAGCGCGGGAAGCGCCGGGATTCCCGAGGCTCGGGCATGCTGCAGCCCTCGCCAGCCAGCTGCGTGGGGACCGCGTCGTGTCCCCCGACTGGCCTCACTCGGGGGCGGCCTGCAGCCCAGCTCTGGTCGGATTCACAGCAAGCGCTTTGAGGCCATGAATTGGATGTCCTGTTTCCTCCCCTGAAATAGCTCGCATCCCTCCCCTCCCAATAGCGGTCAATCGCTATTTTGGGGCTGGGGGCTCTGAGAGAAAGGACTTTCTTTCCCCCTTGAAAAGCCCACACTGCATTACTTGTGATTCAGTGCCCACCTGCATACGGGTGAGCAACAAGAACCCTTACGCACTACACACTGCTGCTTTAACCAGGTTAAGACCCCCAGAAGATCAGAAACACTGCTGACGTTCTCAAAAACTTGCTGAAATCAATTTGCCTGAGATTTGGGGTCAGAGCTCTTCCCAGGACTGAAGTGTTTCAGCCCTCAGCCTCCACGTACCGCTCCCTGCTCCTGCCGTCCTGAAGCAGGGGGTTGAGCTGGCCGGGGGACCCGCACCCCGCATGTCTCCCTGCGAAGGTGCACGTGCCTCAGCCGGAGCCCGCTGCCAAAAGGCAGCTGCTCTCCTCACCTTCTGGGGCTTCGCAGAAGCACCCTCAGGCTTACGTGTCAGCAGCCCACCGTGCTAAAGATGGAGAAGGTGCAACGAGAATGTTTTGCAGAACTACTGACTGATCACCACCTGCTGAAACAATGTGAGGTTTCAGGCTCCAGTAAAGCTAAGAGGCGCAGGAAATGGTGTGGAGGTGCCTGGCCATTGCTGCAGCCCGTCCTCACCTGCTGTGCCTTCCCCCCGCGCCTCTGCACAGCCCACCTTGAGCTCCTTGCGAGGGGATTTGAGAGCTAAAAGCAGGCTCTGGGGGAAGCAGTGGGAAGCTCCTTCCTTCTGCTGCCTCTTTGCCTTCCAACTCGCCCTCTCGTGTACTTTTTCTTCCCCACGACCTGGGCTGCACCAGGAGATGCCTGTTGGGGAGACCTCCAGGAGCTGTGGGGAGGCTGGCCAGAACTCGAGGCTGACCCCATCAGAGCTATGGGACACTTTCTAAAGCCACTGTATCTGTTTTGTGGTCCTCAGCCCCTGAAGTAGAAAATCTCTCTTCTATTTCAAGAGACTTCAGTGCATATTCTCTGTGGAAAACAAATGTGGCTGTCCCATGCTAGGTAATACTGAATTTTCAAACGTTCCTGCTTGCAAAACGTCAGGTGTCTAACACAGCAAGAACGGTTATGTTGGTTCAGAAATGCTAGAAGAGAATTCCTGGCCAGTCCTTCCAGAGTGGAGGCTGTGGGAACAAATTACAACCAAACTTTCCTGAGCCTATCATTGGCCTCCTTAACAAAAGGAACACGGCACCCACCTTACATGCAGAGCAGAAAGCAGGTATTTGAGCACTACCAAACTGGGATTTGTCTGAGGCACTTGTAGCCGAAATGTTCCCCTGCAAAATAATGTTTATAAACAACCTCAAATAAACAGCACTCCCCTGACACCAGCCTCCCATCAGCGCACTGCTCAGCAAGTTTTATCTGCAAGTCCTTGACCTGTGACTGCTTTTACAAAGGCTCTCTGTTCATTAGCAATTTCAGGTCACTTTGAGTACTTGTGTCATGAGCACATAGCACAGCTGTAAAATACACGTATTAAGTACCAGCTGCATTAATATAGGGGCTTATTTTCCTCCACTTGGCTCCCAAAAGCAACATGATCTTACACACTGATGAAAAAAGACATAGTTATATTTGCATAATTACAGCAATATTGTAGGTCTTTAGTGCAACAGACCTAAGAGGTTGATTTATGATTAAATATGTATGGCTAAAAGTTACCATGCTGGGTAGTGTGCATAGCATTAGACAATGACAGTTTTGGGGCATAATTGCTTTAATGTGGGCAATTAAGACTAAGTGCATGTGATTTTAGTGTCTGCCCTACATTCCTCTGAATGATTACAATGATCAATACACATGATTTGTAAGTCGCTTCCTATTGATCGAATGGTAAAATGTTTGACCTTCCTTTGAGGAAGTAATTTGCTAAATTATGACACCACGTAAAGTCTTTCTTGGTTCAGAGGTGAGGGGTAATGGTGCTCAGAATTTTTTTTTTTTTAAAAAGAAAAAAGAAAGAAAGAAAAAAGAAACTTTCCTCCCCCTTTTCCTGAAAACCTGTCACCTCCCTGCCAATCTGCTGACTTCACCTGGGGAGGGAGGTGCCTGGCACGTCCGTCCTGGAAATTATCAGGGGGCAAAAACCGAGCTGCATGCTCGGTCCATCTCTATGAGAAACCCTCCTGAATGAACTTTATCTGTTTACACCTCCGTGCCAGACCATCAGGAAGCTCTTGACCACAACACCCCTGTTGTCTGTGAGCTGTGGGAGAAAACCATGCAGCGGCGAAGCTGGGGAAACGGAGCCCTCTGCGAGCAGCTGGGACACGTGGCAGGGCTTCCCGGGCTGCCTGCCAGGCTTCCTTTTGCTTTGCACACAGAGCGCAGAATAGCCCTTGCTATATCACATTAGCAGGTATGAAAAGAAAAACAACAAAGAGTCCACGAAACCATGTTAGCCAGCAAACAGTAACTTAGTTGTGGCTGAGATGCCTCCGTGCTCGGATTGCCACCCCAAGCGTGCAGGGTAGCCAAGGAGATGGGGAGCAGTAGGTGCAAGGTACGAGCCCCTCTGCCCAGGTCCCCCAAGGCACCCTGCCTTGAAAGGCCCTGGCTAACTGCAGGAGCTGCCGCTGCCTCCCTGCCTCTGGGAGAGGCGGTGTCTGGGCATCTCGGCTGGTGCTGGGGCCGCAGAAGGCCACAGGCGGTGCCGAAGCTGGGGCAGAGCCCAGCACTCCGGGCACGGTAGCTGGGCATGACAAGTGGCCAAGGAGATTTCCCCCTGCTCCCGGGGGGGCTCTGGCCACCAGTCCCGGGCACTGGCCAGGCCTGGGATGCCAGGGAAACCCACAAAGCAGCCGTGTGTAACACATAAATCTGTGTATCAATCACCGATCTGTAGCAGCCCGCTGCCTGCTGCTGGCACATTGGCACAAGAAAGAGGAAGAGGCCGGCCCATGATGGCTCCCCCGGGCAGACCTTGCTCTCTGCCACTGACCCCTGCCGGCAGGGAGCGCAGGAAGATGCAGCACAAGCGGGGCGATACCGAACAGCCAGGTACGGTCACACAGGTACCGCCCTGCACTGGGACACATGAGGAGAAAGCCAACTAACTTGTCTCACTTTGCCTTTTCGCAGCGCCTCGCCTGCCACAGTAATGTCGTTCTCACCAAATTTCTTTTTTTTTTCTTAGCATACTGTGCAGTGGAAGCCCTGACCTTGAACCGGGGATCAAGCTGCTGGATATTCTTGGCGTAAGCTCTCCAGCAGCCGAGATCTGATGTCAAGCTTTTCAAATTTAAAAGATAAGAACTGTGCCACAGTTTTCTCTGAATCTTTTTCCGGGAGAACCCCTGAGCAGGTTTTGCTCAGCCTAGACCTGCCAGCTCTGAATACACCCCATGTGCTCCCAGGGCCTCCCATAGCCTCTACCTCACCTGGGGGCAGCCCCGAGTCAGCCCCTAGCAGGGATGCAGTCCCCTAAAAAGAGGCCCCAGTGGCACCTGAGACCTGAGCTTTTGGGCACCGAGCTGTGACCATGGCACACGGGACCTTTGAGAGACTAGCTGGAGGCCAGGGAGGTGCCCTAGGGCACCCCAAATAAAACACCTGAGGGGTGAGCAAACAAGTAACAGCCCTAAACACTGGGACAGTTAATAGCAAGAAAAGGCACTCCATGACATGATTGATTTCATCCTAGAAGCAATGCCTGAAACAGATCAGAGACAGGGCTGGCTGATTCGGCTCTACTGGCTGTGAGGAGAGTCCATACGGACTACCTCAGACGCCTGTGTCATGGATAACTAAAGCTAGGTGAGATGCTTTCACTCAGAGCTACATACAGGTGGGCCTCTCCCTGCTGGAATCATAAATAAACTTCAGCCATCCAGACCTAGCAAAAACCAGATCCACCCACTGTAATCTATATATGGCATCAGTTCTTTTAACTGACTCAAGAAATGGTGTTAAGGAGTATTTAGAAATGTCAAAATCTTTGTAATCCGAGATTCTCTACCATCTAAGTGGAAGTGCCGTTGTAGCACACAGTAACACTGGACAGCAGTCCTTGTCATCAATGGACAAGATTTCAAAGCTTTGGAACTTTACTCACAAATACTTTCCTTGCTTTTCTATTGAAATATTTATGGAATAAGATAAAACTCCACAAGCCTTACTCAGGAATGCCCCTAACCACCTACTTAGCTTTAAACACTGAGCCACGGAAGCTGATGAGACCTCAACACGCAGCTAAAGCACATCGTTGAACCAGGACAGGTTCCTCACATGGGGCCGTACACAGCAGAATCTGCCCCACAAATGTAATGCTTTACTTAAGAAGCAAAATTCCATCCAATATTCAATGAATCAAAAGACTGCTTAAAACCAGCATTTGTACAACTAGGTTGCTAGTTACAACGAGGACAAAAAAAAGAGAAAATATTAGTAGGTGTCAATGTAGGAATGGAAGAAGAGAGACTTTGTATGCAAGGCTAGTAGCAGGATTGGTGGGATTTTGCCAGTTCAAAATGTAACTGACACATTTCTTTGTTGCTGTTAATTTTGTTTTGCCTTCTTATTAACTGCACCACTTTGATGAAGATTTTTAAAAATAAAATAATGGCTATCACTCAGGCTGCTTTGAAGTATTTCTGAGTAGAATGACTGGTAGCATTTATCGATTTCATAGTGTGACACTAGAAGTTTTGATATGGGATTTTAAAAAATGATATTTGAAGTTAAAAGAAGACATCTTGATTAAAGCCAGAACAAATTGTTTGGCCGAGATTCAAACTCCGGTTCACATGCCTTTCCAAGCTTGTAGATTCACTAGCTTGCTAGGAAAGGCCCATCTGCTTTCAATGGATGAGTTAAAAATTCATGCCATGGACGAGCAGAAAACTGCTTCAAAGTTGGGAACCAGCAGAACAGCTAAAACCATAAGGGAAAAATATATTAATAGATGTTAGATATAAGAATGAGGTAGAAAGGTCTTGTGTTTAAGGGGTTCAGCTGTGAGCCACAGACAGCATGACCTTGAATCCAATCCCATAGTCTTGTGTGCATCCGTTGCCCACATGCAAACTACTGATAACACCATTCTCATCATCTACTTTGCAGGAAGCCGGGAAGATGAATAGCAGCGATATGGTGCTGTAAGTCAGGAGGCCGGCTGGAGAGATGATCTGTTGGGCTATCGGTTTACATCTCAGAAAGACTGTGGTGAATGCTACTGGTCTGGTGGGTGCAATCGCTCACTGCCAACAGTGCTCTGGGTAATTCTAGTTCTAAAGGTGCCTCAGAAATCCCACCACCCAGGGAACCGAGTGTCTGTGCTGACAGCTTTTGCTGAAAGGCTTGACAGTAGTACTCATGGCGTGTCAAGGTGAAGGGGGAATGTTTAGAAAAGGACTAGCCTGTATCTGAGCAGTGCTCACTCTTCAGGATCCAGCAAAGCCCTGCAATTCTCTCCTCCTTTTCAGTATAGTAAGCAAGGACAGTGTCCCGTGTGGCCTGAAGGAACAAGAGCAGGAGTTCTTCAGAATGACCCCATAGTACTAAATCTTCACAGGAATACTGTGCCCCAGCCCCAGCCATACAGCTTGAGTCCTTTACGAACAGGCACTCATGCTTTAAATAACTGACCTGAAGCACCTGCTCGCTGGATGGTTCAGAAGACCATCACCCCTCTTCTTGACCTTCTTCCATTGCTGGTGTCCCCGGGGATGAGACTGACTTTTAAAGGAAACACTCACTAGTGCCACTTGGGAGGGTTGTGAAGAAGAAATACCTTGTCAGTTTTGCAATGGAAAATGTAATAACTCACCAGCAGGCTATTGACTGAGTTGTTAAACTCTAGGGGGAAAAAAAAAACTGTTAGGTGAGCTGGTTAATATCAAGGCTCACCACTCACTTCTGCATACTACAGATCATGTCAAAAGCTTTCCAGTAATCAGTAGAGCTTAAGAAAAGTCTCTGATTAACTTTTCTTTCATCTTTCTCTTTTCCATCTGGTGTTAAAGATCAAACCTTCAGTTCCTCTACTCTTTTAAGCCTTGCCTGTTTGACAGCAAACTTCTCATCCATCTTAAATCTAGTATGGGCTAGAATGTCTTTCAGCAGTGGCTAGAGGGTAGATATATTATCAGATACTAACCATATTGCTCCTTCTCTTTTTACTTGAGCTCTGTATTTGTTATTATAGGATATAGCTGGGTTTTCTGAGCGTTCAGCTTCTATCTCTCCACTGCAGTATAGTGCTGTGCAAATTCTTTGGAAAGCACTGCAGCATCCCTTTCCAGCTTTGGAATGTACTCTCTGTGCTTCACGTAGCTTCTTCCAACTTTATCAGCTGCCCAGGATACCTGTCTCCTGGGACTTCCAGCATCCGTGCTCTTCAAGGTACTTGACGCAGGGCTGACAGTGGGTTTGACAGTGCTGAGGCTGTAAGGCTTTAAATTGCACTGCTATGGCTTGCCTTCTTGGTAAAGGCAGCACTCTTCCCTTCGACCGAGGCTGCAGTAGGGCAGGGAGGCTCAGCTACCCATTAGGAATCCTTGTCTTCTTGGTTGGATGTGGGTGAGGACAGCTGGAACCAGTGGGATCAGCTTAGACCTGGCTCTGATCCTCCTCCCATGGCACTCTTACAGCTAGTTCTTAGCAGCAGAACAAGAAAAGCAGCTGTAATTATTTGCTACATGGCTTGCACGAAACAGAAAAAGGCGGTAACACCTCCCCGGCACATTGTGGGCCACTGAGGGCCACCAGTTAATATTGCAGAGCATTTGGATAATTACATTTCTAAGTTTTTGGTAGAGAAAATCAAGCTTTGACTTCCTAGCTTGTGTCAGTTATCAAACCTATTCCAAGCATGTTTGTCATGATGCTACTTACGGTACTGAAAACTCAGAAAAAGTCCTCATGGATTTGCAGAGGGAAGCCAAACGTATGGAAAAAAAGATGCCAAAAGCCGTGGCAGGAAGAGGAAAGCTGCCTTCAACAACTTAGGCTGGCATGGCAATGACCGCTGTGTGCAATGGCAAGTCTGGGAAGGCCGGGTCTTCATTAGCAAGCAGTGCAGCCTGCCCAGCAGTAGCAGATCCACAGAAATGATTTGCATGCTGTGCTTATCTCGGGGCTTTGCTTCAGATTAGCTCTAGTCTGCTCACGTGAGCTGAACGAGAACATTTTCTCAAGTGGTTTATCCAAAAGGAGTGACTGCAGTCTGTGTGTCCTCAGACCACGCCACGATGTGAGCAACAAGCAGCAACCAGAAATAATCATCAACTGGCTTCCAAGGCACACTCCTGACCAAAAGTTAGGTGCTAGTTACACACTCTTTCTGTAAAACCTATCGGAAGCTACATAGGTATTAAGTGTCTGTACTCAGTCGGCTTGATGCTGTATAGGACAAAGGTTTAACCACAGAACCTACCAGTTCTCTGAAAAACGCTGGCCTGTAACACCATGCCTGCATGAGAGGGGGGATGCAACCATGCTTTGCAAACCAGTTTCACATTTTAAAGTTACGAAATAAGTAATCAGACTGAACTTGAATACAGCCTGTCAGCCAGGAGAGTTAGCTGGAGTCACTGGGGGAAGAATCGTATGCTGCCGTATGCTGGCAGACCTTTCTGCTTGCTGTTCTGAGCCTGGACCAAACAATGGTGCTATCACATGTGAGCAACGTAAGAAAGCACCTTTGGAAGTGCTCAGTGGTGTGTCAGAACCAAAGTCCCATTAGACAGCTGTTGTCTGATGCTGATCAGTACCTACAACGTCAGGAGAAATGCAAAAGCACATTACCGGGCAGATGTAAACTGCCTGCCTTCATATCCTGCTCTTTATTTGTTAGAGGCTGATTTACATCCTCGAGCATGAGATTCAAAATCCTTTTCACTAGCTGTTGTATTAATTACAACATTAGGTGTTTCCGATTCCCACAGAAGCACCTCAATCTGAATCCTGCTACGTTGCGGTCAGAACAATTTGCTGTGGCAGACGGGCCCACAGTTAAATGATGTGTTGTGTAAAAAAGCTTTTCCATTTATCAATGCTGAATTTCATACCTTTAACTATCAATTTAGCTGACACTGGAATTCACTTAAAACATTACTCCACAAGGTAATAGATTCTCTACGTGTAAGCTCCTGCTCATAGGGAGAAATGGCACTCAATTGTATTTACAGTTGCAAACACAATTACTGCAGCGCGACTTCTGCAGCTCCTGCAGCTCCTGTTAGTGCCGAGACAAGGATTAATATTCATGAGCACTGAAAAAGGGGTGAAAATAATAATAATAAACGCAAACATTCTGATTAAACAAGAGGAGGCTGTGAAACACCGAAATAACTTTGGAAAGGACCAACTCCTCGCAGCTCTTTGGCTCCTACCACTACCCTGTGGGCCCGACTCACCCATCTCTACATTATTCCAGTTTTAGTTTGATTGAAATCAAACAGCTTTGATTGCGGGACGTCCTGCTGATGGGATATCACCCGAGGGATGAAACAGGGGCCACACTTCCCATCTTTAAAATTTCTTGGTTACGTATGTTACATACAGCTTACAGACATGTCTCATATTATACTGTTTGCCAAACTGCATTTCATATGCTAAAGAGAGGAGAACTATGAAAATAAATGGTTGATTTCTTAAGCTAATGATGTGCAACGGGTTCCTCTTGAAATAATTGGAGAATACACTACCTTTCTATATCATATTTAATTCTGCTGACAATACATGTTTAGCAAATAATGTCTTTTAAACCATGTTTAGCAAATAATGTCTTTTAAACCTCTATTTATCATCTCAGGAAGTTTAGATGATGGTACGTCTCCGTTTTTGGCTGTGGGACAAGTACTCATTGTAATAAATCTACATTTCCCGTAACTTGGTTAGCTTAGCAGCTAACTTACCTGCCATACAGAAGTGTTTTCAAAATCACTTGCTTAATAGTTTGCACTGCTTTGATGTGTACAGTCCACATATTTATTATGATTTATTTCACATTTGGTAAAAGTTTAAAATATTCTTTTTCCCCAATAAGACAAACTTTTTTTAAAAGCATATCTAAACTACAGCTTCAGCTTAGGGAAAAGCCACTTCCTTCCAGGTTCTCTAAAAGCATGGAAGGATGTCAAGTTTTTCTGAGCTGCTGTTGAGAGCTGGAAAACCAACAAATTCTGGGCAGAATCAGCATCATCATAAATAAAATAGCAATGTTTTGATTTTGAGCTATAAATAATAAAACAAGCACCTGATTTTTATCCAAAAAAATTAAGGGGCATAATTAATTCAGATGTGCTCCAGGGTAGTTCTAACACGCACCCTTTGTTCTCATGTTTTCTCTTCTATTTGATGTGGTTGGTAGGACACTACTGCAAACAACTGCCCGTCAGGACCATTACTGCCGGGTTATGTGCCCATGACGCAGTGACACGGATGAACTTTTCTCCTTCAGAACCCAACAAGTGCCAAGCTGGGTGTGACCCCAGCCTCGCACACCAACATGTATTTATGAAGTGGAACGACCGAATGGGAGGCTCCGTGTGCCTGGCTGGAGATCGGAGGCTCCGGAGGCCCTGTATCCCCGGCACGGCCCCGCAACCCCGGCGCGGCTCCGCATGCAGCACAGCGGGGCTGTTGCTAGCTCAGAACACCGATCTCTCTCGGAGGGGCACCATCAGGAAGCCAATGATATCTGTACCTCGTGGTGCATGCAGAGGGAAAAGCAGGTAGTGCTGCAACTGCAGGACCAGAGGCTTTTCTCCGACACCCCTAAGCTTCTGTAAGGTCTCCCCTTTGGAGATGACACTGGAGCACAGCCAGGAACAGACCATGTGGCCAGGATCGGTGACGGTGCTACACCCATTTCAATTCTTCCTGAAGTTACAAATTTAAATGCTTCACTGTTCTCCTAGAGTACAAGTACTCTCCATTTTCCCAAAGCCTCACATTCTTGCCATCTAACAGATGCCGTCTTTAGGTCAATAAAAGTAGGTGAAACTCCAATACCCACCAATTAATTTTGTTAGTCTTTTCCTTTGCTGTTTGCCAAGCGAAGGTTTATTTATCAGCTTTTACTTGCTAGCATTTATGAAGCTGATGAATTGGTCGTAATCCACTTTAGACTCCTGCTTACAGGCAGCTGCAGACCAGGTCCTGAGGAGCAGGAGGCACGTGAGGCCTCCGACAGTCTCCACTCTTAAGAATCCCATAACTGATGAGTTAGGGGGAAAAAACCATCACTTCTAGCAGCTATTTCATGGCTCTTGCAACTTTATGACTAACTGTGCCAAGTCAGATTTGTGCCGATGAAGACAGATATAAAAGTGGCTGATTTTAACTGTGCATTAAGGAAATCACCCCTAATGTCGTATTCTAACTTCCAAAGCCCACATGTAGTAAACTAAGTGCAGGATTTCAGAAAATCTGCATAACTGATTACATTAGCTGGTTTATCCTAGTCTCAAACTGCATCAGGTAGGAGACAGACACAATTTGTGTGATACAATTTAATTACACACACTCATGCACATACGCAAGCTAGAACGGTAGGTCTGCATGAGTGCAAACAAACCCAGAGGTTACGTAGCGAGGGTTTCACCAGCAACCTTCGCGGCATGTTAAGTTCAGAGGAGAAAGCTGGATCTCTCAGAGGGCACCCTCGTGTGTGGCTGCATTGTTTTCAGCCGAATATCGCAGGTTAGAGCACCGCAATGCCCACAGCCACTGCCAGTACAGTGGCGGGACACTGGCACGACAGGCACTTCCAAATGATCACCTCGTTTCTGCCACAGCATTCCCACAAGTCACGTCACAGGCAAAGAAACACTCACACACTTCGTCCTGCCGCTCTGGGCTAGTCTCTTCACCTTAGCTTTACTGTGTCATCTGTACCTTTAGAGTAACCAGAGTGACTTTCAGAGCCAGAGGCAGGTGAAGGCAGTGCCTTGCCATCTGCACTTCCCTCTCGTAGCTTTGCCCCTGCAGAGTAACTGAACTGCTCAAGCAGCTCCATCACCATTTAGGTTGGATATTAGGAAAAACTTCTTTACTGAAAGGGTTGTTAGGCACTGGAACAGGCTGCCCAGGGAAGTGGTTGAGTCACCATCCCTGGAGGTCTTTAAAAGACATTTAGATGTAGAGCTTAGGGATATGGTTTAGTGGAGGACTTGTTAGTGTTAGGTCAGAGGTTGGACTCGGTGATCTTAGAGGTCTCTTCCAACCTAGACTATTCTGTGATTCTGTGATCACACACTGGGACAGGGCTGACCTCTGTGAGGTGGGAATTACATAGTACACAGGCCTTGATGTATCTCTTCTGGGCCTCCAGTGGCTCTCTTCCTCTTTACCTTGCTAAATCTATTTTCCTTATTGAGCTCAAGCCAACTGCAAAGAGTCTGATCTTCAAGTTGAACCACTCATTCCCATGTCTGAAATAGAGGCTCTTTCCTCTGACTGCTCTGGTTCTTTCTCACCTCTCATTTACTCCAGCTGGTTCCCCTCTGACCCATGTTTTGCCCATCACTCCAGTTTCTCTGCGTACAGAACACACCCTGTTGCAGAGGCTGTGCTTCTCAGGCCCATCAGCCTGCAGAGGTACGCTGCCCTCAGCGAGCGTCCCTTGGCAGCTGTGGGCAGGTGGACACAGCGAGCGCAACCTTTGCAGACCTGCTGGGAGCCAAACCCACACGTGTGCCAGTAGCTCCCTTCCAGCCCTGCTCCGAACTCAGTCTCCCAGCCTCAGGACAAAACTTCTAACTCAAGGCAAAGGCATCTTTACTATTTAACCTACCTTTTCCTTAACTGGGTTGAAAGGTTAAATGGAAAGGGAGCAGGAATTTAATCGGAGAGACTTATCGCATACCGAAAGGTACGTATTATATTTCTTTTGAAATATCACATCCGACAGACTTTGCCTTTGCTGAAGGCACCTCCCTCACTCCCTCTGCCAGCCAATACTTTGAGCAGCCCAGCAACAGGAGGTTTTGAACCAATACACAGCCTCTAACATGCTCATTAAATGGCAAGTTATATTTTTATGCACACTCTATTTTCCATTCTGACATGACAATATAAATCTTTTTCATGTAGTCGAAACAGGCCCTCTCCTCTCTGTACTCAACTCAGCCAAATTATACCTGAACGCCTGCAAAGAATTTTAGGGAAGATATTGGTCTATTCTAAGACCTGCAGGAAATAAACATTAAGAAACGTGCTTTTCATTCCCTTTGTTCTGAAGTTTTATGCCTTAGTGCTGTGCTGGTAACACGGGTTTATCAGGAATGCCTGGCTTGTCCAAGATATTGAGCTCAAATCAAGTCACTCAACAGAGAAAAAAGAAAGTAAGAGGAGAAGAGGGGAGAGAGAGAAGAGAAAGGGCACAAGAAAAAGGCAGAAAGAGTAAACCAACAACAATATGCACAGTCTGGTTGTTACTCATTAACATAAGGTCAGTGTTTTTATCACAGCTGTAATACAAAAAAGCTGATGTTGAGCTGCTAACATCTGCTACGTATCCCTCTGTTTTGATACTGCTGTTCACACTAGCTAAAGCTCTGGCCTTGATTATTTAGGCTTAGATCCTACTGTGGTTACTTCTCTGCTCTGAAGACAGATCCTCTGTTTGAAAAATGCATTCTGCCAAGTGGATTGAGACGGACAAATAAGGTCCCTAAGACTGCTGCTATAGAGCTTGTCCCTTGTGTCCTTACAAGGTCCGTAGGAAGCGATGATTTGCAGCTGATAATCACTAGATAGAATACATTTCTGACAACATGATAGCCATTTATTAATTAGAACTGTGCAACAAAATCCAGGATGATGGAAGCCTAATGCAACCTGGAGCTTTGTTTGAAGAAAACCATGTCGGCGGCCGAGCACATCAAAGTCCTCCCTGTATGTTGCACTAGCGGGAACATTCCCAAAGGACATCGGTTTTCATTTCCAAATATCGTGTGTGGAAAACAAACAACAAACACCTAATTCATTCCCTTCTTTCCTTGGTTGATAGGAAGTAGCTAACAGTTAAGACTATGATTATGAATCCCTTCTGGTTACAGCTACCACAGCTGCAGATGTGCCCCTTGCCATCCTGCCTGCTCACCTCTTCCCTCTGCTGCAAGTTGTTATCTCCTCTTGTCTGCTTGCTCGACTGCTCCTATAATTGCTCCTTAATTCATTTCAGCCACAATGAACCATTAATTGATAAGGAATTAATAAGGACCTAGCATCGGCACTGCTAAAGTAACTTGCCTTGTTTGAACTGAAAGCGGTCGGGGCGGGGACAGAAAGTTACCGGGGACAAGAACTTCAGGGAGGGGGCCAGGGAGCAAGCAGGGCTGTGGGTGACGGCAATGTGCGCACACGTTCTGGTCAGAAGCAGAACGATAGATGGCTTTGTGTATTGAAACAGCTCTCTCCATTGCCCTTAGCCTGCTGGAAAGGAAGAAGAGTGACTACATGGCTACCTAGTGCTACATAAGACTGTTTACATAGGGTAATTTGGAAAATGGATCAACTCTTGGTACGTACCCTAGGATGAAACAAACACTATCTTCACCATTCCTAACTGGCCTGCTAGTAGAACAAGGTCTTTTGAGACATCCATTCTGCGAGTAAGCCCGCATCCTCCTCCGAATATCTCAAGTGGTGGAATCGATTGCGGAGGAATATGAGCCAGGAGTGACGCACGTCACAAGCTCAATGCTGTAAAAATGGCATTCAGTGGGGGTAGATTGTGAAACCTAAATTAACAGCTGAGGCGTATTTCAGTTAATCTAACACTCCAAAACCTGCAAAACTTCCAAAACATAAACAATGCAGATTTTTTTTATTCCAAGTGAAGAGTTCAGCTGGTGAGGAAGCCAACCCAAACAGCTCCAAGTAATAAGAACATCTTCTGCCGAGTTGCTACTGATGTAGCACAAATGGGTTCAGCACCCTGCTACCTCGTTCATTGTACAAGACATCCAGAGCGTTTTATGAACACATCTCAGAGGAACTTGGCAGAGGCTTTGAGAAGCAAACAGAACGTTACTCAGAAAACATTAATGACCTTTACACCACCTGGTGTTTGATCCCAAGACAAACTTTGGGCAGCATCCACCCCTGAAGTCTCCGAGAGCTGCCAGCAGAAGGTGAGTGGCGAAGGGAGGGGTTTCTCGGTTGGGGCTGTGGGGCAGTCACAGTGTGCACGGAGCGGAGGAGAGCCGGCCTGTGCCCACGGTGATCCTGGTGCTGACCCTCCTCTGCTTGAGCGAGCTGGGGCTGGGTTTTGCTGGCCGGGGCTGGTGGCACTGCGCCGTCACGGCTGCTGCCACTCAGGGCCTCTGCAGCATGGTGTTGGTTCAGTG
Organism: Heteronetta atricapilla; assembly: GCA_011075105.1. Lineage (NCBI taxonomy): Eukaryota > Metazoa > Chordata > Aves > Anseriformes > Anatidae > Heteronetta > Heteronetta atricapilla. Next base: position 6,355,001 of record CM021741.1, read on the forward strand.
GTGTGTGAGTCCAAACACCAGGAAGGAAATGACGGGGTTTTATTCTTGCCTGAAGCTGTCATATTTCACGGGACTCCACTTGAAAGACCTCATTTTACATGGTCCACCAGGCGCAGGCATGGAAACAAGAACTTCAGGTACACAGAAAGGCCGGTGAGCCTCTGGGAGGACCCAAAACTTGGGGGGCAGGCACCCTGTGCCTGCCCCACGGTACTGGAGCTGGGCTGGTGTTTGTGTGGCTGCTGCACAGCTGCCCTTCCAGCCTGATGCTCCTCAGCTCAGGAGCCGTGCTGTCTCCCATAGCTTTACGCAAGACTTCATGCAGGAAAACCTGCTCTAAGCAACATGGCAGGAGCCACCCCGGAAACATGTATACATCCAACTTCCAACATGATCTTGCTGACGTATGGAGCCGGTTTAAAACAAGCATGCTTTGTCTCTGACAAGCTCATCAATGGATAATAAGTCAATACATTTCCATTGCCACTTGGTGTCCCCAAACCTATTAGCAGTGAGCGCCGCTCCCACGAGCTTGGCAGGACAGGTACAGCTGGAAGCACAAATGCAGTCTGACACTTCACTTTTGCCAGAGGCCTGTGCTGACACCAGCTAATCTCACCATGTGTGCCAGGGTGCTGAGCGCCATCCTGCTCAGCCCAGGTAGGTAGCTGCAAGGGGAGCACCCGGGTTACACAATGCTGCTGCACCGTACAGCCTGTTCCCGGGTCCAGCACGCCTCTGAAGGAGAGGAAATCCCTAAATGCCAGGAGTGCCTGGGCTCTCATGCTACAGGCTCAAAATGAAAGCTAAGCTTTTGAGCACTCCTTTCTCCGTTTGTCTGTCTGTGCTGTGGACCTAGCTAGAGCAGCTTTGTCGTCTCTGGGAGCAGTCCTTAGGGGACTGGTGCATTTTAAAACGGGGATGACTGCTACTCAACTGAACTTTTCCTATTCTAACATTCCGCAGGATCTGCGCTTTCTCCCAGCACAGCTTCAAAACGTGATGTCAGATCCTCGCCGCCCCGAACACCACGTGGGCGTGCAGCGGGACCAGCGCCGGGATACTTAACGAGCATTTGGGCTCCAAATTCCACCAGGAGTTTCACGTATCACACTTCCCTCAAGAATGTGAGCAGGCAAGTTGGCCAGACAGCTCTGGCATTTGGACATGGGTATGGCCTGATCGACAGCTGAATGGAGTCAGAGAGACTGCCTTTGTTGATTACAATGAGTTGTAGAGTCAGAGCCTGCGCCACACAAAAGGACTTCATGTCCTCTTGCTGACAACCACCCCTGCTGGAATTAGTATTCAGCTCCACATCCCCTCAGTGACTAATTATCAATTCTGAAAAATGCCATTAAGAATGTATCTCATGCTGGTGAACTACTGCAGCCACCCCCTCTACCTTTCCCACCCCCCAAAACCAAACCGAGCTACCTGGAGATGGGGAGGCGCCAGGCAGCCCCTCAGGCTGTCCCTCAGCTTCTACCAGACCACGCCACCTCCCATTTTTTTCATGAGGCACACCTTGAGGTGTAAGCAGAAACACTAAGTAGCACCCATTAGGAAGAGTTGGGAGGGAGGATTCCCTTTTATTTCCTCCCATTGGTTTACTTTGTGTAGTCGGCAGCTTCCCTCCATTCCCTGCCTGCCTTTGCTTTGGTTCTAGCACTTCTCTCTCTCCCACTTCCCTGCTATACACAGTGACAGAAAAGACAGAAATGGCTTAAAGAAACAATAATTTGCGGCCATAAATTATCAGGAAGCCTACAGGTAGCACTCTTTTGAAATTGGCCAGATTGCAAGTTGAACGTGTCTTTTTAATACAGAAAACTACAAAACAAAATCACAGCTGCCATAAGAGCCTATAGATCATTTCCTATAGGGCCGTATTAATATTTTATATCACTGTCATCTCTGAGCCTTCTTAGCTGACTTGTTATCGTGCACAATCTGGAAGGCGTCATTTGGCAATAAGAAATATCAGTGGGGGGAATGGGGAATAATACTTCAGCAAGAGGTGTTGCGTGTGATGCAAATGAGTCTCTTGACCTTGAGCTTCCCCAAGTGCGGTGTCACCGAGCGGATTCATTACAGCCCAACGCTACGCAGACAGGAGGGCAGGGAGGTGGCTGAACAGAAATAACCCAGCCCGTATATTCTTGATGTGGAGAAGCCTATCTTGTAATTACTAAGTATGTGGCATTTTTACGGCAGCCTTGGCTCCAAAATATGTTATTCTGAGATAACACAATATGACTCAACACAGCAGTGTGAGACAGAGGTGACATGAGCAGGTAAGTTGTCAAAATAGGTGACAGATGGAGTTGTGCTAAAAAACATTCAAGGTATTTGCTTCTTAGTTTTCCTCCAACATGCATCTCCCACACAGTTTTAAAAATTTACCTTGAAGTGCCTCTACATAATCTAATGTGATGAAAGAGAGAGAACAAGAGTGAAAGAACGAATTGCAGAGTTGTTACAGATAATACGCGACATACAGCAGATACCAGCACACAGCAAATAGCCCTGTTTGCTGACAACTCATATTGCTTTTGAATAGTTTGGCACAAATTGCCCATACATGCGAGATGCGTATTTTCTCCTTTTTCTTACAGCTCTAGTGATTTGAAAAGTAAACTCAGTGATCAAGCTAAATGAAATAAACCAGTCTATTACAACGGCATGAGATTTGGCACAAATCAGCACTGCCTGTTTTCTTGTAGGACACGCTGTCCTTCCACCCTATAAAAGCAAGTGACATTACCTCCTGTCCGTCTCATTTTGAGATATATATTACATGGACTTGCACTATACCATTCCTCTTCTAACACACCATCAGAGTTATACCGATGCTTTTCTGCATTTATTCACATCTGGAAATAAAAACTGGAAATGAAAAAGGGGATGTAACATCACCCAGTAATGCTTGTCTCTGGGATAGACCATTATTTGTGCCGTACAATCACCTGATACTATAATGAACTCGCCCAGACAGAATTTCACCTGGCGTCATGGAAGCTGTTCTCTTGGACCACCCAGCAGGATCAAGGCCCAAAATGTTCCAAAATACTCAACTTTGAGAACTTTAAAGGGTTTATCAAAAGCACTGTGTAACTGTTTTGACTTATTTTTAACCATCAAAAAAAGATGCCCAGCCCAGGATCTATAGTATTTATGTGTTTTAGTACAGATTTGCATCTACTAATGACTTGTCTATTTACAACATTGAAAGCAGTGATTAGGGAAACTGATGCTTCCCTTTAAACAATCTGCCAGCTCTTTGCTGGTTCTCACGATGTGCTGGATTTTGGGAACCTCAGCTACAGCCCAGATCTTTAATGTGCACTTAGAAGCAGCCTTGCAAGCATTCACATTTATAAAAAATATTTAGTTATTTGGAACCTTTTGCATAGAAACAACCAACCAACCAACCAAACACAAAAACATGATGAGATCTTGATTTAGAGACATTGCAAAATGGAAAGTCTATTTCCATTCTGAAACAGAAAAGTAAGCCTGTGACTTAGCGTGTAAATGTTCATTTAGGAAGGAGCTGTGGCACCTCTAGAAAACAGCACACCACGGACAACAATAGAAACGAGGAGAAAAAACAGGAATTTTAGTAAAGGCTGTGTGCTCCTCCCAAGGTGGACGTGGATCTGCTCTGCTCTTCCTCATGCTACCATGTCTAATACAAAGGCTGCATAGTCACGGCGATGCCAAATAATCTACGGCGCGTTTACCAGCTCGGGCTCAGCTTTCTGCTGACCGTGGCCTTCAGCACAGCGCAGGGTGCAGCTGGCCAGCACGGAGCGTGGGCAGCTCCCCGGTGCTGTCCTGCAGGCTCCAACGTGACGCTCCCCAGTCAGTGGGCAGCCAGAACATGCAAATGCTGTATGGATTGATGGGTCCTGTCGTAACCACCCCCAAAGGAAACAGCAGCATTAGCTGGGATTTTGTAGTCTCTGGAAAGTTACCTATCCCCAAAGCCACTGGCAATAGCTGTTACCAGTGAACTTTTCTTGTTACAAAGGGAACTGCAATCTAATTCCTGATATGTGTCTGGATTATGGAAAATAACGATGCGCTGCAGGGATCTGTGAGCATGCAACAGGCAAAATGAAGCAATGTGAAAGCAGTTACCAGCTGAGGGGTTGATACGATCCCATTCCTACCCGCTCCTGTAAAAGAGCACGCCGCTGACGAAAGCCCAGGAAGCAGGAAGGAAAAGGCAGTTTGTGCAACATCTGCCAGGCTCCCATATGGCATGTTCCAAACTCACTATTGCCCGATGACAGCACACAGATTAGGGCATCAGTGTGGGTTGAACTGGAACTGATCTTTCACTGACTTTTGAATAACTTCATGGCATGGATTAAGAGGGGCGTGAAATTCATCTTCACATCACCGTTGATCCCTTGCCCGTAAAAGTTGTTCCAAACTCAAGAGCATTAACAGAGGGTATTTTGAAAACATACCTAAGGAATTGAAACTATTTAGAGCTTTTATTTAGGCAATCCACACTCAGCATAGTGCTAGAAGCATAATTTAGCTCTTTTGTAACTCTGGGTCCTTGTTGTACATTGTATAAACACGCATTTCAAGCCTTGGATAAGACTCCCAGTAACATTTTTAACCCTTGTAGCACAAGGAAATCTGTAGCTCTCCAAAGGTCGTTCCCATCTGTTCGGCACAGCGCGCTCACAAGGGCGAGGGAGCGTTCACCGCCCCAGTGGCAGGTAGGGAAACCAGAGAGGAGAAAGGCCATTAGGAAACCGAGTCCCCCGGCTCCCACAGCGTGCCTCGCAGACAGTCCGAGGTAGTGACCCCAAACCCCGATAATGTAAAAGCTATTTACGTCTCTTGTTACAGCTACACCTTTAGCACAACCGAGCAACCCGCACCATCAAAGCTACTCTGTCATCATGCACATTTCCCCCTGTCTTTCATTTAACTTTCTCTTGCCTGCGAGATTGATAACTGGTATTTGTGCGGGTCCCACAGATGGGAGTCGTGCAATGTTATGTCAGCCAGGGACAGGCAAGCTTGCTTGGCATCATTTGGTACTCAATGAAACTTCCTAAGTTGGAAAGTTTCACTTGAACTCGAGCATAACTGAGTTTGTCTTCCCTTAAATAAGGAAGGGGCTTGATAGAGAGAGTAAATGGAGGGAGAAAGGGGAAAAAAAAGAACAAGAACAACAACAACAAAAAAACTAGTTTGCAGACCTGCTTGTCTTGTGTTGTTTTTTTTTTTTTTTTTTTCCTTTCTTTTTTTTAGGACTCTCCTGTCAAGACTTGCTGACAGATGAGCTCTGTTGAATCTTACAGTGGTGATTTAAGATGTTACTGCAACCCTCTCCCTCCCACCCCCCTGCTGCTAGAGGTTACAGCCCAGATAATAGAATTGGCAGAAAAGAATATTTTCCTGCGTCTCGGCCATTCCTGTTTAAATTCTGGCACATTAGCTTCAATATTTTGATGCGAGGCACAGAACGAGGGGACTGGAAGGAGCGCGGAGGTCACCCAGTTCACGCTCCTGCCTGAAGGCTGGATCAGCTGTGCTGTGTCACACCTGACAGATACTTGTCTGACATCCTCTTAAAACACCCCCAGTGCTGGAGACACTACAGCCTACAAGATCCAAGTGGCTAATGAAAATACTGCAAAGTACAGGGCCTGCAGCAGACTCCCATGAAACCCTCCTATAGTTTTAGTCCACCTTCTTTTTGCTAGCAACTACCTCTGGCTTTTCAACCAATTTCCCAGATTTCATAGGCAAATGGTATGGGGGATGATACCAAAAGCCTTGCTAAAATGCTGTACTGCTTGGTCTTTCTCCTCTTTCCACGCATGTGCCACAGATGGCCACCCGACTTCATTGGCGTTATATGCTCTTGACAGACTTCCTCTAATCCATTTTTGAAATTTGATTTGGTAACTACAGTTATTAATGTGAGAAATAAAATTAAACCAACTATAGCACCATTTCCCAGGTTGCTATTCCCCCGCCTCCTCTTCTCTTAAAGACCGCACTGCGTTTGCTGTGCTCGAGCCCTGTGACACCTTCATGTCCTGAAGCCCTGTGCCTACTGCAGCTTCTTTGAGGAACTACAAGGAAATTCAGTGGGCCACCACGCCCCACTTGCATCCCATTTTGTGCACTGCTCTTTCTAACTATCCCACTGCAGCTGTGGTTCTCAATCCCACAGCTACTCTCCCCTCCTGGCCTACTCCTCCCAGAATCTCAAGTGAAGAGTTTGTGATTTAGCTAAACTGGTTTCTTACTATCCCTCCTCTCTTTTCTTTGTGCACAAACACTTGGCACTTATGCTCTTAAGGCTGTTTCTTGAAGGACCTGCTAGATCTGTTTAACACCACTTTTCCTTGGAGAAGATTTGGTGAACGTGCTGACATTTACATTCCTAAAACCCTTCCTAAAACTTTGAGGTTAGTAGGAGGGAAAGACAGTTCCTGCCTAGTGGGCACAGCCCATTTAGTTGTTCTTTTCCATCTCCCATACAAAAAAAAAAAAAAAAAAAGAAAAAAAGTTTCAATGCCTTTCAATAACTGCCTAGGCCCTTGGTGTTCTTTATTTTGCAATGAAAGCCGAAGTATCTTACCTCTCTGTTAATGCCAGACGCCATGCTCTGGAGGAATCAGCTGATTGCTCATAAACATCGTACACTGGACCTTCCTCGTCACCACTGCACACTCACGGGGTGACAGCATCCATATTCTTCCTCCCCCTCTCGCCCCCCCCCCCCCCCGTTGCACCCCTTGAAGCTTTAACAGCAGGTCTGTCTGTCTCTCAAGCCTGGCCCTGGGAGCTGCTTTGTGCACCCTTGGGGCCCAGGACAACTCCTGCACGGCATGAGCTGCAGTGCTACCATGTGCTCGGCCTCGCCAGCTCTGATGGATGACCTGGAGTGGCAGAGCAGCCTGAGCTGCTGTGCCTACAAGAGCTGTGCACCATCCCATACCCAGCTCCTTCCCTGCCTACAGGAGATGTGCACCATCCCATACCCAGCTCCTTCCCTGCCTACAGGAGATGTGCACCATCCCATACCCAGCTCCTTCCCCGCTAGAGGACCCTGCTCAGAGTGACATGGAGCACTGCCTCCATAAGCAGGCCTTTAACATCGTTACAGAAACGTGCCCTCCCTGGGGTGGCTTCTCCATCTGACATTTGGATGTGGCAGTCCTGGGTTGTTTCCCAGGCTCCGGGAGGTGCTGAGCTGATTCCCGGGTATGTTGTGCTGCCTCACCCTGGGTTTTTATTAAATGCCAAGAAGAACTCCGCTTCCCTTGGAGACGAGTAAAACCGATCCCTGGAAGTATTGGTATGCAAAACAAAACTTCTACATCACCATTAGCAAAGCAGAATAGTTCTGTTCCCATTATTTCAAGTTGAATAATTTAATGTTCACCCTTTTTAAATTTACCACTTTTAAATTAAAAACTCATTAAAATGTTTCAATAACAGTTAATATTAGCATAGCAATAAGACATACCAAGTGGGCATTACCAGGAGATAATTGACCTGATCTGTAAATTGGTGCCCTTGGCTTTACCTCTGGATGTCAATCAATTAAAGCAGTCAATCATCCCCGCGTAGCGCCTGCCTCAGCAGGTCTTATTGCTTAATCATATAACTGTTGAGCTAATACCATTCATATTTCTGGACAAAAAAATCCACTAGGAATTCCCATTCATTATCACATCAAAATTAACAAGATCTTGAAATGCATATTATATTATTCATAACACAATACTCTGCCAAACGGAAAACATCAAAATATATCTCTTCTTTCATTTTTTTTTTAAGCATGCAGTTAATTAGCAGTTCTTTAGGATGATCAAGTAATTGAGATACAGGTTTTAGATCAGGTTCACAGAGAGTATGTGGTCAAGTTAATGAGTCATGAAGAGCCTAAAATGTCACTACAGAACACCGACTTCTGCTCAGCTGCTATTAACTGCGATGGCACCAGCGAAGTCAACAGCTCTGTGCCAATTTACTCCAGATGAGGATCAGGCCTTATGTTTACAAGAGTGTGGAGTTTACTGAATGACTTCTAAACTTCTATATAAGGAAATTCAATACATGCATTTTTTATTTTTAACTCTTTGGATTCTGCCTAAAAACCTCTATTTGTATGAATCACTCCCCTAAAGCTAATGACTTGGCAAAATACCTCATGAATAGAGCTTTCAAGTTAAATGGCTCTGCCCGTGCCAGTTAAACTCAGACCCTTTGTGAGCTGAAAGCTGACTATACTTACTAGAAAAATTGTTGCCTTCAGGACAGCAGTACAAGCAAATGGAGCATGAAGCCTCAGTCCTACACATGTTTATTATATTATATAACACCGTACTACATATTACGTATATTACTTGTTGGAAGTGGCTCGAGAGTGTCAAGGTAAGCACATACATAGACATTATCAGGATCTGTGCCTTAGCTTGGTTTCTAGATTCAAGGAAGTAAATGTGTCATTTTGAACATTAAAAAGGGTGTAAATCAAATAGGTTTGATCATCACTAAAGTGCAGAAAAGCTATAGTCTTGAAAAGAAGCATCTTGCTGTTTGCTCCATAATGAAGCAGCAGACACAACATTATTAATGATAACAGTGTCTGGATTGTGCATTCAACCGAGATAAGAGTCAACATGTTTGGTAACATCAAAGAAAACCTGATACCTTAAGTATAAGAAGATTAGTATTTACAGTGATCTGTAGGGTTGGCGGTTCCAAGAGTCTAACAGACACAGCCAGGAGGGACAATTAGCAATGAATTGGCACCACGATTCTCTCCTGCACTTGAAATCTAGCACGGTGCATAAACATGCATCTTTTAAAGATTTTGTTGAAAACTTTCTACTGCAGTTAGCAAGGCAACATCGTCTAAATGTGACTAGACAGAAGTGAAAGTTGCTACAACATGTTGGGAAAACAGAGGTAGGTACTGCCAGCAGCACAGAAAAATGGCCGGTACTTTGCATGGAGGCTACAAGGACAACATCTCTAGCAGGTTCTGATGTTTTCACTCATCCTGGTTGGACACACTGCTACAGAGCTATTGTGTGAAACTTCAGGGATCTGCAGAACACTACGTATAACACATGCTCAGGTCTTAAACCATCTTACACGCACAAGATACATCCCCTCAGAATGAAGGGCTATGTTAACCCACCTTCTCTTTTTCAGAACCATGGTAGAACAGAAGTATCCGTTTTACTGCATTCCCATTTATGCTTCTAATGCTTTTGCACTGACCTCAGCACCAGAAATACAGACCCAAATTACCTTTATGTGCCATTGCTGGAATTTACGGCACTGCTTGGAGACTGGCAGTTAGCTAAACACCACACATTTTTTCCTCCTTTTGATTTTAAGTGGCAATAGCCATGCTGAACGCACAAAGATAATTTCAAAACTATCCAGGAAGACAGGCAAGAGTGGAAGCTTTCTATTCCTGACTCTTGTCTCAAGTGTGCTCAGCACAGCTCATTGTTAGTAAAGTCAAGCAGGTAATCTTTACAGGTTGATAAATGAGAAACTAACCCACTGGAGACAGAAAAAAACAGCCATATTTCATCTAAACGTGACATTCGGTCCTCAAATTATTATTGGTTGCAGTGTTACTTTCACTGCAAAGCCCACTGAAATCAATGGGAAGTATTGATGCATTGAGCCCTAGGAATTATCTTTGAATGGAGCATCTTTACAACAAGAAATGCATCTTCATGGCGTCTCTCTGCAATAGATAGGTGTCACTAGATCAAGTTAGAGATGAGAAAAAGTTTGAGTGACATGGACAAGGTACACACTGACAGCAATCCAACGCACACGCTGGAAGCAATTCCCTTTTATTGTAAGCCTACAAAGACTATTGGCAAATACTTAGGCATAAACTCTTTTTCTGATGGTTGTGTCCCCTCCAATATAAAGGTTGAACTATGACCACCACGTGTGTCACTGTCAAAGCTGGAAGCTTCTAAAAATATTGGCTGCATCATCAGAAATCCGTATTTATTTGCCAAAAAATCCTTGTAATTTAGGATAGCATTGCCAAAGTTTTTCAGTATGAAATTCTTCATAATAAGTAGCAATTACAAAGAGGAGGTGATGTCTTCATGAGGTTTCCATAATCTGGGCCCACACAAGATCATAAGACCCTACAGCAATTCTGTACTAGGGAAGGAATGACACGTACAGTTCTTTTTAAAGTAATTTGAAGATGGAAAAAGGGAAGTGACTAGCCTGATTATAATTCAAAAATCTTCATATTAGACACACATTTAAAAAATACTTCACGAAGAGCCTTCTGAGGCTTCCTTTTTTCACTGGCAATTGAGCTCGGTGAACAGGAAGAGAGAGTTCATTTAAGCTCTGGCATGACACAAACTTCACAGTTTCAAAAGTTTATATCAGTTTTCCTAGATTATATAAACTACCAAGCCACAATTACACAACTCACGGCTCTTTCCAGAATGATCCTAGTTACACAGTTATTATATCTGTGTTTCTTTTGGGCTGAAACATTAAATATTTGTCAGTGCAAAAGTGTGCTTATACAGGAAAACAGTTATTCCTGTTATATAAGAAAAACAGACTAATGACTCATAATTGTACAATCCTCACCTGTGACTACAATAAAAGGTGTGATATAATAAAATGCATTCTGAGGAGTTTCTTTTGAAATACAGGGATAAAGATGATAAATATTACGTTTTGGATTCGAAACTCATGCATCAAGATGTGTCTTCATCACACCGTGGAGTTAAAAGCTTCTGGGAAACGCAATATGATCTGCATCACCGCACACCATAACGTCTTGGTCTAGGTGTCAGTGGGGGTGAGGGGTCAAACCTTTACCACGGCTCAGATGTCTGGGTGTACACCCCACAAAATTAATATGAACATTTGGGCCATATCTGAACAAATCAGCATTACTTCATTTGCAAAACTCAACTGGAAATCTTAAGAACAGCATTTCTCACATGAGGTTTCAGTCATTCTGCCTTTGTTATGGATACAGCTATAACAGCCTTCTGGTATTTGAGTGGAAATCTGAGTAGAGTGTTCAGAAATGTGTAGCATTTAATATGAATCAAAGTGCTCTGATAAAAAACTTGACCCTTTGCTGCTTCTTAGGTTTCCATCTATTAACTGACCAGGTTTCTCCAGCTGCCAGCGCTAGTTACGTTCTTTAAATATAACAAAGCATTTCAGGGGAATTCTTGTGCCACATCTCAACAGGTGTTAGCCCTCTTTGTTGGGCAGTTTAGGAGCTCATCATGTTTGGCCATTAGTTATCAAAGATGGACCCAACATCAAAACCCTGGATTAAAACTGCCTCAATAATGAGAATATGAATCCAGCTCTGAACTTCACTGCTTGAACCTTTCTCCATGGCAGGGTCAAACCAGAACTCCATTCAAGCATCCTCGGATTTCAGGAGAGCTTGGATTCAGCTCTGATTTTGGATCTAAACTTCATGGCTTTGATCCACTTGTTATGAAGTCTGATCTCATCCTGGATAAGAAGCAGCATTACTCAATAAAGAGAGTTAATACTAGAACTGTGACATTGGGAAAACCTGCTCGACAAGCAAGCTTGTTTAAACAACAGAAATAGGTTGCCAAGATCATGAGCCAGGAAACAGTTTAACAAAAATCAATGAAGAAATTACAAGTGACTAATAAATTCACACCGTGAGCATAAGCAGCTGAAACTAGAGACAAGCCAGAGATAACAACTGTAAACAATCTGCATGGAGGGCCACATCTCGCAGTTGCTGCACTGATAAAACCACAGCCTCATTGACTCCATTGAAGTGATTGGGTTTAACCTGGGTAAAAACCATGGGATTTGGCCTTTAACAAAATCTGCTGTAGGCTCCCTTTGATGGCTTAATTGCTAGTCTACTTTGCCCCACAGTTTCGCCTTTAATCTGTTTATCAGTTGCTCACCCAAACGGCAGTATCTGACAGAAGATCCCTCTTTTTAATACCATAATTGCACCACGTGAAGTCAGAGCTTGAACACGGCAAGTCGCAGAGAAATTTTCCTGGAGGAACAGAGATGTTCTGATCCTGGGATCAGAGAAGAAAAGGTTATGAAGTTAGATTTCCTTTTGGGGAGTTTGAGGCTTTCACCTTCCCCCAGAGCTCCCAGAGCCCATGGAAATGGGAAGTGAGAAGCAGCCGTGGCACAAGGTGATCTTGTTTCTTTTGTCCTGCAGGCAGGACAATGAGTGACAGTAGTGCTTCAGCATCCCCCTGTCCTCCAGCTGTTATGACACAGCAAGTCTGATTAAGTTGGCGTTCCTGACCCTTATTCCTCCAGGCCTTAACAGATGATATGCCAACGTTTGCCTTGGCTGGACGGACAGATAAGATGACCACAATGGACACAGCTCCAGTCAGTAACACCACGGCATGCCGCAGCGTGCCACCCAGAGCCCCGTTAAACTCCAGGTTTCTTTCAACACTGTTTGTGCCTCCTTTGCGTTAGCATGTCCCCTTCAAGGCCGGCAGAGGCTGCACCCGCTGCAGTCCCCCTCCTGCCCCGTGCCCTCCTCTGCCTCCATCCCCTCTGAAAGTGATCACGCTGCAACCTGGTTCCACTGCCGCCCGCCGTGGCCAGCTCCCCTGGAAAAGCAAACTTTTCCACAAATATGCGAGCGAAGCACTGCAGCGTGCACGAGCCTGCGTTGCAGAACCGCCGCTGTCTCACCCGGTAAGGATGAAGCGATCCTTGGGCCAACCTGCCGGGTCAGCGTCATCCCTGGAGCAACGAGAGCACCGCAACGGTCAGGGGCCGGTTACTCAGCAAGCCGCGTACAATTAATACAGAGCAATCAGTGAACGCAACGACTGCGTGCACTTCAGGGCAAAACAAGCTAGAGAAAATGGCAATCTGATCGCAGCATGCTGGAGCCAAAGAAGAACGTTAGTTACATTTAAATATATTAGGGGCAAATTTCCCAGGCTCTGGAAACTCAGACAAGCCCCACGTCAACTGTTTCCTGGAAACTCCTGATGGTTCTGGATATACCCACTGCGTGCTCTTTTTATCTGGGCGCTTCCATCTCACATACCCAACACCATCCCGGGAAGCTTTCCCTCGTTGATTTAGTAACAGTTGAAACTTGCTACCAGCCACCAGACGGGTTAGTTGGGATCACACAGCACAGCAAAGTGCGGCGCGGAGCCTCCTGGCCTCGTCCCGGACCCCTCTGGGGGCCAAGCAGCGCCACTCGCTGCTCCACACGTGCTGCACCGCTTCTGGTTCACAGCCACCACCAGTCGCTGTCACCGGCTGGCTCCTCCCTGCCTCTTCTGAAAACATGTGTTTCCCAGTGCTCCCACCTCTCGCCGATGTGTCAGCTCTAACAAAAATACCATTTCCTTGGTGTTTCTTTTCAGCAAAGGTTCGTTTTCCAACAGGAGGGAAAGAGAATCGCGACTGGGGACGTTCGAGTGAATCAACAGCAAGCATATATCCAGCTATAAATTCGACTCCGACATGTGTTGAAAGGTTAGATTTGTAAAAATGTAAGCAATTTGACACCTCCAGATCACAGCAAACACAAGGCCACAAAATCGAGCCTCCAGAACGTCGGTTAATTCCAGGCTCCCCAAAGTGTCTCTTGGAAACTGTTTCCACAGGGAGCAAAATAACTGCTGTAATTGGAAACACTGGAGAAGCAATGGGGAACGAGAGAGGATAAAGGGAGGCGGAAAACACACACCAACACGCGCACATATACATACGGGATAATTAGCTGCAGTCTATTGTATAACAGAGTCAACAAATGAGTCAGCTCCTTAGGTGGTGTAATTAGACTCCAGTGGACCAACACCAATTTACAGCATCTGATAATTGTGATATATAATTATATGGACTGATTCTGACCTGTGTAAGTTGTTAGTAAATTGCAATGAGGGCAATAAGGCCAAGCCAGTGAAAAAATTGTGCAAGTGAGATACGGATCAGATGCCCAATAAAATAATAAAATACCTTGTGTTCAGCCAGCTCTTCTTATCCCAGGCAATTTTTTTTTAATGAACTTTACATAGACAGGAATTGCTTGGGGCTCCATTAACCTGTGGTCATTTCTAGGATGCTGCTCAGCAGCTCCTTAATGGTTGCAGAAACTGTTTGCCCTAGCTGGGAATGGCAGGGAAGGAAAATGCTGTACCCATTTGCAAATGCAGGAGAAATACTAGCTGGGAGGAAGCAACTGCCCACATCTGAACTGGAACGGGGTTCTGGATCTGGTAGCTACATTCTTCTAAAATGCATCACCTAAGCACACCGGAGCTCAGGGCCTTTTGCCAGCTGGAAGCAGCACCCCTTAAAAATCCAAGGTGTACGTAGAGCTGCCTGCCCTCCACTTGAGATCTCCAGCATGAAATGAGTGCAGAGGCTTATCTTAGACTCTGTCTCCAATAATGATGTCTTTTAGTCTAGTCTGTGAATCTCATCTATTAGTTAAGAACAACAACAACAAACCAAACAAAACCAAAAGATGAGACATTTCTCCTTCTGCCTCTATCAAGGTGCTAGACCATTGCCCAACACTCTCCGTGATTTCAAAACAAACTCTCAGAATCCTTAAATTTCGTTACCCACTGGCTCACACCAACGCTAACCCCCATCCAAGGGTTCAAAAGCCCCTAAACTACACCCCACCAGGGACTGGCCCAGCACGTGGCATAAGGCCTGGAGTTGTGTAACACACAGCTGCACCACTGCCCGCTTCGAGGGCTTCTGCATTGCGAGTTGCAGCCCGCGCTCTGTGCCACGCTCTCTCCCCACCACAAAAGGTGAGAAGCAGCGGAGAAAAGTTTCTAAGGCTCTACGAGAAAGACAGAGCTAGAAAAGGCACCTGAAAAGAAGGCAAGAGCAGCAAAGTAAAGCCGCTGCCTCTCCCCTCGGCTCTCCTGTCCCCACCCAAGCGCAAGGAAGCCCCGCGCCGGGAAGGAACCGCAGCGCGATCCTCCTGACAGATCACGGTTTCTCCAGAGGCAGCAGAAGCAACTCAAAAGGAATGTAAATGATCTTTGACCAATGACTTTTGTCTGGTTGTGGTTTCTGGTACAGTATATGTGGTTTCTTGTTCGGTACGGTAATGAGCGTGTGTACAGCAAAGTGTTCAATGTGCACAGTGCTGAGAGATTAGAGGGGGAAGGATAGCATGGGACATGTCAATATGGATCTGCAATGATCAAAGGAGGCTGTCTCTTCTGGGCACAAGCCTGGGTTGGGTTACAGCGAAGGAAAAATGTGAAGTGCTTCTTAATGCATCTTCTCTGTATTCTCCGCTCCAGGATCACCGTAAATGGAAGAACATCTCCCCTAATAATCTATTTCCTGCATGCGGCTCCCCCAATAAATATATTAAAGTTTTGTTTGAAGTACACAGTTTGTTAGGAAAACAGACTTGCCATTGTTTAAAACAATCCTAACCATGAGTGCTGTTTAAAAGCCGAAGTAAGGTTATGCGCATATCTTTGCTCTGACTAGTTATCAGCCATGGATCTTGTACTTCGGTAATTATTAGAGGTTTCTTTTTTAAAGGGATGATTTACTTACCCTATATCCTTGCCAGACTTTCTTCCTTTCTTTTCTTTTTTAAATATTTGAATTTTACACATTAAGTAGGGCATGCTCATTTCTCTTCTGCCTCTGCCCTCTTTTGAGTTATGAATCCCTTCAGTGAGTAATGAGCGGTTGGCAACTTTTATGCATAAGAAAGAAGATTGAATTCCAAATACACTACATGGACGTTCCTTTTCCTACATAAAAAGTATAATATTTTTATGAATTGGGCCCACGATGATCTGGCATTAAATCACTGCCTCCTTTCTTCTCTGTGCTCTGACTATTTTTGCTCAGGGGACGTGCAGTCGCAATGTGTTATAAATTCAACAGAATTACTAATTAAAAAACTTACCGTACAAAAATAGAACAAAGGGTGGAATTAGAGCCAACAGGAGCCGAGCCAGTGTAGTGGTCCCGAGGAAGCGGTCTGGACTGGAAGGCAGGTGAGGTGATCTGATTCTCATCTGGGATTAACTAACATAGCTCTCTTGCTCCAGATGATTTACAGCACCGTGAACGCAGCCCCTCCGCAGCCTTCGGGCGGTGGGTGCCAGCAGGGCTCCTGGCCTCCCGCTTCCCATTCTCTCCCCAGGGGGGACGAGCAGCTCCCATTGGCGCCACGGGAACGCGAGCCCGTAGGAAGTAAGCGGCACTTCTGGTCTCGCTCAGCGGCTCGGCAGGGCTTGGAAGGGCCGCGGAGGATTTTCACTGCTGGGAAGGTTTTGCACCACTCAACAGCCAGCAGTCGTGCTGGGAATCGTACTGCTGGGCACTGAGCTGAGTCTCTGCAGCACTGCAGGAGGGAGGCCCAGCTAACACAGGCTTCAGGGAAACAAGCAATTTTTGGGGTCTCAGCAAGAAAAGGATTTGATAGGGGTGCTCTTTCCCTGCTGGCTTTCCTAATCATCTGCTCTGACTGGAGGTGTTCAATATGAGGGTAAAACACCAACTCTAGAAAAGTAAAATACGCAAAGATACAGTCAGTGGGGCACTTTGTAGGAGATCAGCTCATGCTTCTTGCCCACTTCCAAGCACTACAAGGTGTCCTATGAACAGAAACAATAAAGGCTGAAAGATGCCTGCAAGTTGGGTGCTACGTCCCTCGAAACAGCACACCCTGCGTACTGCCCATGGACAGGCGCCGAGCTGGACGGTGGGTTGGAGGAAAGTCACTTAGGCTTGCCTTCTGCCACGTGTCTCTAGAAATAATTACACGGCGACATTTACACAGAAGTGTTGCTGGGATGCTCTGAGCTTCAAGAGAACCAGGAAAAATACCTTATTAGAAACTGAGCTAGGAAAACAATTCTCATTCATCTTGCAACTCTCTCTGCATGGCCAAACCTCTTGTCCTTGTTTCTCCTGGCTTCAGCAGGTGCTGTGCAGGCAGAAAACCCCTCTCTGCACTGTGGAGAAGGGGGAATGAAATGACTACAGCAGCTCTCAGGAGACGGAGAGAGCATGGCTTGCGTAGGGACAAATATAAACTGTCACAAGCTATAAGAACTAATAACTGTTGCCTCAGACTGCAAAAATAAGACAGCATCAGCGCTGCCTGGCAGAAAAGGATAGAGGAGTTATTGTCCCGTGCTGTCTGTCCCACCCTTGCTACAGCAGCAGCCAAAGCACTTCTGCGTCACGGCTTAGCCTCTGAACTACCGTGCAGGTTAACCATAAACAATTTCAGCCCACTTCAAACCCCTGTGCAGCAGGAATCAGTGGCTCAGCAGCTAATTCACAAATGGCTCAGTTGACCATGCGGTGGGGACACAGCAGATAGCTGAGGGCAGTGACCCCATCACTCAGCTTCAGTTAATCTGTCCCCATTTGCCAGAGCCAGGGAAGAAGACAAAAAAGAAAGGGCTACTGTCTGGTGTCCCTTGCGATTCAGCATCACGCATTCAGACACAGCTAGTCCCTCAGAATCAGATGAGTTCAAAGTTGCAAAATCAAAAAGCATTGCTGGATCTCAGCTAAGTGCTGTAACCGCACAGGGTTTCTGCACCGAGGGGTTTTGCTACGGCTCTGAACCAAAAGCCCATGCTGTGCCAGAACTGCCCGCCTTGCCATGTCGCTCTGCTTTCGGCAGAGGAGATGCCACTGAAGCAAAGCAGCACGGATCATGCCCAAGTGATTGTTACGTGGTACATCCACCACCCATCTCTCTCACTGCCAAGAAGTTTCACTTACAATGTGAATTCATCTTTTATTTTTTCCCCTCAAGTTCAGTCCAGAAATCTAATATACTGTGATAGCAGCGACTGGATGAAACCACGTCAGATGTACAGCGAGAAGCACACAAGCACAGGTCTTCTGTACGTGGAGATGTGCAGCTCATCTGGAAGTGACTCGGGTACCCTGCAAATGGAGCTGCAAGGCTTCCCAAACGGACGAGGTAACAATTAACAGCGTGCTAAAAGTGGGCAGAAAGAAGGCAGCTTGACCACCCTTCCCTGCTTGTCCACCCAAAAATGTCAAACTGTCTCCAAGAAAGAGGTTCAACCTTTAGGGAGTCACATTCTAGGAGATTACTATTCATTATTCTATTAATGATACTATAACTTTACCATTTAAATTGCCAACCCGCCATCAGCTTCTATAATCTGTTATCACACTGAAGTCAGTCGCTGTGGCACAGATGAGCTGCACAAGCTTTTATTGCTTCACAGGCTCTCCTTGCACCTCCCCAGCCTGTGGGCAAAAGCCTGGACACCCAGAAGCTGCTCCAGGTCCCTGTGCACTCCACAGTTTGGTGAATTATGCCCCTAAAAACCCATCAGCAGAGCTTGGGAAAGCCAGGCAGCAGGACTCAGGTCAGTGTTGTTTGGCTGAGATGTCAGCCCTGTTAAGGAGGAAAATACCGCTCAGCGTGAATAAAAGTGGCACCGTCTGGTCCAAAGCGAAGAGACCTTTGCAGCATGCCCTGAAGGTCAAACCCTGTTGGTCTCCGAATCACAAAACGCCGCAGCACACGGAGCTGTAACTGGGGAGCGTTCTGGTGAATCCCTCCATCGGGTGCAGCTCCAAGATCTGCAGCCAACGGCCCTAACTGAGGCTTTATTTAGGCAGCCACTGGTCTTCTGCAGTGACGAGAGGCGTCAGGTTTTTGAAGGAATAAGCTCTCTCTTCTCCCCATCGTGACCAGCAGATACTCAAATCTCCAGCATTTATTCAAGCGACCAGCCTTCAGTAGCAAATGGCTTGAGTTTTGATGTTTAATGTTGCAGGGATAACAGTAGGCAGCTTTTCTTGTTTTCAGCTCTTTTAGCACACTGTTTTGCCTACAGCAAAATATGGTTTCAAGCAGCCTCACTCCGCTGGTACTTTCTCCTTGCCTCAGCTAACAGCACTTGTGTATGTATTAAAGAAGCTGCAGCAGAAGTTGATGCTACAGGGCTTGATCACTTATTTCAGATAGTCAGCAATCCAACTTTTTTAAAGCTCACTTCTTATATAAAAGAATCATTTGTTCCTTTTTTTTTTTTTTTTTTTTTTTACTACTCAATTTCAAAGCTTGCTAAAACTTGGGGGAGGGGAGAGCCAAGCTCTTGATTGAGACATCAGCAGAAGGTGACACTTTACCAAGTCTGTCAATATGCCTCCTTAAAGAGACGCTGCCGTATTACTTTAAGTGACTGGGTTTGCCGAGATTTCTTTCAGGTTGACTTAAATGTCAGATGCCATTAGCTCTGGAAGTTCAAACTGTCTACCACTGCGAGCATCTTGTGCAGTGAAGGTTGAAAGGGTCGCAGGTAAGCAAAGCCATGCTGAACCACTGCTTACGGTGCGCACGTAGGAAGTAGCTCCACAAGTGAAAAGCAGAAGCCAAAGCATTGTAGCCAGGGAATTTACAGTAACGTCTTCTCAAACACTACACCGGGTTGAATCAGTACCTCTGCAGCATCTGGCTTCCTAGCTGAAGTCTTGCCGCTCTCCTCATCTACATGTAAGGGGCAGATACGTTCGCATGAAAACTTCACGACATTTGTGTGTCTTTGAGGACAAGAAAAGCGAGCTATTGATTAGCAATTGACAAATGCAATAGAAATGTTATGTGGGCCAAGAAAGACCCATACATAATTTATAGCTGTGCCAAATATGAGTGA
This sequence comes from Heteronetta atricapilla, assembly GCA_011075105.1. NCBI lineage: Eukaryota > Metazoa > Chordata > Aves > Anseriformes > Anatidae > Heteronetta > Heteronetta atricapilla. Next base: position 6,374,728 of record CM021741.1, read on the forward strand.
CAGCAAACAGCAGGAGGCTTGAGCAAAATATTGATTACTTTAAAAAACTGAGAAAGGCGCCGTGCTGAGGACCGGGAGGATAAAGAGGAGAGGCAACAAGCAGAGAAAACAGGAGCAAAGCCATTAAGGACGTTGTGCTACCAGACACTGCCAGACTAGGAAACTGAGGAGACAGTCAGGTGGAGAGCACTGCTCTCTCCTTTCCAATCAATAATACCATGTCAAAACATAAAATGCATGCTTTTGCTCTTAAGTAAAATGTGTCTAAGATTTTTAAAAGCATTGATTCAAGATGGATCAATGAAAATCTAGGCGTATTTTCCTGTGCAAAAAGGGGGTAATAACACTTTGCAGATAATCACACAACAGAAGAGATTTCCAATGCTGGTTATAAATGTCCGATTTATATTACAATCTTTTTGTCAGTAAAGGTTAAGAATAGTAGGTCAAGGAGTCTCGCATTGTTTCAGAAGGGAACACAGAAATGTGAATGCAGGAGCATGGGATTCCTTACGAGACGAGTATAAAGACCGGACTGATCTTGAGCAGGAGAGGCTATGGAACGAGGAACATCTCAAAATACCTTCACAGCTTCACTTCTGAGAGCTCCCAGGTGCTTTTTCTCTAGCAGGCTCAAAAACCAGACTCAAGAGCAATGCTCACCTGAGCAGCAATGAATGAACAAGCTCTTCAGGGCCACTTCCTATGGGTACTGGATTTCTTCTGCAGCTTCTCCGCCATGAGAGCCTGGCAAGGCTGGGACTGGGGTTGAAAAGATTCTATTCCTGCAAGTACTGCAGCAAAATTTGTACTCGTATTACAATTCTCACAGCCCAGAAGTAGTTTTGGTGGTAGAGCATACAATGGTCCTCTAATTAAGCAAGCTATGTGAGGATAATTACAGCTACAATTAGACTTTTGCCTAACAAGGTTTTGGCGGCCAGCACAGAAACAGCATTAAAGATGAAACAAAAACCACATTTGTAACTGGCATCATCTTATCAGACAGGGCTATAAGAGAAAGTAAAAAGTGGATCTAGACTCTTAACTGCTCACCTCTCCCTCGGAGAGAACCCAGCTCTCCTTCCTGAGGACGAGGGCAAAGCTAAGTGAACAAGACATTTCAAATGCATGGAGGGCAAGAGAAAAATGAGAACGAGACCTGCAGCTGGAGATGTGCAAGGCCACTCGGCGATGGGTCTCCCTGCCCCTGGGAAGCAGCCCTGGTACCTGCATGGCACACGGCAGTGCTAGGCGAGTGCACCAGAGCTGGGACAGCGCCGCTTCTCCTGGGTCCTGGGCTGGCCCAGGGTTCCCTGTGCTGACCTGCGCTGTGTTGAATGCTGTCCTCAAAAGAAGTATTTGTACTGCTGGTTGCAAAGCAGGGCACCAGGACCATAAGCACCACACAGCTTGCACTGGGGGTTCTTCCTCTGAACCATCAGGACACCCATTTTGGTCTTTGCATGTTAGACTGGAACACTGAGATGGGAACACTGAGATGGGACACCACGGCAAAGGAAAACTCAGCACCCTTCTTACTTCACTGAAACAAAAAGCCTTGGGATGTTTCAGAGGAACACAAATTCCAGACAGTGACCTTACAGTGAATCTCATCCTTAATTACAGATTCTTAGCAGGCACAGCCATTTTTTTTTAAAGCAGGTGAATTTTTTTCTTTTTTTTTTTAAGAGGTGTCCCACTGATATAGGTGAACGGCCTAAAAAGGAGGAGGAGAAGAGCTGTCCACGACCCCCTTGAGCAGCAGCACGTATCCAAGTCACCCAAACAGTTGCAGAAATAACTTTCTTACAGCACCTAAGTGTATTTCCTCTCTCATTCAAAGGCACGATTTTTCCCTAACGATGCAATGTTTCACTGTCCCGAGCATTTACATGCCCCTGAAGTTCCAGCACCGATGCAATAATTCCTTGGCATCAATAAAATATATTCCCTTTGTGAACTCCCGCTGTTCCCCTCATCATCGGTAAAAACTGAAAAGCCTTACAAAAATAATTATTTTGCTGCACACTGTTTTTCATTTTTGATAGAATCTTAATAGCAGACTTCTCTGAACGCACTTCTAAGAAAAACCTTGTCATTATTTTCACTGACCTGAGTAATTAGGTACGAGGCAGAACCCTCTGCTTCCCGACTGGCGAGATGTACTGCACAAAGCACACTCAGCCAGTCTCCCCTCAAGCGGCCGAGCAGCACAGGCTACAGACAGGAGGAAAAGAGAGCAGCACTGCGGAAAGCGCGTGCCATCAGCCGCCGGGCTGCAGCTGGAGCCCCGGCATGGGGACAAACGGCATACGATGGCCCGAGGGGTGGCCCCTCTGGAGAGGACCAAGTCCAGAGGGTTGGAAGTGTGCCACATACGCCAGCTCTCCTCCTGTGCTCGCCGTGGTCACCCAGGGCTCATGCTCCCTTGGGATTTCCTCTGGAAGAGGAAATCTGGCCTCCTCCTCAATTCTTATGCTGGTGTTAGGAAAACGCCATTTACCTCTTCCCTTCGCGGGGCTGTGGAGGCGATCAATCAGGCAGCTTATATACCCTGCTGTCTGTAATCTCCCCAGCTAATTAGCTCCCAAACAGCCACCGCGCAGGCAGAGCAGATGCCCCCGCCTCACCGGTGAGAACAGCAGGCGGGAGAACAGCTCCGCACACTGCCGTGCCCTGCGTGGCCCTTCGCTCAAACTGCTTGTGACACTAATTGATCGCTGCCAGTTGCGGGCGGTGGTGGCTGGGATGCACACAACCCACAGGGAAGCTGTTCAAAGCCGCGGTAATGAGTAACCTATTGCTGCCTGAAAGCACAACGATGGGCTTTGAATTCTGCTGGTACCTGGGACAGCCAGACCTCTGTCCCCTCCCGGTGTCGGAGAGATGAATCCCATTTAACCTACTGGAATTTGATGGTAGCAACCTAGGGACAAAAAGGAGACAGCTTGCCTCGAGCTAGCTGTTGTCCGAGGTATGGCACAGGGGCTTCAGGGGGTGCTGCCAGCCGGGACCCTGCACCTTCTGCCCTGCCAGCAGCATCGCCCCACGCACAGCCTGTGCAGCCAGGGAGCCCACATCAGCCCCCGGCAGCAGGGAACAGCAGGGCGTGCACAGGGCTTCCTTCATCCCAGTGACCTCAGCCAGAAACTGCAGCCCTTCCAGAGCCTGCCCTGCCAGCAGCAGGTACCCCAGGCTGCTCCCAGGGGTGCTGAGGGCCGGTGCAGGCTGCCCAGCATCAGGGGAGAGGGGAAAAGCTGCTGCTGTCAGGAGTTCCTCGGGAATTCCTGGAACAAAGTGGCAAACTGAAAAAGTGGAGAAAATTAAATCAAATGGAGAGAGTATCATGGGTGCAGCTCCCTTCTGTTCATCACCGCTCACCATTTGCCATCATGCTCGGAGCTGATGCAGCTTTCTCAGGCAGTATGTGGCTCTGCTAAATGATTTATACAGCATGTGTTGCAGCAGGCATTGACATTATAAAATACTGCTCTGCAAACTAGCACAGTAATTAAAAATAGAAACAAAAATATATGACACCGCAATCTACAAATGAACCAGCCCACCAGTGTCCTAAAATACCTGCACCACTCTGGATACCGCCAGCAGACACTTCAAAGTATCGTTGTTTCAGGAATTACTGCTTCTGGGAGGGAGAGGTCTGTGACTCTGGGAATCTTTGCAGTGTCACAACCAGAGCAAGAGAGAAGTTGAATCACGTGCAAGAAAATATCAGCATCTTTACTGCAGCAAACGCCTCCACGCAGGAAGTGTTTGCGTCTTTTCTTGCCTTGGTAAAAGCTCAGCATTAAAATAAACACCAACTTTAGCTTAGAAATTTCCTTGGAATGACAGAGTCCACACCAAGTTCTATGCCAGTAGATGGGACAGCTACTTCACCAACATCCTAATTTGTTCCAAGAATGAATAATTTGGCCACTTAACTCTACTACTGGCTAATACAAATAACTAAGACTCACTATAATAAGCCAACTGCTGTCTTGCTTCAGCACCTACGCACACAGGAAGGTAAGTCTGAGTTCTGGCCAAGTTCTCAGTCTAGAGGACGCACACAAAGCTGGTCCCTCGTGTTCCCCATACTCAGCGGGTCCGTGCAGACGGAGCCTGCCAGCTGAGGCAGCTCAAGCCATGGGGACTGCCAGGACCCACAGAGAGCTAGCCCAGAGCTGAGCCACCCCAGCTGCACTCGCATTGTCCCCCAAACCCGCTTTCTGCTCCCACCAGAGCAGGTCACACGAGTCCTCTGCTCCCTCCCAGAAACCACCAATTCCTCCTGTGTGGAGGAAGCCTCAGTGAGTGTGGAGCAGGAGCTGTAAGCAACGCTAAGCTGGTTACATCTGAGCTCAGTATGGTGCCATTTGCTTCTGAATGCAATTCAACCCAGTGGCTTTCATCTACAAAGCCCTCCAGGTCCTCTTGGCTCACTCAGAATCTGATCTGCTCGATAGCAGACAGCAGCGCCCGCATCCTTGCAAGGAGCCCTGGTACTTCTGTCAGCAACCCGCAGCAGCAGCTGGGGACAGGCCGCAGGAGGACAGCAGCAAAGCCTTCCCAGCGCTTCACTGCAGACTGCCCGGCCTTCGCTGGCTGTGGGCGTCAGGACCACAGAGCAGGCGCCCTCCCCAGGATCACTGGGACAATTTAGTGAGAATTTTGACCTTCTGCCTCTGATGCAGCTACTGGAGCGCCTCTATAGACGGCATGTTCTTGTTAGTTGCTGCGAGCATTTTGTATTTACTTCTGCAAATACCTGCAATGCTGCCGGAGGGTTAAAAATGCACTGCCAACATTAGGCCTGTGCTGTCAGACACTAGGTGGAAACACATTTCATTTTCATATTAGTTGAACGTGTGCCTTAGGAATATTTAAGTGTCCTGCCCATCCCTGCAGCATCTCAAATGTTGACAAGATTCACACAGATCAGACAGGCAATGGATACCGGTCCTTTTCCCCTGACGGCAGCAGGACAACAGAGCGCAGCTTAGAGAATCCCAGCAGAAGGATGGGTGCACGGGGCAGTAAGAAATCTGCATCTTATTTTTGCCCAGCGGATGTTCTGCTGATAGCACCGCGAGGGGCAGCCATTGTACCGGCCATTGCTTCCGTTTCCCCTTTTTTGACACTTTTCAAACTAGGCTTTTTCTCCCTTTTGGGTTATGTTTTTCCCTCTGCTTTGGGGCTCAGTTCATCAGCGCACCAAAGGCGCCGGGGACCTTGCTGTACTGCTGTAACGAACCCAGCCAGACTGGAAGCCAAAAGTTGTGCGCTCCGAGAACACGTGTTCGTCAGACTTCAGAGCCTGGAAAGGCACTAACGCTAACGCTGCTGAGTAACTTATTTAAGCCTCAGACGGAAAACAGAAACTTCCATAACCACAAGTTGTACAAGACAATACACACAACCCATTGAATTAAAAACAATATACTGTCTTTATTATTTTAAAGATGATTTAGAAAAGCAGATGTTCAGGAGCCTACCAAGCATCGCACTGCCACTTCTATTCATTTATACCCAGCTTTCATGGTGGTGTGCTGTGTTCTCGTTTTTTTGTCCTTCACTAATTATTCCTGTTACTGCGTTAATCACTGCAGGTAGATTGAGGACTGGTATCTGTCTGGTTAAACTGCTCTGGGTTTGCTTCCTACAAGAGGAGCTTTAAGAAAAAAATCCATTCTGGAAATAGCATCACAGCAGCGCTCTCCGTAAGCAGCCCCAGAATTATTCTGCCTGTTATTTAATTAGCTCAGACAAAGGTTGCGGAGTGCACAGAAATCTATCAAGGGATCTGCAGTAATATTTGGAGATCATTTCTTTTACTGCTTTATCATTAAAGTTTTATGTACTCTCACAATTGATAGAAGCAATAAAACATTTCTGAAAAAACACAGAAGAAGAAACAAAAAGTAATATACATGAAATAAACCCTTCTCAGCTTAAATTCTGCTAGCACTGCACCCACGGCATCATTTAACAGTTTGCTAGGTCTGGTGTACAGACCACACTTCCCTGGGTCATGACAAAGTACTTAGATCTACACACATTGCCTCTATTTAGCCCGGTTGGAAAATCTAAATAGAGCCGTTGGAGTGAGAGCGAGCGTATCGCTGTTTAGTTTACAAAAACTCAAGTTTTGTGCTTCTCAAAGAGTGTCTCTGAACATGAATCTGGACTGTTACATAAAATAAATACGAATATTTCAGAAAGAGACATTGCAATTCAAGAAACAGTTACAGCTGTGCTTGTACGTGGGTAAAGTTATCCGCTGAAATATTTCTGCATTATACACATTTCAAAGGACCTGAACAGAAATCCTGATTATGGTGAAAAGCTACGTTTGCCATTGCTTAACACACGTTCAAAATTCAAGGCTTTCTGCAGGATTCCTCTGCAATACTCGCAGTAAAGAAAAGAGAAAGAAGATGCATCATCTTAATGGCACCTCTCTCGCTTTGAATGCAGTAGAAAACACCGTACCAGCGACCGCTGGGGTAGTTAAATGACTCATTTCTTTTTAAAAGTGTGTCTCTTCAGGGAAGGGAACAGTACCAGGTGAATGAGAAGTCAGTCTGATCAGTCAGATCTTCATTTCCAGTTTAGCACACCCCAGAGAGGGCCCAGCTTAGTGCTTAGTTCCTAGGCTAAGTTCCCAGCTAGAAAAGGTCCATCAAACTTTTTTTTTTATTACCCCATAAATTGGATTTGATGTAATCGAAATACCATAAATAAATACAGAACCCAGCCCGGCCCTTTTAGGGAGACATACGTCTTGAACCATTTCATTTTTCAGGATGCGGCTGAGTGATGTGACCTGCTAAGCTGCGCATCATGAAATGACGTGCTGCTAAGCTGGTTCCAAAACTTCTGTCAGGAAGCATCCATGCTGTAAAAGGAGTTCAAATGCCAACATCAAGCACAGCAGCCACGATGCATGAAGGACGAAACGAGCAAATTCTGTTGTCCTGAGAAGTCAAAAGCCATTCTGCAGCCACGGCAGGAAAAGCAGGAAAACTCAAACAATGCATAACCGTAATTAGGGCAATTAATTGTAGGCATGTGAGCGGTGCTGTTGCATCAGCAAACAATTTCATGATTATGAAAGACAGCAGGGACAGAATTAACCCCTTGTCGAGACTTCTTAAAGAGAACATATTTGAGAACAACCAGTGGCTTCTCAGCACCTATCATTAGCAGCCTCAGGAACGCTCAGGACTTTCTCATGGCTTTTTCAATGCCAAGTCACTGATTACAGCCAGTATCCTCACTCTCACACATAAATCAAAGGGCAGTATGTAGACAAAGTGAGCCCTCCACCCTGCCTTTGACATCAATGCTACTTTTATTACATATTCAGACTTTTTTTTCAAGAAAAAAAAAACAACAACTAGAAGCCAGCTGTTGAAATCTGGACTCAATTCATCTAAAGTGTGAAAGATCATGTCAAGTGCAGGCAATGACTCACACCAGGAAGAAGGACACTCTATGATTTCCCAACTATCTGATCAACTATGGTTTTAGGCAGATGACTAATGTTAGATATTGGATTATGTATTTTTGAAAGTGTGCCATAACCAAGCATAGCTAGAAACTGAGCACACAGCTGAGTAAGGACATATGGAAAAGGTCTTTGTGCTTGTTCTTTCCAGAAAAATCATAGCTGAAGAACATGGAAGTGAATGAGACAATGTTTTTTTTTTTTTTTTTTTTTTTTTTTTTTTTTTTTTCAGTGGAATCTCTTCACATTTGGTAAAAACAAAACAAAACAAACCAAAAAAACCCCACCTACCTTTCATGACATCCAGCAATGGGGCTTGGGAATGCTTTTGATTTCTTTTTAAAAGCTACTTCAAGGGAAGAACATGAATCCATATGCAACAGAGCAGAAAAAGGAGAATTCACTTTTTGGTACAGCTGCCATCTCTGCTGGGGAAGCCTGGCGATGGGGCCACGAGGACACATGGGTTACTTTCCCATTTCATCACTTTTCTGTTGCGCACAGCACAACCTGCACACAAGTTTTGTGTACAGCCTTAGGCAACTCCTTGTGCTCCCCTGTGCCTTTACTGCCATCTATATCTTGAGAACGATAGCACTTTGCTTTGTCACAGAGATGTCATAAATCCATTAAAGGCAGAGATGCATTTGTTTACCAGAGAAAGAAAGAAGATGAGAGCACAGTTGAAGGATACAGAAACTTTTTTTTTTTTTTTTTTTTTTTTTTCTGCACTAATACCAGGGCTCTGTGGAAAGGAGAACACGATCAGAAATTGCCCAGACTACAGGTATCTTGTTGCGCAAGGTGAGACGACCTAAATTTCTTCAGTTCTCTGTATATAAAAATATAAACACTCTGCCTAACTCCAAATGTCCCAGTTTACACCAAGAGCCCATAGCCATGCTTTGGCTAACACAGGCAAAGCAGCCGCCTCCAAGAGAAAGGACAGCACCGCGCTCCCGGAGCTCAGCTTTTCTTGTAGCCCAGTCAAGTATTTTAAGGTTCACTTAATTCACAGCAAAATACCTCCACTGACTCAGAGGGCTCGAGGCGCTGCAGTCACAGTGTTTCCTGTTGTAAATTTGCAGTGCAGATAATTTAGCCTCTCCCCAGTTTTCAAGCGTTAATACCCATGTGCCAAAATACAGCAGACGTAAGAGACCAACGAAAACACTGGTATAGGAGAGCAGCAGTAAGGAGTTTACAAGCAAATAAAATAATCTGATCCCTGCACATCTATGTGCTCTTGCATCTGTGCTTTATTTCTCTGTAACTCTTCAGAACTGGAGGAAAAAATATTGGCTGGGTCTAGTTGGAGGGACTGGTTTATCTCTGCTCCTGACCCTTTAATTTGTCATCTAGCCAGAATCCCCTCGGTGAGAATGTTTCTGGCACTCCAAGGCTGCAGTTAACTTAATAAGGAATGTAAGCACAGTTAGATAAATTAATTTCAAGGTCAAGCACAGTGACAATGGAAAATGAATGCAAGTGGCAGGTAATAGAGGAAAATTCGCATGCATACTGATATACTGTTAAAGGCAGATGTTACTAGATAATTTAATCTCAAATGTAACGGATGTTTTCAGTTGCCCTTTTCCATTAAAAGAATTGTAGCAGATGCAAAAATCAAAGATTATTCAAAGAATTAAGATATGAAAAGCATGTTAGATCACTAAACTCCAATTAGTTAAATTAAATTGTGTACCATTATCTACCTGTAGCTTTATTGGTAGCCAGCATTAGCACTCAGCTTGAGCAATAATAAAATTAGAGAATAACACTTTAATTGAATTGCACTTAAAAGGATCATGCTGACAAATGTGATTGTATCTGGCTGTAATGCACACCTTTTCCAACGATCATTAAATCCAATGAAATGAAAGTCACAGGATCTTGACAGCTCTCTGAAATAATCTGTGAACCATGCTGTATCTCGCAGTTCCTAATCAATTTAGAGAAGCCTCATTAAGGCTCTGCAACTAAAGAACACTTAAAAATCAAAACAAATTACAACATGTTATGGATAACTAGCTAATCATATCGATACTACAAGGATGTATTGTGTTGCCACAATTCATTTTCTTTGTAAGAAGCGTTTGCCATGGATGATTTAGGAATTGTTATTCATAACTGTGATCAGCTAGCCCTAATGTCAAGGTTTTTTTTTATCTTTGCTCATAATAAACATTTCTTATGCTGCGTCTGCACTGTATTCTAGATCTGATACTGGACTCTATGATTGCATGTGTGTTAATTATTTGTGTGTCTGTCTATATATTTGTTTCTCTCCTTTGCTGTTTTTGCATCTCTTTTGAGCATGCAGGAACAATGATGTGTGATTCTGGGAACAAATTAGATATTATCAGATGCCCATGTGAATATTTCTTGGCAATTTTTGTTCCCCATGAGTAAGTACTTTGTTGCTAGCTTATTTAACAGCCTATAACTCACCCTTGCTCTCTCCTACCTTCAGTGGCTGTTTCCTTTTTATATGGCAGCTAATACAAAATAGTGTACCTTGATGTAACACTTACACATAAGCAATTTGAGCTGGGTAATTTAGCAGATTAATGAGACCAGCAAACAGGCATTTAAAACTGAGGTATATCTGTGGCACTCATTTTTGATCTACTTAGTCAACATGGACTTGGCCAGTCACCTCTCCCAGTGGACTCTTCCCAAACACACGATCAATCACTCTTACTCGACTATTTCTTTTTAAAGATTCCCCCTCAGTCTTAGTTGATAAAAGTCCCAGGTATCAGATGGAGTGCAAAGAACCAGATACAAGCCCCTTTCCTCCAACATGGACTTTATATTTAGTCACTCTTGCTGTTGATTAATGTTCCTTTAGCTTTGAGCCTTTGAGGGATTGTTATAGTGTGACTTCTGCTCTCAACAAAGCATAAAATGGGATATAACACTAAGGAGCCGCCATATAATGCCGTTCTGCTTTCTGTCCACTGGACTGATTTGCATGGACCACTCCAGACCAACATGGGAACAGCGTTTAAAATGCAACAGCAGATTAAGACAGAATATGATAGTGATGTTAAATACAATTTACAAAGCAGAGGTTAAGCTATCTGAAGAAATATGGCTTTGATAAATACATGCTGTTTCTCCTTTTTTTTTTTTTCCGCATGAAAAGCAGAGCACGATTCCAGACACATATGGATTTCTACATACGATTTGAAAGTTTTTAATGCTAGCCCAAAGTATACAAAGTGGCTGTTACACATGAAACATACTGCTCGGTTAAGGCACTGGTGAGTCCATAAACATCTGGGAGAAGGTCAGAGATTTAAATGTAAAGATAACAGATCCAAGGACCGAGCAGAGGTTTAACACCAATCCAAGTTAACATGACTGGCATCATGGAAGTACCTAGAAGCCCAGTCACACCTGAACCCTTTTGTACCTGGAAGAAAACAGAAACAAAAGACGACCCAAACATCTCCCAGTACCCTTCTCCAGGAGCGTGAGGAGGATTTGGACTACCAGAGATACCAGACGCCCTTAGCCCTATGGACCTGAGCCAGCTCTGAGCGACTCCCGCTGCCGTAAGCCCTTCAGCAGGGGATGCACGTGTGCCTTCACGCAGCGTGGAGAAGGTGAACCTTTAGAATGGGTGAACTCAGCACCTGAGCGTGTTTGTTCACCTGGGATATCCATGAAAACCATTTTCTTGGATTCCCACACAGCTGCTGCAACTGCCTGACCTCCTCCAGTGCACTACACACGTATAACCCATCCGATGCCGGACTGCTGGAAGTAAATGGCTGCTTATAAAAACTGAACCACCCGCTGGAACCAGGAGTCACTGGGCCAAACCCAGCTACTTGTGCCCTGCCTGGGACTGAGAGCAAACTGGGGGAAAGCTCAGCAGCGGAAGGGCAGAAAATCTGCCTGCCATGGCAAGCATCACTGCCCAGTTTTGCTATATGGAGCACTCTTTACATAATCCAGCAATTAATTAGAAACAACTCACATTTGTGGTTCCCCTGGAGGCAATGAAAAACAGCTAGTGTACATGTGCAATAGCTTTCCTTTTCACAAGAAATTTCATTAGGCTGTTTCTGTTTTGAGCCAAAACACAGTGCATCAGAAGGCAATAGCTCTGAGAGCGGCAAGACTGGACCCAGGAGTTGGGATCTGTTTATAAACAGGAATCCTGTCGATATTTCAAGACCTGTATTGGAGAGTGAGTGATGTCCAGGCCTTCCATGAGTTATATCAAGACAAAAGCAGCTGCCCCCCTGGGATTTGTCATCATCCCAGTCCCTGCTAGCATCAACTTGGTGCCATGCATGCACCCCACGGGGCCTTTCTCTGGCTGAACTTGATGCCAGTGACTTCACGTTTCTCCAAATCCAGCGAGGAGCCCGCCAGCAGCACTAGGGTTGCTGAGCGGCTGTACAGCCTCTGTGCCCAAAGGAGGTCTGTCCCTGCCAAAGACCTGAGTTTCAGACATTTTTCTGTCCTTTTCAGGTGTACCCGCACCCTGGCAGCGGCCGGTCAGCAATGTATGATGCACTGATACAACACAGGAGAACTCAGCGGAGGTGCACGGTGCCTCTTCACATGATTTTAGCTGTGAAAAGGCCGAGCTGCAACGTCTGCTAGTCCTTGACTGCTGAACCGCGCCACCTGCAAGCACAGGCACAGTCGAAACATAAATCAAACCTTAGGTAACCAGTATTGCCAAACACAAACGTTCAGAAGCCTTAAATAATAATAATAAGCAAAAAGAAGGTTCTTTGGCACGCTTTTCTGCATTCTCACCGTTTGCTTTCTTAAAAGCCCTCAGTGCGCGCTCCAACTGCAGTCTGAAATTTCTCTCTGCAACGGTGAGGTCTAAAAACTTTTGTGATAAATGGAAGGAGAGACTCTCAGTTTTCACGTATGTCCAGAAGTAGAAGTGCTAAGAAAGCCGCCACACGTTGTCAGATTGCTGATAAGATCACTGCAGCTGGCAGTGCCAAAAATTAAGAGTTGCAATAGGAGCTAGGCCTCAGCTCTGCACCTGCCTCTGGCTGACCCCGTGTGCTCACATCTCCGGAGATCAGACCAAAAGGAGTCTGGCACCCCAGGCGATGGGCTGCGCACTCTCCATGCCCTCAGTGCAGGACACGGACATAGCACATGGCAGGCTCCAGCCCATTCGTAACACCCGCAGCCTCGCACAGAACTGCTCTCGACTGTTCACAACTTTTCCCTGAAAAATCCTCCCTACAAAGGGGATAAAGTCCCGTAGCCTTGAAAAATAATCCTATGCATTTTTGATTTTCTACAATTTCCTTCTCTCTCTCCCATCTCACTTTCAACCTATTCCAGTTCATGCCCATTGTCAGCACCCAATCACCCTCTCTCTGGAGCTATTTCCCCCTAAATGATGCTGCAAAAATGTTAACAAGTTTTTTTGTTGTTTGTTTGTTTTCTGATGATCAGATTACAGTTCACTTGTGAATCAAAATTGCATTAAGGGTCTGATCCTGCCTCCCTTGAAATCAATTACAATTTAATTCACTGAAACCAAAAGGCTCTCTCTCGCTGAGCCGTAACTCCAAGGCTGGTGACCATTTATTATTCATAAGTACAGTCCGGGACAGGCTGATAAATGACCCCTAACCATCCCACTCAATTTCAAAAGGGGAAAGAACCAGAATGGACTGATTAATGGCTCCAGCAACCTCAAGTCTTGCTAACCTTACCTTTACAGGCATAGGGAGATGCCTGATGGGCGTAGTATTTATATAACAAAGCAATTATCTTTGCAGTATGGATTATTTCAGGACACATTCACTCCGGTTACATGTGGTGGGAGAGCAGAGGGGGACCGTGGAAGAAAGCCATTATGTGACGGAGCATGTAAAATTGATGGATGGGGGTTTGTACCGTCCGGTTTGCTTACACAATGCAGGTGGAGATGATCTGAATGACAAAGTGCGCCCGCCAGGATACAGGTAGCCTCTGGCGCAGAGGCTGGGCCCAAAGGGAATTCACGTTCCTTTGACTTAAGCTGGTGATTGCATTAAAGAAGCACGAATTTGTGGGATTGCTGGCTAGGATACGAAAAGATGTGCTTAAAACACACATGTAGCAACTTGAAATAACTTGATCATCTATACCCTAATTAGCCAATAAAAGTCTGGATCCAGAGCGTGCCTACCTGTCTGGGTAGACGGTGAAATGTCCTGAACGAGGTTGAAGGAATCCAATAAAGCCACAAAATCACCAGTGAGAGGGCATAACTCAAAAAGACACGAATGCAGAAGTCAATGACTATGAGAAATCTCCAGGGACACGAATGGGCTGCAAAGAGGAGATTACTAAATCCAGTAAAAGAGGGGCAAAACAAAGAGAAAGGAGCTCTGCTCTGTAGAGGACAGCAAAGCCCTGCTGTTAGGAGCATGCAAAGAAGAGTGAGCGCTGAATGGAATGCAAGAGCTGAAACATCCCATCAGATACTTGGCTGCAGAAGAAATGCCATTATAATTTGGCAGTATTTGGGTAGCGATATGGGGCAACGTCAGCTTTTGGCACAGATGAGCCGATGTTCCCGCAGCAGCTGGTGGCAGAGGACAGCCCCAGAGGCTGGCGGTTGCCCTGCTCCTCACGCCACAGCATGGGCTGTGGAATGGATGTACACAGGGAGGGGGCTGTCTTTGCTTTCAAAAGTTTCCTATTCATTTTGCCTGTGTTACCTGAAAAAGCTCTCAGCTGGCTCTGATAAGCAGAAGATGGTGCCCTCTCCTACAGGATGTTCTCTCCGTAGGGAGCAGAGCACGGCTGGTCTGCCTGCGCATGACATTTACACCCTGGCTCCCTGAGAGCCACCCTCCCACGCTCGTTCCCATCCTTCACACCGCTCGAGTAATGAGAGAGAAGCAGATAACAGCAGTGACCTACTTCCAGCCTCCTTCCTCAAGGAAGCTGTCTCATCAAAAGCTCTCCATGAGCCCAGCTCAGCCCCAGAAATCCAAACAAAGCAGAAGTGTAAAATGCCAACTAGCAGGCAGGTTGCTCTGAGTGTCCGCAAGTGGTCGACAGGCACCCGAGTGAACTGGGCACGTTAAGAGACGTAGGGAATGGGACAGTAGGTTCACAGACTAAGGAAATCCTGCAAGAAGAAACTTAATGCAGGACTGGGATCTAACGTGACAGAAGTTGCAGCAAAGCAGGTCGTTTCAGAACTGCAGCAAACCTGGTCAAAATTAATAGTTCTGGATTTATGGCAGAGAATCAGTGACAGTACAGCAAAGAAGAGAGGCAGAATAATAAAAACACAACTTCAGGAAAAACAACAATGAAAAAGAACAACAAAAAACCCGCACAACAAATGCACTTCTAAGTGATCTCAGCTGCACCACCTAACACGTACCAGCTGTTACAAGGTGCAAACTGAAAGTCTTGGGCAGATCAACAACTTGACCAGTTCTGTTCAATTATGAACAGGGCTGCACCTAAGACGCGTGCCAGTAGATGGTGTTTTTATTTTAACCAAATAGTTACCTGACCATAGCTAGAGCTCCCTGTCCCACTGCCGCACCGTTCTGAGCCCATATCGCTCACTGAATGTGCTTCAGTTTTATCCTCTGAAGTTTTCCCTCCACCTATTTTATCCCCTTGTGGAATGTCACAGAGAGGATCCCTCTGCCCAGCATGATGTGTTGGATCATTCGGTGTAATATGCTACCCGTATTTGCACTTCATAGCACCGTGCTCTTGCAGTTAAATATAATTCCATGCTATCTCTTGTAGAACAAGCAGTAGAAATGCCAGGATCTTTCCTCATAGGCTGGCACAAACTGTCAGCTCCAGGTTTACCTCTGATGGTTTATCCCAGTCCTGCTGTACCATAACAATGTCCATAGACCTGAGACCCAGTGAAAGAGCTTGAAGCAGATGGGTTTTGGTGCCCCCCTGACAGGCAGCACTGGTTTAGAGACAGCTTGGCTCAGGATCTAGTTCTTGCTCTTGTTTATGGTAGATTTCAATGAGTTGTGCAATATTGTTTCATTAGTTTTTATTTTACAAAAGCTTGTTCAGCCCCCTTCACAATTAGACTGCCTTTTTTTTTTTTTTTTTTAAGCAAGTCATGTGAAACACGAATGCATTTCATCAACACACTGATACCACTACTCCACATCCTGTCCTGCCATTACATCCACCTGATGCCCCTGGCACACTGAGTGCTCCCTCAGAGCGGAATGGGAGGGGAAATGGTTATTTCTTAGAATAATTGTTAATTTACATGAGAAGACAAAAGACAGAAGCCAAGAACCAGGAACTGTAGATCCCCCCCCATCTACGACTGCTGCATGTCGCAGCCTGGCAAGGACAGAGCCCACATCTCCCATCTGACAGCCACGACAGGGTCCAAAACGTTTCTCTGGACAGGCAGGGTACCAAGGCCACCTCAGAATTGTGGAAACGCTGACAATATATCTATTTTCTTCTCCTCTATCAGAAAAGCACAGCCTACTTACTTCTGAGGCATGTCTTAAAGCCCAGCCTTCAAAGCTGATTGATGATCCGTATGAAAAAAGAAAGTATGTGATTAATTCTCTAAGATAGTTCATCAACTGATTGCATAAAATGCCCAAGCAGCAGCGGCACAGAACTTGAAAGCTACAGAACATGCTCCTGCAACGCACAGTCAGAACTTCAAAACACACATACATGTTGGACTTAAAGGACCAACAACAAAATTATATGCCAGAACACTAAACTACTTGACTCAACAACAATTAAAGCATTCTTTTAGCATAGATTGTATTTGGTAGGGTTATTTTTCCAAGGCAGCATATACAACGCAGTGGATGTGCTCACAGGAGCTGTATCAAACTCCCAAATTTTCTTTTTCTTTCAGTTTTGGCTGTTCTAACTCCCTCAATGTGGGCAGATGTGAGCTGGACCTCCAAATCAAGCTCAGCTAGATCTGCCAAACGTGCTAGAGACTTATTCTCTAGGACAGCAGGGTGCTTCAGCTCATAAGAACTGGTACGTTTCGCAGTGTCCTACATTCAGCAGCTGGTCATTCCCACCCTTATTATTTTCAGTGGGGAGGAAAAGTGTCCATGGAAGACAAACACCTTTGTTATTTCAGACCTCTCCTCCTCTAGCCCTTTTGCAAAAGAATTACAACTGAGCTCATGTATTTCAAGGTAGGCATCATTTGGCTTCTGAATCAGCTTGGCAAGTCCTCTATTTAAGAGACATTAAGTCTGTTGTGAATTTATAGCTAATTGATCAGACAGTAACAATTCAGAGTATTAGGGTTTCTTGTTTACCTGAAACACGTGAAAGAAATGACTAAGGAGAAACAGTTCCAACATGTGCACAGACACAGGATTGCGCTACGGGTGTGTTGTCTTTATCTTACAGATGGTTTCAGTCCCAAAGGCAGAAAGACTGGAAGGAGTTTGTTCACATCTGGTTACAAAAGATCTTATGAACATGCCTGATGTGACTCAGGGTTAAAAGGGTATCTATCATGAATCTTAAAACCATCTTCAAGTAGGTTTCTCATTCTGTTTACTCTCAAGCAACATTTTTCAATCAGGTGTAGCAACGAGCAGAATAAAATAGCCTCGGGATCTAGCCCTTAATGCCCAGTTAGCATACTCTGACACTCAGTTGCAATTATTTTCCTTTCCTAACTTGAGATACAAAACATCCTGTCTGCCAAGAACAGCCCAGCAGACAGTTATGCCTGTCTTTGCTTGATGCAGAATGATTTTCCACTGTAGATTCATTATGTCATTGAATTCAGTCACGGGAATATTAACATTTTCACACATGTGGGAACTCATCTTGTGAACGCGAAGCTCATTTATTACAGTGATTTCTTTAGAGGCTCTACTATGCTCATTTTATAAAGAGTTTATAAGAAGGACAGATTCTGAACCGATGTAAATCAGCACCATTCCAAGAAAACATGCAAATTTACCTGAAATCTGAAGTTCACAGCCAAGACTGTTTATTGCTGGTAATTAGTTTCGGTTTTGCTTTTGTGCTTTTGTTGTTTTCTCCTGGTGTCTTGAGTAATTTAAAATCTAATATAATAAGGGAAGCTTTGGGACTTTGTAGCAGAGTGGCTTTTGATTGCTTACTCTGAACTCACTAATTACTCTGATAAGCTTGAGCAATTTAAAGAGAAGGAACATCCCCAAAGCCATATTGCAAGATGTATCACACCTTTGAATGACCCTCGGACCGCTGCACTGAAGCCTGAGGAAAGAATTGATTCTGTTCTCTCTCCCTGTGTAGTAGAGTGGGACATGGTTAGACATAATTGCTAACTCAATGCTGTGCAGTTATTGCAGCATCATCATTAGAGTACATTTTTATTTGGGAACATAACACAGGTATGTCTAGAAAATGCAAACCTCTTTATGAAATGCTAACCCAGTTAATGCCGCTAGCTTTAATTCTGAGGACAGAAACATGCAAGGAGTTTTGGTCAGATATTCCCAAATCTGGGCAACAAGAGAAAAAGACATCAGCTGCTGTTTTGAACACATATGTGCAAATCCTTTTCCTTAGAATATCAAGCACTAGTTATCTGGGTCAGCAGAAGAGGGAGCTACATTTTATTAGGAAGTTTAATAACACAGCAGCTCCTTTCACAGATGTCATAGCTATGGGCCGGTCTTAAAATAAATAATAATAATAAAATAACTCTCCTTTTATTGAATTAGTAAGGGATGGTCTCCCTGGTGGTTGAAAAGAGAAAGACCAGTAAAATGCTACTTCGGAATTTCCTGGAAAGGTGATGAATTTAAAGTTTCAAATAAAGCAAATGCACCAATTCAAATAAATTGATCTTTCTAACCACAAGAAGACAGATATTAAAGATATAATTCTCTTGAGTTTTATACCTTTTGCTGTCATTGCTATAACTGCAAAGTAATGTTATAATTTGGCTTAATTCTTCTACATGAAAAATCAAACCCTTGGTACTTGTGAATATCCTCTTAATTAAGCTTATTTTAAACAGTGTAATCTCACTCTCATTTGCAAGAACAAAGCATTTGATTGCATCTGTTAACTTACATTTTATAACGCTATAGCGCAAGGTTTCCCTCTCAGCTGAAGCTGTTCCTTTCCCCGAAGTAGCTGTGTGTGCCTGAGCACAGAGCAGGAATGAAGTCGAGCACCCAAGGTAGAAAAGGTGGGCTACTCAGAACTGGTTTCAGGTGCACCACACAGTACCTGCGTCCTGCTGCTAATACAAACACAGAAGTGCTCCTATGGTGGCAGGACAAAATCACAGCTGGAAAAACTGTCACGCAATAGGAATATGTGAGCAGGGAGCTGGGAGCACTCTCAGGCTCTGGCCGTACGATGGTTACGGTGTTCAGCGAGAGAGGCGCAAGCTCCTCGTGTCTACAGAAGGCAGCCAGGGGGTAAGAGCACACTTTTTTAGTTCATGTGCACTGTATTTTTCGGGGGGGGGGGGGCGGGGAGGGGGGGGGAAGAAGGATAAAGGCCTTCAAAGAAAAAACAAAACTGAGAGCAGCAAGAATAATCCTTCTTGAAGCTCCATTATTGCAGAACAAAGACCTAAGATAAGAAACAAGTCATAGAATTACAGAATCATAGAATCATAGAATATCCTGAGCTGGAAGGGACCCAGAAGGATCATCAGGTCCAACTCCTCGCACTGCACAGGTCTACCCAAAGGTTTAGACCATGAGTCCAAAATCCAACCTAAAGGGGCAAACAGTTAAACACCAGAAATTCCTCAACTACCCAAACACACTGTCATAGTTTCAAGCAAATCTCATGATTTCTGAAAGCCTGAAATTTACATGACTGAAGTGGAAATAAGACAAAAGACAAAAGCCCTTCAAGCTCGTGAAAACATAACAAAGGAAAAGCTGATATACAGACCTACAATTTACCTCCAAATGTGTAAAGCACATGCAATATAGTAAAATTGCATGCTAGTGGATTAATTTGGCCCTGGAAACCATGTGTCTGTCATGCCTCTGTGTACCCGGTGAATGAAATTCAACCCCAGTCAGTCTAGGGATCTATGGGCAGGGGTCATATTTTCTCCAGCAGATGAGTAGACACATCTGCAGAGGGCTCTGCCAGTGAGTAAAGTGCTTCCCAAGCCTGTAGCCCAGATCCTCAGATTAGGGGATAAATGATGCCTAGTCAGAATATCTGACCTCTGTAGTAAAAGTGTGATTTTGTTTTTCTCCATACAGTCATCACCATGTGATCAGCATGTTATCCAGGGCCGGATGACCTGGTTTGCAGACATGGGCTGCTACAAGTACAGGCACCCCAAGCTGGCTGCGTGCAAAGCCCCGGAGCGGCCCCAAATGGAGCCGGGGGGCTGTCCAGAGCCTGAGCTCACCTCCGCTGGCCCCGTGCTTTCTGTGCAATACCTGCGGTGCTGCTACCCCTGTTTGCAAGGGGCGTGTGTGCACAGACACTGCGCTCTGCAGACACTCTCCAGCTCCAGCTCCCAGCCAGATCGGGGCATGCACGAGGCGCTGCATCCGAGATAAGAGCCCTCCTGCAAGCAGCTGCAGCAGGGAGCAGTGCAGGAACCAGCTGTATCAGTATTACCAGGGACTTTCCATTATCTGAAGTGTTCCAGCTCCGCTTTACCTCATAAAACAAAGCTGACTGTGTTGCTAACCCTCAGCACCGAAAAACCATAAAGCAGGAGTCACACACATAAATCACACCTAAATGCCTTCTGGGGCTTGAGCCTTTAAAGTTCACATTTTCAAGCTCATCTCTATAATCATAAGAAATAATTTATTTATTTTTTTTAACATGAAAATTGAGATACCTTCCTCACCATAAACTGGCACTTTACACAAGTAATGCAAGACTGGAGATGAGCTCTAGAAGGCTGACAGCAGTGCTGGTTCCTGCCAGGCTGTGGATGAGACCAGGGGTGAGGCCACATGATGTCCCCGTGCTGGGTTTGTGCACACCACCAAAAGCACAGCGGTGCCCATGAACTTGGCATCTCAACAAGACACCTGGCACCAGCCCAGAGAGCCTCATCTGGAGCCAGCCACGCTTTGATGCAGATCCCCCTAATGAGGCATATCACGGTTATTCTGCCCACCCTACGCTCACCTTGTTCTCGTGGGATCGAGCAAAGCCCTCCCACAGCACCGACCTGAAAATGGTGCTGCGGTGGGAGCCTGCAGGTTAACAAAAAGTCCAATTACAACCTCCTCTTTGTTGTCCTGTGAAACCATCTCTTCAGAAATTCAAGACGTATCCCACAACACACAAGGCTCTAACACTTGCAAGCTAATGGTAGTCTTTTGGGTACGCATCTGGGTCATTATATCAACAAAGCGCAAGCAGCACAATGGGACCAGTGCCTTATTGTCTATGGGGTACTTTTAAGCAAATATTTCAGCTGCAGATGGTAAATAGAGCTTCAAAGCAGAACGATATCTAACTGTGAAATAGCTGAGTCAGGTGCATTTAGCAAAGTGCAGCAAGCCAAACACTAATTACAGTGTGGTTGCACCTAGATTAGTGTTACATCTGACATATTTTAAATGTAGGCTTAAATCGGTGCCAAATTAATTCGATGAACCTACATTAGCTTCATCCATAGGCATTTTATTGTGGCTAAAGAAGAAAGTAACGAGAGATACAGAGCGTGTTAGAAGATCTACTTCTCATTTCTGAGAATCAGCACTAAGTTTTCCTGGAGCTCTGACTAAGTGGCTGAAAAGTTTAGTCACTCACAGGTGTTTTGCTGCCATCTGTCAACAGCTGATTATTGCAAACCTGTTTACTCAGTCTAGGACTGTGTGAGAGAACTTGCTATCTTTGCTCAATCTCTTTATACAGATCCTGAGCATCTTCCCCCAGAACCAAAGTGCCCCGGGGCTTTGGGAAATTGCAATCCACATCCCTAGATGAGCTTCACAGCTGGCCCCTACCTCTATGAAGTTCCCGAACTTCAATTCTGGCTCAGAGTCCTGAATTTGGAGACTTAATTATAGCACTGTCATTCAGAGCAAAATCTTCACAGGCTGGGGTATTGCCATTACTTGCCAGATGCATCCACACCCTGGTACTGATTACATGCATTACTGACCTCAGCTGAACCATGAGAACAATAAGGCTAGCCCTGGTCAGGAATCTTCCTGACAAAACCTGGTTTCACTAGAAGGCACAGATCTGAATTAAATGTATTTCAGAGGTGCTTTCAGCGTGCCCTGAGCTCTGGACAAAGCCCCAGCAGGCTCTGGCTGGGCCAGCTTGGCAGGAACCCCCCGCCTCCCACGTGGCTGCTCTCGGTGGATGACCAAGGAGACCGAGTGTCCAAGATCCATGAGGCAATGGAAGAAGCCACACTGCTGGCTGTCTCAAGGCCAGGACCAATACTGAAACTTATTTCTGCTGGAACTGAACCTCAGCATGTGCCAAAGGGCTTTGCCGAGTACGGGAGCAGGTCCAGAGCTGTGGGGTTTGCAGCAGAACTCAGGTCTCCACGTGGCCTCCTGCTGCCTTGGACAGAGTTGGATACCAAATGCCTTTGCTTACACGTGTAGATAGAGAGCACTTGAAAATCTCCCCCCATTAAACTGATAGCCTGGCCAGAAGTAAAGATGCAGCCTACTGCATCTGTGTCACCACTGGATATTTCTAATGTGAACATGATTTTATTAAATACAGCTTACCTACAGGAGTGCCCGTAGCTACTAATAGCACCTTTTATCCACAACCTTTGAACAGTGCACTCAGCCTTTTTCCTCCTAAGCGTGGGCAGCACACGGTTTGTTTCTATCTGATTATGCTGCTTTAAGTAGAGAAATTCTAATCTTACTCAACAAGCATTTTGCAGAGTGGATACGATGATATGCTGGACATCACTCATGTCAGAAGATGCACATACTAACCCTGAAACTTTCCAGGCTTTTGGTTTCTTTGCCTCCTTGAATCACCTTCCTCAACAACAACACTAGGGGAAGTTAGCCGTGAAGGAACAAAACCCAGGAAAATGCTTGACATGAAACTGTCCCGGTGTTAGAAACCAAAGGTTCAGCATCATTGCACCTTCCCAGACAGCGCTGTCCCATTAGTAATGCTTTCATTTGATTAGACTGATCCATTGGCTCCTAGTCCGTATTACTTAACCCTCAAACCATTACGTCCTATTGAAAATAATTGCTAATGACAGTTTCAGGTTTAATATTTAATACAGTGGTTAAATGGAGTTGTACTGTTTGTGGTTACAGTTTCCATTGACTAATAAGCAAGTCCAGAGCAAAATGCATTTTTCTTCAGCTGTTACATTAGCAGAAAACTAAACACCATGTTACTCAAAATAGCCTTAAACGTTTTCAGAAAAACGGCTCCTGAAGCCAAGTCAAATATTACATTGATTTGTGGTTTATTTTTGTTTCTTATTATTACTGAAGGACTGTCTTTTTACTAGCTTTGAGAAACGCTGCAAGGTGGATGGACAGCCTGACAGGCGTTTCTCTGCAAGTCAGGCCAGCCTCCAGGCACCGCCGCCGCACGGGGCAGGGTGCAGAGTCCCGCGGCCCTGCTGCCTGCACCACGGCTCCGCTGACCCTCAGCGGTGCCAGCGCCACCGGCCGTGGGGCTGCGTGCCAGTGATCAGCAGCAGGTCCGAAAAATTTGCGAGGAAAAGGAGCTGAGACCATCCTGGTCTGAAGCTGCTGTACTGTGACATGACTGTCTCAGGGAAGCCTTTGCTTGTTGCTCTGTTTTCTGCACAACAGTGGAAGCGGAAGGTTGTGGAAGCATAGGGCTTGAGCAGCAGTGGGATATCTTAAAGTAATGACAAACATATGGAGCTTTGTCCTGCAAGGGCTCACCCACCTGTACAAATTTTGGGTCAGGTTACCTGGTGTCTCGCCAGTAGCTTCAAAAGAGTTGTATTTATTTACTCTAGCCAAGAATTTGGTGCTCTATTTTTTAATCTGCCCACATCTTTCACCTCCTCCTGTAGCGCTTGTTCTCCCAGGGTTTTTTTTTTGCCATTAACACTCCCAGTTCTGGATGATTATTACATTAACAGGGATTCCAGCTGAGGGTGGGGCTCACTCCCAGCAAATTAGTCAATGTGGAGCTCCACTCCCCCATGGCTTGGTTCCCACTGGTATCTGAGCAAGCTTGTACATACTGCAACCACGGCTGTGATTTACTGGAAAGAGACCCCTCATGTGTCAATCATAAGCTCAGGGGATGAGACAGAAATAACACCCAAGTACCTGAATTACACAAAGAAACTGACATTCGCTAAACACGCTCTGTATTTCACCAGTGTCAGATGCTGCTTCTGGAAACCCTTCCTGCTTGCTCATACAAGCTGAGCTTTTGTGCGGTGTTACCCTGAATGCACAAAAGTCCAAAGGCTGTAGATAAAATCAGAAGCACACTCCAGGGACCTGATCCTTCAAGGAGCTGAGTAACCCCCTAAATGTACTAACTGCCCTTCTCTCTAACCCATTAGGGGTCTTCAAGGTACTCAGACTCAGACCCTGAATTCTCAGAAAAGGGTGTGTCACTACCATCTAGCAGTACTTGGGTTTGATCTTACAAATTCCTCACCGCACTGAGACAGAGAAGACGTGAGAAGGACACGGCAGCGTGCAGCCCCTCAAAGATGAGGCTCCTAATTCCACAGCCCACATTTGAACCTCAGATATAATAAGAAATAACTCACACCGCCTTCAAAGCAACTGGCCCTTATCCAACCTCTACTATAAGAATACATTCAAATGAACTTCCTGAACTAGACGGTCAAGCAAGATTAGCTTCACAGATCCCAAGGTGGGAGAAAAAACCAATTCTGTATCATTGAAGCTTCTGAGGCTACACATTATAACAGAAAGATCGATTGACCAAAAAGGGAAATAAGATTGCTGGGTGGACCCGATGCTTAAAATGGACTTAGCATTGTTTTTGAACTTATTTAGAGGCATGATGGAGAAATATGGCTTTGTTTCCATTTATAAATGTCTAAAATGACAACCTGAATTTAGGACTTGACGAGTGCCAGGCTGACCTAATTGGAAACAGCAGGACCGTATTCTTAGCTGAAACATAGGTACAGCACGGGCAGCTGTCAGGCTATCTGCCGCAGCTGACCACAAAGCTGGCTGGAGAGAACCGAGATGGAGAAATGCATCATCAGGTTCCTTCAGCATTTGTCTGGGCCCTCATTCTCTCATTTATACCTGTACCTACCAGCTATGTCCACAGACTCACATTAGGGTGGCATTTGGGATTTGTTTTGCCCTGATATCAAACAACAAAGAACCCTGCCCAGAATGCTCAAAAAAGAAAACAAAAAGAGGCTTTTGGGACTATTCCTTCAGAATCAAACATGCTTCTTGCAGATTGAGAGTTTAATCAGCAACATCCACTAGATTTCTTTTAATTGGAAATAGAGCTGCGTATTGCTGTGCTTGGGCTAGGAGGAGAAACACAATATGAAAAGCCATCACATTTCGCTTTCACAAGTGTTCAGAGATCAGCTGCAGTTGCCTCCCTGAATTTTGCTGAAGATTGAGGTTTCTCACTACTGTCTGCCCCAGGGTGTGCATCACCCTTAAGGTAGCTCGGTGAGGGGTACAGCTGGGGTTCCAGCTTGTGCTGCCCTGGACCAGCTGCGTGGGATCTGGGCCTTTGGTGACAAGCCCTGCTCCTGCTGGTACCTGTCCTGCTTATTAGCACCTGCAATAACGCATGCGTTTCCATGTCACAGGCCAGCAGCAGCACATACAGGCAGGCCCAGTTTCTCCATGTTTGCTGAAGAGCTTCAGAAAGCCACGTGCAGATACTGACTTGCTACTTAAGAATTCCCCCAAATACAGCCATATAAAATAGAACCATTCAGGAACTGAAATCGTTCGTAAGTATAAATTATATCTTTCATTTTTAACCTATTCACAGAGGGATATGCACCTTGTGCACCATACAAATCCAATTTAAGCTCTCAGAATAGGCTCTAAGTAGGACTTAAGTAGTGCAGAGGCCGTTAGGCTGACCCTCTACACTGGGGTTAATTTCATCCAAAAGCTTTTCCAAGAGATAAGGAAACAATCTTTCACGTACAAAGTGCTTGAGGAAACCAAGAAACAGCAAAAGAATCTGCCTGCTTTGAAAGCTTTGTATCTCACCTCTACACTCAATAGAGAGATGTGTTGTGTTGACGTTCTGTAGATTATACCTTAGCCAAACGGTGAAGTTAAAAGGAAACAGGATCCCTAGACACTGTTTTAGACAACGCATAATATGGCACTATCATTAAACGAAGTTTACAGAAGGGTTCGATTTACATGTCTGCAGAAAATAGAACAGGGCGCAGGATGCTGATTGCAGTGTAAATGTTAACCCAGGGACTGAACGGCACTCGCTGGGGGGCTGGAAAATCTAGTGCAAACAAAACAAAGAGCAGAAGACAGTCTCATTACCCAGAGCAGCCCTGCATCCCAGCAGCAGGCTGGCTTTGGGTGGAAATGGAGCAGCCTTTATTACTGAACAACTCAGTCATGTTACTGAAATGGAGGGCAAGATCAGGATTAATGGGAGATATTCAGCATTTTAAAGACAGCCATGCAACGAGCTCTGTGCTGAAAGAAGTAGAGATGGGTGTAGACATAGCTCAGCTTCTCTGCCGGCTACTTCCAGCAAAGAGTTGGTGGAGTCGAGCAGAAGTTAAAAGAAGGCATGATGCACATCTGTGTCACCACTGCCTCGGGAGTGAAATGGTGTTTTTGTGGAAAAGCCCCACACTGTCATGTAAATCTGGGTCATTACACACGTGTGAGGGTCTATCAGATTCACTTTGGAAAGGTGAGCTTTGACTATGGACGAGTGAATCCACCTCTGTTTTGATTCTGGAGTGGTTTGGCATGGGGGGGTGGAACAGGTGGACAGGAAATCACAACTCGAGACAATTTTCTAGATACACAAGAAGAAGCTACCTTTTGGCAGGAGACAGATGAATTCAGGTGGATATCAATTGCTTATTTCAATGACAAAAACTGCAAGAGGAGCAAAACCTCAGATTAGTACAGGTGACAGGATATGACCAGCGGACCAAGACACCAAGCTTAGATTATTTACAGACCAGGGCTATTTATGGACACCACTGTGTCCTTATTTTCTCTTCCTTCCAAAAACATTTCCAACAAGGCTGCGCGTGAAGGACCACTGTAGAGGTGAATACTGTTTGTGTCTTTAGCTATTCGTAACTTGCTGGTTTTACCCACACACTCAAATAACCCTACAATGACCTCAATTCATGACTAATCTAGGGCTGAATCGAAAGTGGTATCTTAGAGGAGAAAGCTCCACATTGCCCAGAAACAGCGAGTACCAACTTGTGCTCCTCCATTACAGTCAGCAGAGCCAGGGCACTTACATCAACTGTGGCTCTTGTCCCCTATTCATTATATGGAAGTCAGTGGTGCCAGGGTTTGTACTTCACCCAAGGTTTACCAGAACTGGATCTGTTTGCAAGTTCAGACACCGCTCTGAGAGGCTGAATTCAATGCTTGTTTTTATTTTACTGTATAGCCCTGCAAAGATCTGCTGCGAACAGCTTTCCTCCAAGGAGCACTTCTCCACGAGGCCTTTGCGTGGTAGATGTGCCGTGTGGCACGCTGCAGCATCATGTGCAGCAAACACACTGTCATTAACCACCCTTTAGCAGGTAATAGGGTGAAACATGTCAGTGAACCATAAACCCAGGCTGATTTAGAAGATAAATTGTAATGGCCCAGAAGTAGCTGTTACAGTCTTTCCTGTCGATACTTCACCTTTAAAAAATTCCCTAAATACTTATTAATACTGTAAGATGTAATGGCTGTCAATAACATTTATTTTAAATAGTCCCCAAACACATGACATAATCTGCATTTAAGAAGCCCATCTTGCCACTACCCGAAGGAGCCACAAAGGAGCCATTCTGCCACCTCCGGTCCGCTCCCAGGAGCGGTGCTGCTCGCTGCTTCCCCAGGTTGACCCTTCCCCACTACCTGACCCACATCTCACTGAACTTGAAGGCAAGGAGAAGAAATGAGAGGCAGAAACACTGGGTGTAGCTGCGTGACGCATCAGCTCCGGTGGCAAAGCCGGTGTCAGTCGCTCCTGCTCCCTCCCTGACGCTCACCCCACACAAACAAGGATGATTTCTGAGGGGGCATCGTTTGGGTTCAACGCACCATGAAATGGGGTGGGAACGAAGGGCAAGGGCAAGGCATGGCGGGACAGGGTAGAGACACCTGGCAGCAGTTCCTTGGACCAGGAACGAGGTACGTTGCTGCATCCGCAGGACAGCTGCAAGCCTGAATGGAGGCTCTGCCCTTTCTCCGTCCCGCCTCTGAGATCACGGTTTGGTGTTTTAAATAACAGTATCTCAGTCCTGCCACACACATCTCCTGCTTGGCATGCTGACAGCTGACTGATCTGGGCACGTACGCAACCCAGCGGGCATTACCACTGCTGCAGCTTACTGCTGCTGAGGAGGGTGAACGAGTGGCAAACACTGCGATTACGTAAAATAAGGGTAATGATAATTATGGGATAGCTTCAAGAGGGAGGCAGCAGGAATAATTTTTCACATCATAAGTACTAACTGTCAGTGTTAATTATCCGTATTTATGACTGCCACTTTGTGGATTAGCCAAGTAAGCGCTGCGTGATGAACTAGGGCATCGCCACCGGAACTGAAATCACGCTCCTCGGGGCGCTGGTGGAGCCACAGCATAATCCCAAGTGTCTTTCAGGTGTCATCCACCTCCTCTGCCTCTCTGGCAAAGCAATACACTGCAGTTTTGGGTGTCAACTGCACTGAGCAGAGAGTATCATGACTAGGCCATGCACTTTTCAGGTTTCACTCAAGCAGAACCAAACGCACCACAGTCTCCAAGGAAGACTCAGACCTCTTCACTCAGAGAGTGCTGAGGTCCTGGCACAGGCTGCCCAGAGAAGCTGTGGCTGCCCCATCCCTGGAGGTGTTCAGAGCCTGAGTGGGTGAAGCCCTGGGCAACCTGATCTAGCAGGTGGCATCCCTACCCATGGCAGGGGGTTTGGAACCAGGGGATTTTAAGGCCCCTTCCAACTTGAGCCATTCTATGATACGATATGATGTGATAAAGGGAGGATCCTACGTCTGTGGCAAATTTTGGACCTATAAATAAATGTTACACACAAAAGAAGTCATACTTCTAATCCTTCTGCTGGGAATAAAGACAGCCATGGAAGGTGTTACAAGACAGAAGCAGGAGACACCAAGGTGTTATTAGGGGAGGAGGGGAGAGCGGTTTTGGCCGCAGCCAGCAGCTGCAGCCCCAGAGAGCTCCAGCCATCTCCAGGACCCGTTTGGGCACAGCCCCACCCAGGGATGGGCATCCTTGGATGCCATCTACTGGTACGCCGTCTGCTCACTTTGCACAGGTAGCCGTGCTGGTCTCCTGCCGCCCTCCTGGGTGCGAAGCCCACGGGAAGGGGCTTTCTGAGGTACTAACTCCTACGCACACGACTGAAGATGAAGCTTGTGAGACAATCTGTGCAACCAACTGTATTCACATGCATGCTTACAGACCAAAGCCTGTATGTGTTCCTCCTCTCCAGACCAAGCCTACAGAAGTGGACTCAGGCCAGCCCTGAGCCCCCCCCCCAACCCCCGGCAGTGCCAAAGCTCACAGCCGAGGGCCTGAGGGTGCAACCTTGTTTGTGACATCTCTGAGCCGCTCAGGGTGTCAGAAATGGCTATTCCCCAAACAGTTCTTGAGAAACAAAAGATAAGAGAAAGAGCAGTGCCAAGAACTAATGCTCTCCCAAACCATTCGACAATAACGTTTTTAACATCACAAGTAAAGGCTGTATTTTCTATTTCATCTTCCTAAGTATTTTAAGTAACAGCAGGGATGCACGTGGTCCAGCTCTGCGGTAACTGTGCATTACTAGTGATAGCTCGATAAAGACCAGACACGCTGAATGGAAGCATTTCAAAGTATCTCTTAAAATATCCGAGTCACCCTGGCAAAGCACCGTTTGTAGGCAGAGGCACTATCTTTCATTACCCGGACTGTATCAGCCTGAAGAAACTTGGGGGCATAACGGGGACCTTGGTGAAGCAGCAGCAGAGCCTTCCCTCAAGAATAGCATGAGGTTGTTCATCTCCACTGCACCTGATGGAATATGATGAAGTTACGCCTCTTCCAGGGTAGGCAGCAATAACTGTTAGCTTTAAAGATGCCCGCTAAAGTGGCACTGATTGTAAGCTTGCCATATAACAAAGGTTATACTTAAGAAGCTAGACAACACTTCCTCCCTCCTCTAGGTTTGAAAACTCTGTTACTTTAATGAGCTAATTAATCATGTATTATCCTGAGACTGCTGTTTTTCTTATAAATCTTTGAAATTAACAATGTGTTGTGACTCACACTCCTGCAATTACAAATGTATTGCTTGGACTGTTGTGTCAGTGTCTGCGCATCAAGGCACTGCTGGGAGCGAGAATGCACTTCTGAAAGAGTTAAATAAGGCAGGGTCAATTATCACTGGAATGTTAACCAGAACTCTCTAGGGCAGGATAAATCAATAGTAAATACAATCTTACTAAGAAAGTGTGTGTAATTTTCAGTTCAGAGTACTGGAGAGCATGCTGCTCTGTGAAATTAAGTAAGAACTGTAATAATATCACACCATGCTGTAGAAATAGCAGTAGGTGAAGTTTCCTCCATGAACTCAAGACGTGATGCAATGGCAGCTTGTTTGGATAATTGTATATTTTGCTAGAATCAAAAATAAAGGTTTTAATGTATTATTAAATTCCTTGCTCGGAGGCAGGCATTCACACACCTACAATTATTTTAATTGCATGTTCCAGATTTTTTTGTTTTTCAGAATTTTATGACAGAAGCTGAAGTTAAAATGAATACCTTGCAACATACTTTCCTGTGTTTCAGTAACGTTTTTCTCTCTGGGTAATGGAGTGGTTTGTTCCGTGTGTTATATTTTTAGTTTTATGGAAAGGTTTTGGAAAAAAATGTGCCAAACAAAATACGTGTAGTAACCAATATACAAACTACTCTAAATTAAAGTCTGGAGAGCAGAAAAGAACATGTTTGGAAGCTGAAGACTGCACTACAGCCCAGGAAAAGGTGACAGTGGGTGCATGCACTGCCTAGAACCATGCAAAAACTACTAATTTTTACTGCAACCTTTAGAGTTCCTATGAAATTCTTGCACAGCCATAGGGAGCAGATAGGCTTTCTAGAACGTGAACTGCATCTTCGGAAAAATAAAATATCATCTTTCTGTTTGAAAGAATGGCCTTGGGTTTGTCTGAGGAATTCCATGGAAGAGCAAAACAACACCGAGAAATGATGCTCTTGTGGTTAAACTGCGAGCAGAGGGGTTGGCTGCATAAACTAGGTACCTCACGGCAGACCAAAATGGATTTAAGCATGCTGCTACTCTGCAGCAACTTTTCATACATACTCCTGGTCAGTGTGATGTAGCTTAGCTGACTGTCACAGCAGGATGGGCACGGGAAGGAGAAAATCCTTCTTGGTTACCAAACAGGGCTCCTGTGTGATTACATGGAGCATGGGACACGCTACACACATCCCACCTGAGCTCCTGGGAAGGTCTGGTGGAGCCTCACGCTGTGACTTGGCCTCAGCTCTTCATTCTGCCACTGAATTCTGCAGCCTGGAGATAACCACTAATATCCCCCGTGCCTCTTCTCCCTCTCTGGAACGAGCATAACTAGGTTTCTCACGGAAGCTCACCTCGGTGTTGTCCTGCTTTGCTACCGCTCGGCATCCCTAGGAAATGGATGCAGTTCTGCTGTCACCTGGCAGGACCACAGCACTGCCGCCCCAGCGCCCAGCACCAACCCAGCGGTGCTGCTCTCTGCTCCTTCCACATCCACTGCTGGATCTCACAGACTGACATTATCCAGGATCTCACAAACTGCCAGCATCTTTCATCTCCTCTCCATCCCCAGATCACAAGAACTACCAAGCCCAGTGCAATTTCACTGCTGCTGCTGCTATTTCTCCTGATTTATAGCAAACTAAGTGGAACGGGACCCGGGTCAGGCTCTGGGGAGGTCACACGTATCGCCCTTTGCCACCCCTTCCCCCTGAGGCAGGAGGCTGAATAGCAAGTGCACGTTCTCGTGGCAAAGGCACCTCCTCTAAGAAAAAAATATTCATAGATACCCAAATCTTGAATTTCATTAAGCTTAATGCATTTGCAGCCAATTGAATTTGATAGAAAGCCTTTCCCAGGTAGTACTTAAACTCATCAAGAACCCTAATCAATGGCTGGTAGTTAAATGCGTTCTTAACTTTTTATGTGCATTGTCCTTGTGCCATGTGCTGTGATGTCTTTATAACAGGATCATTAGGGAAAATCACAAAGATTAATAAAAATATAAGGTGAATTGGACACAAGGGGTTCCATTAAATAGAAGAGGATTACAGAGAAATGAGGCTCTGCGGTATTTTGAGCTGTAATATTTTAAGTTTTTTTTTTTTTTTTTTTTTTTTTTTTTTTTTTTTGCTATGCTCTATTGTTTGTTGCCTTTTTCTTAGTTTTTCCTTTCACAGTTGTACTGAGTTGGTGTAAAACAGGTTGGTCCCCGGGCAAGCCTAGAGCTAGGAGGAGAAAAAAAGGTCATGTTCCCAAACTTTCACGCTTCTATTCTTCCTCCTGGAAAGAATATGAAAACCAGGACTTAAAATAAAAGGCAGCAATTAGAAACAACCCCTTGCACTGTTTTTATCCAAAGGCAGAACTTACAGCTGCAAAATCCCATTGATCCACCGATATGCCTCTCAGAGAGGAGCAGGAGAGGAGGCTCCATTTATTTCAGGCAATTAGCTTTATTTAAAAGCAACCTATCCAGCTCCAGGCTCAGCTCCTCGGGCTGCCCATGCCCGCTGCAGGACGAGGAAGCTCACCCAGGCACTAGGTGCCAGCTGCCCCTCTGGCAGCCCCAGCAGCTCTCCTGGGCACACGGAGCCTTTTGGAGCAGCCTGGGGCAAGGCACTGCATCTCCCCGTGCCTCAGTTTCTCTGTGTACAAGCAGGAATGATGGCTTTGTCTTCTACCTTTTGTCTTTATCCGACACGCTACTACATATCACGTCTCCTGACACATATTATAACACAGCACCTCACGCAACGAGGCCAGAATTAGTATTCCTCTGTAAATATCCACGTGGTACAGTACTAATAACTTAGCATAGGAGGTCAAGTGTGGCAACCTAGCTGTGACTTGCGCCTTATTGTGGGGTAGAAATTTAAGAAATAACTCTTTCAGCACTGTCATAAACTTTGCTTTTAATTTTCTCTGTTTTTCACAGAAAATCCTCTACTCCATCTCTGTTTTAGCAAAGTCTTAGCTAGTCTGTTCTAGTTCTGCTGACCTGGGAGCAGCTTCAGCGGTCTTTAAGGCACCCAATATTAACATGAAAGACTGTAATCACATCTTCACAGCTGTTAGAGCCCGCAGTGTCACTGGGAGTTTGCATGGCTAAAACAGAATTTGCTGTATAATCCATGCACTGTGCTGTTCATGCATGGTAATTATGTCTAACAAAATCCATAAGGAACGAAGCAACTACATACAGTCTGCTTTTGAAATCGGAAGGGAAAGACTTTTATTTCTGCTATCCAAAGAAACCACCTTGAAAGAAAATCGCTTCCTACTTCTTTGATGACCAACAAACGGGGCCGTCATCAGCAGCCCTGAATTTCATAATGCATTTTTCTGAGCATCTCTGTTATTTAGGA
Source organism: Heteronetta atricapilla (assembly GCA_011075105.1). NCBI lineage: Eukaryota > Metazoa > Chordata > Aves > Anseriformes > Anatidae > Heteronetta > Heteronetta atricapilla. The sequence goes on from CM021741.1 coordinate 6,408,046, forward strand.
TCGTCAGCGATTAATCTCTTCCAGACAGAGATACAAAGTTCTCGGTTACCACTATTTTCTCTAAAGGGTGAATCTTTGACTAAACTCCTAACATGACTAACATGAACATATGCTGGGAAGAAGATGGTATAGAGACGGCAAAGCACAGAACAAATCCCATTGCTTGCTGCCAGCATCCTGGCACTAGTGCACGTCCCCTCCCTAGCAATCTGTATGTCACAGAAGATCTTGTACCCATGCAGAGAAAGATACATAACCAGCTTTCCCGTTTGACATAACTTATGAAATATTTCTCCATGGAAAATTTAGGCAAAACAAAACTGTCACTGTTATAGTTCCTCTCCCTTCCCCCTCCCTGTTCAGTACTTCATGGGAGTTGTAATTTGGGTGCCTAATTTAGTTCTATGGTCTGTATCTCTTAGGATGTATTGCTTCTGAGACACTAAGAGCTGTGAAAAACATGTCCTGCCACAGCGGGCGCAACCTGAGCACAGCCTCAGCCTGCAGAAGACAATGGAAGCAAGAAATAAGTGAAAGAAGTTTCCACTAAGCGCTGAGAGTAGGCTTATAGAATAAAAATATAATGGAGAAGAAGAAGAAGGGGACAAAATTTGGTGCCCCTAGCCTCCACAACAAAAGGAAAATATGCAGATTTCAGCAGGAAAAAAGTAATATATATATATGTCACTACCAATACAAGTTTAACATTATTAAAACAACAACAACAACAACAAAACATAGAAAACTTTGGACCAGCTTTGCCACAAATCATCTCTGACTAAATTTAGGCCTGACACATGGAAAATGTTGTTATTCTTCTTATGTTGTTCATAAGAAGAACTTTATTTTTAGGATCTACATGAACTAACTCATCTTGATATCTCCCTTTATTTACTTCTCCCCTTCCGGGCTGTGCTTTGCTCCCCAGTGCTGTAACTGCCCACCTAAACACCACGGTCTCGTGGAGGGGGCGCGGTACGGGGCGAGGGGAAGGAATGGCCGCCGGCAGAGAAGTGGAGCATTCAGCGGGCGACAGCCTGGTGCTCCTGCTTTTGAGGCCGCTCCTGGGACTCCGGCATTGCCCAACAGGAATATTTCTGCCTTGTTTAACACAGTGAAAAAACATCAGTCGACACCCTAATGTTAAGAGTGGTGGATGCAAGTATGACCGATAAACAAACACGTCTTTGTTTTAATAGCGGGGAGTGACTTATCATAGTTAATTATAGGAATTTACAGCTATTTATGTGAACTCAAGAAAGCAGAAAACATTCATTTGTTGGTAGTGTAACTGCTGGGTGGAGGCAGCCCAGATGCATGGAGATGAATGCTAGACTGTATCTTGTTTGTCTTGTTATGCACAACTTTACTATGTAAATTTGAACTTCAGTGAGTAGCTACTTGGCACATTAGAATGTATAATTATAGACACAAAAAAACCATGGAAAGTGACATTTAAACATTGTTTCTTTGTCACATATCAGTTATATATAGAAAAAACATATTTACTTTAATCCGCAGTAGACACTTGGTCTCGCACCTGCTGCTCACACGCAAAATATGTCATTATCACTCAGCGTCCATCCCCTTACACACAAAAAACAAAGTCACTTTGGCTCAGTTTTGTGTGTCTCATTTCAAGCCTCAGAGGAGCTGCACTTACAGAGGAATGTTAAGCAGAAAACAAAACCAAAATAGCGCAACATCAACTACAGTTCATGTACAGGGAAAAAAAACACGCTGCTCTTGTGTGCATTCAATAATTATCCCCAAACAATTGTGCTACGATGGCATGAACTCCTGACACATTTTCCCCCACTTTTCAAAGACTGAGCAGTGCTACCGATAAACCACTGTCATCATTAACAGGCAGAAAGTGCTTGGCCAACTGCACAGAGCTGACAGAGCCAAAGACAATATGGCACCCTGCACACTGCTGGTATATCACACTGCTTCATGCTCTACATATTTCTCAGGTTTTTCTTCTGGACAGGAGTTATTGTGAACAAGCATTTTAAATATACAAACCACCAGTTTCTAATGAGGACCAGAAGTATTGCTAAGGAGGACCTAAAAGCATTCTTGGCTGTGTAGAAGGACAAGTTTCAACTGGCAATAATCTACATCTGAATCTCTTAGACATACAAACAATCCTCTAGTACTGCAGTGGCTACTGGCATCATACTTGTCAATGGTTTATCTGTGGAAGAGCTCATGGAAGAAAGGAAATGAATCTTTGGACAGAGTGAGGACCAACGCAGAGAGACATGAAGGAAGGGGCTGAAGCAGCTGACCTCCCTGACTTAGCATCTACCTAAGCTCTTCCTTTGCACAGCGCAGTGACATGCGGCTCTGACAGCTCACAGACATGGGGCTGTCTGTGCCCACACTGGGCTATTTTTGAACTCAGACTCTCAGCAGGGCTTGCTGGAAGTAGATGGGATGGTGAGGAACAGCGTTGGAGCCAGCTTCGTCCCTGCTGCTGACACAGAACTGCCCCCCTGACTTGCCCAGGTTTACACCCGGGCAAAAGAGCCAAAACAGAATTTGGAGGGAGGCACTGGATCACCTCTTCCCGTAGAAACGACACTCACGTTGGACTGGATCTCAGACCAGATCTCAGAAAGTTTACTTTCTGTTAAGCGCAGGGACCCAGGAGTTAGGATGCTGCAATCTATTGTAGTTTGGATTTAAACTTCCAAGCAACTTTTCTCCTAAGCTCAGGTTTCTCCAGACAAATAGTTACTATGTAAAACTAAAGAAGAAAAACGTTTTTACATGTTGTCCCACAGAACACAGGACATGCCTATAAATTCCTCAAACTATAGACACAGCATCCCCTGTGACAGGGCAAAACAAAGCCATCTCCAGCGTGCACAGGCAAACTGTGCGACTGTCACACAGCAACAGCATGGCAAAGCTAAAACCTGTGTTTAGTCAGAACTACAGCAGGGGACTTACCGAGTGCTATGCTAGTGCTGAGGAACTGAACAAGACAACCAACTTCCCATCACTGCCTGTACCTTTATCTCATTCTCCTTTTTTAAAGAACCAAAGACAGGTAGTTAATTTTTTGATATCCTGTGTTGTTCTCTTGTTTAACTACATTGCAGTAGTTGCTATCCTACACCTCAAACCTGCATGTCGAGTATTTCAGAAGGAAAAGTGAGCAGCATCCTTTGGGCTATGTTCCTGCATTTTTGATCCGCTGTTTGCTTTGCGACGGTAATGATTATTTGTAGCTAAAGAGATCAATGGAAGTTCTAAACATATTCCTGCGACATCCGCTGTACAGCCTGCATTCAGTCACAAACAAAAATAACCACACCGCGTGTGGGTGTCTAAACAGGTAACGCAAATACGCTAAGCATAACAGACCCGAGGACATACCACAAGGAATACCAATTCATCTTAAAATGTCCTATGGCATCGCTACACCAAGTGTAACAAAAATAAGGGAGCAGAATGAAAAGGTTGCAGAACTGCCTGTAAACAATGCTACCTGATGGGATGGCTTATGCGGCCTCCTGAAATGGCAAGTGAAGCAAACTGCATAACCCATAATTAATGTGTCTAAAACTGGGCAGAAAAAAAAGGCTAAAAGAAAAGAAACAAAAGCACCTCCTGCAGTTGCAGGGAAGGAGAAGAATGGAGTGAAGGGAGAAAGGAGAAATTACAAGTATTCTTAGAGATTTTATATTTAAGAAAGGAGTATTATAAAACACCACAGACATCCACAAAGTCTGATTCATTCTACAATAGCATTGTACTTCACACAGGGAGCTTAAACTTTTGTGCTGACTTTTCCCATTTCTGATTTCTCCATGTGCTTCATTTCCCATCCACTGATTCCCTTCGAGCCATCCTCACGCACCCCTCCTACCTTAACAAACCTCCACCAACTGTACTGTTACGCAGGTCACTTCCACTTCAGTTCATGAACAAAAATCACATCTGATCTTTTTAGATCTTTCCTGTATAAAATAATTCTTATTCCAGAAGGTTTTCTACTGGTCTGGCTAGGTTTTTGTTTTCTCTCTTTCTTTCCCAGGGCAAAAATTATAATTCAGCCTGATACTATTCAGTTCTTCTTTAGCAAGTGCTAAACAGCCAGAAATACAGTGGCTACTGGCTGAACTTCAAAAGCCTGGAGTGTAGTCCCAGCATGGAGGCTGCACATACACGTTAGAGAGAGTTGAATGCATTATACATTTGTCTGACTTGAGTATTCACAGCTGAGGAAATCATGTTGATTGGTTCTGGGTCTTTTGTGAGCTCTGACAGATCCTGACCCATATTTGTCATCCTAATCATTTTATTCCTGGCTTGTTATAACCATAAAGGCAACTTTATTTTCACTCCTTACCTGCTCACTGGGAGGCAGGAGACTGGTTTATTAAGAAAGAAGTAGGCATTAATCAAGTTACCCATATGACAGGGACAGGGCTTTGTCTATCCAGCATTTCACAGGTTGGCCTAAGCCCACGTTTGAGCTCTAAAATATCCAGTGTCCAAATACAAGTTCAGCTCAACCTCCGTGTGTAAAGGAAAAGCACAAGAAAGCTTCACCTTTTACCTCACAGCTGGCCAAAACAAGTGACTACATGCAGCATTAACGGGCCAGGCTGCTTAAGGACCTGCAGACAGATTCTGCTATCATCTCTCTGAGTCGCCTACTAGTCTCATGCTGCCCCCAGCATGTTGGCCGGTGAGTGCACGCAGATGAAAGACTTTCCCCATTCTCCTGCCACCGCCTGCTTACCTGCTGCAGAAGCAGGGACATGGGTGAAGCTGAGGTGATGGGACTCCCCTGTACCCACACAGCTCCTGACTACAAGCTTCCTGCAGCCACGGCTCAGTATTTTCCTGCAGAGAATAATTTGACAGAATCATAGGTTGCCTTTCATATTTTCCTGATACGCATACACAAATCTGAAACTTCCCTTCAGTGGATAAGCCAAGTTGTTTGTTTTTGTAATGTTATCCTGCCTGTGCAAGCGTACTATGCTTTAAGAGGTGAGTCCCCTTTCAGTTCACCCCCAGACTGTGATGTTTTTTTCTCAATGTAACTTGAGACAACTTGTCCTGCTCATTTTCTGATGGTGTCCAGATTGCTCCTCTCCCAAGAATGGGGCACTTGACGATTTCTGACACTCTGAGTCAGAAACAACTAAACCGCTTGACAGAATTTGACTTTGAACAACAAGGATGGGAATTGGTTACGGCTAAGCAAAGCTGTCAGGCTGCAATTTACTAAGAAAGAGTCATCTACATCACCTAGCTTCTTACAGTGTTGTGAAATTTGCAGACATGTTACCAGTGAGCATGTATCGATTACCATTCCTTAAACATGGCAGAGAGGATTTCCCTACTGAATGGCAAAATTCTGTGAAAGTTGAAACAGATTTAATTGAATGTAGGTATGTTATTGGTAATTTTATTCAGAATTCCCATATGAGACAAATCACACCCATCATAAAGAAGTACAGCTCCTGGTACGGGGTCCAAAACTGTATATAAAATGAAAGGCATTGGAAAAATACAGAGCAGGGTAGGGGACAAGGAAAACTTAATTGCCCTTGAGTATTGCAAGGACATAAAAAAAAACCTTCTTACATAACTTAAGCCATTTAAAAATTGGGTGTCTAGACTCATTTTCCATATGCAGAGAAAGCCATTTTAGCCAACTATTTAATGATGGAATGAACTGTCCAATGAAGGCAAACATAAGGGACAAATTTAAATATATCTCCTAAAATAAAGTGAGATGGTTCTACTCTGCAGCATAAGAGTCCATCCTGAGGTACTTCCTCTTTTCCTCTCTTCCTACAAAATATTTCAGAAGAATTTAGTAAAGAGTTTTGGAACCACAGGTATAGGAATTAGGAAACCAATATATGCAGGTCTCATCTGTGATACAATGGTTTAGGTGTTTTGACAATACATATCCAGCAACCTGAAGCACAACTATTTAGAAAGCAACAAACAGTTCCTGATTTTGCAAAGGTCTTCAAATGTGTGGAATATACTACACTGAACTTGAAGGAAGACAGCAAATTCTAGAGGCCATCTAATACAAGTCATTGACTCAGCATGAGAAATGATAGTTATCAGTGTTAACAGAAGACGCACACACACATTTACAAGTGAGCACAGCCTGGAACATCTACAAACTAATATTAGGGCTGAAAACACTATTCCAAAGAAAGACACAAGCTATTAACTCAAATCCTGATTCAGCTGACAACCACTGAATTTCCAGTTGTTGAAATGCTATGTTCAATGTGAGAGAGAGGAGAGATGCACAATGTGAAGCTACATTTGTGACCAAAGCAAATCCTCTGACTGCTTACCAGTGGTGTAAAGCAGCGTGCAGGGCTGCACCGACTTCCCTCTGCGTGGAGTAATATCACATGACAGAACCTCTACCGCACGGAGTGGCAAGCTGGGGAAAATAGATAAGGAAAGCATTGGTATTGAAATACACAAAGAACTGCAGATACTCTTTATTGTGTAATGCATTAAATTATAACGGATGGTGTAAGTAATTTGTAAGCGCCACTCAAGTATATGAAAAAGCTCTCAAAGGAAAAAGTTTGCAGAATTCATGAAACCTTTCTTCCCCCAGTTTCTGAATCCCCCCTTTTGAGATATCCTCAGGGTACAGACGGGAACATGTAGATTTTTAAGTTGGAGTATGTACATTTTACAAGCCCAATAAATCACACAGCATGCTACAAAATTCAAACATCAAAATGGCAGAAAACAAAGACGAGATTCAAACTGACACTGAAGATGTAGCCCATTTTTTTTTCCAGTTCACCAAAGAAGAGCTCCCTTTGCTTCACAGCAAGTGGAATGGTGCCTGGAATCGTGCTTTTGCATCTGCTTTCTCATGTTGAGTGATGCACCAACTCTGCACATCACCCAGCACCACAGATGCCTAGGAAAACATGATGCGTGTGACTTCTTGAGAATTACATGCCAAATAGACTTCATTAAATACCTGTAGCCAGAGATTAGTAACACCCGTTACGAACAGATATCCTTTCCTGTTCCTTTACTGGATAGCCAATGTCCATACCCGATTTCCTCAGAAAACTAAGAAATTCCATAGTAATTTGATCACGTATTGAATTGCTGAATTGCCCCAAAGAAACACACTTCTTATTCCTAACGAATTGCACACATTAAGGTGTCCAAATAACTATAATTCCCAATACATTATTCACCTTTTTCATTCACTTTTGAAGCTGGAGATACATACATCATGGGAGGATCATTTTGTACTCATATGCCGGCACATCCCTTCAGTAAGGGCCTAACACATATTTGCAGCTTGCAAATAATCATCTCTAAAATATAAATTCAAAACATTTACTATGCTGTAGGAAATGCTAAAGCAACCTCATCTTACCTGCTCTTGCCAGTCGCAGTGAACAACCCCTCTGAACGCCCAACTCCTTTTCCTCCTTTGCCTGAGGAATGCACTTTTGTTAACAACCATTCCTTAGCATCTTCTCTTTGGTAAGCTCCCGAAGCCTGAGCACTTACACCTGACAACTTAGCAGACAGGTCTTAAATGATCAGAAGATCAGAAACAGGACCTGCTAGACCTCCACAAATGTTTGTGTTTATTCCTCATATAGGTGCTCAGCAGAGACATCCATGTTTCGAGCAATGGGCTTCAGAAGACATGGGTACTGGCACTCAGTCTGCTCAGGCAAAGGGCTGTTAGCTACGACACAGGCTCCTAAGTAGGAGCTGGTTTCCAAAGCTTTCAGCCCCTGTAAACAGCTTTGTGTTAGCAGCTCCCGATGAGCAGTCAGAACCCGTGCACCAGTTGTATTCACAGCAGCAGCTTCTGTCAGAATCCCTGGCTTGGTGTGACTGCACCACAGCTGACAGGTGGAAGGTCCACTCCATCTCAAAACCACCTAACAACTCAGCTGTTTGAAAACTTGGATGTTGAAGGATTAAATTTGTACTGAAAGAGGAGCCTATTATCCCATATATCATGCTGGGAACTGTAAATAACACACCAGGATGTGAGCTGAAGCAGCTGCCTGGTGGACCTTCAGGCCATCGTCTGGCATCCGCCTTGGTGGTCCACAGGTCTGGTCTGGGTGGGATGTCAACCTCTGGCACAGGGTGGGCAGCTGGGGAGCCTGAAACTGGAGACAGTGAGATCTCAGAGGGTCGTGTCAGCTCTCTTGAAGTAGGTGCTGTGTAGTCCTTATGACTTTGGGGTTTTTAGCTCAATTGAAAGTAGCAAAGCTGACCCAAAAAAAGCCTGTGAGTTCCCAGTCCTGCTCCCCATGCTGTTTATGTCAAGTTCAGAGTTACCAGGTGTGTAAGTGATGGGAGCCCACAGGCAGTTTTTGCTTGCTTGGCCAGCATCTGACTTTAGCATTCATTGACCTTGACAGCAATACACAGAAACTATTTTCACTTGGATGAACTATTCTTGAATAATTTCACCAAATATTTTAAGATCCAAGACACTTACTTTGAAATACTAACCTTTACCTGTCCTCCTTTTATCTTCACAAACCAGTAAGAGGAATCCTGCCAAGGCAGTAACCTGTTTGGCTCATGATGAGTTCCTCTATAGGTTCCTTATAATATTTCAGCACACCGCAGGCCTCTCGCTAATCACTGAGGTGAACGTGCTTGACTGACTGCCTGGAGTGAGCTTCAGGAGGACTCGAACCCTCCAGAGGACAAATTTATAAAAAGAACACGGGCACCTATGGCCAAATCACTTCAGCATGAGGGAGAAACATTTTATGTTGTTGTAGTCAGTTTCTTTTGAAGTTGTAACCTCTCCAAAGTAAGAAACTAAAAGCCGTATCTTTCATGTTTTTTGCATTTTTCCCCATATTATTCTGCCTAGTAACTGCCTTGATGTCTCCTTTAACTGTCTTGGATGCATTTGATTTCCATGCGCTGCTTTTTTCTGAACTTCATTTTGATCAGATATTTCTCCCTTGTCCAACATACTTTTTTTTTTTTCACTCCCACCCGCTACTGAATTTCTTCTCAGATTCTGCATAAGGCCTGGACGCTCTGCTGGACAACCATGACAACAAACATCCCCATTTGGAGCTTGGATTCCCATTTTAACATCCTCTTGCATAAAATGCTCAATGCCACCGTATTTACCTATTTTTCATGGCAAGATTATGAACACAACTTTGCCAAAACAATTACCAACCCCTAAAACTTAGCTTCATTTTTCTATTGCTCTCCAGTTGCATGAGTTTGGGTGTTCTTCTTGCCCACTGAGCAGGACTGCTGGCAAGAAACAGGCAACCACAGAGAGTGAATGCTATGTATACCACACTCAGCCCATGACGTAACTCTCCAACTTAAGTAAACTGCACAGCTCACATTTTCAGTGCGGAATAATGAACCTCCAAGTATAGACTTCTGAATACACTATAGAAAGGCAGGAAAATTAAGCAAGAAACCTGTTCTGCCCACAGTCACCAGGACATTATTGCTGCTGCTTTTGATGTCAGAAGGACCATTCACAGCTTTTTACTGTGCCACACAACCTAATTACAGAAAAAAAATGGTATGAAGGATGCCTGAAATACAACCCCTTTGAAACTCCCAAAGGCAGTTTTTAAAACAGTAGGAAAAAAAAAATCCTCTGGTGGTCCTCAGTCACCTATGAAGATGACGACTATCCAGAACTATATAGCAAAGAAACAAAACAGCATCAAATTGGATCAAATTTGGAGTTATATCATCAGTTACTGTCTTAATCCATCCCCTAAATGTCCGGTCACAGGAGCACACATTCCTATCACTACTTTGCACTTTATGTTCTGGCATTAACTATCTTAATTAGGATAAACTGTTTTATTTTTAATCCCCACCCTCCCCAGCCCCCCAAAAGAGAAAACCTTACAGCAAATAGAAAAACAACAACCTTTGGTCTCATTTTCATTCATCCACCAGCCTCTTTGGTTCTGCATTTGGTGTACAGGCAACAAGGCCAAGTTCCCAAAAGAACAAATATTGTCCTTGACTCATAGTTGAGTTAGTGTGGCAGGAGCCAAAATCAGGCTCCAAATGTTTTATTTAGAGTTTTCCCCTCTGCTTTGTGTCTAAGCTACAACAAATTCATCGTGAGTATTCATAGTCCCTGCTTCAAACATGCTGGACCAGCAAGGTGTGGTGGTTACACCACTGGGCTTCACACAAGTGCTGGTGAGTGTAATTCACACTGGATAACAGAAGGCAGTGTTAGAAAATATGCCATAGCCCAGTGACTGGGAGATGCAATTACAAGACTGCTTCGAACGTAAAATATTCTCCATTTTGATCACACAGCTTGCCATACAGTTTCTTTGAGAAAACAAGACACTAGAAGAAAGCCTTAAAGCTTTTTATACTTCCGTGGATGCCCAAACTTGCATTATTTTGCCCAGGCTGAGCTGTTGTTCGCAGGCCTTTCTGGTAGGTGTTCTCACCCACCAGGCCCTCTCACCATTTAAACACCTAAGAAAGCCCCATCCCATAGAAAATGGCATACTGTGCAAGCAGTCAGGCCTATTAGGAAGAAATTCACCAGAAGTGACTGCCTTGTTTGGTTTTATTGCTCAAACTGAGTCACATAACAAACTTTCTAGTCAGATTTCAAACAAAACACAATTCAAGGCTGCCCGAGACAAGAGCTTTCATTCTTTCTGTTCAAAAGACAGGACTGATTTACCAGCAACCAGACAGCAATCCTTATACATGCAAGCACTTGTTCACAAGCTCTCCCATTAAGAGTCTGGTCCCATTAAGACTAATCACACAAGCCTTTGCCATATGAATGAAGTAAAAGATCAAAACTCAATCCAAAATCTGTATTTGTGTACAGTTGATGTCAAGTATCTTAAAATTTCCACTTTGGGTCTAGGATTGTGTTTAAAGTAACTTTCACTCAATTGATAGAAATGGCTAACACCCAGCATATGAATATTTCTTCACACAAAGCCACTGAATATTTCAGGCTTCCAACGGAGAGATTTGACAAAAGCTGGAGCAGAATCTTGGAAACTCTGGAAATCCCCCTTGGTACAAGCACATATGGTACTTTTGCCTTTTATTAGCCTACAGTAGCAATATATAAATTCATAAACAATAATTTCTCAGCCCACCATAAAACTGATGACTGAAACTAAGTAAGACCCACACAAGTAACTGGGCTCCTGCATTGCTTTTACACAAATTTGCCAGCCAGCTTTGAATACTCGCAAGGCCCACAACAAACCTCACTCTCAGGAACACCTCTAATTTCCTTTTTGCTGTATTTAATTTAACAGAAGTTAAGAGAGATTTAAACATTATTTTTGGCTACAGACATTGTAATGTATTTAAAAAATGAGTAGTAACAAGACTAAACTTTAGAAAGGTATTATAATTAAGACAGTGCCTAAGGCCTTCATCACCAGTAGACTCTACCTGTGCAAATCTTGACTGACATCTGTCCACTTAACAAGCCTTTTAAACAAAACTATTCTTATTCCCAAGCAACAGTTATTCAGACAAAGCTACTGGGTTTTAATTTCACACCCTACCTTAATAAGAAATTAAAGCACAGACAACACTTGGTCGCGCTGGGGCTGCTCAGGGCCTGCACTCTCTGGGCCTGCAAACAAAGGGCTCTGGATCTGGCCCAATATTTGCAGAAAGCCAGTTTAAGCTCTCTGAAGTACTCGTGGATAGAAATTGCTAAGCTCTACTGGAGAAACAATCCCTTCAGGCTGGTCTCCTGCCCTGCAGCCCAGGTGCTGCTCTGCTCAGGGCTTGCAGGTGCTCATGAGGCAGCGGGCTTCCCCTCTCACCGCCGGCCGCCATTTGCTCCCCTTGATGCCAGCCGCCATTTGCTCCCCTCTGAGCTGCGTGTGCCACCTCCAGCCCCACAGCTGGATTCCTCCTGTGTAGCCCCTCAGGAAACCACACAAGTAAGACTGTGTGGAAGAAGAGAGGTGCAAAGCCTCTTTCAGTTGCCATCTACGTGCAAAAGCAAGCAACAACAGCAAGTCCGAGAGACGCCGTGCATTCACCACAGCTTTGGTGGGCTGCGGTCTGGCTATGGCCGAGGACTTCTGAAAATGCTCCTCTGGCAGCCCAGCTGTGCCTATTCATCATCTTCTGCTTCATGGGTATTTTAATCCAGCGGGTCAGGGGGACCTAGACTTTCGTGAGTACTAGGAATGTTATGTAAAGAGAAATCTCACTGTTTCCACTGTGAAATTTTGCCTCAGGCAACTTATGAATGTTCCAGGGAAGATATTCACCATTTTCAGTAAAACAGCTGACAGATCCATCTGCTGCTCTTGGTGATATTGGGTGCAATTTTCAAGTGTCTCAGTAACATACACTCTTAAAGTCCCAGTGAAAAGCCAAGCTTCCCCCGCATGACAGTTGTGAAGGAGGGGGACACAATAAACTTTTGTTCTAATTTCTAAATTTTAAGGATAAATGAACTTTTAAATACCTCAGTGCCAATGAGCATGAATGTGGAGGAACTGGTTTTATACAATGACAATGAGTTTTCCAAGAAATACAGATGCTCCAGAAGGAACATTTAGTCTAATCTGTTTAGTTCAAAAAATGTAGCAATTATTTTATCAGAAAAATACCTGTCCAGCAGTTATAATATGGAAACTTTGTCATTTTATACTCCTTTCAACAACAAAAATGTAGATGCAGGTCCATTGCAATATGCTATGGAAGTCACAATGGTAACATTTTCAGGTAATTATTTTTAATTAATAAGTACAAATGCTTCTTCTTGATATTACAAAATGAAATATTTCAATTTGAAACTTATTTTCTATGTACTAAAATCATGTTTGAAGATCATGTGTTTAATTTGGGTTTGAATTACATGGATTAGCTGAATCCAAATTGAATTTCTTCTTTAGATTTTGATTAGCCAAAGAACCATTTTTTTGTTGTTGTTTTGAAACATTTTTCAGAATGACTCTGAAGTAAAAAAAAGAGATGTACACACAGGTCTCACCACAAATTTATGGGCCAAGGGAATTTTGAGCCTGCCCTGCCATGAATATGTCAAACAGAATGACTCGAATCCTGCTCTAAGGAAAAGCTCACTGTAAATTTACTAGTATCATAGCTGCAAAGGCATCTGCAGTATAATCATAGACACAATTGTGCACATAGGGTTAAAGCTGCCAACATCCTCAGTTACTAGACATCCTGCAGATGAGGCATGAGGGACACAATTTACATTTAATCCATATAGGAACACGTCACCACGTCTGTAGAGAAACTCCAAAGCTGGCAGACTTTTTATATGCTCTGAGCCAGGCTAATAAAACAAATATTGATGCATTTTGTTTCATCTTGGACACCACTATTTTGGTCCTTTTGGCCTATATCAGAAACCATGGAGTAAGAAACTGCCACATCTGATGGTCTCATCACCTCATGTTTTTCAGCCTTATTGGAACAGGAAGAAACAAAGGAAAAAATAGCCCATCAAAACTCATCTCTGGCAGTAGACAGTCTTTCCTGAACTGCTACAGTGGCTTTCATCTCTCTACGAACACTGTGCCACTGCTGGGGGAAGAGACGGTGGCAGAGAATAGAAAAAAAATAAAATTACACACACACAACTGTGCTCAACAGTGCCAAAGCTGACTCTCCCATTGCTGGTTAAAGAGGCAAAGTTTCTCAGGCTTCCCTGTAAGGTCACAGCTGGTACTTCTATGAATTTTCTTATTACATGGGAACGAGGCAGAGGTTCATAGAGAGAGACAGATGGCGAGGAGCAATGTTACTTATCCTAATGTGCATGTGAGACAAAGAGCTTTTTGGCATAGCTCTCAAGCTGGGTCTTAGGGCAGCCGATCCATGCCAAGCGTTTTCCGCCCTCCAGTTTTTATTCCTCCCCTCAGCCAGTCTGATCCCACTTGTTTACGTGAATCACACTAAATGTTTTCCTGAGATTTAGGCTCTGATGAGCAAGGCCAGCAAAAACTAGAGCAACAAACAAACAAGGCGACCCCAGCCAAGCTTGCCCACCTCTGCACATTTGCATCCACATACAGCACCCCTCCGCCTACCGAACCGCTGCAAGGAGGAAGGTGAGTGTGGTGGCAAGTGGGAACGGGCAGCCCCAGGGAAAAAGATTTGGGATTGGGGTTGTAGACGTACTTATTAATCACATTGAAAATACAAATTGTGGCTGGGATTTTCAGGTGGGAAGGGTAAGGGATCTTCGTGTTGGAGGGAGTGGGGATACTAATTACGGCTCAAGCCAGGACTTCAGCTGTGGGAACAGGGCACAGGCAAAGGAAGGCAAAAACGTAGTTTGCATATTGGCTGGAGTATAGCTTAAAATACGAGGGAAGGGCAGACTTTGATCTCTGTGGTACAAAGGTACAAAGTGGAGAACCTCACTCATTCTAGATGAATTTTTCTTGGTTTTCAGCAGCAACAGATGAGAGAATAGGTTTGCCTGAGCCCAACCTCTTCATCCTGCTGCAGAGTCAAAACTCAGATAGCCCTTCCACTGCCATCATTGTGGAAATGCACCTGGAGTTGACACTAAAATCATGGGAGCAGGATCTTCTTCCAGGAAAGCCCTCTCAGAACCAGAGGCAGTACTTTCAGAAGACAAGACAATATGCAGCCCCATCACATGGCAGTTGTTCATTCAGACCACCTGCCAGGGAGGCAAGCTCTTTGTTCAGGCAAATAGCTATTTATAACCAGGCTGGCTGTGGGGAAAGCCATCCTACCTCCCGGAAACGAGATAACCAAACCTGTAAAGAGAGCTCGTCAAGCTGGCGCTGAAATTGTGGAAGGAGGAGGAGCTGGACAGGGAACTGGCAAGTCAAAGCGAGATGAAGGGAATTGCTCTTCCAGGGTGCTTTCAGCCTGTGGTTCCGTAGGCAGGAGGGCAAACAGAAAGGCAGATCATGATTTGCAGTTCACATAGGATTTTGAACTGTTCCTAATTGGGACTCTACAGTCAAAGCAGAGAAGACAAGAAGATAGCACAGTTCTCCTTTCTTTTTTTCTTTCTTTCTTCTTCTTCTGCTTATTTTTTTAAAACTATCACCTTAAAACAGTTCCACTTTAATGCCTCACTGGAGCAGACAATATCACATTCACTTTAATACCAATTAAATTTAACCAGGTTTTACTTAGATGTAACTACAGAACTTTCTTCCATACAAATCAAACAAGACTTAATACGTTAGAAACATGACAGATTACAGCACAGGAACTTAAAAGCTTACACCAACAAACGCTCATGATCTACCCTGTACGAGCTCCATTAGTGCATGCAAATTATCTATGCACTGAGAAACCAGTGTATATTTTTGACCATTGTAAATATTTGTAGTCTCAGCTATCTGGCCTTTTAGCTTCTGGTAAACCATTCTGCCTGCAGCCCATGTAGCACAGACCTGGCAATCCCACGTGTTCTTCCTGCACAAAATACCATCACCCATACTCAGCTACGGTGGAGATGACTTGCTGCCGTGGGAAACTAGGGAAGGGGATCCTTCCTGGAGCGAGGTTAATGCAAACTCCTTGACACTGATGCATTACTACAAACCTAGAGAGTGGTCTAGTAATAATTTTAGATTGATAAGTACCATTTCACTTGGAGATAGGTACACAGCAACCCCTCAGGCACAGATGTTCCTGTGACTTGCAATTAAAAGGAGAAAAGGCAATACTTGTGCATGCATCCTGATACTTTTAAAACAAATCACAGAATACTGAAAATGTTTGACAAACTTCTGTGTTTACCATTTACTATTTTATTAACAACCACTAAGAAGGTGGAAAATAACATTTCTTTTGGCGTTGTTTTGGTTTCCTTTGTGTTTGTAAGCAACTCCCACTGCCTCCACTACAAAAGACAGCACAGCTTCTTCTGGATGCCCCACAACACTGCACTGCCAGCTTCCAGCTCCCACTGCAACACGTGGGAGTTTCCCTCTTCATTTCAGTGGGAAGTCTGAGCAATCAGCACCTCAGAAAACTAATTAACTGCTATGAGTCACCTCAGCTTTCGCCTAAGCTGACTTGTCCAACATCAGGAGCACAAGTTTATTGGCACTGACTTCAAGATTCAAAGAGCCTCTTCTACCTCTTGATACAATTTCAGCCAAGACCTGCTGTAGCCAAGTGCTTCAGGATT
Source organism: Heteronetta atricapilla (assembly GCA_011075105.1). NCBI lineage: Eukaryota > Metazoa > Chordata > Aves > Anseriformes > Anatidae > Heteronetta > Heteronetta atricapilla. Next base: position 6,424,238 of record CM021741.1, read on the forward strand.
GGAGAGCCTCTGAAGTTTATGGGGCTGCTAACAGGTTTACAGCTAGACTCTTTCTCCAGCAGCTTGCTGGAAGAGGTCCCAGGTTCTGCTGCAGCAAACCAGGGTTCATGGTAGCACACCATCCCTGCAAACCCACAAAACCCAAGTACAACCGTAAGGGTTTTTGTCTTTGATGGTCTTTGGCCAAGAAAGATAAATGCGGCAATCCAGGCTATTTTATGCACAAGTCATCCTGACATAACTGCTTTCTGGGATAGGATCTGAGGATTCAGACTTTCCAGGTAGATTCATGTTTATATGCGCAATTCAGAGAACATTTTTATCTGATAACTTTAAGAAAGGCTGAATTTGAAGGCTAAATATTTATAATATTCCAAAACACCTCATATTTCTGCCAGGAATCAATTTCTTAAACTGCACTGAACACAGACACTGTATTTCTAGTATGTGTTTTCAGACTTTCACCTTGATTTTTCCACCTCATCTACCATGGCAAATAGTTGCGATAACACCAGCAACAGAAGTCTACTAATCTACTCCATACTAAATAACTGTAAGAAAAAAAAACACAGTGAGCAGAATTGGCATTCATTATTCTAGTTGTTTCATATCTTTAAATGATTCTGGTAAATCGATAAAGCTCTGCAAAGTGGCTGTTGTCTGCTGATTTCTAACTCTAGTCAGTGGCATCCACTCTTTAGTGCACCACACACTTGCTGTGTAGCCATTAGATGAAAGCACTATCACCTGTCAAACAAACTGCTAGAACTGTGATAAATTAATGATCAAATAGTACGGTCTGATGTACAGTACCAGTGCCGAGGCTAGTTACAACCAGGCCTCATGCTTTAAAAATGTAGCTGACATTAAAAAAAAATCAGCCATTAAAGAAAAATGTCACACAGCTTTTCAAAAAATATCTATTTAAAAAATGACCACATACTGATATTCCAGGATTTGTTTTTTTTTCTTAAAAAAAAAAAAAAAAAAAAAGTAGTGAATGTGCTGTAAAACCTTTCTGTGTCTTATGGATTTTCAAGGCAAGCAACAACGCGCAGCTAAGCAGAGAGGATGTTTGTGTTTTTTTTGGTAAGTAGTGCTGTGTACAAATGTCTGCCTCAGAGGAATCCTCTGGTGTGTCACGGGCAGAACTCTTGTTTGCAAGGGAAATGTCCCGAGTTCTTTTTTCCCCCCATAATGCTTTTGATTTTTGGCATCATGGGTAAAATATTTCAAGGGAGCTCCATATCACTTCTAAATATAAACAATACAAAATAAGCCTTTGCTTTTGAAGCACTTGACATCCTTTGAGCTTTGAATTTCGACTCCTAATAACTCTTGATGCTCACTGCATTAATGTATAAAGTCCTTTTTGTGAGCTAGAAATGGTTCCTCATGTCCCTCCTGCCATTGGCTTTATGAGCTTAATTTATTCTTTTTAATATAAAATCTCATTACCTGAACATGACACCACCACTTCCATTTTATCTTTGATATAAGAACAGAGAGAAACCAAAATCAAACCCTTAAATAAAGTCTGTAATCATCCCTCACTTTCTCTTGCTTTTCCAATTTCTAAACAAAATTAAGTAAAAATACCTTCCAGGGCACACTAAGAAATGTAAAGAGTGAGAGGAAAAAAAAAAGAAAATTACTTTATAGTGAACTAACAAGGGACATAATTACTTACACAAGCAGCACATCTTCTTCTTGATGATATTCCTTCATGTTTATTTTGCTATATTTGTGAAAGCTGAGGAGTGCCTAGGAAGAATGGATGTGCTGGAAAGCTTGATCTGTTGAAGTAAGTCCTGAACAAAGAGTCGCTTAACCTTTGGCAAATCTTTTTTTTTTTTTTTTTTTTGCTAAACTTTATTTTCCCAACACACATTTAATAGACTTGAAAATACATATCATGGCTTTTTTTTTTTTCTTTAATAAATCAAAATAATTAGGAATAAGCAAGCTCTGAGATAACTCAAAGAGACTGAGGACTGAGTAAGGACTTCTCAAGTCCTGATTTTAACAGAATATGGGAATGATCACTGGATTAGCACATGAAAGCATCAGTTCCATGCACTAATGGCAGTTCCTTTATGTTGTTGTTGTTAGAGATGTGACTTAAGCATTGACTTAAATTATAAATTTGGCAGGGATCAAACTCCATGATCTAATTATGTCTTATGGCTTTCATTGAATCTTTTGAGGTAGAGCTGGTTGTAAAGAGAAGGACTTTTCACAAGGAACTTGTTTTCCAACGCAATCCACATCCCAGATCCTACAGGATCCCTGCTTCCTGCCCATTCATGTGGAAGCCTCCAGACAAGACATAAAGGTTTACATCCCCCAGAAAACTCTATTTTAACTCTGAAGTGTCAACTACTCCCTCAGAGAGCCTAAGACTTGTAAATATTTTAACTCCTGCACTGTGCTTTTTCCTCTGATACCAACAATAATCAGGACCGTGTTCATCTGAGGCTGCCATGCTGCATCTCTTGCTGGAGCATCAGATAGAATGACTGAGAAAACCACGCTATTTGGTTCATGTTGCTGAAGCTTAATTTCAGGTTAATCCTATTCCCTACTCAAGCCTAACTCAATGCATTGGGATTAAAGTGTTTTAAAACAAAAATGACTTCAAACATTACGTGTATCAGCACTAGGAACCTGGATTTTGCTCTCTCAGCGGTGGAAGAATAGATGAATCCCACTGAAATTAAAAGGCATGCAAACGGATGAGAGAGAATTAGGCTCCAAGAACTCTCCATCCAATTGCATTGGGAAAAGAAGGAAGCTTGTTAAGGGGGTGAGAAATTGATATGCTGTTGAATATAGATCGGATACATTGATTCTGATGTACAGACATACACTACAATAATTATATGAAAGGCTACAACACCAGGGAATTAAACCATCTTAGATCACTTGAGCTCATTTTGTCATTTATCCTTTGTTTACTTTTACAGTATTACTAAATACGGTTACATTTAATTAAGCATACTCATAACGTTCCTTCAATTAGATAAATAATGCAGCTGCTTCCTCTATCATATGAGGATGGAGAAAACAAGATAATGTAATATTTATTTTTATTCTTCTTTTCTTAGTTGGACACTACATCAAAACACACGCAGATGGAAGGTCTATCAGCAGTATTTTCAATCTCTATGGACACTAAAAGCAGCAAATATTAACTACTTAACAGTGATCATCTGTTTGTGTTAAAAATTTTGGCAGAACAGAACAGGTAAGGGCAGATTGAAAGCAGCTTTAGAAAAATGTTTCATTAACAGACTCTACAGTGATGAAATCCTTCAAGATAAATATTGCCGATAGTAAAAGCTAGTTTAAACCACTGATTTGAAACTCTTACAGGAGGTTAATGTTTTTTTAAATAAGTAGCAATTAGTCTGAAATAATCCATTTATCTCCTCTGCAAGTGACTGAAATAAAGAGAAATTAGATAAAACTACATGCAGAGAAACAACTAAGTGATAACAGGAATGCAATCAGATAGTACTGAACAAAAATTACAAAGGCAGGGCAATAATATATAGCTCATTTGCTTATTGGAGGCTTTGATTCATTCCCTGTGGTAATTGTAAAATTTAATATTATCTGTATACTTACAGTGTTCTGAAAAAAGCACTACCATTACACATTGTTATCCCTGTAGGTTGGATGACAAATGCCTGGGGCAATACTACCATCAAAGCATGTGACATACCCAACATGGATCTTCTAATCTTCATAGGGACGACAACTGTCACTTTTAAAGTGCATGGCAAATGAAGAGGGCATAAGAAAGGAAACTTCTATTTTTTTTTTTCATTTTTTTTGGATGTCAGTGGTAGGAACTCTTTAAGTCTATACCATACTTTAAAATTGCAGTAGCAAAACCCAGGTAATTCACTTGAACAGCTGTATAGATTTCTTAATGCTTAAAAAGTGCTGTCCAGGCTGGGAATAACCATGTGTTCCTTCGAGAACTCATACTCTCTTAGCTAATATATACAGCTAATACACTCTATAGCTTATATGGGAAAAATAGATCAATGACTGCCAAAGGAAGGTATGCGCCATTCCAGCAAACAGCTCTGTTTAAAACTTGGTGAGGTTTGTTGTGTGTTGGTCTTCTTTTTCCCTTGATGGTAACTAATATATTTTAGGCTCTGCAAATTAAATGAAGAAGCAGCAGTCTGTTGATTTCCATTAGCATTTTTTTTTTTTTGCTCATGTAATTTTAAGCACTAGCCCTTGTCGGGTTCTCTTAGCTTCCCTGTGCTACAGAACGTGGCACAGACGGTGCGAATCACCCAGCCCAGTAGCCTGAATAGGACTGTCACTTCAATGTTCAACACGGAGTTTTCTTCCTAACAGTTTTTCTCATTATAGCAAGACTCAGTACTGTGAGACACCTTTTGTTATGTATATATGAACAAAAGCAGTCAGAACAAATTTAGTACACTGGGCAAGGGAACTACAAGTTGACAACAGTTAATAGACAAGATACCCAGCACTGGATTTAATCTGCTCTTAAATTTTGTCTTCTTGGGACTACGTAATACATTGGTCAGATAGACTAGTGTCATATGCTTTCAGACAAAAAATAAAACAACAAAATAGAAAAACAGACAAAACAAAGCAAACCAAACAAAAAACAACAACCAAACCACAACAACCAAAAGAACCATAAACCCCCTGAACCATGATTTCAAGAAATCTTTATTCTAAGAGCTCCTAAAATAACTGGATGGCAGTTTCCCATGGCAGCTATAATTGTGTAAATACAGATCTCATACAGTCTCCGAGCCGTTTTTTCTGTGACTCGTGCTGTGAAAGTGTAGTCCAGGAAAGAGACTAATGAAATTAGAGCAGTTAATGACACCTGAAAACACAGGCTATTTTACTTCCATGAAGAATCAGCAATCAAATCTACATCCAGCAGCCTTTCTCTGTATTGTACCCTAAAAGTAGGGGGCTTGTTGTACCCACTTAGGTTCCTTCCACTGCTTTCAGCAAAATGATGACTGGTCCAATGTGCTTCTGCCAAGAGCAGATGCAGTTAGCCATTACATGGTTTTGTTTGAGCTGTGGCAAAAATAGTGATAAAAGAAACCAGCTTTCACGGGAACTTCCTTCTGTTACCTAAAATTCCTTTTCTTAAAAATAATACGAAGAATAATTTTCATTTTGGATCAGGTGCGAAATTCCCATAGATTCTTTTTTTTTTTTTTTTTTTTTTTTTTTTTTTTACTGTAGCATAGCACTGAGAGGTGGGACAGACTTAGACCTGTCATCAAATGCTGGGATGTGCAAAATTTCAGAAACTCACAGGGGCTTTCACTGCTTCTGGTCATCACAGGTTGCACAATGGGCTCCCATTGCTAAGCTGAGCCTCTGGGTTCTGCTGTCATAAAAAATATTAAATATTAACAAAACCCAAATATATCGAACTTTTAAAATATATACCTGGAATCTAATGCAGTCTGCATTTCATTAGTTTTAACCCGGATTGGCTTCACTTGAATAAAGTGAGCAGATATGACCATTTCAGAATGAAATGTCTGAAGAATATAGGAAAGCTATCTAAAAAAAACCCTCCCCCAAATCCTTGCATGTAAACCTCAAGTTTTTTAGCTGATTCATCACTTCAAAACAGCTTCACATGAAGATGCCTGTTGCATCTGTGGAGGTTGGAGACATTGCTATCTGGGACCAAGAGAGCACAGCAGAAATATCCTTAAACCCAGGAACTCAGAACAAGGTCGGGTTTGACTGCCAGCCAGCTGTCACCCGCCAGCACCCACCAACCTGGGAGGGTTCAAATTCCCAGAGCCAGGGTTTTTCCAATCGGCTGAAGCCAGTATTTCTAGGTAAAGCTGCAGTGCACAGACTGATAGATGCTGTGCAGTGTCAGCAGCTGGTGCTTTTCACTGCTCAAGAGTCAGGTCTTCACACCCTGAAAACGTCCAGGAGGGCAGCCCAGCTATAAGTGACTGCTGGCAGGGAGAAAGCACAGAGAATAAAGAGAAAGAAGGCACACTGACATACGCCTGTTCACTGCCTGACCCACAAGTTATGCGTGGAAGAATACACATACCTATCTAATGAGAACCCAGTATATATTTCGGAGACATGATGGCAATAATCTTGGTGTTGCCAATTGTCCAAATTTTGTTTCAAATCTTACAGTACTGAATGCCTTCATTTAACCCCCTACTCCTTATATGTTTAAGGCTGGAGAAGAAACTTGGCCTTCATGTAGGCTTCTAGCCTTATGCAATAGCCTGAAGAATGGCCAAACGTATCCCAAAGAATCAAAAAAAAAAAGACAAAAAGTGGATTTGAATCATTTTCACCTTCACAAAACATAACTGAGAATGCTATGGAAAGCTGTCCAGAAAATAACACTTCTGGAAATATTGCTGTAAGGACCTGCGATTTGATTTGGTACCACCGTGAAATAACGTCATGTTCCAAAAGGAAAACTTTTCAGAGAGCCTGTTTTTCTGTTCTTGTACCAGTCAGTCCATCCTCGGTTCAAGAAATGCTTTGTCAGAGTGCTACAGGAGGAGTTTCCATGTTGGAGATGGATGCACGTTTTTATAAACACGCTTAGTCTTCCCAGCTCTGTGGTGCTAGGTCCTCAATTATGATTTTTAAACAGTTGGGTTACTTTAAGGTTCCTTGGGGAGCATAATGGCCAAAAAGTAGATTCAAATATCAACAATATATTTCTGCAAACAAATCTGGGATTTCAGGTCACTGTCCGTTAGCCTTCTGCAGGGCCTTTTCCCTGGCCTGCAGCTTTGTGTTTTCTATTCACAATGAGGCTGAGGTTTTAGGCAGCTTAAATTAAAAAAACAAACAAAAAAAAAATAAAAACAAACAAAAAAACCTAGTTCAGCATCTGCCACCCTTCCTGCAGGATACTCATTGCACCGACAGAAATGCATAAGATATCTGATCTGGGAGTGCAATAAGGTAAATAGTCACAATTCTACATTACATAAAAGGTCTTTTTTTTCCCTTTCCTTTTTTTTTTTTTTTTTTTTAAGATATCAAGCAGCCAGGACATGTATTTTCTGATATTTCATCATCTTTTTTAAGAATCCTAAGGTGAGCGCCACATCCTTACAACCATTGACCATTCTGTAGACACCTGCATACTTCTCAACCACTCACTGACGTATTTGGCAGAGCCACCTGTGGATTTAGCCCTAAACTTTGACCAGCCTAAGACAAACACCATCAAAAATCATGGTGCAATATTTGAATTGCAGTGTGTAGGGCTTGGGAACGAACAGAAGCCTTTGAGAAGCACACCTGGCAAAGATCTCCCGTTGACTCGTGCGGTCTGGCGCTCTCTCGGCCACGAACATCCCATGTCTGAACCTACTTTTCGTGTCCCCGTCTACCAGCTGGGGAGGACGTGGCACACACAGACAATGGCAACGCGCTGTTTGCTTCCTAAATCTCCCGCACGGCATTCTGACCAGATGCAGAAAGGTAACTTGATCCCAATTAATGAAAGTGACTGGGTCAGCCTGTCACCTCCCATGCTCTTTATGTGCTGTTCAGACATCTATATGCTTATTAAAACCTCAGGCACTCTACATAAGCTCTGCCTTGAAACCAGTTGCCAGAGGCATCACTGCTCAGAACCTGTCTACAGGTTTCTTGGTTTCAGATCTGACATCACATAAACCTCTCTTATCCGCCTTGGCAGCGCAGATCAGATGAAAAGCGGCCCCATCCTCACAGAATACTCACAAAAAGGATGGAGGCACACAATAATAAACAGTTCGCCGCCGTTGTTCTTCACAAGCGCACCTCGCTGCTAACACGCTCCAAGGTTAGAAAACATCTGCAACGCTTCACAAACCTCTCTTACTACTTTTAGCAGATTCAGAGCAGGGCACTTTTTACCAGAAGCTTTGTTTTCCAACTAATTGTCTCTGTACTGTTTAAGGCAAAGCTGGAGCACAAGCAGTAAAAACAAATGATTTCTGGAAAAAAAAAAAAAAAAAAGCTCCTGAAGAGTTCTGGCTGTGCGGCCCATTTGATGATTACTGCCCAAGTTCCCCTCACCGGTTCTGACCAGGCATCAGTCACCTGGCATCACTTTTGCTCCGTAACAGGGTCGGTACCTATCATCATTCATTACGCAGTGTGGCTTGGCAGTAAAAACCCAAATCTAGAGGCCAAGAGGAGTGCAATGACTTTGACAGGAAAAAGAATGTGCTTTGAGGTAGCTGCCTTCCTAATGCTTGCTCCATCCATTTGGACTCAGAGCTCCTCGAGAGCCAGCTACACCCGCCCGGCAGCCCAAAGCCTCCTCTTCCTCCACAGCAGCCCAGGGCCACGGCTCGGCAGCCCCTCAGTGGCACCCACACCTCTAGCAACAAGGCAACAAACCCCGCAGCTTCAGGAAGCGGCTGCCCAAAAATGCCTGCCTTGTAACCTGCTCCTGCTGCTCCCAACGCGGGGCCCTAGAACAACGGCCAATCCATCTTCAAGAGATTAAGCTTTTCTTTTTTTTTTTTAATATGGCATACAGTGTAACATTCGGGATAGGCACATAAGAAGAACAAATGGTCTCTTAAAAAGGCTTTGAACTTTATTTCTTCTTCAAAGTTTGGCTCTTGGAGGAAGTGGTTTAATAACTGAACTTGCCAGCACAGGCAGGAAATAGTATTTCCTATGGACATCCTGGCACCGAAACGAGATTGCAGCAGGAAGAGTTTCTGATTTCCTTTAAAAAATGCAGTGGGCTGGGAAGAGCAAAGCACTGCCTTGGAAAGGAGTTCACTCATTTGGGTTCGCAATTGCTGATTCAGAGAAAGAGTTCGGATCTGCTCTGAAATAAAAATCAAAGGTACAGGAGCCTTTACAAGCACTGAGTGATAGGGACGGCTCTCCAGCTTTAACAAGAACCCGTGTTCATTATTATCAGAATTTCCTCTTCTTTTGCAGGCTTATTCGCAGACTGGCTAATGGCTTTCCATAAATACTAACAAGTGCTGCCTTAAGGCTTTGTTGTGCTGCACAACATTAAGCAACAACAATAGGGAACAGCTGCTCCCGAATAGCTGCATAGTTAATTACACCATATACCTACGGTATGTCTCCATGCCGTACAGCAAGAGAGCTATTGCACATGTACCGCTCAGACATCGATGGAAGACATTCAAGACGGCCCAACACATTCCAAGCAAAACAAATGGGAACCAGACTCAGATGCTCACCCTGCCCATGCTGCAGGAGACGTGAAAAGCAAAACAAATTAACGTTACAGCAAGAACGGTATCATCGGACCAGAGTAAGACTGCATGTATTTTTTTATTTGTGTGCCTATCTTTAAAATAAGTATTAGAAGGTCTAACATCTGGTCTGACAAAGACGTTTGTCAGGTATTTCACAGATGTGTAATACTTTTATTTTTACAATCTGGAATAATCACAATCTGGCATACAAAGAAATAGCTTTCATAATCACGTTCCTCACCCAAATACGTCCCAATCTCCAAGATATGCACATGAAACATTTAAATTAAGAAATAACTCTAGGATGATAAAACCTATAGTTATAAGTGGTTTATATTACAATTTATAACAGGCACATTTGCTCAGATCTTGGCTTTCTTTAATAACTTTTCAATTCTTAAGCCCATCTGGAAGCCTAAAAATAGGCCATAGAAAATTGGCATGTTTTGTTTAAGGTAATTGAAAGGATACCATGTTAATCTTACCACGGCCAGGTTAGAGCAGTTCTGCAAGTCTCCAGAAGAAAGAATTTACAGCATTTACAATGTACATGTTGGCAACAAATGCAGCCATTTAATGGGGGATTTGAAATGGCAAATTAATCTCGTCTCTTCTGTTCTCACGCTTGACCAAGACTGCCCACGTTTCTCTCGCATGCCCTCCCTTCTCAGCCTGTCCCCGGCTCTGCCCCGCTTCTGTTACTGTCCTGCCACCCGAGCATCTTGCAAGACACTTGAAAGGAGGCATCCAAAGGCAAACGCAATAGCTACAGTCAGCTGGAGGAGGAATGAACACAGCCCCTCGCACAACCCTAGGTCTATCGGGGATTTACTTCCAACCCAACCTTTTCAGCGACTCACTGTGTGGCTAGGGAAGCCAGCTCACCTTTACGGGCCTCAGTTTCTATACGCCTAGTCTGATGCTTGTGATAATGGTCTTCATGCAGCTTTTTATACAGCTTTGTGACCGCTGTGTAACAGCTAGTTGCCACAGGAATTTTGTGTGTGTGTTTATTTGAACATACATTTATTCTCCTTGATTCCAGGAGAATAAAGAAAAATTAAATAAAAAGATCATGGTCTGTTTAAATTCCTAAGATAAAAGTAATCTAATTGCTCTTGAGTCATTCCACTGAAACCTGAACTGTGAATGAATTGCCTTGCCATCACTCAGTACAGCTAATTTCAAGCAGTCATCTGGTGCTCAGAAGGCTTTGTTACAATAAAAGCAAAGCACCAGTACTTAGGGGTTGATGATGCAGACATCAGGTGAAACAAACACCCTAGGTGTCACAGCAAGGCCACGCACGAGATCCAGCTCCGTTAGCACAAGGCTGCCCTCGTGGCTGCAGTGCCGGCCAGAGGCGAGTCGCTGCGGCGGGGCCTGCAGTGCTAGCTCGGGGTCATGAACTTCTCCCTGACCTCTCTCTAATTCCAGCCTTTGTGGTTTTTCAGCAATTTAAAATTCTAGTTTGAATGTGTATATATACATCTGTGTGTATACATACGCATAGGTATATATAAACTCCACTGTGCTAAAATTAGGTTCTCTGCAGCTGAAGTGACCAAGGTACAAAAGTAGCTCTCATTTTACTCTCTGCTAGAGGCCAAAAACCCATCGTCTTCCTGCTCAGCCTTACTAAAAGCAGCTTACTGTAAACACGACAGGCGCAGAGGCACTGCTGTCTCAGGACACGGCTGCATGGCTCAGCTGTTGGTGTGAACACATTCCTTCTGGTCACTGCAGTGCCCGACGCGGAGCTGCTGCTGCTGTCCCTGCGATGCTCTGCAGGTGCTGGCTAAGGTGTGCCAGTGGCACCCAGCCCACCCTGTCCCCAGCCGTAGGCAGGGACGTGAGGAACAGTGGGGACAAATCCCTCCCGGGTGGGATTTAGGTCCCTCTGAACTGGATTTCCCTTTGTTTGGGAAACCCAGATCGTCCTTTTCCTCAAGACCTGTGCTGCACCTACTGGCACAGGTGAGAGCCTCTGCTCAGTACCTGCGCTCAGCTCCTAATTGCAAGTTTTTCTCAGGGGTAGCACTGATTTGTCCCCCTCCTGCTCAGGGTCAACAGGTGCTCGGATGCAGCATTTATGAGCCCTGTTACAGGCACATGGATAGGAACAGCCACTAAGTGAGGAACCTATATACAGGCAGCTGAACCTCTCCTGTAATCAAGTAAGAAACAAGATTCCCCGGATAACATAGTTGCATGCTACCGGCCTTTGTTTTTCACTTTATGAAGTAGCAGCTGAAACTACAACAGAGATCTCCCTGCTTGGCTGACAGTCAAGCAGAGCAAAAAGGGACAGGAATATCCACAGCCCTCGTCTGATATGGAACGAGACAAGGCATCTTGTTCCTGGTTCCCTGGGATGATCTAAGACGCTGACAACACATAAAATAGTGAATTCGAGAAGAAAGCTGGAACTGTTAAAGACGGCTGTATTTTCCTAACCACCTTCCTGCAAGAACAGCCAGGAACCCCACAACATTTAGTGTCTGATGCTAGCACAGGATGGCAAAGAGATGCAGAGAAGTTTCCTCATGGGCACTGCAGAGCTGCCCCTCTGACGACCAGTGGTTCACCAACGTTTTTAGACCGGCTTTGGGGATTGACCTTTCACCATTCATAAAAACTCAGCGTTATAACCATGCAAGTCCTCTGAGCTTCCAAATATTTGTATGCAAGCAGGCCAGCATTTCTTACTTTGGCAACTTATTATTTGCTCGGGGTTGCAATTTAAAATACACTCCGTTTCTTTTATTAGGCTGAGGTCCTCTGGTTACGAGGATGAATCACGCCATCATTCTTCCAAAGACAGGCTGGGCCTGCTTTAAGCTCCAAGCACATACCTCTGCACGGCTCAAACACTACAGAGCCACAATTAGCATGCGAGACTTGTTGCCCGAAGATACTGTGGAGACCAGGAGTATTAACAGGTTCAAAGCAGGATTAGACAAATCCATGCAGGATAACGGTCCGTCAGAGGACGATCCCTCACCACTATTACCTGAAACCCGCAGAAGAGGCCGGTGCTGCACTGCCGCCCGTCCCGTGTCGCAGCAGCTCCCTGCAGGTGACTGCGGGGCACGGCCGAAAACAAGATGCTGCCCTGGGCACAGTCTCACAGCTCTTACAGAAAGCAGAAGACAGAACATGGCCAAAAAACTATGAACCAGAAAGTGAATGCTGATAGGGATTAAAGGCAGAGAAGCAAAATAAACAACAAAACCTAAAGTAAACCTTTATCGGAGAAGAAAAAAAGCTGACCATAAAAGCATTCCATCTCTTTCCCACCATTTTTTTTCTTACATTTCCCCATTCTATTCCCCTTGGTCCTTGCTCCAAGGAGCCTTAGGTCGGACCCAGCTTTTATCCCCCAGCTGGTGATACAGCCTGGAAGGGGGTCGCCTTTCAGGACAGCTGCCCAACCCTTGTCTCCAGCACAGCTCCTGAAGCTGACCCCACCAAATCAGTCACCTCCCCGGCCCACAGCCTGGTGCTGCTTCATCTTCTGCCACTCAAATCTCATCCTGTGCTCCCAGCAAATGCTTTGTCTAATAGAAGGAGCCCGTTCCTGGCGGTGTTCTCATGGTACATTAGCTCTTCTAATATGGTTGTTTCTTTACCTGCTACCACAGGCATTTAAAAGTACTTTATTTTGTGAACACATTTTCTTTAGTAGATGGAAAACGTGCTTTTGAAGTATGGCTGGTTGGAAACATTTTCACAAGATAAAGAATACTTCAAGTGTGATTCTGTACCAACACAACGTTTTCAGTAAAGGCAAACAACAAAGTGCCTCGCTGTTTGTTCGTGCCTTCGTTACAGGCAACATTTTCATGGAAAAAAGTCTTGCCCAGGTGCTGAAATAAATATGCAAAAAATAAGAGTTACTTCTGGCTAAATGCAGAGTAAGGTACTTAAAGGAACATGCGCTTCCTCCCACGGCCAAGAAGTCAGAAATATAACTATGGCATGGTGCTAATGGGAGCAATGGGAAGGCCACCGAACCTGGGGGAGCAAACCGCCCCATAAGTGATCAGGGGCAGAGCTGAGGCAGCTACCCCAGTTCATTAGGCAAAGACAAATCAAAGCTTTCTACTTTTATTAGATTAAAAATGAAGCACTTACAGCAAATACGCAAACGTGCTTTGGACAGAACAAAATGCCGAATATCCCCTCTTAATTATCTATATTACATAATGAATTTATACTTCTGTTTGGAAAAACAGAAGTGTCACTTACAATATTTTAGTTAGCTACGATCATGAGGAAAATATGCCATTGAATTATGCCTTTTGGAGAAGTCAAAATATTTAATTTGGGAGGGGAGGGAATGGTGTTCAGTTTCGCTTCCCTCTGAAAATGTTTACCAAAATCAATGTAATTCAAGAAACCTTTCAGTCAATCCAAGCAGAATTATTTAGGGTAGGGGTCAGTACCAATCAAAATTAATCCAATTGTGCATTCTTTAAAGACCATTTCTCTGATACTTTTTTATTCATATCTCATAATTTCTATTGCTCTTTAAATCATGCAGCTTGAATTCCTGGCTTATATACTTCTCCAGCTACTCAGGATGCAAAATTAGACATATTCTTTTGAATACATACATCCCTTGAGGGGCTGTGGGTGGATCTCACCACTGGATGCTACAAAATATCCCCAAATCAAGAGCTTTCTGTGTTAAACAATTCAAATCCCAGGAGACTATCCAGCCAATTTACCAAGTATAAATATAGTCCCTCTGCCATTCACGCTGAGCACAGTGAATTCAGTGCAAAATCCCAGAGGAACTAGAAGAAATATTTGAATGTTCAGCAGTAGTCTTTAATTTTGCATTCAAATTATGTCACTGACCACTTTTCTTTTTCCTCTTGAGGCAAGTGCCTTCCCTCAGAAGGCGTGTTTTAGGGGCGACACCTCATGCACCTTTTTCCTCAACACACTGGCTGACCACAGGGCTGCCTCGCACCAGTGGAACATCGAATAGTGGATTCTTCCCTGACATACAGCCGGCGGTGTATGAGCAGCAAAATACCTACAGATAGGTGCGTCCCTAAAGGAAGCAGGACGTTATGCCTATGCACGAGCTCACTCTGTATTTCCCAGTATGAGATCTTACTTCCAGTTCCTTATAGCTTTTATACAAACTGGTCTGAAGTCTTCCATAATGAGGCTCTGCCTCAGGCAGTGTGTTTCTGAGAACTGCTCGTGTTACTGAGAAGACAATAATCCATACTGCAGCTCAATTAGCAGTCAAAATGGCTGATGAAACCTGTAAGGGTGTAATTACAGAATATAAAAGTTTCTTGAGCTATCACAACAGACCTCTCAGACCATGATAGGGAACGGCCACGACAAAGAAACCTCCGCTCCACTGGCTGTAAGGAAAGCGAGTAGGAGTTTGGCCTGAATAAAACATACAGAGGAAGGAAGAAATATTAGAATCAAATGCTCATATAAAAGATTCGCTGCAACATCAATAATCTTCAAAGTGCTTAACGGAGGAGGCAGGCATGGAGATGCCTCAGACAGATGGGAGATGGAGGCCCAGCGCAGCGGCGTGGCTCCTCGCAGCCCGGCAGAAGGCAGCAGCACGAGCCTCGGAGAGCGCGCTGAGGTGCAGAAATGCAGGTGCCCAGAAAGAGACAATGCTAAAAACCCGAGAACGCAGGCAGGGTTGTTTTGCTGCCACTCAGAAACAAGTTGCACAACGCCTCGCGAGAGCTGATTGCTGCCTCCTGAGGAGCAAAAGAAAATTTCTCACTTGGAATAGCAACAATTTTATGGCTGGGCGTGCAACTTTCCTAAAGCGAACAAATAAATACATCTGAGAATCAAAAGGTATTCTACTGAGCACAATTTTTCAGGGAAAAAAATAACCAAACCCTAATGGAGAGGCGGTCTGAATAGCATCATTGAGAGTGCTTCACCACGAAGGAGGAACTCGGCGTGGAAGGGTTCAGCCAGTGACCCCACAGCCGCCCGGTTCGGTCCCCGGGGGACAGGCGGTGTCCTGGAGGGCCGGGCCCCGGTGAGCAAACCCCACAGCAAACCCCACGGGCAGGCGGAACGGGGCTCCTGGCGGCGACAAGGGAGCGACCCAGCGCGGAGCCGAGGTGAGCTGAGCCGTAAATTAATTTAGCAAAGTAAGCAGACGCACAGGCGGGTCTGTGCTGGGCTGGCACGGGCGGCTATTTCCGAGCAGACGGTCACTTCCTCCTCCTGCCTGAAATGAGCCTCATCCCACGCAAAGTTTCCAAGCCTTTCATTAGTGGTTGTGTTCGTGTATAATAGCTATAATGAGAAGGCCATAAAAATCCAAAGTTAGCTGAGGGTCCTTAACCATTTTAAATATGGCTCTCTTTCCAGATTTTATTTAAACTTTAATGACTACCACATAGGATCAAGCAACAAGAAGCAACATTTGTATTACAGCTGTATTATTTAATTCCCATTAGCTAAAAATGCCAGGCTACTGGCCAGTAGCTCAGGAAAATAAGTGGTGACAGGTGAAAGAAAAATACCCTTCCTGTACCTCCTCAAGCCACTCCAAAGCCTGAGGCTCTGCAATGTCATTTACACCTAATGAAACCTAGCGTCAGGCAACACTATTTAACCAAATGCTAATCCTTTCAAGGTAAAAAAAAAAAAAAAAAAAAAAAAAAAAGAAAGAAAAAAAAAGGACTTTCCTGTCCTGCTTTTAAAGACATGGTGTTCTTTCTGGCCATAATTTCTACTGTCTAATTAAACCATGATAAACCTTATCCCTTTAGATTTGCTGTTAACTTACTTCTGCTTTAGAAGGTGCACTTAATGCCACCTTATATATTGGTGAATCTCCGTGCTTGAAAGCTCTAATTTACTCTCTAGTTTGATAAGAGAAACCATTTTATTGGATAGTTTAAAATGTTTGGAGTAATAATCACTACCCCAAGTTGATTATCCCTTTTAATTCTGAATCAAGCACAAAAGAAGCAGCACATTGCCAATGTGCTTCATTACCAAGTGAAGTATTTCAAAGGGCCGCTTTTACCCTTAACGGCCATACTATCATTTTTCAGTTCATTTTGAACAGGTTTTAGTAACACATGTAAACACAGCAAATGTGGAATAAAAACAGAGACTCGGTGCTTTCCATCACTTACAGAGCTTTTATACAGGTTTCAAGACAATGCCAGAAAGTAAACTTAGCAGAGTGCAAATTCACATCGATCTGCCCGGCTTTTGGAAAAATAAATTTTCTTTCAATATCAATTAAAGTTAACAAAGTGAGATTTCAATCACATTACTTAAATAAAAGGTCACAAGAAGCAGTTAAGAGGCGATAAATCACATGCACAACTACCACTTTCTTACTATGTGTTGGAAGAAGAGAAGGTAGTATATGAATTTTAAAAGATGACGTGGTCAATTTTCATCAAGCTCCTTTACCTGCAGTAATTTTCTTATTAGCTCATTAACTAAGCACGGCAGGTGTTTTGCAAAATAAATAAGTAAATAAAAGTCAAACCCATTTAGGATTTGCAATCCAGATAGCTGCTGCTTTGCAGTCCAGACCTGTGTGCCAAAACCAGTCGTATTGATTACAGGGGATTAAAATTATTTCTTAACATAGCAGCAGTAGAATCTGGCCCTGAGCAAAATTGCACTAAAAACTCAGAACATAAATTAGGAAAAGCAGTCAATGAAATGAATATTCATGCTCTGTAACAGAATCAAAGAAACACTGGGTGGAAGAGACCTCTGGAGGTCTCGGGTCCAATTCCCCACTCACAGCCCAGCTATGGGCAGCACTACGTTAGGTCAGCCAGGGCTTTGTCTCACCGTTGAGTGTCCTCCCTAGAGAAATACGTCTCCTAATATCCAACCAGAACCTCCCAATTCACGTCATTTTTGACTGCTGACCTCTTGCTATGTTTTCTGCCCCGCTGAGGAGATTTTGGCCGCTTCTTGCAGGTCACATACCGCACGCCCCGGTCCATCACGGTAGCCCTTTACAGTTCCTCCACTTCACATCACCCTGAATGGGCACGGGGAGACAGGATGGGGACCTGACCGGGCTCACTGCCCCGGGTACAGCCCCAGCAGCACACAGAGAGAGGGAACGATTGCTTCAGTCTGAACACAACCAGAACATGGTTGCATCTTTTGGGAATAAGACAAGTAATTGCCCTGTATGCAGCTCTTTGCAGAACGTGCTTTGGAGGAGTCCATCCACCCTGTGGACGGGCAGCTAGTAAGAGCAGATTTATATCATTCACGCGGCCAAGCTCAGATCCAAATACCAATTGGCATTTTTTGTTCTCTCACCATAGTTTGCTTGTCAAGTTCAATAAATGCAAGCAAACATGTTTTTTTAATGATTTTAACTTATGATACTGTGTAGGGTGGGAAGCACCATACACATTTACAGATCCTTATCTCGCCAACTGCACTTGGAGCAAACTGAAGAATGTTAAAAAATTAGTAACTTTTCCTGTAGGCTTGGAGAAAAGTGGAGATGATGTTGCATGCACTTCTGGAGTGCAGTCATGCATGGCTAACTAGTGTAGTCAGCTACCAGGATCAGACACACACATCTAAAAGGCTTCACACAGTCATGCGTTTGTAAGTTTTCTCATGTGCAAAAAAACCAAAAATAATTAAAAAAAATAGGAATACGTGATGAGGGCACTGAATTTACAGAACTGACTGAGTCTCCCTTACACTAGAAATTCCTAAGGAGTATTTAGAATCCCTAAATATTTGCAAAGGACAATGAGGTCTTTCAAAGAGGGATGCTTTGGAATTTAAAATAAACATCCTATGACTGTATATTTAGACAGTATCTGTAGAATGACAGCATTCTTGTGGTTAAAGCAGCAACTGGGGAATTGGGACTTGTATTCAGTTCTTGGACTGGCCACAAATTTCCTCTGAGAGCCTGGATGTTAGTCTTCCTGTAGCTCTGCTCACCAACCACAAGTACAGATAATCATGTTCCCTTTCACTTCCCTTTGCATTTGAAATCAAAAGCAATTAACAGACAACTTTTTCAAAGCATGGGTAAAAAAAAAAAAAAAAAAAAAAGGCATGTCAACCACGGCAAGGACGTTCAGGCAACCAGATGGCTTTCCACAGGTTACGTGGGCTTCCCCTGCCTTGCACTGCCCCCACCAAGCTTCTCCCTTCCTACAGCTCACTAGAGTGGGGGAGAGTAGTTCCTGGGAAAATGCTGGTACAGCACCCGGTACAATAATGGGTGGAGAAAAAGGCCTTTCTGACCCTTTTTTGGGTCTAGAAAGAGGCTGACGCTTATTACGAGCTAGCAGGAGCGGACACAAAGCTGTCCCAAATGTATGAGGGGTAGGTGGCTGCACAGCTACGCACCCTGGCCACACGCAGTGGGAACACGTGCCACACTGAGAACTGGCAATAGGGGAGGAAGAAGGGGCTAAAACTTTGTTTGTCTTCCAGTAACTCTGTACTAGAATAAGCCTGGTCCTTCAGCTGGACCTGCTCGACCACAACACCTTGCTGCTTTAAATAACTGCTGCTGCGGTGGATTCAGTCAACTCTGACTTGTGGACAACAGTGCCAAGTGTACAAGAACTCTTCACCCAGGCTTCATGCCATGCCTGCTTTCCTTCCTCTCTCTTCCCATTTTGTCCCTCTCAGTTCAGTTCCTCTCTATTTCCTTCCATTTCTCTCTCCTTACCTCCAAAATCAAACTCTCTGCCTCTGCAAGAAACGGGCTTCCATTGACGGCCACGGGCATTGCTTGCTTTGCTTGCAGATCTTATTTCTCTTGCTTCTATCTTCTCTTTCAGACCGGAACTTCACTGGCTCACAGCCTTCATGTAAGGCCTTACAAATACAGTATGTCACAGCTGGCTGAAGCTTTGACAAAAACTTGATGCAACGTGGTGGACCTTAGACAATTATGCAGATAGCTGTTAACCACCGGTTAAGCCCTGAACTCACTTTGGAAGCAGATTACTAGCAAATGAAACAACAAAAGTAGCATTACTTTAACATAAATTTGCCTTCTTTATTCCCCTTGCCCTTGGAGAGCCGCATAGCGACAGTCCCGTAATTCTGAATTCCTCCTGGAGGCACTAATGACGAATCCTTCCCCACATGGGTAACTCGCGTTGTTAAATCCAATGTGTTCCCTTGGATTATCACAGCGCTGGCCCTAATTTTTGTATGGTTTCCAAATAATAATAATAAAACCCCAAACATCAAGAACACATTTAGGGTTTGTATTCTTTGTTAACAAATAAGTGTTTCAGATTTCCTGGCATAACGATATATTAAAAGGAAACAAATGGAAAACGTATCCAAGTAAGCCATTGGCTGCTATATCACAAGAAATCATACTTTGGCTTGAAATAAACACACATAGCACTTGTAAACGTCAATGAAAACTGTCAATGTGAATTTCAAGCTTCATAAGAGTCCACAAGGATACTAAAAACCTCCAAATTCTATCCTGAGGCCTTTACCCTGTTCCTCTTTTTTCTTTATTTTTTTTAAAGTGAGAATCTGATTCATCAACATTAGGCAAAATAGCAGCAATTTCAGGTAACCAAACCATAAATGTTTAAGTGGGTTTTACAGATAACAATATGAAAAGTTAAAAGTCAAATACCTCGGGTCTTCCTTGAATGGCATTTGTTTCATATCCAACAAGAGGAATCAAGAAAGGATGAACAAAGTTCTTTTGAAATAATGCACCTATGCATAACACAAACGAATTATTAGGAAAAACTGTCTAACTCTGCTTTCCAAGCTTCAGTACGGATGTGGGAGCCCTCCAACATGTACATCAATAATAAGGCATATGCTTAATACTGTCAATAGCAGATAACAAGTTCTGGATTTCAAAGGCACGGAGACTGCCCACATAATCCCCAGGTTTGGGAAGCCAGTGACCTCAGGAACAGCCGGCTGCTAACCTTGCCCTGAGCCTCAGTGCCCCCCCTAGCAATGCAGAAATTCAGATCGTTTCACCAGATTCAAATCCTCATAATTGACAGCGTGCTCGTGTTTTGTTGTTGTCTAGTGAGGCAAATTCCTCCAGAAAGCCCACTTTTTCCAGACACACAAAGTCAGGCTGGAGCTAGTCACTGCCACCCGGCCCTCGGCGCATGTCACCGGGCTTCAGAGAGTCCCTGCAAGAAAAGCAGCGTTCTGCAGCGCTCTGAATTAAATCCATTCCCAGTGAAACTTCCATTGCGTGTATCTTTTAGGACAACAACTTGGCTGTCTGTGAAGAGGATGAGGTTTTTGCACTAGTTTTAGTGGAAGCGGGCTAACATTAACATTTATACATCCACGCCAGTGTTTATTTGTGAGAGCAGTTTCATCAAATCCATCATGGGATTACGGAGATGGTTACAATTAAGCAACGTGGTGCGTAAGTGTTTACAGGATTAGACCCAGAGAGTTGAAGCATATAAAAAGCAAGTCCTGTCTCGAGCCAATATGTGAAAACCGAAACGCCGGCAGCAGGCATCGTACCAGCAGCTTGACCCTGCGTTTTTTTTGCAAACACAAGGACTGCGGGCGCACAATCCGAATTTGAGGGGCAAAAATTACAGATCAAAGCGGAAGAAGTCAGGAGTCGCAGGAGAACGAAGGTGATTTTTTTGCAGCAGCTGCAAAGCCTCGCATGTTTCAGGTTCATGGTGCACATCTCTGAAAACAAAAACTCCATAGCTTCCCCCTGCTCTCCACGCAGGCAGTGCCTGATGCTTGCTTCACTGCTCCCTGGGTCCGAGAATGACAGGAAGGATGTTGACATCGTGTGCCACGTGTACAGAAGCAGATCACCTCCCTCTGAAAGGTGCTTTATGTTACGTGAGAGAAGACAAAACTCCGAGCTCCACAGCAAATAAATCATACAATAAGAACATTATTTCTAAAGGGAGAGAGTATTTTGCATATTAATATTAAATGGTATCTGAGTAGCAAATATAGAAATTATAATATTTGGTATCTCACAGAGCTGACACAGAGTGCAGGAGTTCTGGTCTGTAGATTTAAGCTGCCTTAAATCTACAGCTGCCAAAAAATAAAAAAACACACAAAGCTTCATCAAAATTTAATATTTATGCAATAGGGCTTCTTTCATTGTTAGGAAAGCTGATTAGGGCCACTTGTAAAATCCTGGGGGTTGCTTCCTTTACTCCCTTCCCCCACCAGGAAGGGGAAAAAATCGACCCAATGTAAAAAAACAAACAAAAAAAAACAGGCAAATGTTTTCCTGGCATCATTTCAGGGAAGCTGCCCTTTTGCTTTTGGTAAAACCTGAGGTCCTTGCCAGTGGGCACGCAGACCCTTTGGAGGAAACTGGAGGGACATTAGTAATGCAAATGAGGAGCAAGAAGAGGCAGAACAAAATTAAAACATGCACAATTATTATCTAGCAAACCTACAATAGCGTATAATCTAGTAGGAAAGGGGGAAGAGAGGGCTGGCAATTTTTTTTTTTTTTGTAGAGATGCGGACAAAGGCTTTTTTAAGAAGTCACACAGCTAAAATAACCATATTGTTAGACAGTGACTCATGGGAACAAAGCCGACAATGCTATCTAGGATCGTTATACTGGTGCCTTTTAATCATAATGTTGGTACAGTTTTCCCTCACTCTGACCTAGTTTAACTAGTTTAGAAAGCTTAATAGGCATGGCTCCTTACAGTAGTGCTAGCAAGACCTAAATATATACAACAACTCCTTTTGTGAATGAGAATTACCGATTCATGGCCCGTTACACTTCGTGAATCCGGAGAAACAACAGCGAAGTGAACTCGCTGAGGTTTCACCCAGCGGAGCCTCTGCATTCACCCTGGCAGCCTGAGACCCACCTCCTGGCCAGCACGTCCTGCAAGAGACACCCAAATCATGGTTCTCCCAGTAAGAGAAGGCCGCACTCTGCCTGGGCACGGAACACAGGTAGAAATGCCTCCCTGAAAACCTGCTGCGTTGATCTGAAAATGTTTTGTGTTCTCCCCAAAGAAATTAATGAGAACAATGCTTTGCACAAGTTTTTCCTATAAAAAGTTTCTGTTTTATCTGACAGGCTGGAAATCAAGAATTTTCAGTCTTGGGGTTTTCAATGAAAACAAAAAATTTGCCAGTAACCGCCATTTCCAGCAGAAACATCTTTTTGGCAAGGAACGCTATCTTCGTTCATTCCTTATTGAAAAACATCAATCTGTTCCAGTGATCGCTGTCAACTCTAGGACACGGCTCCGTTTTCCAAGGGATGCCCGGCGTATTGCTTTCCGCGTTAACCAGAGCGGTGCCTGCTATCACCCGCACCTTGACCCCCCCCACCACGCAGACCCCCCGTCTCCGACCCTCCAGCTCCGCGGCGCCACGTGCCACGCACTGCAAGCGCTCCGGCTCGTGCTCGGTGTGCTCCCGCGGGCTGTCCCGCCCCGCGCTCCGTATCTGCGGGGTGAATTCTTCTCCGGCTGGGAGCCCAGGCAAAGCTCTCTGAATCGTTGAGGGGCTTCGCTCGCATGCAGCCGTAACAGCCCCACCAGGGAGCTCCTGCCCTTCCTGTGCTTGGCGGGCTGGGCCTGCTCCGCGATCCCACGGAGACCAGCATAAAGGACGGTGATGGAAATGAACTATAAAAGGAACTCGGGAGGTCAGGGCAGTGCATATCCTCACGCTCCCCGAGACTCGGCGTTGGAGCAGGGAGCTGCGAGCACCACTCTGGTGATTAGGCTGGGAGAGGCAGTGCCTCACATCTGTATTCTGACTTGACCGAGAAAAACACAGCTATCTTTCCAGAACGATTGGCCAACAAACATATTTCACTAGATTGCATGCAATCAGGACAATCTTTTTTCTTCCAAACCCTAACTGTGGCCCCGGAGAGGTATTCTGAACTACACAGGGAAAGCAGACTCTTTGATTTCTCCATGGCACTTGGTCCCTGGCTATTACATGGGAAAATATCCCAGGTGGGATTTCCAGGAGAATTGGCTTAATTCCCCTCCTGCTAAGAACACTGGCCAAAACGCCCAAAAAGCTGCAGTTAGAAGAAAAGAGAACGGCACTGACGATTATAAACCCCCTAATACTGACACATGTGCATGAACTCATCTTACTACAGAAAACTGCTCTGCTGAATGTTAGATAGGTTCTGTTATCCTCCAGCTGAATAAAAGTTAAACCACAGCAAAAAAAATAAAAAATAAAATCTTTGTGAAGAGGGTTTTCTCAAGGCAAATTAAGGGAAAGGGTTTTTAGGTAGCATGGTGAGAAAGAAAAAAAAACAAAAAGCAGAAAACAGACACACAGAGTAGACCACCAGCAGGCAGCTTGGAAGAGGGAAAGTTTACTTTGTAAACCCAAACTTCGCAACTTTCAGTTTGTTAACATGAGGATACTCTAATTTTATCTGCAGCTACCACCTTCCCCGAGTTGCCATTGCCAAAAAAGGTCAAAATATCTTCACGTTACATTCCACCGAGGCGCTAAACGGAACAGAAGTCGTATTACTGTAATTCATAATTCAGAACTCAAATTTCATAAGACAACATCAGAAATGTCATCTTAACCACACTAATTCCTTCACAGTTAACATGAGTGGGTGTTGGTGCGATCCAAGCTGAAAAAAGCCATCTAATTTCAGCAAGTCTACCACAAGCCAACTTGGCACCCCTCCACGCGGATCAGACAAATGTCTGCTCTGTTGAAGCTGAAGGCACAGGGATAATTATCATAGCTGATACTGCATCAGTGGTAATGACAGTGTGGTTTGTAAATACGAACCAAACTCGGATTCTCTCGTTCACAAACAGGGGTTTGGCATTACTGTGGGAACCCAACGCAAACCTCATGGATCTGAATGTGCCTCTTGATCCAAACTGGGGCACATTTCTCTGCGATTGCAAAGTCACGCCGAGCAGCAGCGCACGCTTCGTTCCCACACTCATCGCAGGGCTGCTGCTAGGAACCGGGCGATCACGACAGGACAGACACCTGGTGACTGCTGGCAGGAAGGAGGACCAGCACCACCCCGAATGCATGGATGCTGCGACCACCTTCCCCTTGGCTAACGACCTGGGTACCCCACCTGGGAGGGGGCAGGTGCCGGGGCTGAGCAGCCCAGCACACAGCAGCCGTTGCCCAGAGGTTTCTGGCTCTGCCCGCCACGCAGCGCTGGTTGCGTGCTGGCTCCGAAGGGCTCGCAGGGTGACCGAGCGGCCCCCGCAGCAATGGGAGCAGCACGTGGCCTCACCAAGAAGCGGCAGATAAAAAATAGCTCAAAATGCCTCACGCGTGGGACCTCGGCGTGTGAGAGGGTTTGCCCCAGAGCAGCTGAGATTTGCTTACACGCTGTGCCCTGCTTTAATTGCGCAACAAGGATGCTGCCACATCAATTAACATTTGTACAGCGCTCGGAGATTCTTCCTGAAAGACCAGCCCTGACTTTAAGGCAACAATTATACAAAGATTTCCTTTTCAGTCACTAAATCATATCCAGTCATTAGGACGTTCTCCCTACGTGGATGTTGGCATGAACAAAAATGTTTAGAACACCAAGTTCTCCCCTGGAAAAAAAATAAGATCAATGGAATGCTTGCAATTACTTCAAAATAATGGAACATGGAAATACCACAGCATGTTTAATTTTTCCCCTCCCTGTTTCATGCTATCTCCCTACCATGCTGACAAGCACCTAGCGCCACGCGGTTCTGCTTTCCCTCCATCTCTCAAGGTGGCCATCAGACCGTCCTCCCCCAGGACAGGAGCCTTGAGCTCTCACCAGAGGGCAGAGAAGTGTCACCCAACAAATGCCACCATTTCCCACCAGCGTGGGCCTGCCCGTGGAACAGCTGGCTTGCTCGAGCCTAGCTTTGGCCTTCCCCGCGGCATCCTCCCTCGCTGACCTTGCTGTTAGAGATCGCCAGCAAGGAGGTAGCCAGCTCCTCCTTATGAGTATTTATTGATCTTTGCAAGCACACGGCCGTAACGGAGCCGCCTGATGGCTGCCAGCATCCACGCTAAGAAAAATAACAAAACGTTAGAAATCTTTATTCTGCTATTTGGAAGAAACAGGACAAACAACTGACTTGTGCATCTGGGGGTGGCGGTGGATACCTGCGTGTGAAAACTTGCATTTTTAACAGATGAATTCTGCATTTCTATCAGATTGTACTAGCTAATGGTCTCTTTTCTTCTACTACAGTTATGGGTCCAAGTCTCAGAGAAGTTTTACAGCCCAACTCAAGAGCTTCCTCCTCTTTGATGGCAGTTTCACTGCTTTAGATTGTCAGTTGTCTGGGAAGTCAGCTTTCTGGAGACGAAGCGGAAGCGAGAGGAATTTGCTGCTGGAAGACAAACCCTGAAGTGGATGGGATGGCACGCACTGCTCTCACTCCTGATGGAGCTGAGCTCTGCTTCTCCTGACAAAACCATCTGGCATGTAAAATACTCAATTTACAACCACATCATTTCTGGCAATAAACCCGAGGAGGGGACCTGCTATACACCTCACCTTGTGCAGACTGCCAGCACCCACAGCATCCACGCAGGCTCCAAAAGCAGCCAACAGCTGGTAACCACAGCCCTCATCCCCTCTCCAGTTCTTCTCTGGAGCAGGCTATGCTGAGGCCTGCCTCTTGCGAAGGCCAGCTTTATGCTCAAGGTCCACCAGCCCACCCAGCTCTGTGCGGCGTAGCCTGACTGCTCTGGGTGACGCAGGTGCCCTGATCAGCACGGGGGCAGAACCCAAGGCTCCCTTCTCTACTCACACAAGGATAGGTAAGCCCGTGGATGTATTTTTAGCCCCGCCACTTGCTCCCTCACAACCACTGCTCCCCCCTAAAATGCAGTCTTGCTCTCATTTGGAAAGAGAAAGCCTCTAACTGAAGCTGCTGTATCTGGAAGGAAAACGCGTGGATCATGTGGCAGCCTCATTTTCCTTCATTCACATCACACTGCAGAGCCTACCTTTGCCTCCTCCTCCTCCATCTAATGCAAAAGAGTTGTTGTTTGTGTATAGCATGCACATTAGCACAGATAAACTGCTCGCCGAGTGTAATGATTAATGATTGAATAGTGCAGTTGTTGCAAAAATAAGTCATGCAGTGAAGAGAGATCTGAAGATTATATCTAACACCAGGGGATGGCTTATTAATCTTACTTCTTGAAGAATTCGTGAGTAAATCATTCTCCTTTATTAATGATATTTCACTTTGCTCTGTGAGACATCTTTTATACATCCAGAAGGGCAATTATCTGTTTAGGCCAGGAAACAATATTAGTTACAGACGGTGCTTGAATGTTTGATCTAAGTCACTTAAATGTAAGAGGAAAAAAAGAATGAAGCACACTCCAAAGACCTACCCCAAACAGGACTGTGTTTACACGACAGCTTTTTTGGATTCCCCTCTATCTGGAAATGACAAATTACGCATGTTTTCAAGAATCAATTAACACCCAAACGATGATATAACAACTCCAGGAAAATTACATTACTTCTATGTCGTCTGGGTCTGAAGGAATTCTATGATATGTGAGGTGGTTAAACATGTCTGAAATGGTTTATTAGTATAAGAGTCTTTCAAAGGGAGATCTTAAATTCTTGATCACAATGAGATATTGAAGATGGAGAAAGGAGAGTCTATAATTTCAAAAAAAAATGTTTCCTAGGTTCACAACTCTTTTTTTCTGTCTATCATCTGCTATCCACCAAAAGATTGGAGGATGTAAGGAGAAAACCAGACACCCGTATAACAGTATTATGGCAAGAACTATAACAAAAATTTACATAGATCTAAATGGAAATCCATAAATCACCCCCAAAAGGAGTTTCATTAACTAGTTTTAAGACCTTGAATATGGAAATTATGAACTTGAATTATTACAGAAATTGCATTAGATAATATTGGTTCATCACAGAAGTAATTTGCAGATTCACAAGACTTTGAAAAATAAGGATTTTACTATAGATTTCAAAGTATTCCTCAGCGGAGTCATAGTTATCCCTTATCCCTCAGTGAAACGCAGCAGTTACTGGACACGTTGGTTGCTAGTGCAAGGCAGCAGGACCCAGTGAATAGGACATGGAGCGACTCAGGACAGAGGGGATATTTCTACCTTATTTTTCAAGTGCAGGTTAATGCAGAAGTTGATCATCTTCTACAGGGACACATTTACACGTGTGGGCATTTCACAGAGCTACGGCAGTCTCGGAGAGCCGGTAGCTGGCATGCAGACACCTGGCTTGCCAGGCGTTTGTGAGATCTGTGCTCCCAGCAAACCCCTCCGTGTGCCACGTCCTGCGGGATCGATTTGCTTCTTGGAAACGTGAAACCTCGGCCAGAGCGTGCTCTGTATCTGATCATTAATAGCTTCTTAATATACATATATTTAAATAAAATGTATTTGTCACAACTGTTAATTCTGGTAGAGGACAATTAGAGGAAAAAAGACCCTACGTTAAAAGGAGGAAAAAAGCATTCAGGAGTAAAACGGTACCATTTACAGAATCAGCCAGCTTTGGTAACATGACAGTTTTCTGACAGTAACAGTCTGCCTGACAGCGCACCCATTTCTACGATTAAAAATGCTTTTGCCTAGAACCTGAAGTTGTTTCAAGATTTTAGTTCTAAGAGTCTCGTTGAAAAAGAAACCATAAAATACACAGCTGAAAATCTGAGCAATTCTTTGGCTCAGTATTGTTTATGCTGTACAGATTTCAAATTTCCATTTGGTTGGTACTTTTTTTTTCCATTTGAAAAATTATTATGTGGCAAAGATTAATTTTGGGCGTCACCCTTGATGTAGCAAAAATCTGGGGTTTTTTAACCCCCCAAAACAGTGAGCGTCCAGTCATATTTCAAAGCTGAAAAAATGCAAGTCAAAATACGAGTGCATTTTGCATCGGAGCCTTGGTCTGACAGCAGCACATTTTCAGCAAGCAGCTTCAGGCCACGTGCACGTTAGTTGTGTTTAGAATACATTTCAAAGTCACACAAAACCCCTTTTTTCCCCACAGCCTCACATCACAGCACCACGCTCAGGATCTACCCATTACCCGGGAAAGCAAAGATCCGAACCTGTATTTCTAAAACACAAAAATCTCTGCAGGATTTATAATATTGCTCTGGATATTTACTGCCAGTAGTTTTAAAGAATAAAGGTAGAAAGCGGAGCAGTGAATTTGAAAATAGCATTGTATATTTTGATTGGAACTATCTCCAGTCTCACGGAAGCTTCAGTGACTAGAAAGCAGGGTCTCAAAGTGATTTGAAAAAGAGAATAAATGTTATTAATATTGATTCTTCTCTTCTCCGAGAATTCCCTGCAGTCCTGCTCAGGGAACCAAGGTAGTGAACAGCAGCAAAAATCCAGCTTTTCCGGCTGGTGCCTGGATAATTTTCAGAGAAGGAAGCAAATACGTGATCCCTTTAGGGACGAGCATGCACCCCATGTGCTGCGTGAACCCACGTCTCATCCTGCTGATCTGGAACATTAGGAGATCTGTTCAGATTCGCAAGCCTGACCTGCTTCCAAGAAGAGCATTATTCAAATAAGTTACACCAAAATAATCAGCAGTTAGAAACGAACATCAGTAGATAGTGACTCTATCAGCATTTTTCTCTTACTGGATCTTTTTTTCCTTAAGTAATTAAAAAGTGTCTGTGGAAGAGCAGTATGTACAGTATGTCATAAAGTCTCTCTGAACTACCTATATTTACCCCTGAAAGTGAATTCTTTATAAGACCTAGGATATCAAAGAAACGAGGGATCAAAGTAGTTTTAATAAGCAACCCAGTGTTTGTAGAACCTGCACTTTCATGTATCATGTTTTGTTCGAGTTCTTAATTTCGGTTCCTCACCACAGAAGGCACTTAAGATAACTATCTATAACCATATTGTCATGTTGAATCCTTTGATTATTTAACATGTACACCTTAGTGAAACAAAAATGCCTTTTTTCCCCATAATATTGGGACTTCATTGTATTTTCTCACATGAAACATAGATTTGATTTGTTTGATAGTTGGAACATACAGTAGCATCCTTTTCCTTCAGTATTCCTACTTATGTATTGATAGTTTAACATAGTACAGTTGTATCTACTCCCGTACGCTGATGCAATGGCCAACACCTGGATCTTTTCTCCCCCCTTTCTTTTTATACCATTTCAAAATAAACACATAACAAAAGGTGGTAAAATCTACAGAAAAAATAAAGTTAACCGGGCCTTGCAACAGAAACCAGAGGCTCCCCTGTGAACACCAGCATGCTCTTTAACATAGTAAAATCAATCTGCTCACCCTCCTCTTTTTTGAAATCAGAGCTCTTCTATGTTTACAAATTGTTTTGTGGTGGAAAAAAATATTTTTAAAAAAATTAAATGAAATTCCCATATATATTTGATCTATAGTCATAATAAAATTGTCAGTGAAGAATGAGAATTATTGCACCCTGGGTTAAAAGCACCAATTGAAAGATGAAGGAATATAAGAGCAGACTGTACACAAAAAGCAATAATGACAAATGGATCTGGTAGCTATTTCAACTACACATCTGGATATAAAACTTTTTATTTTGCTCTGAAAATTACTGTACTGTCAGTTTGGAATCTGAATGAACAATGAGCTAGAAACCTTAACAGAAGCATGCTGAAATATAAGCAGAGTAGACAGGTCTCTCTCTGCTTTTTTTTTTACGTGGTCAAGAAGTAGAAGATTGCTCTGCTATCTCCCTGCGTCTCGAGACTTCGTAGCCAGAAGTATCTGAAATGCACATGGTACTGCTTTTGTGGCTCACTTTGAAAAATCAAGAGCACAAAGCCCTACACAGGAAAAGCAAGTTTTTACAGCACATTGAAGGACAACTGTAGCATATCACGTCACAAATGAAACAGAAAGGGCAGCACCTAAATTGCTGTATTCGTAGTTTGTGGCTACTTCTGTTAAGTACTCCTCTTGCTGGAAGTTAGAAGCAAAGTATTACTGGATGGTGAAATAGTCTATTTGACCAAGAAAACCTGCAAATCCACGTACATTCATGAGCTGAAACTTTTTCATATTGTTATATCTTTCTCAGCAAATTTCACAGAGTAGACCACGTTTTATTAGGCATTATATATACAGACACTGCCTCTCGTTTGGGACTCGTATCGCTGCCATGTGGCAACCACAGCAATCGCTTACTGCAAAAAGCAATGCTGCTTGCTTTAGTTTCAGATGTGTATATGTGATTTTGCGGAATGAAACAAGGAAAAACACTATCACATGTTCAGCCGTACCTATCTGAAGGATTCTGCCAAGTCTTTGTAAGACTTCCAGCATGATCCACAAACACAAATGCAGGAGACTGCTCTGTGTAAGAAGGCTGTATACAAGACTAATTCCAACCCTGATGGGAGGTACAAACGTGTACAAATAGATGATAATGTAAAGGATCCCTTCCAGCACTCTCACAAATAAGCTAAGGAGGTACATCCGTAGCTTTCGCCAGCATGCACCCAGTGATCTCATTCTGCTAAGAGCTCTGGAATGGCTTTCTTGTGATTTCTGCCTCAACTGCCTTTCTTAGGCCTTTTCTGAAAAAGAGACCCTCCTCCCCAGCACGTGCCACGCAAGATATGGTCAGGTATGTCAAGGAACCACAGTTAAAAGAAATAAAAATGATGCCTGGAGTCAGAGAAAACTGCTGTGCCATCTCACGCTTGGCTTGTAACAGCAGCAGTGCCTACCTGCAAGTCTCTCATCACACCTGTGCCTCACCTGACTCAGATCCCAAACTCCAGATCTTCAAATACGTAAGGTGCTGGAGCCCGG
>CM021741.1:6460324-6545346 GCA_011075105.1 Heteronetta atricapilla
AGAATGAGAACAGAAGTAAGAAGCCACAAGGATCCAGGTTAGTATAGCCCAATTAAATGTGATTAAAATTAGTTCAAACCTTGCATTTGGCTGGAAAGAAACTATTTTTCATAACTCTTGCTTTGTGACCTTCTTCTCCTAAACGACACCTCACAGGTGGAACCTTCCACAAAATAATGCACTTGCCTCCTTCTGGATTTGTCTAGTGAGGCTCAGAGCATGTTTTGCTTACCATGACTTTGTTATCTGGGTTCCCCTGGCACTGCTGACTGGGGGGAACCTGGCCCAACAGCAACGTGCACTATCAGCCCGAAACTTAGTGCTAAATCCTCATCGCAACGACCCAGGCAGGATGAACAGTGGCCCAAAAAACTTCTGGAAAACTGACAAACTAATCATGCATATAATTGCTTCTTGACTTTTGCTCCTGCTGTGGCAGGACTTAATAATAACCCCAAAGGTTAGTGTTGGAACACACACATCATTTAAATGGCTCCAGGATGACACACTGCAATAACATTATTAAGTCTTGCAGGCCTGCTCCCCAGTGCTTCCAAAAGACTCAAAAGAAAATGGCTTAAAAGGCGGTAAGAGGAAGCGTATGTGTCAGGTTACTTTCACTAATTAGAACTTAGGGCTCGTCGTAACACAGTTATGAACTTGTTTGATAGCTGCTTGAAGGCAGATGATTCAAATAAATGTGATCCAGTTTCTATAACCACTTTCATGTCAAATTATTTAGCAATTCTCTCAAACAGGAGTCACAAATGGAAAGCATCTTTATTCTGCTTCATTTTGCTAATTAAAGACAAATTGACAATTAAAGACAAGGGATTCAAAAAGACTATCCCTGCAGACGCTGTTTGAAAGCAGAACTGGCACTTACCACAACACTATGAGTCTAGTCCAAAGCCCAGGAGTCAAGGGGAAGTGTCTTTCAACAAGACAGTACTTTGGATAAAGCCACGTAAGAAAATGATTTGAACGGAAAATGCTTCAGACCTCTCGAATGAGTCAGTGCGCAGAAAGCCGACCACACTTCTTAACTACAGACCTTAAAATGCAGCAATAAACTTGTATCACAAGATGAACTGTTTCATTAGGCTCAGCTGCAACAGATTATCTGGCAACCACCCTTCTCCTCCCCCCGCCGCTGATGGGACTCTTCCAGGTTCATTACTCTCTAATATTTCCTATCTAAAAAACCCAAACTCAGACGGGTGGGTGTTGCTAGACACTTTTGCTTTTCATATCAGAAATTCAGTTTTAACAGCTTACCTACAAAAGTGGACTACTTTAATAATAAATGCCAAAAAAAATCATGTTTTGGAGAAGCCAAAATTGCTAATGAACAGTTTGATCCCACAGTTAAATGAGGAAAGAAAGCACATTTAACAAATGTTAAAATAGCTGACACTTTGAAATGAAAATCTGACACCTCCAAGGTAACTTGTTCTCATTTAAGCGCAGATCTAAATTAAAAGGAAACATTCAGCTGGAGATGTGCAGCTCATCCAAAAGAAGCAAAAAGCTTTGTTTTGAAGCAACCAAAACGCTCAACCTGACCCCAAGCCCCACTTTTAATTTTAAAAAGAATCCCTCCGTGACCACGGAGAGCAGCGGGAGCCAGCCCACTCGCTCCAGAGGCACGGGGGCTTCGCTTGGAAGGAAGCGGCGTTAGAGGGGTTAGCCAAGCAGCGTACCTGTGCTTCCCAGGCAGAAGGCACATACCTTTGTTTGCCAAAAGAAAATATCGCTTCCAAAGTGGTAAAAACGGGGCATCTTCGGCTGCCAGGGAATTACATTATTTTCCTCTTCACTCCTCCTAAATCTTAATTCTCATCTTTCAACTTTACTTACAGCTACCAGATTAAGCTGGAGAATTTATTGTAATTATCTGATTCCCTGCTCTTTGCAGTGACGCAGGCAGCCATGGTGCAGGAGAGCTTTATGAGGATGCGTGAGCAATATTTTTGTGGGTAGAACAGAATACTTGACTTGATTTAGCAACGGAATCTAATCACAGATTTTGGCTAAGTTAGCACCCTAAAAACCTCGCATGTAGTAACTTGAATAAATCTGGAGTACACTGTGGAGAACACTGGGTTTGGGGGATCAGAAGAGATCCTGTGTTTTGGGCTCCAAGAGGTCTGTGAGATCTCTGCCGACCTTTTTCATACCATGGTCATGGGCACAGCTCAAGTGGCCTTTGACCTTCTCAGGATGGTCAAAAGCAAGCAGCTCTTCCAAAACCCAAGGGGAAAAAACATTGTCTTCACCCAGAAGTTTCTTAATGTATTCATCCAAGCAGCTCTTAGTATTTCAAATGTACTGAAGAGCTCTAATACTCTAACTTTTTTCCCTTCTAGAAAGTCATCTAGTTGTTAAGAGCAAATTAATTTTCTGTATGAAATTCAGTTTAAGCAAATTATTAAGCATAAAGCAGTCCTTCTTTGCTTTTCAAGGCATGCATTAACTTCTTTTCTGAATTAAACATCAATAAAAAGGCATATCATTAGTGTTTATTCTGAATGGTATTTTTTATATAATTTTATCAACTTTCAAGTAAGTCCAAGTTCTAATATGATTTCCATCCCTCTGTCATGTTAATTTCTCCAGTGCAGTCCATCTCAACCATTATATAACAGTATTATAAATAATCTCCCTAATATCCACTTCACAACTCTAATTGATAGTACTCACCAGAGTCCATTATGCAGGTACTCACTTCTTTATGAAGGATAAAATGAAACACTTTAAAACAAGTTTCATCTATTTTTTTCCCCCTCTTTTTTTTAACCAGGTAGTTTCTGCCTCAGCATAGCCAAGGCTTACATTGCTGGCACCTTCCCTGTACGATGCCCCAAAGACACAAAACACCTACTAGCAACATCCAATTACACCAGGACACAGAGGAAACAACACCAAATATGCTCTTAAAGGTGCATATGTGTACTACAGAGACCCGATGTTATAACAAGCCCTTTTTTTTTCAGTAATATATAAAATAACTTCAGTCAAGTTCTTTCTTTTTACTGAAAAAAGCAATAGTGCAAACACCCTTCCGCTGCCTAAATCTTTATTCTACATATTCTATAATCCGTAAGACAGTGTTTTAACACGCTTTAATACTGAACACAGAGGGTAAAACCTAAGCACAAATTACTCTTTTGCTTGATTTGCGTGAGCCTGATCTACGCATTCTGTATGGGTTCTGTTTCTTTGGCAAACCTGAGCAAATAAATTAAAGCAAGGTTGAAACTTTCTGCTACTGTGGCAGGCTCAATAAAAGGCTGCTAAGTCCAGCTTGTATTTATGCTGCCCCACGTACAGAAACTTCATCAACTCCAGCTGCCAGTAAAGATGTCACTGTCTACCTGAAATATTTAGATGACACCAGAGCAGCACACTCTGCAGTTCATCTTATGCTTCCCATTGACTGTCCTGCTGTTTAGGAATCTGTACTTCTGAGAACTGAAGTTTCAACATAAAAAAACCTGCAAGCTCATTTCTAAAGCCTGAACCTACATATTAGATGCTTAATGAAGTACCTACGTGATGTGTAACTTCCTGGCTGCTGGCACATGGATACCAGCAAAATACTTGCTTTGCTCTGGCACACCAGAAACAAATTTTCTGGCGCTACATGGATGCCCCAGAACCCTTCAGCCAGATGTGCTGCATCCTGCACTGATAAAAATATCTCAGAGGGGTTGCCAGCTCTTTAGTTCCAGCTGCTTCAGGCCTCCCTTCCTCTCATGTGCTGGAGTTACTCATGTCAACTTGCCCCTCTTCTGCAAACTGTGCAAACCACTGCAGTAGTCTTCTCTCAGCTGGCTACATTGGCCATTTTAATTGCTTTTATTTACTGTTCTAGATTTGTTTTACCAGGTGGAAGCCTCTAGCCCGCACCTTTGAAGCTCTGCTACATTTCACTTTTATCCTGCATTATTGCTGGTTATCCGCATCCCTGCCAAACTTCTCTGGAATTACCTTTCATGACTCTTACCGCATCCTTCTGTGCAAAGCAATCAGCTCACAGCTGCCTCTGCCACCCTCTGTCCTGGGGAAAAGCACCCGCTAACACCAGAGGACGCTGGGTTCAGATGAGCCTCCTCACCCTGCTCCCAGCTGACCGCAGGGAAAGCTGGGGCAGTACAGGGCTGGGGGACAGCGAGGCTCAGGAGCAGCCCCGGCTACAGTGAAGGCACTGATGTTCCTCACGTGGGGGAAATCAGGATGCTGGGAAAGCTGACCTGCACCACCCCCGGGATTCCAGGCAAAAGGATCGGCTGTGGGACAGGAATAAGCACACATCAGGGGACTGAGCCTAGAGGAGGCGTGCGGAGCCAGGCTGTACCTTCATGCCCCAACCCAGACTTGGGAACCGCCGTGGGCTGCTTCTCGTCTGCGCTCGCAGCTCATGGCAGCTACGCTAGTAAAGCACCTCTGGTCCTTATCAGGCCACACATTTATGGGGAACTCTCACAGGCCCAGATGCTGGAAAAACTGCTGCTGGGGAAACTGAGAACACTTGCTCGCACTTCAGTGGAACATGCAAGGTTTCACCCAGTCGGTGGGACCAGCGGAATTACTTATGGCTTTCCTTGAGCTATGCCCTCCTCCCTTTTCTTCTTCCTCGCACTTCCCATTACAGAAATAAAGCTGTTAGTAACATCCAGAAGGAAAGATGAGGTATGCCAGCTCTGCCACTGCAACTGAATGCAGTAACACAAATCAGTCATGGGAAAAGTTCCCAGAAAAATAGATTTGTTCCCAGGCTTGGTCTTCGGGAAGCAAGGAATTACGGAGAGGTGGCTTTCTGTAGCTTCAGACAGCATTGGGCTCATCAAGCATGATGTTTCCGTCCTTCAGGAAACCGTACTGTTCATCACAAAAGTGGAACTACTGCCTATGCATATAAAACCATCTGAAGAGAGACTGCTAAACAAAGGTTGTCACTGAAACCGAGCGAGTCAGCTGGGAAAAAAGCCTGTTCTGAGCCATTTTATCTCTCCACGAACATGGAATGGATCAGATTCTGGAGTCACGTCAGCACTACAGCCCCAACAAGCGTGTTAGGCACTGGCCTCGGAGGCTGTTGGCAGGATTTGGCCCTACCTATTTTCTCCTGCTATATCTGTGCATCAGCGCAGCAAGCCTGAAACTCTGCTAGGGGAAAAAAAAGAAAAAGAAAAAAAAAAGGCAACTTCAAAGGGAAATGAGTGTTTTGATTGATTTTGTTTCCTCTGTAAGTCATAGACATTAGCTATGTTCAAATAACATAAATGCTATAAAGCAGTAATAAAAACTCACAGTCCAGAACAGAGAATTCTGTTTTTCTGCCCTGTCTTTATATCGAGATAACCTTTAACTCTTTTCCTCCCATTTCGGCTAAGACAGATGCTTAAAATTATCAAAACATAAGATTCCCACATTTCCATAAGCAGATTTTCAGCTTCCAGCTTCGCGTTCTGATTAAAATAAGCTCTTACCAAGTTTTAACTCACTAAATTAAATATAAATATTTGAGATCTTGACACTTCTATGACAATTATTCCCCGAGATCCATTTTTTCCCCTTAATTGCTAACATACTAATGTTGCAAAATGTTATTTCACAGGCACATTACTTCTGAAGTTACTTATTAATGGCAGGATTTTCCCATAGCACTAAACCTAGGTTGCAGTTGTCTCCTTCTTCTTAGTTCTGGCATGACTTTGACCGGTTGAATCCCCAAATATGTATCAGTAATCAAAAGGTATATTTCAGTACAGGAGAACCTGTTTGGAAGAATTCTTCTCATTTCTTCTCTGCTTGTTTTATCTTTGCTTGAGATGTGAATAATTCATAGGCCTCTGTCTGCTTTACAGTCAAACGCATTCTGTCCACCCAAGACTGTTCAACTTTGTGATTTATTATTTAATAATTTGCAGGGCTGCGCTGTTGTAAGGTGAGCATTGTGACTGCTTGCAGAACTGTTACAATCTGGTCTAGTTAGCTGTCCTTTCTTTCCCTCTCTCCAAACAGCAGCAGTTATTGATTTTTTTTTACAAACCTCTGCCATGTAATCCCACAGCTGCTGATCTCAAAGCTGTTACTATAAAGTAAAAGTTGGCCCTTCTTCTTGAAAACAAGAAGTCATGTTTTGATTCACTTTTTCTTTCTATTTTTTTTTTTTTATCAATTGTTTCTTTTTTCTCCTTCTTTGTGCCTTAGTCAATGACAATACCCAGGAAGTGCCACTGGCTTCTCTTAAGGATAAAACTGAAAAATGAAAGCCTTTGGGGGAAATACATGCTGATCCTTTCATTACACCTGCAAAAATGCCTGTCTGAAACTTTTCAACCTTTGAAACTTTTCCAATGGAAGTTGAGCCATTTCATCTATTATCTTGGCAACAATTACACATGGTGTTGTATCTCAATAATTCCATATTTGTGTTTAAATCCCCCTGCAAGTTATCAGTCGCACCTAATGGTGAAAAGAACTACGCCAAAAATACGGTGCCTCCTACTTCTGAAAGATTTACTATGCTGCCAAGCACAGCGATACTAATCAGTGTGCAATTAGGGCCTGATCGATCGGCTTCAACCGACTTCGGATCGGGACTGGAACAGGCACTGAGGGCACAGGCACAGCAATTGCATTCCCCAGTGAATTAACTTCTGTACAGCCTATTTTCTACCTGACAATTAATTATAGGATTTGCTGTAGGACAAAACCCAAATTATTTCTCTTTTGCTACTATGAGCCCTCAGTAAAACATCTGGGGAAATATCCTCCTGTCCTCTTCCTCTCCGGTCTGTGCCTTAATCATGTCGTTGCATTAAGCCATATACAAATTTATACCTGAACTGGGTGATAACCTTTCTGGACCAATTTGTGCACTTCAGTAACATCCCCACTTCATTTCAGCGTACGATGTGGTGTAAACAAGCTCATGGGCCCACCCTACACGGGGAGGGAAACCCAGTCCCTTGTGCAAGGCTGGAGCTGGTCATTCTCCAGCTACGTACCCCGAGATGTGTACGGAGGGTTCAGAACCAGAAGTCCAGGACATCTGTGGTAGATAATTGAAAGTAACTTTAACCATGACTCAAGATTCATACAGAATGACCTAAAATGGAAATTATTTCTTATCCCTAACAACAGTGCTCTGTTTTACTGCTCTACTGGTTTTGGTTTAGTTTTATTGATGTAATGATTTGGTAGCTGGGAGGAGTGGCTGAGATGCCAGAAGGCTGTGCTGCCATTCAGCGAGACCTGGACTGGCTCGAGAGATGGGCAGGAAGAAACCAAATGAGGTTTAATAAGAGCAAGTGTAGAGTCCTGCACCTGGGAAGGAACAACTGGACGTATCAGTACAGCCTGGGGGATGACCTGCGGGAGAGGAGCTCTGCAGAGAAAGACCTGGGTGTCCTGGTGGACGACAGGTTGGCCATGAGCCAGCAGTGTGCCCTGGTGGCCAAGAGGGCCAATGGGATCCTGGAGTGCATTAAAAGGAGCGTGGCCAGCAGGTCAAGGGAGGTGATTCTCCCCCCTACTCTGCCCTTGTCAGGCCTCACCTGGAGTACTGTGTCCAGTTCTGGGCTCCCCAGTACAAAAAAGACAGGGATCTCCTGGAAAGAGTCCAGGGGAGGGCCACAAAGATGATATGGGCCTGAAGCATCTTCCCCATGAGGACAGGCTGAGAGACCTGGGTCTGTTCAGCCTGGAGAAGAGAAGACTGAGAGGGGATCTCATCAGTCTTTATGAGTACCTGAGGTGTGGGAGACAGAGGGATTTGGCCAACCTCTTTTCAGTGGTTTGTGGGGACAGGACAAGGGGCAATGGCCACAAGATGGAGCACACACAGGAAGTTCTGCACCAACATGCGAAAGAACTTCTTCACGGTGAGGGTGACGGAGCACTGGAACAGGCTGCCCAGGGAGGTTGTGGAGTCTCCTTCTCTGGAGATACTCAAGGCCACTCTGGATGCCCACCTGGGCAGCCTGCTCTGAGGATCCTGCTGTGGCAGGGGGGTTGGACCCGATGATCTTTCGAGGTCCCTTCCAACCCCTACAATTCTGTGATTCTGTGACTTACTTTCATCTGCTAGCAAGACTTCTTACAAAACTAAGGGTTGGAAAGCTTTCTGCAGAGAGGCAGTCTTGACTCAGCCATATATCTTAATACAGATAATTCATACAAAATCCCTTACTCTTGGTTTACTCTAGTTTGATCAGTCCCCGTAAGACACACTGCAGTTGTTGGTGCATCTCTTGATTGGGCATCAACGGGAAGGCCCGAAAATAAATTCCAACCTATAGACAGCTGTTGTAACAAACAGGGAGCATCACAACTGTGGTAAGGTGGATCTTTCCCCCAGCAGAGCTGGGATGCTGCCTTGGGTGCTAGCTGAAGTTTCTGAATTACTTTTACTATCAGCTCTGGAGGCAGGCTGGAAGAAGAAAACACATCTCTGCAAAGACAGCCTCAGCTGAGAGGAAGAATTTATTTCCCTTTTCTACTTATTCCTGTCTTCTATTATTTATTCAAGCTGGGGAGCAAAAACAGTAGGATTTTGGCAATATCTAATGTTTTACATTAATAGTATCGGAAAATCTCTATGATAGCTGATACATTGCTAGAATACTTGTACTCTACATATTGCTACTCTACTAGATTAAAAAAAAAAAAGGAAGCAAAATATTGCAATAATACAGCAAACCTTTCAGCTCAGAATGAGGTGGGTAGTTTGATTGTATTCCAAGCTACAGCCCTAAAAGATGCACCTACTGTCCTAGAAGGCAAAAACTACACACACTTAACGGTGTTTTCTCCAGCATTCAGACAAATCCGCCACATTTACCTGCTTAAACTCTCCATTGTTTTCCACTCTCACCCACCACCTCCCAGCCCCAACTCACAGGCTTGATTTTACACCTGGGAAAACCACTACTCAGAAGCTCTTCCTTTAGACCTCCTAGTTTGAAAGGTCTAATGGCCCAGATAAAGAAGAGTGCTTAAACTTGCATAATACCTTTAAGGACTCCCTGGGGGAAGCTGCTGCACAATTTATTTAACTCTTTGTACGTAGACTTTCATCCTGGGTGCCTATATGTTAATGACCTCTAATGTGCGAGCCATTAGCACCTTTCACCATAATCTCCTCCCAATGTCCATTTAGATTACAGTAATGGCCACTAGTAATGTAAAGTAACGGCTACCAGCAATGATATCATCATAATGACTTCACTGAACTTACTCCAGAGTCTCCTGATATATGGTAATCACATACCCTTGCATATAGTCCCCTAACACACAGAACCCATGTATCTTGTCCAGATTGCCCAATTCCCATCTTTTTATGGACATCTTTCCATGGAAAGAGCCTTCTAGTCAAGAAACGGAACAGTTTAGCTGTACTTGCAAGCATAAAGCAGAAGTGAGCCGATTAAAAATTTAAGTACCTGTTTTTGTCAGGCAGGAATGGCAATGCTATGAAGGTTAGGGACAAGCTTTGATTGCAAAATAACATTACTGAAAAGGAGAAATTTCTGGAGAAGAATCAGGCCCTGAATCTGAAGTAGCACACAATGACATCAACAGCTTACTTGTTACAAAAAGTATACTGCAGACAAATAATCTCCCTGATTAAGACAGGTAAAAATTGTCGATTGCATCCTTTTTCAATTACCTTTCTGTGACGGTAAATCTATGCTGTACCTTAGTGATTTTCCTGCTAATAAGCTGTTTTTC
Organism: Heteronetta atricapilla; assembly: GCA_011075105.1. Taxonomy (NCBI): domain Eukaryota; kingdom Metazoa; phylum Chordata; class Aves; order Anseriformes; family Anatidae; genus Heteronetta; species Heteronetta atricapilla. The sequence goes on from CM021741.1 coordinate 6,470,069, forward strand.
AGCTGAGCAGCTAGTTGACTGATTTTTGGTACCACGCCTTTCGGTACCACATTTTGTTCTACACGGAGCTTAAGCTTTGGAGAAAGTCGAGCCCAAGTTGAGGTGGTCTTTGCAGGGCTTTTGTTTTTTGTTTTTATATCCTCCAATGCAGGGGGGAAACAGCCAGCTCTGACACCACCGACTGCTCCTGTCTTTTTGCAGAAAGGGGGACAGATGCAATTATACACAGTATTCACACATACGCCTTCACACAGGCATACTGACTGTGTGTTAACCTCACAGGAGCAGGGAGGAGCTTGCTTGTGGGCCCTTATGAGTGCTCCGAATGGCGAAGACACGCAGGATGTCTCAAGAGGAGGCCTCCAAAAAAGGCCACTTCTGCCATCTTTACTGCCAGCACATTTTCACTCTATTTGATGAGACCATTTGGTTGTTGGCCAAACGTTGAGGTGTACTTGGTGTGTGGATGGTAATAACAGAAAATAATCGGAATTTGATCAATCTGCATGGAAGAAAAATAGCTTAAAAGGAACTGAGCGCTGCTGGGGGGGCTCTTTCTATTCCCCTTTCTACTTGTAAAGTCTAAATATGTCGGGGTATCAGAAACTTGTCTTCACTGCTAGGTCTGGCAGGTAAACTCCCAGCCCTTGGTACAGTAGCAGCTAGTATGCTAGTAATCGCTGAGAGCTGGATGAATAATTAATAATAGAAATAAATAACCAGTTATTAAAACAAGTAAATGTTTTCTTCTGTAACTGATAATGCAAGCAGTTTCTAGGTTATATTCTGCTTCCCAGTGAAGGTTTCCAAACATTGCCTTCAATACAGACAAAAGCACCTCAGATAGTTCTTTCATACAGAATGGTAAATTATGTTATTGCTTTTGTACACTATTCCCAAAGCTTATTGCATATTCACTTGTATACATCTAGTGCAACATTATTATCTTGTTCTGATTTTCTTTCTTCCTCCACCCATACCCCCCTAACCTCCTGTCAACAGTTGGGGAAGCTGCTAATACTGTATTGTATATTCATTATCCTAGCTTTTTCTTTACAAATATCATTATAACATCCTGCATTTGTAAAGTAAATAATTAAACATTCTAGAAAGTCTTATAGGACACAGTAATCTAACAGATGAAAGACATCAGAAATGTGAAAATCAAATGGAAGCACATGTAATATGTATCTTTTAAAATAGTTTTCATAAAATAGGGTTAATGTGTTAATCAACCATATTTAAAATGCTAATTAATCACTGACTTGGAGCCTAGTCATAAATAATTGAATGTCCTATTTATGCAGAATTTCTTGTGCTTGGAAATGCATGGCATTCATTCTGGTCTTGCAAGACGCAGCACAGCATTAACACTCCTTGAACTCTTCTAGCTCTGTGTTTGGGTAGTGCAATCATGGCTGTCTGCTATTTGGTTACATTTGTGACTCTTTCTCACAATTAACCTAATCCATCCCATTGTTACATACCTCATCATAACGGCAAAATGCAAAGAGCATCATTAACCACGTCTTTTGTGCCAGCCCTCCAAACGTGGAGGCGGGAGGCACATCAGCTGAATTCTGGGGGTGAATTGGGCCAGCAACGGGTACGTGTATTTTCTCCCTCTTTTCAAGGCGTCTCCCCATTCCTCCTTCAAAGTCCAGGCATGCCCCTACACACGGGGAAATGGGCTGTCTTTAGATAATACTGGTTTTAGAATCAGGTTCCTGATGTTATAATGGACTTTTCTTCCTTCTGTAAGGACTGTGTCTGAGACAATGTACAGATCAGTCCTCATGTCTGCATCCACGAACAGGGATGCTGGATGCAAGATCCACCTGCACATACAGGTGTGTACAGTGCTAGGAAATAGAGCATCTTCAGTTTCCAGCTAAACTCAAACTCCTTTGGAGAGGATGAAATGGGTGATTCCTGTTAAAGAATGTAAGATTCTGAAAGAACCCACTGAAAATTTCTCCAAGAAAATGCATGTCAAAACCTTAACTGATCACAATTTTGTTGAATTTCTCAAATGTGGATCGTATTATAGCTTCACAGTTACCTAAAATGAGTGTATTTACACTTCCAAAACAGAAGAAGAAAAGATTTTGGGGGGCTCTTATCTATTTTCATGCTAATAAAATGCTAATTCTTTTAAAATACAATTACAGTAGCATGGGAGTTATCTGAATTCTTAAAGCGTGTCCTAGAGTGGGAGAATATTCTTCTGGCTTCCCTCTACTTTGGTATGAAGAGGTAAATTAGTCCTTGCCTAATGTGATTTAGTGGACAGGCTGGCAATGTAACTTGTCATTAAAGAATGAGAGTAAGAAGAAGAATAGATTCCTCCTTCTAATCCCTTTTGACAGCCTAACAGAATACCAATTTACCATTTGATGAAGGCTTTGGGATGTTATGAAACCTCTACGGGGACCTCACAGTTCCGCACAGAAAAGGATGAAGAGGAGAAACGGCCAAAGTTGGTGGGAAAAAACGGCTTTGGAACAGGATCTGCTCTACAAACGGCTGGTCGCAAGCCAGCTGGCGTTCTTTAAAATTTGGACAGTCCAACTAACCCAACGGAGAGGAAGGAGCTGGTGGACCTCGTGGAGAAATGTTTAGCATTAAAAGAGAAAGAGGGGACTGCTGCGAGGGACAGAGAAAGCCTTCCAAAGAAAGCTAGGGCTGACGACTGCCTGTCAGCACGCTTGGGCATATTTGATAAGGATGGTCACATTGCCATGGTACGGCAGCAGGATCAGCGCTACTGAGTAAGTACATCTTTGCCTTAAAGGCCCTCTTAGGAAGAGGCCTCATAGTCCAAACACATGACCCGAAAAGAGCCAGTCTTCCTCCATTCTCTGTTGTGTGGGTAGCTGCCTGCACCACTACAGCTGACAAGGGTCAGTTCTCACTTCAGTAACTCTCTTTTCGCCCAGGGAACAGACAGGGGACGAGTGTGAGTAAATACACATCTAAGAAAGAGCTAGATCTGAAATACTTTGCTTTTGTCACACTACCCAGGAAATAACAATCAATACTGAACTATTCAGAAACCCAGCATCCAAATGCTTTGGAGGAGCATTGTGGCAGTACCTAAGCTCCCATTCCACTGCTAGTTCCAAGGAAAAAACCATCTAGTTTTGCAATGCAACTTATTGCCAGTCTCACTTAAAGGTAATTCTCAATTGCTCTCTTCCCCCAAGAACCTGATTTAAAAAAAATACACTTAATGAGTGCTGCTGAAAGCAACACGTTATTTTTCAGCAACAAGGTAAATTGGTCTATGATCCAGATTACTCTTTGCTGGCAGCACTGTAATTCAGAGAAGAGCGACAGGGCAAGAAGCAGCAATTCCAGTGGAAAGGATCCTTAGTCAATACGGAGCTTTTGGCAGCAGTGAGAAACGCACGTTTCTCCTGCAATTGTTACGCCTCTTGCCAATCACGCATGATGCGGTTAATATGTTGATGATATCTCTCTCGAACATATTGAGTTAGTGTTTGTGTCTATCCACTTCCCTCTACTGGACAAAATCAGAGCTGTTCAAGTGTTTATGATATCTTGTCATTATAAGTGGTTGGCCCAAGAGAGGGATACGTGCCCTGCGACAATGAGCAACTACTAATGGAGATTCTCCTTTAGCTCAAGTGATAGAAGCTTGTGCTGTTGGAGCAGAAGGTCACGAGTGTAATTCTTCCTGTTAAGTTATGCTATTAAGCTGATAACCACGATGGCTGCATGCCAGCAGCGAGCAGATACACCTCCACCCTTTGTGTTCTGGGTTAGTGCTGCTCAGCCTCCTTCAAACCGCCTTCTTTTCCCCTGCCTCCAAGCTCCTTTTTCAGGGATGAAAGGAAGAGAAAGGAAAAGAGAAAAAGAAGAGAAAGGAATAGAGAAAAGGCTGAGAGGAGCTCACTCAAAACCACAGAGAAACCCTCCTGGGCCGGTGGGCCAGCATGGCTCCTTCCACTACAGCAAAAGGCCCGTGGCTGTGCCAGAAATGCTAAGTGTTACTCTAGATGTTATTTGGGAGTTTGCCTGTCCCAGAACGGCAAAAAAGCACAGAGCCTTCTCTATATCCATTTATAGCTCAGAGGGGGCTACGGCATTGTTAGACACAGCTTGGAAGCAGAGTTTCAGTCCTCCTACTGAAAGCCTGGGGCACCCCTCCCCCTGCAAGCCAGCACCAAGGATGGAGGATGCACTCTGCTCATTGTTATCACACCCTCATTCTCCTTCTCTAAGGTTTTTTTTTCTCCCCTCTTCCCTCCTAAGCTCATTTCTCTTTCCATTCCCCCCAGCACATAACAAGATGGAAGTGAAAATTGACTTCCTTTGTGAGCTCCGGTACTAAGAACCTAACACATCGCTTCCCATGTACTAGAGCGGCTGTACTGGGTATTTCAGTCCCAACCCATCTCTATTTCAAAGTCATACTTTAATCTGGAATGTCAGGTAGAACATGAAACAATATTAATCTATGCTACATAAATAATTTCCTTCAATTATCAGGAAAGAGCAGCAAGACACGAATTTTCAGGTTGATTGAGTTTTAATCTCTAAGTTCAAAAATTAATAATTTAGGTAGGTGAGTTGTTTTTTCCACCCCCCCTTTTTTTTTTAAACAGAAGATTAAAGGTTTGATATTTCCCTTCCTAGAGAAGAAAAAAAAAAAAAGATAATCTGGATCAAAAGGTCAGGGAACATTCATAAGTTGGAAATGTGACAATTAAGAAATTATTCACAGAAGGAAATGCTTAGAATTCAATGCGAGAAGGCCAGATTCATCACAAGGCACAAGAGATTGACAATCTATTATGAATGCCTCACATCACAAATAAATATTTCAATGCAAATAAATAAAGGATGCTGAGTGTTTCTCTTCTGAATGGCTTTTCACAGCTCACTGAACACAATAGTTCAGGGACTCCGCCATGTCCCAGACTCCTGTCCAAACTTTGGCATCCCCGAAGGCTTCCTGCGCTAGCACAACCAGGTTACACCGCGATTTCAATTTGGAGGTACAAAGAACCAATTAATCCGTTTCCCTCTAAGATAATGTAAAAACAGCCTTGGGTGCATTAGGACGTTCATGGACATTGTGAAGCTGGCCCGGCTTTGTTTTGTGCTTCCCTTGTAATTACTACAAAATGTAGCATTCTTGTCAAACCTAATGACTCTTCTTTTGGGTGCAAGGGAGAGAAAAAGAGAAAAGACAAGGATGTCTCTGAGCATATGGCTGCTTTACTCTGCAGATGGATACGAGAACAAACTGAGATGTATGGCTGGTGAACTATGCTCAGATAAAGCTTTTCTGCTACTGTGTTCTTACCTGGCACCGTGTGTATTCTTTTTGATCTGTACTGCACGCCAAAAATCCAACAGAATAAAAAAAAATCTACGATGAGATAGTTTGAAAAGAAGGAAAAAACCAAATGTTTTAAAGGGATACTTGCAGAAGAAAAGGATTTTCTTTTTTAAATAGGGACCTGCTTTGGACTCTTAACTGCTTTCATCTGTTAAAAGTAATTGTATTATTTTAACCACCAGCAGGAAATTCCATGCTATGTATTGCTTCATATAAAACCATTTGTAACTTTACAGCTTTTTAATTTTGCAGCAGCTGCACAGAAAAGGAAAATGACAATGTGGAATTACATCACTTATGGCTGCTTCTCCATTAAAACAATATAACTAGAAAACATTTGCATGGTCACAATAAATGCTGAAAAACACATTTGAGTGAACAGAAAAGAAATTTTCAGGACTTACAAAGACACCGAGCTGCCCTGGAAGGCGTTGCATTTAGCACTCGAGCAAATGAGAGCACATCAGTTGCTCACTTGAACTTTAATAAAACTCAGTCCTGTAAAAGGATGGGACACAGCTCAGCTCAGGAAATTCCTCTAATTATAAGAGTACGGAAAGATCTGTGTGGAAAATGTAATTTGAAGTATTAATCGATGCACCTCACATCAGGGATACATCCACAGTGGATGCCAGAATATGAATAAAATTATTACTGCAGAATTAACAGATTATAAACATTTAATTATTATTTTCTAAAGCAGCTACTCGTGTTCAGCAACTCATAGACCTAACTTTGCTGTACAGCCTGATGTTCCCAGAATGGAGGTTATGTACTAAATAAAGACCATGCCTCTATTAAGTATCCAGCCTGGGGTATCAAGATGTCATTAGCATCTTTAGAAAATCCTGGGCATTAAAGACATATCAAAGAATGTTTGTGATCAATTGATAATTCTGGAGAGGACTTTGCTGCTCCTATACTTTCTGAATCACGACTGGAGTTGTCTAGGGTGGGGAGGAAAGGGAGGAAGACTGGAAAGGAGAAAGAATTTTTTTAAAAGAAGCAATTCTGAAGGCAATATTGAAATGATGGAATCCAGATGGATAATACTTTTAATACAGTTACAGACTTGAGATCCACAGCTAATAAGAAACCATGCTTGTAAGGTAATTCCATGTGAAATGCAAAATATATGAATATTATAATATAAACAATAAGCAAGTGAATATACAGTTGCATGCTACTGGTAGAGAACTACACGTTCACATGTCCAGACCATCTACAAGCTCCAAACTACTTTCACATATGACTTGAATACAGAAGTAACTACAATAATGACATCCTTACACATACAACTTTTTTTTTTTTTAAAAAAAAAAGATTTAAAAAAATCACAAGCTTCCAGTTTTTAAAGTTCTAACCACACAGATTTGTGAGCTGAATTAACCCGAAAGCAAATTTTGCAATTACCTTCAACCTCCATTGGACACAAAAGCACAATCTGAAGCAGAAAATCCATGACTTAGATGGGCTTAGACTTAGGTCTCAAACACAGATTCTGCTCCAGAAAATACTACTTCAATAAACCCCAAATTATGCTATATAGATTGTTTCATAGATTCTGTGTGTGATCATTTTTTTCAAACAGACAGTCGCAAGCATCAATCACAGAGAACGACAGAGACGCGTGCCCCATGGCCATGACCTGCCATCCCATGCCAGCTCCCCAGGACACGAAGCCCATCAGCAGTTTTTAGGGCACAAGCAGTCAGCGAGCACCAAGTTCCTGCCCTGCTTGCACCATTTGGAGTTACCATCCGTAAGTACAAAGTATGGGAGAGCAGACAAGGAAACAGCTTCTCACAAACTTCCGACATGCCTGTGGGTGTATCATAAATATTGATTGTTACTGATTCACCCCTTTTCCACCCGTCTCTCCTTGATGGGACTAAATTAATACTCAGCCATGGGATTTGTGTGTCACAGGTACCATCCGACGGGATTCTGGTCTGCCAGTGCGGCAGGTCAAATTCTATCATCAGACCAAGAGTTTGGTTTCTATTTGATCCCTTCACCCTAATCCTAACATATACATTCGAAATCAATTCTCTCCATGCAACACCACAGGAAATTACATACGTTTGAGAACGGACTCAGGTATCAGTTGACTCAAATTACTTTTTCTAATGCACTGAAATACATGTTTTGGCAATGACACCAAGGGATGAGGGAAAACAAGATGAAAACAGGACTTAAACTTAACCCTGATATGCAAACAAGATGATTTTTTTTTTATTTTTGCAGTGCAATTTTACACTGAATTCTGATATGAGAAAGCCCCAATAAGCTATCATTCTAAAACATCTAACCATGTGCACTACACTTCCAAAACCCAAAAAACTGCTTTGTATTTTCAATCCAGTATCATTCCTCTTGAGCCTCCACACAAGTGTCTGTGCTGATTAAAAACATTCATTGTTTTCAGAAGCATAAACCTACCCATACGTACACAAAGCAGACATTTGCAGAGAAAAGTTGCCTAATTCTAACCCAGCACAGGAAAATAAGGAGAGGAGTTGGAGAATCTGCTCTTTTTAATATTCACCAATCGCTTATATGATTAGCATTCCTTTAAAAAAAGAACGCTGTATAACATACGCATTCCTTATTTTCGAGACAACCCTTTTCAACCTCTGCCAATGCGCGGGAGCCTCTAAACAGGGCCCTTAATTCAGACAAAGCACTTCCGCACGGACCTAAGCCCATCCATATGCGGGATGCTCAGCTTCATGTAACACTTGGACTCCATCAGCATCCCCGGCGTGGAACCACATGTTTGAGCGATGTCCTAAACAGGGACAGCTTTCTGAGTTGGGCCAGACACAGACAATTGCTAAATAATTCTGAAAATCCCATCTGACATTTCTAGGGAATGCCTTTCTTACTCCATCTCTCTTTGGCAGGCCGAAGGAGCATGAGAGCTTTTTCATTTTTCTTCTCTCATCTGGTAAAGTTTTCAGGTTTCTGGGACGTATCATGGATCTAACCTAGTATCACGTGAGATCCACCTTCCCGAGTACTTTTAGATAGCTGCTCCCAGCGTTCTCTGTCAATCCCCACGGTGTTCGGTGTGTTACTGCCTCACGTGAAAGGCTACAGCTGCCGACTGACCCACACTTTAACAAGATTACAGGCCAAATGGGGGAAGCACTATCAGGGGCCACGCATTTGTCTTTAACACAACTCTTCAGATGGCTGTCTCCACTACAAGTATTTCCTTCCCGCAGTACTTCCAGGGCTCTACCATCATGGTTCATTTTGCGTGATACGAACTTGTGCGTTTTGGATGTTATTGTTGTTGCTAAACACATACAGATATATTTGCAAGGAACACCAACAGTTTGATATTTTTCTGAAGGCATACCCAGTACTAACACAGCACCATTCTTCCATCCACTCACAGTAATCCCCCAGCAAGCCGTCACTGCTGAAGGCCCACATTGCAGAGGTCACTGAAGGACATGCTGACCTTAGCAAAGAGATCTGAAGGATATCGCTGGGCCCAAATCAGTTTCCACCGCTCCCCTTTCACTTAATCATAGCTAGGGCGTGAATCATAAAAACATTACAGGTTTGGGTCCATGGACTACAATGTAAGCCCACGCATGGATTTATAGCACACCGGTTACCCTGTGCTAACTTCCCAGTGCCCCAGTAGCCACCAAGAAGCAAATTCCCTGAGCCACCTCACTTATCCTGGGACGTAAGGAGACAGGCACTTGGTGTGGAGCAGCTACCGGTGTAAACTCCCCAGGTTCCGTGAGGATGACGTGTGCTTGTAGCCTTCCCAAACACCCATCCCTCTCCCTTACAACTCCAGTTGGGCACAAGATTGCCTGAGGGCACCAGAATGAACACGCAAAGCAGACAGATGCTGCCCAAGCAACTCCAAACCGTGTGCATTTTAGCTGGGAGTTATTCACAGTATTTCCACGTAAATGTAAACACTGCAATCCCATCTAAGGATGCAGGTTTTAGAAGAAGCCATACACGTTTTTCAGTTCATTAAGGCAGCATCGTAAGAGAGAGGATTTAATTTTCAAGTTAGCTGCTTACTGGACAAACACTGAAGTGGAAATTGCTGTGCAGCAGCCATGCCGACTAACGAGCTGCTCCAAGAAGAAGCTGGGTACTCACTCTCGGAGCATGTACACACACTCAGGCTTTCAGAATGACTCAGTCAACACCTGAAGATGAGTCTTGAAAGCTTGTTTATGTTGTTGCATGGTACCAAATTTACTGTAGCTGGATGCACTTCATAATCCCAGTAGTTAGTGCACACACCTATAAAACAGCAAACAATAAATATCTGGGATCCCAGAAGCTGCCAAGCTGGATGCAGTGTTAAATAAGGAATTACCATCAGACCACACTGGAAATTTCCTAATACCCACTCTTTAGACTCAGAGTGTGCTTGTGATGCAGGCTCCCAACTCCCCTGACATTAACTGCTTCATAACAGAGCTTCCTGGATGCATGCATCAGCTCCGATGGCAATCAGACCTCCCCGGCTACACCTACTCTGCGTGTTTAAAAACAAAGGTCATTTGGTGAAGACATTATTAGTTAGTGTGCACAATTTTGCAATGCAGCCTACTGTATACAATGATATAAGTGGGGGAAAATGATGGCAGTGAATAGATGTAATTATATGTAGAACCAGTGACACGCCACATACAATTCGGAAAGTACAACACAATCAGAGTGTCAATTATTTAAACCATAATTAACATAGCTCTGCATGTCTTTCCAGGGCTCTCACAGAACATAGAGCATTGTTATAGTGGAAGAAAAGAGAAAATAAAATATTAATGGAGGACTGCTTTGTTCTCAGCACAGTGAGATAGAGGTGGTTGTAAAAACTGGATTCCTGCAGTTGCTACCGCTTTAATTAGGAAGGTCGCTATCTTCCTAGACTTCCTTGGATTCCTTTAATTTCCACTGAGGAAAACGGCTTCTGAATTTTATTGAACACAGTTGAATTTTTATTTTCAAAAATCAAAACAGAAACATTTCTTGGCATCTGTTATGAGCACTGGGTGTTATTTGCTCTTTAGAGATAAAGCTGTTTTTATACAGGGATATAGCTTGTGGGGAAAAAAAAGAAGGGCCAAATATATTCGTACTGGGAAAGCTGCTCAACAGGGATATCACAGTCAGCAGAAAATATCTAGCCAACCTAATTCATCCCATGCTAGAATCCACTTAAGGCCAAGGAAATACAATAGATAATATATAGTTTCACAACACTGATCCAAATACTGTCTTTAACTCATTCATATCCAGAATGTAACGACTTGTTTTCTGGAAAAAAAGAGTACAACTCACATAGGCAGCGTGGTGATGGCTAGGGTAGGAAAATTACCTGGGTTTTGTGACTAAAGGCATGTTCTTTATCTCAATTACAGCCCAGATGGAATCACTGACACACCACACCAAAATAGCACTCAAGTATAAACAGTAGAAAAATGACTGAAAAGAGATTTTTAGTGATGGTGTAATAAAGACACTTAAGGTTTCAGTTGTGTACATACTATTCAGCATAAAATTAGAACGCAGATTGACACTGGGTACTTCATATTCATATTTCTTTGTGAGCTTCCATTGCACTTAGAACTGTTAACGAAGCTAACAATGAAGCCAAGACGTAAGCTATGAGAATGAGGTATCTTGCTTCCATATTTTTATAGACTATTTCCTTTTATTTAAGCGTGGTATATATTCATCAGTGCTACTAGTTATTCTGTTGCAGAACAAATTTGAAACCTACAGTCTATGAAGCACTCGGCAAGAATTTACTCCTTACCTAGCACACCTTCCCATTACGATCTTGCAAACGACTGAAGAGATACACAGATGGGCTTCCAAGCTGCAACCAGAGCCAACATCTACTACATAATATACCAAGGAGATACAGGTTAAAACTTGTAGAGGGAATTTCAACAAAGGAAAAGCCTACGTAAAATTTGCATTGTGTTCCTATAGTTCATTCTTGGAGGTCACAGCAGTGAAAATTGTTTGTAAATATGAAAAACAAGATGGAAATCACGAGGAGAGGTTATCCATGTGCTGTCCAGGGCAGCTCCAACTCAGTCTCTAACCTCAGAGTTAAAGAGATTCCTAAGCCTGCAAATAGTTAGCACTGCTCTTCTTTTGAAGCCGCAAAGATTGCTGGGTGTTTGAATGAATTCAATGCAAATATGGCTAAGTTGCATTTACTCATATAACTGCATACAAAATTACCTTTCATGAATCTAACATGTCTGGACTGGATGAATAGTGCAGGCGCTTTGCCAGGAAGATGGCAACCGGTGCCACTTTTCACATCGCACTTATTTGGGCAGTTTCCCTAATGTGCCTTGTAATTACACAGAACTTCACATTTTCCATAAAGATGTATGCAAATGGAGCTCAAGACCTATTTAGAAGACTTAAAAGATTCATTGCTCTCGTGAAGGTTTTGCATTTCAGTGAATTTTGTTCAAGTATTGGTGACCTTATTAACAGATCCAAACACTTCTGCCTTACCATTTTCACTAAACACGTCTAGTTAATAGATACGCTTTAAAAGCAAGTCAGTGGAGAGAGCTCATCCTTTGAACTAACACCACAAAGCAATTTCTGCAGGAAGAAATGGCACTTGCGGAGGCCGCGTTTCCACAGCACCCCAGGACCAGTGCCTGCAAAGGGGCGCGCTGCCCCCAGACACGTACGACAGGAGGGTGTAGCCAGGCACTGCCTGCACCTGAAGCACTGGTTTAGTCACCAGCTTTGAAAACTGTCGAGCATCTCCCAAAATTTAGGTACCCAGAGACCTGCACATACCAGACAGGTGCTCACAGCACTGCCACTGTTCCTCAGGTCTGATGCCACTTCTCTTAACATGCCATCACTTCGCTCCTGTCTATTCTGCTTTCAAGGTGTTCTCTAAATCCCCGATGCCAAAACAGGATTTCCAGATGTACACAGGGCAGGCCTGCTGGATACAACAGCGGAACAGGGTAGAGAGGCTGCAGGGTGGGAATTGGGCAAGCTGTTGGTGGTGAGCCAACCTGAGAGCCTTCAACCTGAAGACCTGAGCAGCTCCGGTCTTCAACAGGACGAACAGAAAAGGACTCACGCATCTTCACATCTTGAGTCCCTCCAGATTTCATAGATAAGGATCTCATTTTGTGATCTGTAGGCCCAATCCCATCCCTGCTATTATTAGACAATAAACCTCCACTGATTTTAGAGGAAGCACCAAGCACCAGCACCTCTCCTCTATTCCCCAGCTGGAGCTGCATGTATTTTTGACAGCTATTTTATACATTCTCTGTGTAGCTCGGGCTGACAAGACTTTTGCCACTGACTACCAGGGAACTAGTCACTATTTGCATATGATTTCAGTAAATATAAACCAAGGAGATTTTTAATTAGAAACCTCAGATAATTTCCATAACATCATTCAGACCAAAATGTTAAAAAAAAAAAAAAAAAAACTCAACACAGGGTAAGAGGTATTACAGGAGGAGACTGACAGCAAAAAAAAAGGAATGCAAGCAGAACAAAATGAGACAGCTGAAAAGAACTTCCATACATCAACGTTCAATTTTTCCAGTAATTTCTGTAGGATGTTAAAACCAAGAACAAAGCATTTATTATCAGATAACTCACTGGTCTCGCAGCACTTACCAACTGATGACAGCATAAGCTGACACGAGGAAGAAAGGTTGCTTTTCAGTAAAAGTGGGATAAACAACTTAGCCAAAATACCATTTCCCACAATTTGTTTCAGGGATTGTGCAAAATGTTTTGGAAATGCCATGAGACTTACCTTTCAATTTGTTATTTTTTTTTTTAAGGAAAAGAAGGAAAAAGTGTTTTTTTTTTTTTTTATAGAAATTCACATTTTTTTCCTTTTGTTTACTAAGAAACTAAATGGTGAATTATACCTATCTATCAATGTATCTGCAAGAGGCATTGTTCCAAGAACTAGGTACAAGACCAGGCACCAGTTTCCTTGCTGTCTGCAACCCCCCTTTGAGGGAGAAGAAAGCCAGCGCGTACATGTAACACAGACATTATTCATTCCTGGACCGATACACATCAAGTTCACCACCACTTCGCAAGCAAGAAAGTAACAGATCAGAGTTAAAGGTTAGGTGGAGTGATGATAAATCGCACGCTTTGTCCCAAACTCATCAGAAACCAGACCTAACCGGGTCCTGTGCAACACAGCAAGCCAGTCCGAAGGCAGGCATGCCGCCGAGCAGAGAGGAATAAATCCATGGCCGTGCTGCTTCTCCACAGAAATTCAGATTGCGTTTTCTCCAGAGCAGCACTGAGAAAGCACCCCCTGCTCTGGCAGAGCCAGGCTCTCCCAGCAGCACGCAGCAGGGTCCTGAGCGGGGCTGCTGAGCGGCGGGGAAGGGACGACCCCAGCAGCCTCACAGCTCAGCACCAGGCAGGAATGCGAAAGGCTGGTTTGTGCTTGCAGGCGGGTTGTGAAGAGGATAGAGAAAAAGGGGACGCAGTGTAAGGCTATACATCCGTATTAAGTTCTTTGGCCACGTTTAGATACAGATTTTCGGAGAGCGGCTACTGATAAGAAGGCTTCGTTTAGAGGAGCACACGGGGATTTCACCAGAAAAGCACCTGATAAAACCACAGGGACCGAGCGCTGCACTGCGAGCAGTGCTAGCAACCACAGCTTTTTTACTTGAGAATACTGCAAACCTGGAGAGAACCTAATTAATTAAGAATTTTAAAGGGAGAAAAGGACAAGCCAGAAGAAATACAGAAATTTTAAAGATTACAACTTTTGAAAACTTAAGGTAAAAATTTTAAAACTTATGGAACAAGTTCAGGGAAAAAACAAGCCTTAAGCTGCTGTAAGTCACCGTGATTAAGGAGCATTCCCTAGCAATGCCAGCAGGACAGCACACAGGCAGAAAAGCATTCTGGAATAATGGGACACAAAAATAACAAATGCAATACTCACAGCCTAATACAAGGTAAGGACAGGCGAGAAATACCAAAAATACAAGCTTCTCCATTAAAATCAGCCACAGCACTCTGTAGATACATAGCCTATGTTACCAACGAAGAGCAAAACGTTATTGCTTACACATAACAAAGACTACAGAGCAAGAAATACTACAGAGAGAAGGAAGACCAGGATGACTTAGAGATACTTAAGTGTTGCAATTCAGAAGTTTGCAAACGGTAAAGTCTTGTGACTTAAACGTTGTATTAACATGCTATTCAGCGTTGTCTTAAGAAATAAAGCTTCAGAAGAAAATGGTGACAGACATCTATTTCTCTTTTCAGTGTTACCAAAAGAGAGTAATCTAGCTGCAGGAAAAGGGACCATGATGAGATCTGGGAAAGCTTACTGTCCTGGAACAGAGGGAGGAAATAGTGCTACTCTCTGCCTAACAAATTTGATTTCCTTTTATGATAAGATCACCCATCTAGCCGATCAAGGGAAACCAGCTGATGTGATCTTTCTGGGCTCCAGCAAAGCTTTTGACACAGTTTCCCATAGAATCCTACTGGACAAAATGTCCAGCATACAGCTAAACAAAAACACCATCCGATGGGTGAGCAGTCGGCTGACAGTAGGGCTCAAAGGGCTGTGGTAAATGGGGCCACATCAGGTAGATGGTCATCAGTGGGGTCCCTCAAGGCTCCATCTTAGGGCCAGTCCTCTTCAGTGTTCTTATAAATGATTTGGATGCAGGACTAGAAGGTGTTTTGGGAAAATTTGCCAAATCCACCAAACCTGGAGGAGTTGTGGACTTGGATGAGGGGGGACAGGCCTTGCAGAGAGATCTGGACAGGTTGGAGAGCTGGGCGATCACCAGCCACATGAAGATTAATGAGAACAAGTGTCGGGTCCTGCACATGGGACACAGCAACCCTGGCTGCATGTACAGACAGGCGACGCGGTGCTGGAGAGCATCATGGTCTACAACTTCCTTGCAAGGGGGAGCAGAGAGGCAGGTGACCTATTCTCCATAAGCACCAGTGGTAAGACCCACAGGAACAGCGTTAAGCTGAGGCAGGGCAGGTTTAGGCTGGGCATCAGGAAGAGGTTCTTCACCCAGAGGGTGGTCGCACACTGAACAGGCTCCCCAGGGAAGCAGTCAGGGCACCGAGCCTGTCTGAATTTAAGAAGCGATTGCACTGTGCTCTGAGTCACAGGGTCTGAAATTTTGGGTAGACCTGTGCGGTGCCAGGAGTTGGACTCGATGATCCTCACGGGGCCCTTCCAACTCGGGATATTCTGTGATTCTATGAGGAAATACCACCGCTCTTCTGGCAGCGCAGAGGAAGAGGGGCTTGTCCACCACACTGTTTTCAGCGGCACTGGACAGGGAACGATCTATAACCAACTCCTTCAGGGGCAAAACACTCCCAAAGAACCTAAAACGGCCTGTGCAAAGGTTAGGCTCTCGAAAACAGATGGAAGAGCCTGAATGGACAAAAACAATCCCCCCAAAGAATGGGCTACGTACCAAAAGAGAACCAGCCTTGGCACACCTAGAGGAGTTCTGAAAGATTTATTCTGTTTGATGAGGTAACAAGCCCCAGTGCTGACAAAAAGGCAGAGAAGTTGTGGAAAGTAGCCCATGCCTGGCTGCTGGCCCTCGTCCCACAGTAGTCAGAAAGGAGAATGAGTAGGTGCCTAAAGCAGGGTTAAAATCAGAGAAGACATCAAGAAAGAAAAACGTTAGTAGTGATGAGAGTAGCTCTGTGAAGTGTCATCAGTGAAAAAGGGGGTGGCTCGTCTGGATTGGGCTGGTCAAGGGTGCGAGCAGAGATGGTGGAAAGGGGTGTCTGAGCAGGCAGTGTTGGTTTATGCTGTTCTATCTAGCCATCCAGTGTTACCATGCTGATGAGAGGCTTTTTGATTTCTTCTTTCTGTTATTTTAATTTTATATTTACTTTCATCCCTTTTTTTTTCTGCCTGGTAAGCTGCCCCACGATAAGGAAGTTTAGACAGGAGGCAAAGGCAACACTCATTCCCTAACTGTGCTTTCCCTAGGTATCTTTTTATCCCAAGGACAGGGAACAGTGTGCTAAATTCAGATGTCACCATGCGGTCAGGGCCGACAAATGTTGGCTATTTCTTAGAATAATACTTATACTGTAGCTGTCCTTTGTGGTCCTGGGGGGCTTTGTTTGCTGGTACATTCCCAAAACAGAGATCCAAACACGAAACCTTTCTTTCCTCAGTGTGGGTGTTCAGGAAGTTGCATGCCTGTGAAATCCATAGGATATAATTGAAACAGTTTTGCAATCTAATGAGAGAGAACTCAAAATAGGGCCTTTGTGGTATTTGCACATTGAAAACAATTGGGAGTTTTGCCTGAAAAGTAGCCAAGGACCGAACCCCCACAGCAACGTTTTCCACAGCTCAAAGTCCACACTGGTGCACCATTAGTCCCACTTAGGCCTCAAAAATAAGGCTTAAAAGGACACGAGTAATATATAGGGCTCGGGCTGAGCCTCAGCCCAAGGGGGAATTTTCCCCCAAAAGCAATTTTATTGTTGCTTTCTTCATCGCTGACCAAGATATCGCTTACAAACACTATAAACCACTTTCCTGCTCAGAGCCTGATGGCAAGCAGTCCCTCTCCCAACTTTAACCAAATAAAAGCAACAATAAAACATTGTTTGTACCCATCTGGGCAATTATCACTAGATGCTGGAAAGTAATAATAGTATGTTTGCATAGGAGATGGCTGAGTTTCCAAAATGAAATTAAACTAGGTCCAGGGCAGGAACTAGTTCTAACTGTGCAATAAAATGTAGCTAGAAAAAAAAAATCAGGTTGGGGAAAAAGCTCCTTGTCTCAACTGCCGCCGTTTCATCTCTCCTGCCGCTCACCACTGAGCTCCGCAGGCCCAGGGAGCTCTGCGGGGAGTTAAACAGGGCCCTTGCTCAGAGGCCTGGAAAGCTCCTTATCTGCAGATCCGAGCACCTTCTTTTGTTGTACCGGCCTCTGTTTGTTTCTCCGCTAATCTCAGCAGAGCCCTGGGTTCCTTTAGCTTTCTGCCCTTTCCCGCGGGGACCGGCAGTGTCACTTACAGGCCGTGGTGCAGACTTGCAGGCGGAGGCAGCTGGCTCTGGGCACCCCGGCCTTGCAGGCCTCCTTAGGTAATAAAACACCCCAAGCCTGCAAAATTTTAACCTGCGCTGATGTTTTTGTGGTAGCACGGAAGGATGCGATAGCTGCACGTGAACCCCCGCAGGACAGCAGAGGAGCCAGAGGAAAGGTGTGGGGAACGGGCGCTGGAGGTGAGGGTGGCAGCCCAACGCTGTAGGCGTTGTGGGAGAGGCAGAGTGCAGCGGGGGATGAAGGTGGCTGGGGATGAAGGCGGCTGGGTACCAGCTCCCCCAGGACAGCACCGGTCGGAGGCAGCGGTGGCACGCAGCCTGCTGCGCGACACGGGCTGGCACAGGCAGGCAGCGGAGCCTGACACAAATGCTGAGCTGCTAGGAAATACCACAAATCTTGTGACGGACTGAGAGGCGGAGAGAGGAGAGGAAGGGAGACGCAGTTATAAGGCGCTCATCACAAGCCCCTGCGCTATTTTAAACGCTGCGAGTACAATGCAAAAATCACTGCAGGATCCGGATCCAAAATAGCGATGACAGGATGGTGCTACCACAGCCTTACCGTGATACCGCGTGTGCCAAAGCTACAGGAACAGCACCCAGAAAGAAGGATTTGATGTATGGTTTTTAACTTCTGTTTCACGTTTATTTTCTGTTTAGAAGGAAAGAAAGGCTGCTGTCACAAAAACCTGGCCTTTTGCAGGGAAATTTGTTTAATCTCTAATTTTACAACGAGCCCTTCCCCTCCATCCCAAAATGCAGTCTTTTAGTAAAGCAGAAATATCATTTCCTATCACAGGGCATGCAGCTGTGCCAAAGAAGCCCGTCAGAAAAGCACAGACTATTTGGTGGGGGGTGCAGGTGGGCTGCCTGCTTTAAAACCTCCGCATTTTTCTCTCTTCCCGCTTACTGGGAAATCAGAAGCAAACCGGTCAGCTGTGTTTTAAACCTAATGGATCCTGAGGCACTTCCTCTGTCCGCTTTCCCTTTACCTCTTTTGCTGCAGAATCTGAATCTATTTGTTATTTCAAGTGTTGGCCTATTTTCAGCAGCGATTATGACGGTACCACAATGTGCAACTTGACATCTCCTCCTCTCCTCTCATTCAAAGCCTCCCAGGGCCCAGCCATTTCACACAGGCTTGCTTTAGGCATTTATTAAATATGCACCTTCCAGTAGGGTTTAAAAACACCAACTAATCTCATCAGAGGCCAGAGACCTCCAGATATGTAAATCTACATCTGTTCCTCTTCAAAGGAAAGATTCTCCTGGATTACTCCAGGAGAAATGCATCCCACCCGGATATAGCCACTGAACCAGAGAAAAAGAACTCCCATGGCAAACGTGCCACCTCAAACTCGCCAAGATCCAACGACAATGAAATTACACTTAATGTAATTCACTGTTAGCTTTAAGAAGCAATTAAGTAAAAGGCAGTACAGCACTTGCCGTAGGCTGTTGGTTCCAACAGGGGCCGGTGGAAAGAGGCATATAATGTTAAAATTGGTAGCGTTACTATTAACATAAGGATGAACTGTAGGTGGCTGCTCGACTACAGCGCTGCAGAAGAGCCGAGTCCATTAACAAGCAGCAAATCCCCATTTCTTCTAAAGCGTGCCGTAGATGTTTGCCAGCAAAAGCATGCAGCAATATAATTAACCATTAGATTTTTATTAAACAAAAACCAGGATTCCCCCTCTCCCTTCCGAATGCCCCACCAGTACCCTCACCTTCCCACGCTGAGAGGCAAGCTCAATCAATGTTATGAAAAATATTTCAAAGCTGATAGAGAAGAACTACACATTTCACCGTAGCAGAGCGATATGCGCCCGGCACATACACTTCCTAAGAAGGAACGAGCCCTCGTTTAGCTTTTTACATCTGATTTTGTATAACCTGACTATAGAAGTAAGCACAAAGGATTTTTCTCAGCGCCGAGTCGTGCTCTGTGCACGTATGATGAGTTTCACAGGTGAAGCAGAGATGCTGCACACAAAATGCAGCCTTAAAAAGAAATAAATTTGTTAACCAGAAACCATGGTGAAGTCCATTCAGAGAATAAATATTTATTCTACTATTCATATACTATTCATAGAATAAATTTGTTAACCAGAAACTATGGGGAAGCTATTTTTCATTCAGATGTATCCTGGGGTGTGTTGACCACTGCTGAGGTTCAGAATTTGACCATCACCACAAATAATCGGAGTTGTCTATTATCTCCTCCTTCCACATTGTTATATGAAATACCTTTGGAAAGCTGCTTTTTGGCTAAAACAAATATCAATCTATCTGTTTGGGAAAAAGGTATGTGGTTATACACAGAAATGTTATTTTAAATAGTCCCGAAATACGGCAGATAAAATTGTGATTAAATCATTCACTCAAGTTTTTAGCTACTTAAAATATTTATATATATTTCTCAGATTCTAAAAAATTTCTTGGCTGGTGCCATCATTTGTACATTATGAATTCTGTGTAACTAGGAGAGGCTGATGCAATGATTTTAATATGCTTAAGGTTTATAAAAGTGCAACTTTATGATTAAAGGGATGGAAAATTTTTATTTTATTTATTCATTCAAAAGGCAAAATGTAGCAACTACAAAGATGTAGGGAAAATATCCCCTGAGAAATTCAGAGAAGAGGTGAAACCTTGTTTCGAAAAGAGTGAAAGACATTTTAAATGACTTAAAATAAAAGTTAAGATCTAATGAAGCCATCGCGTAAAAAGTGAAACTCCGATGCTCAATTAGGGCTTATATTTTTCTCACAGATAGGATCTGAGCGAACTCTTTAAAAGTCAACATGATCTGTCATAACAGCAGTCCTACCTCTCCCATTGCAAACAAACCAGACAAAAAGAAGGGAAAGATGAAACAAGGGATAGGGGCAGTGTGAATGGAGCCTAAATCTTTTAATTAACACCCTCTGAAAAGCACACTCTTTTTCCACCAAACTAATAAAAAGTGTGAGTGTGGGGTCTTTGTTGTTGTTCAAGCCTTGCCTGCGCTCTAAGGAACTGAGAAAAGGCTAATCAGGGTTATTTAAAGCCACTTTCTACTTGCCAGGCTCCAATATCTCATTAATTCACTCTTACTTGGCATCATTGTCTGATAGTGTTTGAAAATCACCAAAGAAACAAGGATTTCCCCTAATCCTGCCCATCAGAGGTAACTCTCTGGCAGACGATACCACGCCGCAGCACGTAGGACGTGCTGGGGAAACATCCCCTTTACAGCGGGAACTGTATCACTCTGCGGCTCAACACACACCTGACACATCTCGAGCATGCCTGTTTGGGTCTGAACTTCACAAAGAAGGAACACCTTATGACGGCAGTTTAAAGCAATTATTGTGAATAACTCGTCTTTGCTTGAAGCTAGCGGCCGGCTTCTTTAATCGCACTAGCGAGGGCTTGACACAGACACAGTTAATAGTTGTCTGGGCGTGTATTTAAGTTGGGAAAAATAAAGGAGATTTTGATCATAGTCACAACCCAGAGAAGCTATTTCTTTGACTACCTTGCCACAAACTACAGGATTCGATTAAAGATGAGTGTCAATCTAGGACTTTTTGATTTTCATGGAACAGACTGGCTCTGGGGGCTGGAAAGACATCCAGACTACAGCAGCATGCATGTCTCCAGCTCAGGAAGGATCTTTGTCAGGTCCAAAGTCACCTGAACTAAATTCCAGTTCCATTTCCAAGAAGTTTCTCTTGCGCACAAGCCAGCACTTTATTGCTCACCCACATTAACAAAACAAAACAAAACCCGACCACACACAGCTCCATCCAAACTATATTTTAAAGCAGCAGTACCTAACTGCGTGCTGTCCCCCCAGCGGTTTCAGTCAGCAGCCTTTGGGTGGCCAGGCCTAGCTGGCCTTCAGGGGACCAAACTCCTCGTAGAGCTTTCTTAATAGCCCCAATTTCCTTTTATTTCCTGCAGAAGGCACAAAGTAAGATTTCCTTCCAAGAGCAGCGCAGTGACACAGCCAAGACCCATGGCTGGCAGTCTCATTTCATAAACACCTTCAAAATGCAATGTTTTTCACCAGTCTTTTTCCCTGTATCTTATTCACGTTGCAATCTATAGGTTTGTCATTTAACTTTATATTTTTTGCTCAGGTAGAAAGTGGAGTAAAGTTCAAAACCTAAGAGTTCAAAAGATGTAAGATTGCCACCAGGGAGCTGTATCCCAGAACATCCCATTGTCATGGCCATGCCCATCATTTGGGGAATGCTGATAATGGATGCTGATCAGGAAAGATTCAGAGGCTTCATTGCACAGACTGCCTTCAAGCTTTTCAGCAGAAAGGCATGTCTGCAGCCCACAGGCTACCTCCATAGTCTTCCAAAACAATGATCTCTTCATTATTGGTTTTTAGGGTGAGCCAAAAATTGAGGGAGAGTAACTGTTGTACCCGCACTGCAAACACAGGTGGGCCACGGCAGCAGCACCGGGAGTTACCCCAGCTCTCCCAGCACCCCAGCTCAGATGCTGTTAGCACTGGGTTTACCCCTCACCTTAAAGCTCTGTACACCATTAGTCATGTTTGTTCATTGGTTATGGCTCATGGAAACCACCTGTGAAGTGGGCAGTTCCTCCTGCAGTTCTTGTTTCCCACCTCAGAAGAACACTTGCCTCTGACTTCAATTGCTTTGGTTATTGCAAATTTTGTTCCGTGCTGCTGGCAGCCAAGACTTCCAGAGCTAGTGGCAGGCACAGAAAACAGTGACTTCAGCAGCAATTGATCGCCAACAAGCAGGGCAACGGCATCGGTTAATGCTGCTGCCACAGCGTTCTGAAACTTTGAACAGTCTTTGCTATTTCCTCTGTATCACAGAAATGTCCCAAACCCAAAACTCTCCATTCAATTTTTCACATTTCTGAGTGCGGTTTCAGTTTTAATCCATATCTTTAGAAAGAGCTTACTTTGTCTCATGCATTTTATATGCCCTTTACTATTAGGTGGAAGGAAATATAAGTATTGATTCTGGACTAGGTAAGTTTACTGAATCATGAAGACATATGCTGAAACTGCAGCATGAAATGTGTTCTATAAAACAACGAAAAATAAGTAGAAAATTATTGCAGCACCAATTGTTTATGAAACCCTGTAGAGCAGTGTTGTATAACGCACAAGGGAGAGAACTCCTTATGCCCAGCCATATACAATCTAAATAACAATTTTTTTTCCTCCAAACTTGGTAAAATTTAACAAAGTAGGAAGACTATGCCACAAAATTTGTAATAAACTTCCTAGGCAAGCTGTGTGTGCCTGCAGTGTGTGACCCTGAACAATTCTGCCAAAAGAAGGAGCGGTTTAAACTTTAAATATTAGGAATATTTCGATCAAGCTTCAGGTTTGTGTCTCCTTTAAAAGGCCAGTTAGCATTTACATCATACGTGAGGAACGCAGGCTCTACAATAAGGTCTCACATTGCAAAACCTGCAGCATTTTCAAACCTCTGTGTTAGCCAACTCCAAAGATATTTCCGAAGTTGAAGAGATTAGCTTTTTGTGCGTTCGAGGCATAATAAAAATAGATACATCAATTCCCAATATAAAATGAGAATCCAGTCAGTAGCCTAATGTTGATAAATGGAGGCTTTCAATTCTGGTGGACACTTCACCTTATTTTATATTACAATGCTGCTTTATCGCCACTGCTGTGGTTGTGAAATGTCACTGATTCTTTGGCTAATTAAAAGATGGGCAGCAGATTGCCATTAATGAGATTTGGCTTCCACAAAATAAGGCTCTCTTGGTGTGTGGCTGCGTAAGTCAGCTAAGAGAATCAGACCTCCCCTAAGATGAAGGGAATCAGTACAGATCACATCGAAGTAAATCTAAAAGTAATCCGCTGTATAAAGGAATGAGCTTTTTGCAATTGTATTTGAGTGTATGCAGGGGTCCCCCTTAGGGTTTTGCAGCCTCAAAGATAACGCTCACTTGAGCTGGGACCTCTGAAGAAATACATAGCCAGCAGAAAACAAAGACTTAGCTTGCAGGTCTGCTCCCAAGCATATAACTACATGAAAAACAAAAACAAAACAAAGAACACCCGAAGATGTTCTTCTCCATGCCCGAGTTGCACAGTGGTGGAGAACAGACAGCAATGTTAAAAACTGCTGCTAAAGCACTCGGACTCTTATCCCCAGTAAGATCTTTACTCTTCTGACTTTTTTCAAGATCTAAAAAGATCAAGAAGGTGAAGGAGGTTGATCTTTTGTGTGGTAATGATCCTATTTTACCAAGTTACTGAGCCCATTAAAAAGTAATATATAAGCTCTTTTAGCCACACATAGATAGAAATTCACAGGTTTGGACCTGCTGACTTCTGTGAAGCTACGCCCAGCCCACTGCCCCTTGAACAAAGGGGCTGTGACACCTTTTCTGTCTGGAGAGACAAACACCAAAGCCTTCTCGAGAGGAAGCCCCCGCCCTCTGCACCAGAGAGCTGGCAGGCTGTCCGAATTTGTTGGTTACCCCTTCCATGTGCCAGGACAGAGCTTTAACCTTAGGGGTTCCTCACCCAAGGCTGTTATCCCCAAAGCTGCAGTGGCACAGGAGCCAACCCAAGAAAGGGCTCCTGGGGGTGCTCAAGGTGACGTGAAGGTTCTGATGCCAAAGCGGAAAAAACTCTGGTTGCAAACACACAGAGGTCTGGGGGACAACATACGCCTGCGCAAGTTCCCTCTTCAATATATAAGGTCACATTAAGCTGTGGAAGAAATTTTCCCTGGTCAAACTACAGCTGGGACAAATTCATCTTAAGATCTTTGGACTTTTTTCTGTTCTCAGAGCCCTAAGTAACTCTCAGCAAGGCAAACATACACATAGGACATCAATCCACATGCATCAGGATGTAGGCCAGCAGTGGTCTCCATGGGGTTAGAAAAATTTCCTGCATCATCCTGTAATTACATCATTTTCCTTAGAGTAGGATAAACACTTTCTGGATCATCAGATAGCGGCCACTGTTTGAAAGAGGACATCTGCCCACACAGGCCATCGGCCTGACCCCAGACAATAGTTCTTGTTTTCCTAATGGCCTATATTATTTTATATAGTCTATCTACATGGGATATACAATATACCTGATATAGATACATAAAATTCAAATAGAGACCTTAGAACTGATAAATGCAAGCTGCCAACCCCAACCTTCCCAACACCTCAAGTACCTTTCGTGCAGTGGCGCTGCCAACAGTCTGAGCTGCAGTTAGAGGGACGTGAAAGTTCAAAGCCACGTCACAGCTCCAGGCCGCCTTTCTTTCCCCCACTTGTTTGAATTTTCTGCTTTTGGTTTTCTTAGGAAGTGTGCATTTTGAGTGGTTAGCTCAGGGGACTTGGGCAAGTTCTGTTCCCAAATCCGTAGATAAGATACTAAAAGAGACCTTTGTCTTACCCACCTCATCCATAAAAGAAAATAAGGATTTATGTCACCGAGTTGAGAAATGATGGATCTTCTGAGCTACTTTTACATCCATTGGTTCCACTTCTGCTATTTTTTAACAGTTTAAAAATAATAACAGTTTAAAAATAAACAGCAAACTACAGAAACAGAATATATTCAGAGAAGCTTTTTAATTAAAGGTGCTTCGGTGTCCAGGCTCAGGATACTGAAATTCCTAGGAGACTGCTGATTTGATATACAGCACGCATATATGACAGACAGAAGGATCAATAAATACACGCTTTTTTCCTACCACAGAAGCCTTTTGTTTCCTCTCCCCCAGTGCACTTAGGGGACTTTCTCCATCAGAACAGCTCATCTCCGAGTGACACCGCCCTGAAAAGTGAAGCTTTTTCTTGCCTGCCTTTATGATCCATCATTGGTTAGCATCTCCAAGTTTTAATTTAGGAGTGCAAAAGGAAATACTGGCCACTAAGGATCTGGTTTTAATTTGAGAAATCTTCCAATTAATAGGAAAGCTTAATTAAAACATCAGTTAAGCGTCCATAATATTGACTTAATGGTGAGAATCTGCAGAAGTGCTCAGGGAGATTTTTTTTCCACGCGTAAAATTAACATCAGCGACTTTCAAAGGTCTTAAGTAGCCGTTATTTGGAGAATGGTTACAGAAATTAAAGCCAGACAGCAATTATGACAGTTTTAGAAGTGCTGGACAGCTCAGCCTTGTTGGAAACACACCGTTATCCAAAATAAACTCTTCATTTCTTTACACAAATCTTTGATATGTATTAAAAAAACCCTTTGTTTCCTCACAAACGTCTAACCTTTGGCCACTCTTTAGTGAAGCTGCATTTTCTACAGTGTACTCCTGGAGAACAAAGTACAGCAGCAACTGGCAAAGTTTTTGAAAATACTACTGGGGGGAGGCTCAAGGAGCCAAAATCATTATTTTTGTATGGAGTGTTTCATACCAAACACAAACACTGGGGGGTCCTGACTGAACTCCTTTGCCCTCCTGCCGTTTATGCCTATGATATTGGGCAATTATACAGCTTTGGCTGAACCAGTATGCTGGATAGGAAATTTCCCACTTATTGGGGGGTTTGGACTGTATTCCTCAACAAAAATGGGACCATTTAGTAATCCTAGTGAATTTAAGGGGCAAATCATCTCGCTCTGCTCCTCAGATCTAGCCTTTTCCTGAGTTTTCCCATCTTTAAACAGGATACGCATCGCTCCATGCAGTTTGAAACTTAAAGGAAACCCGAGTCCCAAATTAATGTAAAACTACACCACAAATATGAGTTCTATGGCTGAATAAGTCTGCGGGAGTTGCAATTAATGAGACTTGGCAGTGGCTTTTGCCAGCGTGCTTGTGCTACCGCTGAAGCGCACACAGACACAACACAGAGCCTTACACGTTGCAAGGGAACTATAAAGGACATGTTCCATTAATCAAACTACTTTTCTTTTGCCCAATACTTATTCCAAACACATTTACATATTAGAAGGATTTCCAATGATGAAAGCATTTTGTGTAATCTTCCTTAAGACATCTTTTAGGGGAAGTTTGGGGTTAACCCTTTTTCTCTTCTCTCTTTTAGAGGAGAGCTCCTCAAGAGAAATTTCTTGATTTCTCAAAAAACTTCTGTACTACACCCACTCTACACTACAGTTCTAATACACACACACACCGTTACGTGCATTATATATACGCATCTCAGATACCACTGTTGACCTTGGATGTAAACCCAAAGTTTCCTCAAAGTCTGTGACAAATCCTCATTTAGGGTCATTTACTTGGTCTAGCAGGCCAAAGGATCTTGAGCCTGTGGGCGATGGCGCAGGAGACTCTCATATAATATGAATTATAAGAATTCTGATGAGAAAAGCCACCCGAGGCAGAGGGTTAGCACCCTCTGCTAGCGCACCCCCAGCACAGAGCAGGGATATCCCCAACAAGCCAACCAAGTGCGAGTAGCTCCAGGGAGGATTTCTGCCAGCAACCACCTCCACAGCCCACTGCAGGCTGCCGGTGCCACCCACGGCCGTCCAAGGCCAGCCCAGGACCCTCCCGTGTTCCTCGGTGCCGACAGCTGTGGGGTGAGTGGGCGGTCACCTCCCCACAGAGGCGTGCATCCTATTTCACTTCTCTCCTCATCTTCCCAGAGATGTATTTCCTGCAGAGCACCCAGGTTACCAACTTTATTTTTTTGGAGGGCTGCTGGCCCATTCATCCCTCTGCTGCTGTGCTGGTCAGCAAGCTTTGCACGCCGGGGCTGGACGTGCCTGGAAGGGCTGGGGCAGGGGGAACGTCACCACACAGAGGTTGCTGTCTCCTACAGAGCTGATTAATTAGCACAGCGGCAGTGCCAGGCCCTTTCTGCCAAGCCGCGGTTGGGCGACACGCTGACAAATGTCCCGGAACCAAACACGTACTTCTCAAAAACACAAATTAAAAGATGCAGATTAGCTTCGGGTATCAGCAACAGCATAATTGCTGCTTTAGGAGGAGGGCCAGCAAGACGGCAAATAACTACCTGTTTTCTCATTGTTCCCTTTTAATAACAGTCAACTTTGTAATTAAACTACTCCCTAAAAACACACATTGAAATGATTCTCCCCTGGCTGGTAGGTCTGAGCACTGGCTCCGTGCCCTACTGAGGGAACAGTTACTACTCTGCAAGCAAGATGTTTCCGTACCTACAGAGATGGACTTCAAAGGCTGTCATTGCTATCGCCTTTGAGCATCTCTTCAGAAGGAAAACACAGGCTCTCAAGAGCAGACCAGATTGGTCCTCTGCAGCTATAACATTCATTGATAATTTCTGTCCAGCTGTGAGAAACAATACTCTATTATTTGCCTTTTTCTTAGTTATGGAATGGTAAGGCAATAGAGGAGCTACATCGGATTATAAAACAGCAATATTCCTCTGACTGGGTAAATCGTTCTGCCTGTACCCAGGGCCATAAGGATGGCGTGAAATACCTCAGCAGTGTTAGGCCATTACCTTCCACGGGCTCTGTTAGTTTCAAACGCCATACCAGAAACACAAATGGTCTCTTCCATGAGTAGAAACCAGAGCAGTGCTACGCCAGATTTATAAAGTGAAGACAAAAATAAAATGGAGATGACTCAACTTTTGGGACATATTTCGGTGTGTGAAGTACATCTCCGCTCTTGTTCTGCTGATTAAATGTGCTGTAGATGTCCAAAACTCTTTGAGAGATGGCTCAAAACTCCTTGAATCACCTTTCCCACCTCAAATAGTTTTCTGCGAGGAAGTTTTCATGGACTCACACACCCATCTGGCACTTGAGCGTGCGGAGGCCATGCAGAGCTGTACAGTGCCCAGCAGAGCCAGACCTCCTGGATTTGGTGCTCACACAGCCATAACAAGAGGAAGGACAGCCACGTATTGCTCAGCCCTTCAACCTTTTCACTATCTAGCACCAAGTTGTCAGGTGTATAAAAGCAACAAACGAATTGTGTTGCAGTCTTCCACATTTTATGTAGCTCCATGTGAATTTACAGTCTTCCTATAGCCAATGTGCAAGCAGAACAAGTATTTGCAGTATTCAAGTCACCATCTACAAATGGTTTGTAAATATTTTACCTTTTAAAACCCACAGATTTTGTTGGCAGTTTTCTCTTGCTCTGCCAATATATATTCATTTTTTAAATCAACGGAGTGATGCAGAATAAGATCCCAGCACAGGGGTATGCCACTCTGAATGGCAGTCAAAGGTCTACAGCTAATGAATACCACAAAACACGGGGGTGAGGACAGAGCCCAATTTGCAGTCCCAGAGTTACCCTGAGACCGAGAAATTCAGGTAAAAGGGGCAGTTGGCTTTTAAACTATTCCACTCAACAACAATTTTTGCTACGGCACAACTACATTAAAACTGCAAAAGGAAGAGAACTAGGGGTCTTAGTCCACAGAACTGGGTTAGGACAGTCTGGATGTCTCACCCAAACTATAACCTCACCCTCCTAGCCAAGGGGAATCTCTGCTAATCAGTGGCTGATGAGAAAGGGCTGGGAATGCCTTTTCTGTTGTTGCCCTGCTTGATCTTCTGACACAGACCTACACCTTCTTCACGTTGCCAGGGAAAAAGTGCATTCTGTATATACCATCTGCTGAAGCTTTATAAAAGCATCCAGAACAGGAATAATCTTGCTCCTAAGGACTAAATTACTTTGTTTTCATGCATTTTCCCTTGGTAATTAGGACGTTCTGCATCCCTTCTGCATGTGAAGGCAGGCTGCCTTACCACTGGCACTCGAGAGGAATGACAAACGAACAGCTTGTGCTGCAGCCTCCCCATCCCTGCACTCACAGAGCTCCTGCTGAACTCATGCAGCTCCCAGGGGACAAAAGCACACACTAAACACTTCACAAAGCACCAGGCAACACAACGCTTTATCGGGGACCCCAAATTACTCCACTGATTTCAGGGCAATGAAACCTAGGTGGCTTTCAGCACGCCCACTCCAGCAGCACAGAGGGGATAACCCTGATTTTGCCGCCCCCTGCACACGATGGGGCATCGCACAGAGCATTTTAACAATAAATAAATCAGGCAGCATACAGCCTACAAGCATGTAGCACTGCTGCCTACCTAACAGTCTTGGTGGTGTGCTTTAAGAGTATTCATGTTATCACCTGATCTTCCCTGTTTACCATAATAATTAATGTACAAGCAGTGCTCAGAGGGACCAGCTCCAAGGCCACAGAGGGGAAGAAGAAAGAGCACATTTCAAGAGGATTCCTTTTTTTCAAATAAATAAAGAGGTACTTGGAAACCATATCAAATATCTAAAGCTGAATTTAATAACCGCTTTTTACAGAGCTTTTTTGTTTTCTGTTGAATTATGCAATATTATCTGAAAAGTAGCATCTATAATTAACTGACATCAGGACTGGAATTAAGTAGGAGGGAACGGTGATAAAAAGCATGGTCTTTATCACCCAAATCTAGTGAATTTGTACTTAAATTGAGACTTGGGGGGAAGAACACAGTAGCAAAAAAATTACCAATGCAACTTCTAAATGGATGTAACGCTTGTTTTTTCTTCCCTGCTAGTCAAAGTACAACAGATATTTCATTCATATCCACAAATGCCAGCTCTCACGGAGCAGAAATGGCACAAATAATTTAGTAAAATAGTGCTGAACATGCTTTGCCCTGTTGCCTGCGGTGTGGTCATCCTAAGCTAACTCCCCTGCAGTGCCCCTGGGTAGGCAGCACATTGCTCTGCAGGAGCAGCTCAGCGCTGGCTGACCAGTCCTCCCCTCTGACCTTCCTCCTCCTCCCACCAGCAAACCCTGCAGGCACCAGCCCGATCTCCTCTGCCAGCACACCTCAAGGCCCCAGCTCTGAGACCACGGGTACACCCGCAGCCTGCTTCTGCACTGACCCAGGGAACCCCAACAGGTAAGCGATTCCATTCCCTGACATCAGTCGTGAATTCCTTCTGAGAGGACACCAGCCCTGAAAAACACCCTGTGGATGAACGTCTCCGTCACAATGACTGTTCTGGCCCTGCTGAGCCCTCTCCTTCCTGAAGTTCTGCTGTTATAAGAAAGCACGCCTTTGAAGATCATACAGTCAGAATAAATTACAGTGTTTAAGGGAATCAACACTTACTCGATCCTGCAAAATTTACTGTAGACTAGATTGAAGAGAAAAAGGACAGTGGAATTTTTTTAAGCAAGAGGAGAGCATACGAAGTGGGTAACATTTACTGAACATTGCTGTGACGTGGCAGCACAGGTCTCAGCCTTCCTCCTCCAGCTGTGGCAGTGCCTCTTGCCTTGCCCTGCACCCCCGCGGCCAGGGCCCAGCCGCCCCTCCAGGTTACCCGGTGCTACCCCGTGAGCGTGAAGGCGACAGATCGCTCCCTGAGCCTCTCCTAGTGATTAGCGGCACAGGTTGCCGTAACAAGCAGACAGCTCCTGGTACAGCTGGCTAATTATAGGGTTGCTACAAAATAACGGAAACCCAGAGTAATTATGCTGTTGTAGGCATTACTGCTAACATGCTACCTCTTATCTCGGCAGCGCTGCGGATAATTAGCTCGTGTCACCACACCAGTATTTTACTCCATGTGCAGTTTTGCACCTCAAAAAAGGTAGAAGAGTTCCGTGATTAATAACCGCTCCAGAAAGTTTATAAAGGACCCGACTGCTCGAGAGACAAAGGAGCACAGAAGCTTCAGCTGGCCGAGAGATCAAGTGCCAGCAACAAATGCACTCTGTGATGGAAAACCTGATTAAAATTTCTCAAAGAAATCATTATGGGTGAGAAACTAATTGAAAGACCTCCCTCCTGGCAGAGCTTTGCTAGAAAGAGAAGACTTCAAAGGCGTCGAGGGAGAGCTAATGTTTTCACACTTAAAACCGAAAAAAGGCAATCCTCATGTTTGTGTTTGTTCAGTACACACTTCTCAAATGTTGCCCCCTCACGCTCTAAATCTGCTGGGTTGAAGATCTAAACCTTGAATATACAATGCACTTTAGCTAGGGTGGATGGTGCTATTCTTCCATGCTGTGTGCCTGTCTATTCATGCGCTTTTCTTCTTTATTCTTCAGACTGATACATAGTAAACAATATGGTTAGCCACTTAAAATTCTCGAGGTTATTAAAATGTGAGCAGCGTTTTTTTCTTCTCTCCTGGATTTCATCTGGAACCACTACCTAATTAATATCCAGAACCCAGCAGGAATCTGAATAATAATAAAAATAAAAAAAACTTTTGTTGTTCCTTGAATAAATCTGTGTAATTTAAACCATAATCATGGGGATTTCATCAAAAGTAACTCGGGTCTTCCAAATCCCACATCATCGTTACAAACAACTTTGTAGTGCGTTTTCCAAGGCAAGATATCTCTGCGCTTTCATATTTTAAAGGCAACATTTCTAATGACGGCAAGAACGCATTTGGTATGCGAGCAGTAGGTCCGGACGGTTTGAATCCCATGTACGTCCCCGTATCTTCCACCAGCGCACACACCGTACTGTAAGGGATCGGTTCATACAAATCCTTCCCTCTCTCAAAGACACATTGTCTTATCAGCCGGGCGCTAAGGTGCAGTTGCAGTATAATGCAAGTCCATTTCTCACAAGCTTAGAGCTTAAGCACTTTGTTATTGGTTATTAGGGCTGGACTCCTAGAGATAAACCTACAACTACTGTACACCAGTGAAGGGCAAATAAGCAAAATCCCTGACAGAAGTCTGTTGTAAAATGATGAATAAGCCTCCTAAATTGCCATAAGGCGCTAGTCACAATGGAATTGTATTTGTCAGACATGCATTGTAACCCTAAGGTTATCGTAGTGGGCCAGCAGATACAGGAGGAGTGCTTAACACTATCACCCCCTAATCATATCTCCTACAGGCTAAAAACTCTGCAGGGAGCATTACCACTTAAAGAGGTGGTAGTGTTTCTATGGACTGAATGTAGACAGCTTTGGGTAGAAAGAAAAAACCTATAGAAAAGGCTGACAGATATATTCACCCGGGCCGCTCACCAGTCTATCCGGAATTGAGATATAAAAAAGTCCTCGCAAATCATATCCCCGAGGCTGGGCTTCTAAATAATAAAATACTGTAGATTACTACTTTATTAGTTTTTAAAAAGCTTATGAAAAATTATCTTTTGCCTGTGGGAAGACATTTTATCAGAAATTATAGCAACTCCAACAGTTTTAAGATATCAAATTTAGAAACTAAGCAGCTCTAGGAAATAGATGATGTTATATCCAGTCAATTAAATCCTCAAGTTCTAGCACCCCTAGAAGTTATTTCATTGTATTTATCTTAAGCTTGACTAACACTGATGTACAGTGCAAGCCATGACAAGCTAGCATTATAAGTCCTTTATATCACTAGAAGGGGTAAGGAACACAACAGCAGTCTTCCTCATTGAAAAATGCCAACTCAAGTAAACATTTCCACTTGTAACCTTCCGTCTGGACCCGATACACATCACAGGACGTAGACAAGTGAGCGAAAGCAGTTCAAGAACAGTCAAAAGCCCAGTGATTGGGACACTCCTGCAAGAAACACTTTGGTCTTTGCAGGATCTGGAGCAAGGAATTGACCTCGGGTTTCCCTGTGGCCCAGCTGACTGCTCTGGTCACTGGGCTGTCGTCATTCTTGCTTGCTTTATTCCCCTGACCGCTCTCTATGGCCTATTGAACATTTTGCTATTTATACCAAGTGGAACAACTCCAACAGGATACACTGCGATACCCCGCGTGCACCTGCTCTTTCATTCATATTTCCACATCAAAATAAAAATTTCAAAACCTTGACTCTTTTAGGACAAAGAATCCTTTTCTTGATAGTCATACACATTGTGTGACAAAAGAGAAAAGAAAATGGTCACAGCATTTGTAATACTACCTTTCATTTTTTTCCGTAGTAGTTAGTAACTGTGTGTAATCACAGATATATTTAATATAGCAAGTCTTGGGAAAAAGAATAATTCTGCTCATTCTAGCACCAGTTAAAGAGTCCTTGTCCTTAATGACTGAGCACAAGGCAGTTCTCGTTCTCACTTCAAGCATTTATCAGCACACTAGTAGCATTCTGCTTTTTAAATACTAGGCACAGTTTTAAAGTATAGTAGAAATAGCAAACCAAACACTTTCAATGAAATCTACTTAAAAGCACCCAGAAATAGAAGGGGCAGTTTTAAAGCACAACACGATATGATAATAAATAGCAACAAGTTCGAGCTCTGTGCTACAATTCCTCTGCAGTCTTTGCGATGATTTAGAAAGCCTTTTGATTTCATTTATGTTTAGGCAAAAGAAAAGTTTAAGTATCAACTGCTCTGCAGTGATACAGCAACAGAGCATAAATGCTGGTTTTACTGATCTAAGATCTAATTAGAAGCCCAATTTCTGGGCGTTTTTCAAGTGCTTTCTTTAGTCTACATTAGAGTCATTTATATGAACCTCTACTGCTTTATATTATTTGCTCTTTGGATATATATATTTTTTTACCACTCATGTAAAAAAAAAAAATCAACTTCCTTCACCCAAAATGCAGAACAAGCAACCAACTACTTTGAAGTATTTCCAACTCTGTTCTAAGAAGAAAAGTTGGGTTTCAATATTTGTGAGATTAAAACACCACAGAAGAACTGATGTAGTCTCACTAATCTGTACGGAACCGTACCAATTTGTACTGAATGACAAATTGGGATGCTGCAAGAAACCACAAGGGAGTAAACTGCTTGGACTCAGCAGGAAGGATATTCTCCTATAACCACAAAGGACAGAAAGACAGGGCTCCCTTTCAGGTGGTGGCCTCTGTTCCGATGAGGAAGATAAAATTTTGCTACCTCCTGTATGCCCGTATATCCGTGCACGAACATATATATATGAAGCGCATCACTTGTTCATCTAGAATCACCGGTGGGCCCCATTTATAAACATGCTCATCCCGTGACTCAAAGTCAATACCCATTGCTCTTTGCTCCTGGTACTCGGCTCAAGGTCTCAGCGGTTCTCTAGGGCAAACCCTCCTCAGCTTCTCTGCACCGACATCCCAGCATTTGGATCATGTGGGGGTTGGTTTCGTTTTTAAGAAGGTGCCTGCTCTTTTCCTCCTGCTAGGCACCTCTCTTCCCATGTCGCATATCTCACTGGCTCCTCCACAATTTAATACGATGGAGATTTACACCCCTGGAGTCCATAGCTATGCTTTTCAGGAAAGAGAGTCAGCCTTTTGGCTTCTCAAGCCAAGAACTCAATTTCATTGATTGTTTGATTTATGGTGCAAAACCACTTATTGCAATTTACACAGTCACTGCTCTCACTCTTTCTTGGTCTAGGAAAACCATTGTTTAGTAACAGCAACAGTGCTTTTCCTGCCACGGAAATTAATATATTGCTGTTTCCCATTTAAAAGTAAATACTAAGGCTATTGGGAGCAAAAACATAAGAAAAAGAAAGCAAAACTGGGCATCAGAAACGCTCCTGCCAAGGAATGCTAGTGAGCATCCAACCAAAGTTTTTCTACATTTAATTTTTAGGGTTAAATAAGCTGAGACAAAGTACTTTCTCTCTATAATGCTGCAATCCCACACGTATGGGACATGCAGACGTTTAACGTGATATGCAGCTTGAACGCCACCAAAAGAGTACTTCTGAATTACTGCAAGCAATATACTTGCCCTCCAGTGAAGCTGCATTGGAAGAGCAGCCAGTTAAAGCAGCTGAAGTCCTCACCCAGGTGGCAGGCAAGTGGGTAAAAGCTCTCCGTGGGGAAAAGGTGGGAAAAATGTTTTACAAGGTGTGGTGTGCTGCTGGCATCGCAACACCATTCTAGAGGGACTAAGGAGAGGTAAGGTATTGCAAGAGGTAAGGTATTATTGGTGAGGAAACGATCAGGAAAAAACTGAACTTTCCTGTGCAGTTAAAAAAAATACAAGAATTTGACATCTCTGTGACGGCTACAGCTGAGGAATACCCATCCTGAGGTATTCAGTTACATCAGAGTAGCTTCTTCTGCTTCGCAGATGCATGAGTAGCTTGCTAGGCTCTAACCTCTGGGATCAGTAATGGCAGATGCCATTTTCTCTTCTGCTCAACCCTGAGCTTACAGAAAACTTCCTCCCAGTTCCTCTGATCCCTCCACCAGCACTTTGCCCCAGCGCATGCACACGAGTTACCCAGCCCCTCTGAATACCCACAGCAGGTCAACTGCTGCAGGAAAACAGCCTGAAGAACTGCCGCTGATGCCAGTAAAAATCACAGTGTATTGGATGGTAATGCTATCTTGTGCAGGACATCAGCTCTCCCACACCTACACAGCACTGCAGAGTTGTTCGTGGGAACCTGCCTCACCACCAGACACACATCCTTCTCCTTCAGCAGCACTGCAACCTTCATGGCCCAGCACAGAGAGGCAAGGCTGGCCAGCACGCAGTCCAGCAATTGATCCCGAACTCCAACGCTGGCAATAGTGGCACTAAAGCATTTCAAATACAAGTGCAGAATAATTTATTTTATAGGTAAGGAGCAGTAGATGGCACTCTCCGCTCTGCTTAGCGGCGAGCGGGAGCTCAGCAGGGGGCACTCTGTAATTAGAGGTAATTCCTGGTGCAGATCTCAACCCCAGTACCAGCTGCCTACAGCCATTACAGGTCTTCTGATGCTTTTCCACAAAGAAAAATACTTATCTCAACTCCGCAGTCATGTGCGGCACCATAATTCCCCATGCCTTCCTGTGCTAGGTTCAGATCGTTCTGCACAGGGTTACTGGAGAATCCCTGCTCCATGCCCCTGGAGGTGGCTGTGCTTCAGGGACCTCAGCAAGGTGACCAGCTCTGCTGGCCTGCCTCCGGCGAGCTGTGGGTGGCCACCTATGGAGAAGGAGCATTTTTTCCATATCAGAACTGGATGTTAACTGGAAGAGGATCAAAAGTAGAAGGAAGCGCAAGAAAAAACAATAGGAAATTGGGTGGCTGGGAAGGCTGGAGTGAGCATTACCTCAACCAAATTAAACGGAAAGACAGACTGACCGAGTTGTGGTATCTCTGTTTATTTTGTCTTGGGACATGAAAGCAAACCCCGGAAAAGTGATGCACGCTTACTCAACAGATCTGCTTCCTGCACGTTCAGTCCCTCCTGGAGCCAGAGGGACTCCTCCGACTCTACAGCTCCAGCAGGCAAGCGCACGTGTTATTCACTGATCACATTAAACCATTTTTAATATGGAAAAATCATTTTCACTGTAAGGCATCACACCACACAAGTGATTTTATGTACCTTTGTGCACTGTTTATGTGCACACACACAACCTTCTAATCAAACAACAGCCCTGACTCACACTGAAAAAACCAATGCCACCAGACTTGCACACCAGTAGTTCAGAACTACAATTTCTCTGCCTGTTCTCCAACATTTCACTCGATCTCTCCTTGAAAAAACACCACAGCTGAAATCCCACAGTCGATGGAGAGCACGCTACCCCCTCCAGCTTCCCCCAGCACTCATCCAAATGCACACTGTGCCCAGGAGAAGGCTGATGGATGTCGGCAGCCTGGGCTGGGAGCAGCAGCGTAGGGGAGATGGAATGGCAAGGGCTGAGCAGGTCAGGGGCTTCCATTCATCTCAGCTGGGGCATAAATTCACGCGTGCTCTCCTGGGTGGGCAGGTCTGAGGGCTTTATAAATCACACGGAGAGTTGCTCAGAAATTTTCCTGTGAAACACGTTTCCGTGAGAAAACGCCAATTTATCACTACTAAAAATGTTCTGAGGGCACGCGCATTCATTTAGAAAACAGTGCAGGAACCCCAGCTGACCAAAAGGTTTTCAATGGAAATCTCGGTTGCCCTTTGGCTTGCCTGCCTTGCCCATTTGCAGCCCACGTGGCCACAGAGCTGCTTGCTCCATGGCAGTTGTGTTCCTGAGCCAGCAGGGCTTGGACCGCCCGCATCCATCAGGTAACGGTCCCACCACGCTGGAAGGAGTTGACTTCCAGGTCCCTGAAGCTCCCCAGCTCTCCCTCACCAGCACAAGCAGGTCCCATCGAGTTCACAGGGCCTTGCAAGGACTCAGAGAGCAAGCACAAATAATGCTCTCCCCAAGGCTGAGACGTTAAGTCCATGGGAGACTTGGGCTGCCTCTTCTCACAGATCTCTCTGGTCATGGAGAAATGTCATACAGCAACGAACAAAAGGAGGTGTGCCATAGGGCATTGCTTTTAGGAAGATTAGCATCAAATTTTCAGAAGAAGTCTCATGCTGGACAGTAGCACCAAGCCCAATTTTTCTAGTATTCACTATCAAAGTGGCTAGGACAAGTTTCTAGGTTTTGTTTGCTCATTTTTACCTCAAACAGAAATAGAGAATAAAAAAAACGGCAAACTCTTTCAGTGCCCAAGTACAGGAATTATTTCTATGAGTTTACCACACTGCAAAACAACATTAAAAAAAAAAAAAATCAGAGCACCACAACCGTATCTTTGGCTGCACAATTAGAAAAGGAAACAAAAAAAGGAGCCAAACCAACGCAACACTTCCAAATACCAAATACAGCAGAGAAGTACAGTAGCGAAGTCAAGATCAGAAGCACCCATCTCTGAGAAGCACTCTCATGACTAAAGGTTTCCAACACAAGCCGGTCGCCCCGTGCTGCCCAGTAATTGCCTTGAGAATGAAAACCTGCCCCTGCAGCAGGGGTGAGGGGAACCGCTCAGCTCCTGTGTCGGGAGGAATCAGGGGGAAAGAAGAGGCAGCAAGCACAACCCTGTTGAATTGAACGCTCTAAACAGACCGAAAAAACGTACCAGGGCACGATTTCAAATTAAAGTGAATGTCTTCGTATAAATGTTTAATTGCTAAATGAGTGCATTGGAGAAACCAAGTTGTCATCCCCCCCCCTTTTTTTTTTTGCACAAAAGCAAATCCGGAGTTATTGTTACACTGTCCATTTATATACTGGCCCAAAGCTATTTTCTTCACCAGTGTCCTTTCACCTGCTCAGAATAAATCTACCTCCTCGTGAGGTAGATTAGTTACTATTATGATAGCTCTAAAACTAAAAACCGTATATTACAAGCTCAACTGTTCCTGCACTGACACCAAAATAAATCCAGTGATTTACTGAAGTCACTTTGGTACTGAGAGAGGGTAAATCTGGCTCCGTGTCATTTACAGTAATGTTCTCAATGGTGACAAAATACACAAAGTTGTCTAAGTTGGAATTGGCATGAAATCAGGCTGAGAAGTCTGAATTATGAGCAAGAAGAGTAAGGTTAGAGAAAATGTGCATTATGTTCTTGCACATATGAGCTGGGCCTTCCTTTTTCCAGCTTGCAAAGGAAATAATCATGAAAACATAATAATGCAAAATGGAGTTTCTTCTCACCCACACAGTGACATTGCTGAAGTCTCGAGTCACGCTACAAAATTTGTCATTCATAAACGTTTATTTTTGTTCTCAAAAAACCCAACACGTCCTTAGCAATTACAGTGAATCCAATCACAATGGATGCACACAAAGTTAAGAAGTTTATGCTAACACCCAGGTTGTGCTTTATTTGTTTTTGAAGGTAAGCTGCTCCTATTTCGTACCCATTTGAGGAGTGATACTGGAGCCACTGAGCATCTTTTGATTGATTTCAAGTGATTTTGTACCAAGCGCTCAGTAAAGTCTCTTATTTGCCATCTTGGTGACTCAGATAGAAAAAAGCAATGAGTTTAACTACAAAATCCCCTAAATCAATGTCTACCATCCATTTCTATTTTGCTTTCGTTTCTGAAGCTGACAAACACTTGGTCAACCTTTGCTTTGCATTAAATTGAAAGGAAAGCCCATGGTATCAGAAAGAAAATGCAGACAGGCTCTGACACTTATTTCTCAGGAAGTCTTAGGCGAGTCTGATGAGTAACTGCTCACTTGTAGTTCATTTGTCAGTATCCTGGTATAACTGCATGAAGTAACACACCACTTTCAGTTTGCTAAGCGGCTACTAGGGGGATTACTTGGGCATGCATGGACTTCCCACCAAAGTGGGAAGCCAAAAAGAAGATGTAGGGAATAAGAAGGGCCCCTTGCCCTTTTTATCTCAAAAACCATGAAACTAAGAAGAAAATACAAATTCGAAAGGGGGGCTTGGAAGTAATGGGCAGATCTGGGAATCAATCATGTTTAACATATGCCTCTGCTCCCTTTGGTATGTTTAGTGCAGGGCTAGAAGGAACCACTGTAATAAACTGGTCCAACCTCCTTGTGCAAGAGACCGCAAGTCCTGCCTGAAATAATGCCTGCCTGACTTAGTTGAGTTAGATTTTTTTTATTATTATTCCTAAGGGGAGCAGCAGGAGGAGGGCTGCACAATGAAATCCTTGCTCCTTTGCAGCTTCCCCACGAGGCGCTGCACCCCACAGCGTGCTCTTCACCAGCTTTTGTTACTCTCCAGCAGGCTTTAAAACCAAGGGGTTACACGCCAGCCCCCTAGAACAGCCCGCCTTCCCCCTTACCGCTGCTCAGAGAGGTTTGACTTTGACTAACACTCGCGTGTCAGTTTATTTTCTAAGCAAGCCGATCAGGTCTCAGTCCACAGCTTCCACTCTCGCTGCGAGCAGCCCACTGCTCCAGGACCACTGTGGCCTGATCTACTTTCAAAGCCTTTAACCCAGTTCTAATTTTGCTGCAAGCGTATCTTTAAAAAGAAGAATTGTTACGATGACAGCTAAAGAAAGCTGAAGTCTCTGGGGCCAGCGTCATGTGTTCGCATCAGGAAGCTGACCACCGTTGTTAAAAATTAAATGTTTGACATGAACTGAAGTCACAGAAAAATATGATTCAGTCTTTCAGCAAGCACTGTTTATGAAAGCTTGAAAGAGCTGAAAGCCCAGTATGATTTATATCCTGGGTGCTGCTATGCAACTTTAAACATGTTCTTTTTTCAAGTTCATCTTGTCATCCATAGATAAATATAGATTAGGACAAACCAAAATAAATGGGTGGGTACCAAAATCCACAAAACAACTAACCATAATGGAAGTGCTTGTTCTTCTATTCAATAGCAAAAACAGCATATACTTGGTTTAAATAGCCGGTTGGGGTAAAATGAGTATTATTGGACAGGAACACTTAGCCAGCATGATCCAAACAAGTCAAAAAATAGACAGAGTACAACCACATAAAATAAAACACTGACCAGATTTAAGTATAATTGGTCACCCTCCCATGTTTTCAGATTCCTGTTATTATAGCTTAGGAGGCTCTGTAATGTACCTTTGGAAAAAGTCAAATGGTTTCACTGGGTTTCTAACCTTTGCACTTCAATAAGATGATCTGCTGAGAATGTTACTGTACAAAAATAATAATAAAAAAGAGCCCACTTTATTCACAGAGGCGCAGACGACACTTACATGACTGTTCATCATCACCAGCGCCTCCAGCCCTGTTTGCTTACCATACCCCAATTATGCAGGCAATATGTGGGCAAGGTTACCTTTACATGTTCCACCGTAACAAGCTATCCCATTTTCAGCATTAAAATGGCATTTAAATAAATATTTATGCTATGTCATTGGGAAATAAAGGCCGGACAGCGTCCCACTGTGTTTCTCTCCAGGATGAGCAAACCCAGTGATCAGACCACAAGTCCCCGAGCACATGAGGGAGGACAATTTGGCAACGTTACGTAATGCAGCCGGCTACCAATGGGCCCTTTGTGCATCTGCACAAATCCCATCCTGTTTTTCCACTTGGATTTGCTATAGTTAAACTTTTCTAACCACTTCAGCCTCTGCTGCTCTGACCCTCTCTGATCGAAGGACAAGGAACCTGAATTCCTCCTCCAATATTTATTCCTGGCAAGGTCCCAAGCCCCAAGCAGCTCTCCAGGGAGTCTTGGGGGGTGGCCCTGCAGCCCCGGGAACATAGGGAGGACCTTGGTGACCTGCCCTGCTACAGACAGCACAGGGCTGGCCAGGTAAGCTCTCACAAGCACCTTCAGGAATGAAGAAACACATTAGGTTCCATCTCCTACTGCAATACTTACAAAACGATCGTGCCTGTACAGAGAGAAGCCCTGCAAAACTTTGCAGTGATACACAATTCTTCAGAACCAGGGAGCACAAGCTTTAGCTGGAAGCACCTGAAGTTATCGTATGCACACACATTTGGTAATTTGTTCATGACACCTCCGCTATCTTGAAAGAAAATCATACACGACTGTCCATTGTTTTTTCCTGGTCCTTAACCTCAGCCTACTTTCTTTTTCTTCTCTCAGCCTGTAAGATGCTCTGGGAAGGATTCTCTCTTCTTCAATATTTAGAAAGGGCCTAAAAAAAAATCACAGCCCCCAGATAAGCATGTATTAAATGGCATCCCAATTTCGGATCCCAAGAGACTGGAAAGTGCAATTCAAACAGCTGCTTTTTTCATTTATGCATCTCCAAAGGTCAGCCATGAGCTTGAATGTATAATACATAATCTGCCTGTGCTCATCAAAGGAGAGGTCCAATCCTCAGTTATTTTAGGGAGGAAAGAAACCAGC
The DNA here is from genome assembly GCA_011075105.1 of Heteronetta atricapilla. Lineage (NCBI taxonomy): Eukaryota > Metazoa > Chordata > Aves > Anseriformes > Anatidae > Heteronetta > Heteronetta atricapilla. The sequence goes on from CM021741.1 coordinate 6,512,020, forward strand.
CTGGCTAACACCTAGTAAGATGCCCTGTGGGAAGTAAAACTGGTGTCAGAAGCAATGTGGGTGATGGTCAGCTCTTTATCTAATCTTTATAATAGTTGATTCACTCAACGCTTAGGTTTGAAATTCGCAAGCAACATATAATCTTTGACTTGAGGAAAGCAGACTTCAAAGGAACATCGCTTCCTCAGACAAGCTGATTGAAATTTTGTAGTGTACAGAATCTCACCATTAAGCATAAAAGCCTCAATAATTCCAAGTCAATTTATAATGCCTCTTTGTTTTGCATTTTCTTTTAAATAACGAGCTGGTAAATCATTAATAATAAGATGAAGACGTTTAAAACATTTGTATGAAATATTTATAACCAAATTTGAAATACATTATCACCTGAGGTGAGAACTGCATACCTGTGGAGTGTAAACCTACTGCTCCTGTATTCATGAACTCCAATTTAACAACAGTTAATTTGAATCTGGTTTTAAAGTTTTAGTTCCCACGGAACTGAATGGCAAAACGCCAATTAAAAATTCATGCTGCATCCGAAGGGGGCACGCAGTATATTTTCCATACAGAACGAAGGATATGTAATTCACGGCCATTTTAATGTGGCATGAACAATTTACAGAGAAGTGTAGTCCTGGAAAATTTATAATTAAGAATATAAAAGGGGAGATCTGTGGTGTGGCAAAATGTATGTTGTGTAATGCAGCACTAATACATAGGGATATTTAAATGTAATTATTTTGTAAACCTTCACATACAAAAAAAAAATCACCCAACCACTGCAAATCATTTAGCTAGAATTTATCAAACAGATTTGAGTGTGTGAAACCAAGCCGGGTAACATGGAAAAATTCACATCTCATTAGCAAATCATCTAATTTCTAAAATCCAGTCCCAGGCAGCCCTTCTGGGCACCAGAGCCCACACGTTTTTCTGGCATTAACTAAAAACTTACGTGCCACAGGTACTGCCACCTCTTCTAAACATTTTTTATTCTACCCACATCACCAGTCTGAGGACAGGACAAGTAACTAATCCACTGATTCCATCCTCTCTAATAAGAGAAATAAAGTAGAAGGGACGAAAGCAGGCCAAAAGACGGTCAAAGAATATTTACTACCCCTGTAACCACGCACACCGAGTGGCTAAGGAATACATTTGCCTTACAGGCATGGGTTAACAAATCCCCAAACCAGTAACATCCAAGAGTGCTATTGTTTCTAAATAGTTGATACCTTGCTTACTTTTTGGTGTTTCAGCTGCTTGGTAAACAGTATAACATCCAAAATATATTTATTTTTGGTACCCCCTAAGCACTTCAGTTAGTGAACAAATTGTGGGAATTAAAGCAAACAAACAGTTCCCTTCCTGGCTGCAGACACCGAACTGGTCCTAGTGACGTTAACTGGAGTGGAGCTCACCTTGAAGGTAAACAGCCCTTTGCGTATGTTATTTGCAGAGCTGTTGGTCCTTCTGGTCAGACCCCAAACCAAAGTCTCCAAACAGAGACCAACCGTATTTTTATTAAGGGAAGGTTTGGTTGGTAAAATGGTGCATGAACACCATTGCTTGTAGATTTATTAAATGAGAAAATTGTGGAAAGCATTCTGGGGCAGCCATGCCACAAGCGGTGTGATTATCAAGGGTTAAACAAATGTAACATCAGACAAAAAAGTTGACGGAGGCTAGGTACTATCAGATAACTCCAGAACTAGTAAGGAAAGATTTAAAGGAAAAATACAGAACCAGATTAATTTGCCTGCTGAAGAAGTGTCAAATATTGGGGACTAGTTCCATTTTCTGTCAAAGCTTCCCTAGGCCATAGCACCCATAAAAATCCCACTGAACCAAGTGTCAGCTCTCCCCATGACACTCACATTTTCTTTCTTCAGTAAAGAGCACATTTTGTCTGCTAGGCAAAGGCCCTTGTGTTCTGCACAGCCGGAGGGACTTCAGATATCCTTCCACAGACTGCTAGCATCATGTTTTGGTTAGCTAGACAGTACTGTCACAGACAGCTTGCCTTGAACAAATGACATGTTAACAGTTTGCTCTGCATGTAAAAGCGCTGTCATATCCCAAACCTGGGATCTGCAAGCACAGAAGAACACGGAGAAGTCTAACAGATTGCTTGAAGATGCCACAGGACATCTCGGGTGTATCAGCTCTACTCTTGCCAATATTACACGTGTGACATGGTATTGCTTCTCTAACAGAAGAGAATCCCCCTCCTACCTCTCCTAAATGCATCACGTTGGAATAGGAAGCTCAGACTAGAAATCTGGTCCCCGTGGGGAGGAACTGACACGAACCTACCGAGGGCTGGATGTGACTTCAACACCACTGCAGACCTGAGAGTCCAAGCAGGGGTTCTGTTGAGCGCTGAGCTACAGACAGGAGAACTGGCTTCCAGCACACAAGGTGACACTAATAAATCCATAGGAAAAAACAAACCTGAAAGGTGCTACATAAATTACGCAATCATATTGCCTGGTTTTAAACAAAGTCCAACTACTGCGTAGACACCAGAGTTAAACTTGTAAAAATTGTTTCCCTGATCTTTTTCACTGAAACTAACACAACACCAATGTTTTACTCTATTTAAAAATGATTCTCTATTAAAGAAAGACCAACCAGCTTCAGACAGAGCTTCAGGATGGTCCAGTTCCAATTCAGTCTACTTCACCACGGGGCTTTGCCACTGACCCAGAAGGCACAGTGTTTGTTACCTCATGTAGTTTGGGGCAAGTTACCCAAAATACCACTGAGCTCAAGAACAAGCTTATGCTCAACAATGAAAAGGAGAGTAAGGATTTTGAGCTCTGCTCATTTGTTTGCTCCTTAATTACTGTGGTTTCACATGAACACGTCACTTACAGTACAGTAGACACTTTTCCTAATTCAGTTAGATGCGTCATTTTAAGATGTAAACATATGTCAAATCTACTTTAAAAACATAAACAAAGAAAAGAGAATCTTCTGTTAATGCGACTGAACTCACTTTTTATAGAGCAAGCACACATGTGAGAGGACTTGATGTTCCTCTCTCCATCATGTACGTGACTAAATCTACCGTCAGCAAAGCTGCTGTGGCAAGTACTAACAATGATACACCAGGAAGGCTCACTGGCTAGTACCACCACGATGGAACTTGCAAAGTGAGGTCAGAGATATCACCTGGCAATGGGGTATTCTAAAATTATTGGCAGGAAATGGGTATTCACAACTGCTAGCTAAATTATCTTTAAGTTTAATGTGGTGGAGAGGGTGGGCGAGTGGCCAAATTCTTCTCTCAGCCATATAAATGCAATTCTGAAGTGACTCCATTGACCTGAGCAGTGAAGTAGAAATGTGAATCTATTTCTACCTTAAATGTACTGCAGCCTGTCGCATTAGCGCTGTGATCCCGTCAGATCCTACAAGTAAACAGGGTCAGGACGTGTCAATAGACAAACGGGAGATTGTCAAACAACCTCTAAACGTGTGAAGGAAGAAGTGCTGGTACCTGCACAGCCATCATTTTTTGAGCATCTCTCTTCAGGAGCTTTCCCTGTGCGATGCCCGCTGGGGCCCAAACATTCCCCTTACCTCAGTGACAGCACAAAAGGCACCAATAGGCATTTGTAGCCTCTTGTAAGGCTGCAGCACATGGCTTCTTCCACTCACCCTTCTGATGCCCCTTCATTCTCCTTAAGGTTATACTCGTGAAGATTGCTATCCTCTCGCATACCCAGCTGGGCAAGCAGCTCACATAAACAGACCCTGTTCCTTTTCTGACAGGATGAGGGATCTCACCAAAAACCTGTTTTCTCAACTATTGGAACCAACAAGCATCATTAGGGCTGAGGTCTGATAGGAAACGATCCCACTAGTAACCCTGCTCCTAGATTTAAGGCAGGGACTTGTCTCTGGACCCCAAAGGGGATGTGTTCCCCCAGCCTGGCAGGGCCTTGCTACCTCCATCCTTGTGGGAGCCTGGCTGCATGTGGAGAGGCAGGGCAGCAAGTCTTACAACACGATGACCTAAGACGCATTTTGAGACAATTTAATCTACTTCAGGAGAATTTACCCTTCCCCAGAAGGGCTGCCTCTATCCAAAGGGATTGCATGATTCCAGCCCGTGCAGAAGTACCTCCAACACATCATCCCCACCAAATACATTTATACAGTTTGGGTGGACAGTCTCAAACACGGGCAGGGTGAAGACAAATTGAATTTACGCATTGTGTGATGTTAGGTGGCAGTATGCTGCTATGTTAAAGACCCGATGCACCTTCCAGTGCTCTAGGAAGATGTGGGATATTAACCGGGGAGCCTCAGCCAGATGAGGACTTTCCATTCTGCTGACCTACGTTACTGCTGCAGTCAATGTCTAAGGTAGTCTTTGTTTTGCGTCCCAAGCCTCCATTTTTCTAAACAGGCAAGCTAAGGATCTCATTACAGGTTACAGATTTGAAAGCCTATCATTAAGTATACAAAGCACTTCACAGTGGTTTGATTAAATGAATATACGCCAGGTGTCTTTATTGGTCATTAAAGATACAAAGAAGGTACAAAAAATGATATGAAAAAGTCAGAAAATGCTCTCAATTCCTTAACAGCTGTTTTCATCAACTTAATAGCACAATTTGCCATAAAACCAAAACACTAAAGCCAAACACACAAATATAAATTTTACCCCTTTTGGTTGAGTAAGCCACTGTGAAACACCCAGGGAAGGGCAATAGGACAAGACACAACCCATCAATACTGAAATCTAGACTTCTTACAGGTAAAATATGATGAACACTCCACTTCATCGCCCTAAGTTAAAAAGCACTGCTCATCTAGTACGTGAAGCAACTTAAACTTTGTTCAGGCTCTGCCTCACAAGAGTGCATTAGGGTTTGTTTGTTTTTAAGTAGTTCCTACATTAACCATGATGATTGGAAATACCAATAAACTATACAAGTGAAAAATCCATTATTAATTAAAAATTAAAAAAAAAATCAACTCCATCACTGGAAAATTCCTTAGGTAAGAGAAAGATCCACAAAACGATCTTCTAAGCTTGGCAGATTATAAATAGACGTAGGTACATACAGAAATACTTGGATGCTATTTTCAACATGACCTTGCAATGGTTAACTAACCAATTGTAACCAGTACAAATCAAGACAGCCCTGTTATTTTGTATTATTACGTCTTCATTACGTATGCTGTTAATCTGGCCCTTGGGTTTCTATATTTAATACTTACACATAGGGTAATTAACCTTTTACTTAAGGTAATGAATAACATCAAATTAAAAAATTTGCATATTTTCTTTGCTTACGAGATATCGGTAAGCAGTTGCTAGTACCTTTCATTAAATAGATCATCTTATTTATTACAAGATATTTAAAGCTTTCTGGTCTTTAGTATTTCAAAAGTGAGCTTTACTGGAAAACCTAAGGTTTTTTTTTCTCCACATAACGTTGATCAAAGTGATTTCATTTTTATTTTTGTATATTCTTGTTGAAAATCTTGGCTTCTTATAGAGAAAGACGTGCCCTCCTATTTTTCAGCAGCTTTTAAATTATACTGAAAATAGAAGATAATTTAAGGAAAACAGTTTCTATGAAATACGATATGGATAAAAGCAACTCCATTCTCTAATAAAATTCCCCATAAAGATTTCTAATCAGAATGTTTCAAAGTTGTAGAAGTGGTTTCTAAAACCATGATTAATCGATACAGTGAAGATGCCTTTAAGACTTCCAGTACCAGCTAAAGAGTCCGCAGCCCCATGATATAAAGTGCAGGTCTGCTTTTACCTCACTCTGCCAGTTCGGATTTGATCAGAAGTTTTTGATGGACTAATATTGTGCTAGCCAACTGCATACTGGATCAGGTATCACCTGTCTGTACCACTCAGCCTTGATGAAGTGTAACACGTCCTTCTCTAGCCACCACAAAAGGACAAAGCCTGCGTAACGTGCTTTGAGTAATTCAACAGAAACGCGCTCGTGCCGTTCAGGCCTGTGGTTTGGCGTTAATGGTTGTGCAAACAGCACAAGCAGCAGCCAGTCACCCAGCCGGCAGGAACTATTTCTGCGTCCTCGACTCACAGAACCCCTCTGGCAGTAGCGTGCACAGATATGAACTTAGGAGTTGGGCTCTGAAACAGGTTTGGGTACAGCTGAGATGGCATCGCTGTAAACACATGCAGTAGTAGAACCTGATGATAACCACGCTCCAGATCAACAGAACAGAAAGATTTTTGGGTGGGAAAGGCAGTAAATTCAAATCAAGCAAACCATTTGTGAAGTTCGGTGGTTGCTTTTTCTTTTCGTAATAACCACTCCATAGTAAGCAATCAGACAGTAATACAACAAGTGATCTAGTTATCAGAACCTCAGGACCTTGTTCCAGGACACAACAGGCTGCCAATGTCAGCCCCAGCTTTCTGACCACAACCAGCTACATCGGTCTGCAGGCAGAACTCAGGCAGGATCTTAAATACCACCATGCGCAGGGAACAGAAATTCATATATGTGATAAAACACCTCAGTCCCCTCTGAAATCCTCCTCCTGGATGCTGAGGTGTTTGCCAGCCCTGCGAGGCAGCCCCGCAGCAGCCGCCTGCGGCACACAAGCAGCAGCACAGCGGCGCCTGCTACCACATCACCGCTCGCTGGCGAGAGGGCGACGAACACTAACCAAACACCGTGTCTTCACTGCCCTGTCTCTTACCCACATGAAACTCCCGATGCGTGGGAATGCTGAGGCTGTGAAACGGCACTATGCAGAAAATTACATGTTAGCTATCTCCATTATAACAGGCTGTCATCTTTCAGCGCAGACCAGCCATTAATCATCCAACAATCATTCATCCATCCTTTCGGTGAAGCATTAAACTGTGGCCCTTTCTGTCTGTCTCTAGTGCTCATCCAGGTGGAAATTAGAAATCCCAGAGTGCTTTTCAGAAAGTACAGGGGCTAACCTTGGGTGACCCTCAGTAATAAGAGAGAAAACCTGTTTCCATCGTCCACAGCTGCGTGTAAGCTATCGCCCACTACATAATTGCACCACATTTACCTCCAGTCACCGCTTCTCCAACATTTAACTTGTTCATCTGTAGAGCGGGTTGGGACACCTTGAGTATGAAATATGTTTTGTGGAATCAAATTCCGTTATCCTTTACAACACGCAGATGAGCGTTTTTGACCAAAAATTTCAGTGCCCCAGTGATTCAGTCTTGAAGGACTCTCGTCTCGGGGTAGCAATCGGCAGCAGGGCTTCAAGTTCATGCAGGGAAATAAGTGCTCAGAACACCATAAAACATATGCTAATAACAAGGGACAAAAGTCCCTTAGCATAGACAAATGCTTGTTGCTGTTTTCTCCTGTCTTTTTTCTTATATTGATTTTCTTTGTGGTTAAAATTATGGTGCTCATGTTCTCTGGGCTGGATAAAGTCTCATTCTTTCTTTAGAGCTTCTGCACGAAAGACAGTTAGGGACTTAGATAAACACCTTCTTAACCAGGTTTGATCTGATTTTGAGGTCATTTTCATGCATTAGCTTAAAAGAATTACAACACAATTTAATAAAAAATTCTGTTAACATAACTTAGCCTTGAAAAATTGCACTCACATTGAGCAACTAATATTTTTAATGTTTTATTCACTGAAGCCTAATTGTAAAGACATTTTGATCCATAATCAGCAAGGTCCTTAAGCATATCCAATCTTTCACTGCAATGGTGAAATTTAAAACCAGAAAAACAACCACCACATAAAGGAGTTAAGTGTCTAGGTCTTATTAGAATGGGGCAGAAATCAAGCACCAACTCCCTCAATACTTTTAGTTTCTATCCAAGGGCACATAAAACACATGCAAAGTGCTGAACAGGCTGAGGAGTAGGAGGGGTGGCCTCCAGAGATCCCCGATTCCACATGCTCTCCTACCTGCTCACTTGAAGGAATTAGCAGTACGCCGACCCGTCTACACATCACAATGGATTTTGCACCACACTCACGATTACGTTATCCAAGTGGCAAATAAGCCAGAGAAGCAATCAACTGGATTTTTACTTAGGCTGCAAAATTAATTTCAGAAAAGTTGTGTCATGTAGCAAAAAGGAGGTACGGGCACAGCCATGTGGAATAAGAACAAATGTTGGCATAGGGGAAGTACCATTGTGTGTTCTCTGGACCATACCTCCAAAAACTCTCATCACTATCATTAGATGGAAAGCCAGAAAGAAATGTTTTCTCACAGCTTTTTCAGATGTACAGATTATATGGTCTGGATTAATTTCTAATTGCTCCCTGATGTGCATTGGAAGGACGGGTTCTGCTCACAGCAGAAGGTTCCTCAATCCTGTGAATTCACGTACAGGCACATGCCTGGTTTCTTGGCCCATGGACACAGTGTTAGAAATCACATATTGTTTAGCACTACCTAAACTGCACGTAAAGCTGAGAAATATAAGCACGTGCGTTTATTTGAAGTGGAGGTTAGATATAGTTAAGAAATAGAGAACGAGAAGAATACGAGCATGGGGTACAGATCTTCATTTCGTTTGGTAATACTGCTTCCACAAGCACTAAGCTTTCAAATATGTACTGCAGTAAGGGAATAAGCATTTCCAACATGTGTTGGGCAATTGCACATTCCTTTTCTGTTACACCCTCAGCTAAAAAAAGACAGGATGAATGGTCCCCAAATGCAAATCTACAGAAAGCGACAAAATAGCACAACATCAGAAACTGGAAGAACACCACAATGCGTGAAGTCACACAGAAGGCCAAGGTGAAGTCAGCATGGGAACAGATGGGCATTAGATGACACTTGCGCAGCGGCCTCTTGGTGTCCAAACTGCCATCATCCTGCCTGCAAGGAGCAGAGAAGCAGGCCTGCAACTCCCCCACTTGATACATCGCTGGTTGCTTGACCAATGATTTATATCGGGTGCCTAACGTATCCACTCTCAATTTTTCTGCAATTAAGGAGGGCAGGGCAGGGCAGTGACAAACGGTTTTCCTACAGCTCTTTTGGCTTTAGCTATTATCCCTTAGATATCTTCAAACTAATTCATCCCTCTCTAGAATCCCAGGTTTGGGTTGATAAATCAAGTGAGACCTGTGTGTGCTGGGAGCTGATTACAGGGTCATTCCTCAGCAGAAATGTTTGACCATAGTTTCCCAACTTCATATTTTATCTAGCAGCTGGTGATGTATCATCACTAATCCAAATGCAAAGTATAAGGAAATAAAAGAAGGAGGCACTGTTTATAATAAATCACTGACAGGGAAAGCTTGACCTTTTCATTTCCTACAAGGTATTTCATTGTTAGACCACAGACAAACAGAATTTTTCATCTGGTGCTTAATATGCATCAGAAGAGAACAAAGGTTTATAAGAGCAGAGGAGTAGGGTACTATCTCCACTAGAGGACACTTATCTTTCCATAGATCAAAAAAGACAATGTTGGTAATAACGCTTTTTTCCTTAAGACTCCTTTATTCTTCTTATTAGATCATAATTTAATGATAAAATGCACTCCCCTGCTTTCATCCTGAAGGGAGATTCAGAGACTGTTAACTTTGAAATGCTCCTTTAAAACATGTGTTATTTTTAAGGAAAATGAAGTGCTTATCATTAACAGCAAATATAAGCGACTGGCATTACAATGACACAAACATGAAGTGATAACACCTATCATTAACGCTCAGGCCTGAAACGTACCTACCATATGTCACTATTGGGGCTGCAACTGTGGCTGCAGCTGGAACACTGTTCAGAGGGGATGCAGTGCAAACACCTAATAAAAGGCTTCCTCTGCAAGGAGCTTCTGTTTCACCTTTTACCCACCAAGAATGGGAAACAGATACAGACACGCCTCATTTTATTTTCTGCAAGGAAAGCATCAAAAAGAAATACAAATCTGTTCATGGGAGGCAGCTCCTTGGTCCCAGCCCTCAATCAGGTTACGTGGTACCCAGCTCTGAGGTTCAGCCCCCGGCCACACACGGGGTGCTGGTGTTGCATTAGGAACACAGAAGCTGACAAGACACGTGCCCCGTTCCCTCCTGTGGTGAGCAGCAGTACCCGCCACCAGAATGAGATGCCAGGTCTCCTGGGGGCCCAGCATCAGCATCACAAGGATCCCAAATACTCCACCAGACACATGCGTGCAACTACAACCGCACAAGGCCAGCTCAGAATCGAGGCAGCAAGTCCCCTACACCATCTCTTTACCCAGACAGAAACAGATAGTTGCATGCCTAGGCCAGAAGCTGGTTTCAGTTCCCCTGGCTGTTAGTAAATTCCCGTGATTCTTTCTAAACCAGCAGTCAGGAGCTCAGAAAAGCTGAGGCCATCCATGCTTCGCTTGCTAGAAGGTCGAACACAAGCAGGCAGCTTCACCAGCTGTGAAACACCTACTGACAAGGCATCTGAACAGGAGCACGGCTTTTGTCAGTGCAGGGATCCTGCCCTCCCCCCCCCCCCCAGGCTGTACCAAAAACCCAAAATCTTGATTTGGGCCTCTAGTAGAACCCTTCTGTCTTGGATCTGTGGCAGTAAGTCCACTTTCACCTGAGAAAATACAGTAAAGAGCACCAGCAGAGGCTTTACTGTTGCCTATTACGACAGCTTTTATACTCGTCTTGGCAGCTGGCATCTCCCCTGGTGCCAACACCCCCAGAAGGGGCAAGGGGAGAACAGAGCACTGGTTTTGCTCCTACTAGCAAGTTGGAGGACATCCTGATGTGGATGAAGCATCAGCTCAGCTTGTTCGGCGAGGGCAGTGGTTGCAGCACAACCTGTGGGTGTTTCTGCTGTCCTAGTGGTCTCCAGCCTCTCAGAGAACGCTGTCATAGAGCTGCTGCTAAGCTGCAAGTGGCTTTTCCTAATTTGCCAGCATCTTAATGTACTTTACTATCATTAGCTACTTGTTCTCCTCTCACACAAAACAGGTTTAGAAAAATCTATTTTACTAAGAGCTAGTATATCTAATTTGCACAAATTTACTAAAGCTTGTCAGTCACACTAAAGCATTTAATCATCTGTGACATTAAAATAAAACACTTCAAAACCTTTGGCACAGAGCGTTTCTGTTAAGAAAGTGCTGTAATAGTATTCTCTCTGCTGGCAACACAGAAAAGAGCAGCAGAGAAATTAACTCAAACAAAACAGTCACTCATAAAACTTCCACACTGGTCAGAGCGGGAGAGCCAGGGATGTTCCTTCAAAGAGCAGCTTATTCCCACTGCACTGGTTTGAGATGGTTCAGCCTTCTATAGGCACAGGGAAGCTATTTTAAAGTCAATATTAGGGGGGTTTTAGGGTAATTAGGACCCCTCACTGTCCAGAGGGAAGGGGAATAAACAGGAAACTTTCTCTCTGCCTTTGTATTACTACTGAGGAAAAAAAGCAAAACACCACTGAAATTAGAGGAGTTATCTTAAAGGGAATGTCTCTTTGCCCTCCTATGTTGAAACTTCAGTCAGGATAGTTAGGAACTGCCATGTACTTCCACTGCGCTCCTCCTGCCTTCCCTTTAAGGAGAGAAAAATAAACTGGAATCATGGAATCACATTCACTACGCTCCAAGGAGCATCACCAAACACAACAAGACTCCAAATTAAGCAGGAATTGGCAAAGCTGAGCCTTCTGCTGCATTGCGTAGCGCAGCCCCTCGTGCAGAAGCAGCAAGCTGGGGGCTCTTTGGGCCCCAAGGTGCAGCACCGACCCAGCAGGATGACCTGGGGCATCCGCCCAGGGCTTGCTGCAAGGCTGACACCTCCATGCCATGCGTCCAGGCTCTGGATCACAAGACTGATCACCATGGCAAAAGTTATCTTTAAAATTTCAAATAAAATAAAATATATACAAAAATAATATTATATATAATATTATTCAATCAAACAAGCAGTAAATTGCTGTAATTTCATGTGCATAAAAAATGCACACCACTAAACACACGTCGGGGTTTGCGCAGCTGTCTATAGAGTACCATTAATCCTGTGTAAATACACTGAAAACAATATTGCCATAGCTAGGTTTGCCACTCTAATTTTCTTTCTTCATGTGCCCAGTTTCCACTACTGCTGATAGGAATTCCGTTCATGTATTAGCAGGGGAATAAATTGCTTAATTTTCAAATTCACGGCCCTATCTTCAGTGAAGTAGAATCTCTCCTCCTTCTAATTCAATTTGCCTCCCTGCAAACGTCCCCGACAGAAGGTAAGTCACTTTGTGAAAGGCACCTCTGCATGACTGCCACAAGAAAGGCTCCCTTCTTTTTAAGCATTAAACATGTGCAAAGTACAGCAAAAAATATTCAAGGTACGTAGTACAGGAAAAAGGAAGTGCCTGGAGATTTGCCAGGCAATTCTAAGTTAGGTTAGTTTGGGTGCTATTACCCAGAGGCCAGGATTAGGACAGAAGCGTGCACACTTCGTTTAAACAATGAGTGACTTCTGACATTCGTGCGAGACACGGGATCAGCAGAAAGGTGTAAAGATACCTGCTGCAGCAGCGCTAAGCTGAACTTTGTGCACTCCTGAGAGGAGCCCGCACTGCCCTTCTGAGAAAGCTGCTTTTTCCCCTCTGATTACCAAAGGGCTTCAGACAAATTTGCTCGTGAGCAGCTAGAGAGTAAAACAGCCAGTGCGAAACAGGTAAATCTGAGGATTTCCAAAGGAAAACCCCCCTTTCCTCGGAATTCTGCATTTTCTATGGTAAAGCACAGCCTCCCCATGGCCAGAGCTCCAAGCAGGAGAGGCAGCCCCTCGCCTCCACCAATTGCCCTGGGAAATTGTCCTGTTTTCCTCCCCTCCAGCCAGGAAGCAAAAATCAGCCACTGTCAGGGCTGGCTACAAGACACTGCTAAAACCTTGATAACTTTCTGTAAAGTGCTTCCACTAAAAAAAAAAAAAGTTTGATCCCTGACCCCCCCTCAAACCTCCCCATTTAATCTCTTTTTCCCCCTTTCTCCCCACAAACAGGGGGCTTCACATTTCCTGGCCGGGACAACCAGAAGGGGCTGGCGCCCAGCAGGTCCCTCCCAGCCCTCAGCAGGGCCCTGAAGGCTGCTGCTCTCCCTGTGCTCCGATCAGGGGGAATTCCTCACTCTGACACCTTCCCAGAACTGTGAACAACAAATACTGTGACTTCTTCAGCACTGTTGCTACCTTGTCTGCAGTGGTCCAGGGCCAAACAAAGCAAAGCATGAGGGCAGATGTGAAATATTAAACTGGGGTAATGTAGGTGGGAAAACAGACAAGCTCTTCAGTGCATAAATCTCTCTTTGGGTGACCTTGTGTGTCCAAAGTTGGGGCTTTTTCCTGACAATCATCCTAATAGACTTCTCTTTGGGGAGTTTCTTTGTTTTAATTTGACAAACAATTCAGCAAGCTTGTCAAGAATTAATTAGGTGGTTCAGGCAAAAACCACTAAAAACAACAAAAAACCCACCCGCTCCTACCCCCGCTACAATATCCGGCAGCAGCCTAGCTGCACCGATGTTTTCACTGCAATTCCTAAAACCTGCACTGATCTGCAGATTGCCTTTCCTCACAAAACCCCAGCAGCTCTCGGTCTCTCCTCTGCTGCTGTTTGGCAAAACAAAACTCGGGGAAGGAAGAAAATGATATGGTAATTACATTCCCTCTCTGTTTTAAAGGGACAAGCAGCCTTTCTGTACTAATCTGCTCCTTGCAAATTCAAGGCAAATACAATGAATTAATATTGCACAGTTCTCGCTAATGTACTAATTATGTAGTGCTGGCTACCAAATGAAAAGTAGGAACAATGATACACAAGATGATATTAAAAGCCATTTACAGTAACAGGAAGTTAACGATTTCTATCCAGAGGATTCTGCTATAGCAGATGGGATTACACCAGAAAAATAAAGTCTCCAATTCTTTCTTTATCAATCCTTTCAAGATTAGGAAGGTTTTAAATCATGGTAATTTGGGAGGGGATGAATCCAAACCTGGGCTAACCTCAGTACCGAGTAAACCCCAGCATTTGCCAGAGGTAAACAGTGAAACTTAATTAACAGGTCAAGCAAGTGATCTGAGGGATTTTTGTAACACCTGTTTCCATCTGCTCAGAGGGAACATTTATAGCAATATTCAGCACAGCACCCATATCGACTACAGGCCAAACCTGGTAGCATAGATAAACTGATTTTCGGATTTTACTTTAAACAGTTGTCACTCCCCCGTATATTCAGACTGTTGTGGACTTTATTTGTTCCCTTTCAAAACAGACTGTAACTGCGTGTACAGAGCAAGGGATTTCTATGACTTCAGCTTGGATTAAAAAAAGGCTATTATTCATCAGGATGCAGTACTGTGCAACATGCAAAGGTGACTGATGGTACATAGAAGATGATACTGCAGTGTCACACCAGAAATATTTTTAATCCAGTATATATAGAATAGAATTAATCTCAAAGAAGAATTACTTATTATTATTTGTGTAATTCTTTACTTGGAGCAGATTTGTCTCATCATGTTCCTGGGATCCAGCTCTATTATCTTTAGACCTTCCACCTCATAAGAAAAAGAACAAATCCCGCAAGATCTGCAAAGATTTCAAGTTTTCTGTGCTGGAAGTTTTTAAAGGAAGGACTGGCTCTGTGCCAAGTAGTTTTGGAACTGCTAACCTAGACGTACCTCTCTGGTGCTGTCAAGTCCTGAAAAACCCTCATCACCCCAAGCCTTCATCATTTTTTGTGGAGGAAGAAAAATCTTCACCTGATCTTCAAAAACAGCACTGAGTCTGGTTCTCCCTATTATAACACCAAAGATCCTACACAGACACCACAGTGAAGAGAAAATAGTAGCGAGAAGAAGCATCTAACACCAGAGCAATTGCAAGAACAATCTGGGACCAACAAGACCATGCCTTATTTAAGGACACATTTGTTAAAAAAAAAAAAAAAAAGCATGGACATGATATGATTTATCAGCCACCAGTTGCAGGCTGAAGGATCCCTGCTGATCATTCAATTGCTTGCTTACCTTAGCAAGATTATGCCTACTTGTATCGTACAGATCCCCAAAGGAAGTTCAGACTGGGGAAAGGGCTTCAGGTATTGTCTTTGGCATCAATACATTTTATGGGAAATGTTACGTCAGATTAATAGCATCCTGTATGTTCTTCTGTTGTAAATAGATCTTCCTACCTGGATTATACCTCCCATGTGGCATCAGGGTCCCATCACAGAGCAAAAAAACAACGCCCCACATAAGACGCCTGGCCATAGGTCTAGTCACTGAGCATCAAGTCAGAAAATAATTCCTGTAAGATATTACTGCCGCTTTTCTAACTGTTTCTGGCCACCACCCATAGCATAGAAAGCTACCTTGTTTTAAAGGGAAAATAAGGCTATTTAAAAAAAATCTAATCATAGCTGGTCTAGAAAATTTCTTGCCAAGTCACTGTTCTGTAGATCCTTACGTATGTATATAATGCTATTGAAATCAGCAAGACACGCACATGTTATCTCTATTCACATGACAGCCAAGCCAAGCTCTCAGCCACTCAGCACATAAAATAAAGACGCATGGAATTAAATTCATTGCATTCCAACAGTAAAAAGTGAACTCAAATTAATTATGCAAACTTCAAAAAACACATTTAGGAACTTGCTTTGCTCATAGAGGTACGTTTTGCACACTACCTGAATCTAGCTGAGAGAACACATAAAACATTGATTTCATTTTCTGGTATGTGCTCGTTCAGTACAATACACTCAGCCATAATGATGTAGCTAACAATTTTATGGTCTTGTATGATTCATGCTGCAAAGGATGCCATGCCACACGGAAACCTTTTTATTATCAATCACCAGGAAACACAACCTTGAAGACTGGCATTAATTAAGAGGGTAAGGATTTACAAATGCTCCTGCTTCATTCTCTAAATATAAATATTCATGGTGCTATCTATGGATCACCTCTTCAAGCAAAAATTGATCTCAGAAAATGAGAAGTTGTAACGGAAATAGGAACATAATTATGAAAAGCTGTCTTCGAGTCTTTCAACTGGAATACTTTATAATCATCTTTCCTCTTTTTACTTTTTGTAAGCAAAACAAAAACATTAGAATAACGATGGTAGTATAGCAAAGGTGACCACAAATTTAGACTCCATTCTTACCAAGATCAGTTATTGATACAAAATAATTTCTCGCTTTCTTCTCTATGGATGGCTATTTTGTGGGTTGTGGTGTTTCTCAGTGCAGCAGGCCTGTTAGACACACAGCTATGTTACATACTTACATGTCTGTGTTACCTTGTGTTCATACCGATATCACTATCGCTTCCATCTGTGCATCTTCCTGAACAAATCCTGAAGATTTTTCTAGGTGGAATCGCCAACCGGGCATTAGCCCTAACTTAGTTGCTGTTTGTCTGCATTTATCTTCCTAATTCTTTCTGTAAGCAATTATGGTAAATGCACACACATTAAGCATGCAATAGAAGGAATACACATAACTGAATGTGTTACCCTCTTCAAAATCCACTATTTGTTTCAATTTGTATTATTTCAAGCAGACAATATACATATCATTTGCTATATGTCTCATGCAACACATACATGAAAAATAACATAGCAATAACAAATACAGAAAGCAATAATACAGAAACATTACAGCCATCTCACTAATTTGTTAAAGCATTTCTTAAAAACAATTTAAGTACATAAGGGGAAAAAAAAGGATGACAGCAACTAGTGATGCCTGTGGCAAGGAACCCATTCTCCTGCTAAGACTACACCTCGTTAGACTGAAGACAACACTTTATTAACCACAGATCTGAAGAAAGTGGAGAAATTTGAAGTTTTTTCCTAGCTTTGTACACACACACACACACCATACACTAAGTTTCAACTACAACAAAGTATTATTTTTTAGGTCATCAAGAAGCAGATGCTTTCCATCTCCAGAAGTAAATAAAACTGCTCCTGGTGATAATCAGACAGGCAAAATGTCTTCGAACCACCATCCTGAAGGCAAGTGAACAACATGAACTTGCCCACACTTGACTTCTCCATTTTTGAAACCTGTCAGCTAACAACTGGCAAAGAACAGTGATAAAAAGAAGCCAAATGGACTTAGTTCCCTTGATTCACCCCACCCTTTTAATGGTGTTGATGAGACTAAGAGATGACAAAAATACCTTAGTCTCTCCAAACCCCTTGTTGATCTATTTTGTCCTTATTATCATTATTTTGTTCCAATGAACAAGCCCCAGCCTCTGGGATTCATCAGCCTAAAACATCATTTAATATTTTCTATTCTCAGAGCAGCTCTTATTAAGCTAAATCATTCAGTGAATAATGCCCATGCACATACAGCCTGTGATTAAACAGAACTGCATTCAGGGCTTTCACATGTGAATTCTGCTTGGGAGAAAAATTGCCATGCTGCTGGACAGCACATCTGAATTTTCTTCCCTATCACAATTATTTATTATTTCTATTAGCTAATGTTGTTTTACTCCTAATTATGGGTAATTAGATGATGAGTTGTCAGCACACTCCATTCCCTTAGAAGCTTCTACATTTAATTAACTCAAGATGGTTTTGAACATTTAAATGTCAAAACAACATTTAGAAAACAGAACATTAACATGTTGTTCATTGAACTGTACATTATAGAATGTGACTTACAGAACCAAAGGTTTCTGTGTGATGACAGCTCTCAAATTCTGCTTGTAGAGAGTCCAAATTTGCTGTACATTTTGACAGCTTTATTACAATGGCTTCAGGCTTAGCAGGTCACCTGTTACAGAGCTCAGGACTGAATTGAGAATGCAATCCCCTGCAGGGCTTGGTGAATAAGGGAAAAACACCCTTCCCAAAACCAGCATCTGTGGTATCTCCAACCTCCACCTCCACTGATTTTCACGGGTGCAGCACGGGCATGGCTCCGCTCAACCAAAAATGGGGAGGAACAACAGAATGAGAACTGTCACCAACTCAAAAAGATGCATTTCAAGAACAAAAGTAGCTAAAGTAGCATTAAAAGATATTTTAGTTCTCAATAACCTCGTTTCTTCAATATTTTATCAATCACAGGACGCATGTTATTAGTATGACACCCAAAAATGTTTCATATTGACAGTGACATTGTCATGTTTTGACTTTACCCTTCAAGAGCACCTATTTGGCCATCTTAACACTGTCTTTCTATTTGACACATGAAACCATAGTATGATCTTACAAAGCTTAGCAGCTAATGAACATGTTAGTTCTTTGTGTTCAGGTAGTTTTTAGATTTCCATTGCTGGCACAGCTTCAGTCTCCTCTGTGAGGATGTACAGCCATGCAGCAGGAGGGGTGAAGGAGTAGACAGGGTGAAGGATGCCAGCCACTGATGCTGTATAGTTCATTAGGAATAGATATGAACAGGGATTTGGGCCCTTACGGGCACTCCTAGGGAAGAGGAGAGTAATGATGGAAGAACAACTTGAAAACCATGACAGAGCACAAAAATATACCTGAGAGTTTCTTCTTTTCTTGCAAGTTCGGAGCAGGCTCGGGAGACTGAGCCTAGGCTGGTAAATTGTAAGAGTTCATCCTTATTCCTACAGTGACCTAGTATTACCTACTGTGTTTTTGTTTGTTTCACTCCCTAAGCCTTGCTCCCACTACTGGCACAGTTCTTGCCTTAGAACTCTGAAGATACATGGGGGAGGCAGGCAAAGAAGCATGCTCAAGGTGCTGGGACATCAGGACTCAAGTTAAGGGGTTTAAAGAGCCTAGGGCTCACCCCCCTGTTAGGGCTATGACAGAGTCTGTCCACCGATGGTGCAGGCCCAGAAGCCCTGGGAAGGAAAACAGACAAGACCCTTACAATGCAACAATAGGTGACAGCAATAATTATTGCTAGACATGATTATATCAGGAAAGCTGCCATAGAGCAACTGAGATGTTTGAGGTAATATCTGCGGATGAAGTATCTTTTCCTCTTTTCAGCAGGACTTCTGGAAGGAGGCTTAGATAGGCTTGTGGGCTTGATGCTTTGCTCACAGCCAGGTAACTGGACAAAGGCAAATTCTTGCTTTGCAAGTGTCAGGGCACAAGTAAATGGTGGCTTTAAAAGTTGTCTTTGCCCTAACTAGGGCAAAAAACAAAAAGCATAATTGCAAGAGACTCCTCTATTTAAGATTCAGAGTTGATGGGATCCATTCTGCTCTATCCAAGTTTCTAATTGCTCTCCAGTGTCAGAAGTACTGTTAAGGGCTTTGTGTGACAGAATCTGACCTATGTTCATCTTTCATATGATGCATTCATTTGCTTAAATTTCTCATAAAATCCCCATGGTCATCCAAATGCAGCTTGACCACGTGGAACAAAGCAGCAAAACCAAAAACCAAGCTACCAAGTATATTTCCAGCACTAAGTCAAGTCATTCCAGTCAAGTCATACATATTTCAATTCACATGGCGTTTGTTCTTCCACATCTCTGAAAGTTATCCTACTTTTCAGTCTGACAAGCTGTCACTGTTTCTAGTAACACGGTTTTGTTTCAGTGGTGGGAGACTTTTCATTACCTTCTGTATCAGAAGAACTGTTTTCCACACTACGTATCCCAAATGTCCAAGTGAAAGGATGCAGCCTGCTTTCTTTAGCACCAAAGCTAGAACTTGAGAGTCAGCGCAAATGATGATGATAAAATTACTGAGAATTTGGGGCGTCTTATGTCAAGTAAACAGAATAACTTTAAGACCTATAAAATAAACACAGTTTCCTCCTGTTGTACAGTAGGCATTATTCATTACCAGTATGATTTTGTTACTGAACATCAGCAACATGACAGAAGCGTTCCAGCCTCTCTGTTCTTTCTGCAGACGTGAGCATAGCGTAACCCTAGATGACAGGTGCTCCTGCACATCCCCGCGTTCAGGCACGGCTCGAGCAGCGCTGTGCCCAGTGGAGGCCGCATAAGCCAGCGCCTATTAGCTGCTCCCTTTGATTCTCCAGCTACTGCTCAGGCAGCACGGGATGTAGCCGAGGATAAGCAGCATTAAAAACAATGACAAAAAATATTACCCCTAGCAGAGGTCAATGAGGTACTCTGAAGGGTTTTTCTGTTTTACTTGCTGGTTTTTAAAACAAACTGCCCTGTCAAGATCTCAGAGGATTCCTTGAATCTTAAAGCTAATTCAAAGTCTCCGCGTGATTTCAGAACGTTTAAAGAAATGGAGCACACCGCTGAGATCCTCTTCAGACTGGAAGACAGAAAAGCGAAGCAGTCATAGCGATTGCCTTTTCCTGCTCTTATTTATTAGAATTCCCATTCTTTTTCTCTCTGTTCCCAAGTTCCTTTTTATTACAAACCATATGACAATTTTCGAAGCTAATTGCACTTCACAAAGATACTGTTAGCCTCCGCTAGGACTTGGGATGCTATTTCTGTCTTTCCCAAAGCTAACAATTCTTTACATATTATTTTCAGCTGCCAGAAGTGTCCGGGATAAGCTGGGCGGGGAGATCAGTTTGCAGCTATGTTCGTGACCTCGCATTTCTTTTCCTCACGCTAGTTATGTTCCAGATTCTTACATACAAACCCACTATTTTTCAAGTGAATGAATTTAGAGAGTTACAGTGTGTCCTGCAGGACAGGCATCAGTTTGCAAACATACATGAACACATACAGAGGAAACCTTGGGCAACGCAGTAAGCTTTCTGGCTGCACGCTCTTTGAAGCTCTGTTGTAGTTACACATGCCAAAAACTGAACCTTCAAGTAAGACTGAAATGAATTAAAACTAAATACAGAATTTCTCAGAGGCTGGTATGTGTCTCAGAGAGCCTCAAGCAACCAATGAACTTCAGCCCGCCCAGTCACCATGCCATAATTGCATGGTTATGAACTTTTACTAGTGAATTGCTCCCTTCCAACCTGCCCAGTTTTTAAATCATCACAGGCCTGTTTCCTCTTGCAGTGAAGCCAAGGCTACGCTCCAGCTGCTGCTGCTGGCACGCAGGACAGGACCACAACCCACTGCTTGTGCTACAAGCAGAAGAAAAGTCCACGAAGAAAGGGGACTTGCGGCTCCTGTTGACAAGTCTGCACCTAAAACATTCTTGGTTTCCATGCCCTGGATCCTAATATCCTTCCTGAGCAGGTTGTCTGGAAAGTCTGCATGGAGAACTACAAAGGGATTTCTCAAAGCACAAGAAAAAAAAAAAAAAGATAATGCTGAAATCCATTTCAGCTTTGAGGTTCCTAGTTGGACAGCGTTGAGTGTATTTCTCTCACACCAAGATATTTGCCTGAAATAATCCTTCGGGCAGGCACCAATTCCTCTGCTCTAAGGGAGGCATTGAGTCCTGATCTTGACTAAAACATCTAGAGTCTGTCAGAACATAACCACACACCTAAGCAATAACCGGTGATACACCCTAGCAGTCTCCTCGCCCTCACTGAAGTACATCGGAGTGGTATCAAAGTACTGGGTGTTGTTACTGAGCAATAATTACGTAACTCAGTACTACTTTGGACACAATTTTCTGTGTTAGCACTGACATTTGTGGCTTGCAAGAGGCATTTTTCTACACTGGTGCTTGGCATTCCTACAGGAATTATAATGGTGAGAAGTCCTCACAGATATCTGAACAGCCTTGTGCGTGAAGTTCCTGCTGCTTTAAACACTGCTTGAGCCCAAATGACTAATGGTTGGGATTTATGTACCTTCCCTGTGAACCCCGTGCTCCCATGAAGCCAAGAAACCTTTTATTAAAATACTAGCACAATACAGATACTTTTAGCTCTCAGTGCCAGCAAAATGAAGATTTCTACAGAGTATATATAATACTTCCCAGAAGATTAAATTGCAAAAACAACAAACCAGGAACGACTGAGAATCATTCTAATCTCACAGAAAACTGGTACTGCCTTTCCAAAAATAAATTCTAGCTCCATACCTACCATTTCATACCCACAATCAAACGCAGGTGCAGCTGTACAACCACAATCAATGGCAGATACACACAGATGTGCAACTCCCCGGTTTGCAAACAAAGAACGCACATGTCAGTAGCATGGACGACCACATCTTCACTTCAAAGAGTTCAGTACTGTACTTTGGCAGGCAAAAACATACATGTGTTTGGGAGGCTCAGCAGTGCAAGAAACGATCACACACTCACTAATCAAAATCCAGCCGAGGCCTTCTTTGAAAATTTGGCCCTAAACGTTAAGCAGTGCCTGGGGGCTGATTAAAATTGACCTCTTCGGGGCATAGATCATGCAACACTAAGAAAACAAGCTTAAGAAACAGAAGCAAAGACTGCTGTTCTCTGCATCTTTATTGGTATGAAAACTCTTAAGACGCCAAACAAGGGGTGTGTTCGGGGGGAGACATTAATATCTGAAGAGAGAGATCAAAAGCAGTTAACGTTCCTGGCACTGCATTGTGGCATGTGTATCTTTATACTTTTAAACTTACAGTAAAAAAAAAAAAAAAGGAAAAAAGTAAAAGAAAGAAAAAGAGGAAAAAAGAAACATTTCTTGGTTAAATCAAATATTGCCACATGTTACTCATTTTTGAGTTTGCTGTCCTAAGATCCAACTTAATTTAGTCTGCATTTAACATTACTGATCCGAACATTTAATGTGGCAATGTTTTGCTCTGCCAAGAATATCATCTGAATGTTAAACATGAACTCAATTTATTCATCAGAATATGGCAAGCATGATACCAAAGGTCATTTTGTTTATATTGTCCTCTAACTCCATAACTTATGGCCCATTTCTTTCATCTTCAAACCTCAGAACACTCAACAATATTGGATGTTACAGGGTGGGTAATAGAACTGGATTCACATTTTTTGGGAGCATTTTTATTTGGAACCGGGGGAAAGAAACAGCCTTGTTTAGCAGCAAGAAAAAGCACAGAAAATATGCAACATCTGCTACATTATGAACTAGTAACAGATACTCAAGATAGGCTTTGGCTGGTATGAGGGATGTGTAAGAAGCTATATGCATTACACCTCATTGTTCACAAGGCAGTTATAATTTTCCTGATTCTTTAAGTAGCTGCTGATCCCAGCCGCATCAGTATAAAACCACCACCACCACACACACACAGTTTTCATGCAAAACATGGCCACAAAGCCTTCACAGAATCTGCGAGCCAAATTACGATACTAATTACGATAGCAGAACTTTATCACATGTACATGTACTGTTCAAAACTACCTTTGGCAGTAAGATTAGCTTAGAATTTGGTACCTCTTCCTTGGACAGCATCATACACTGCTGATATTATCGGTTAAGATGACTCCACTACTGGAAATGATTGTCCCCTCCATCCCAGTAACACCTCAAGGCAGCTTGAACCCAAAAGAACAGAACCACACAAAATGGATAAGCAGGTAGATACAAGTAACGTTAACAGGAACATCTATATCAAAACAAGCTGAACCACTCTCACACTGAAGAGACAGAAACACACTTCTATTCTTTACTATTTCTCATTACTCCTAAAGAATTACTGCAGAATTCTTCAACCCAGCGGCTGATAACTCAGTTTATCACTCCGTTTGTTCAGATGTGAAGATTTCTTTTGCTTTATTGAAGAGTCATTTCGCTGCTATTACACTGAATTGCCAGCACTTTCACGCACTTGGTATTGGATATTACAAAAGCAATATTCATCTGCTAATGCACTATCAATAAAATTTGAAGAAATGGAGCTGATTATTGGTGCTTAGGCTTTTCAAATCCAGTCCATAGAAGCATTCAATATGTTATTGATACTTCCCATCAAAACACTCCTCTGAGCACTGTAAATGGGAGACTGAACTAAAAGGAATGGCTCAGACTTGACCAGAAGGAACACCTTTACAGAAAAACCAAACCAAAAACAACCTAATGCCAAAGGGAGCCACCTCCAGAAACACTGCAGTGGCAGAAAGCAGGACAGATGACATGACACAGGCTTTTAGAAGTTCAACACCAATTCCAAGGTGAGGCCCTTCCCAAAAGCCTCATCCCATCCAGGTGAGGGGCTGATCCAGAAAGGCATTTTCTGGACAGCAGGATTTTCTAAAGCCTGCAGCAAAATGCTGCCTTTGGGATTTGACCTTAAGCCTGTCTAAAGCAGGGGGCACTGGACTTACTCTGTTTTCCCTGAAGTCAGCTGCAGTCTCAGCTCTGACCTCAGCGATGGCAGAATCGAGCCTCAGCTACCTCCAAAGCATACACCTATAATGAGAACTTGAAGCATCGAGGCCATGTTTTCAGTGTGTGTATTAGCAGATCCCACAGTTATATTGCTCTTCTATGGTGTTTACTTTATGCAAGTATTTAGTGACCCCAGCAGTTAGTTTTACTCAAAGGCTTACATTTTTAAATTACTAGACTTAAGGAGGTTGTACAATTTCAAAAGATACGTGTATATATTTAGTGACAGACATACACAAGTGTGTTAATTGACAGAGTACCTTACTTACCTCCATAATGCATTCTTATGTTTTATATACAGGTAAGCTTCAAGAGTGCATTTCTTAATCCAATGAAATATTTATTAGATCTGAGATCTAAAGTGTACATATTCAATTTTTTATGCACACCTTTACATGATTCATGAAATTCACCCATAATGTGAGTTCTTTTCATTAAATTTTGTTTTTATGTATCATTGTTACCCTTTTTTAAAACCAGATTTATATTGAACTGACAAATATCATTCAGGTATCTTTGAACAAAGTAGCTCTTACCTTTTGACAGAAATCATGGAGCTCTGGCACCAGCAGTAGATTTCTATATAAACAAAGAAATAAATCATGGATAATGCTAAATTTGCAATGAAACAGCACACGTTACGTGTGTTAGTTTATTTATTAAGAGTTGCTTTAGAAACATGTTGGAGGTGGCCAGCACTACACGGAATATCAGACATGAGAAAGAATATTCCGGATGCATATAGAAATTCACTGCTTTACTTAATCCAAGATAGATTTTGGATTGAAGACCGTTGGGTTTCTTGATCAATTTTGTGTTCTCATACATCTTAAAGGTCAAGATAGATTTTCAGTCAAAAAAATCACACTCCTAAAAAACAAAACTTTGAGTAGCTTTACATGTACAAGGGAATTACTGATCAGAGTAAGTCTGGCTACTGAGATGCCTTATTTTTTTCCACTTGCAGCTCAGGCAAGGTACAGGCTATTGTCATCATTTTACAGACTACAGCATGGAGGCTACCTCATCCAGAGGACGGAGGACTGCAAGCTTGGTATTGCTCACACAGCAGTAACTGGCCTACAGCTGAGGGGATTGGTTGAGCTACACCTAGGGTAGCACTGAGCAAGGCTGCCATGAGGTGTCCTCCCTCACTGAACTATTTCTTCTGCTGTCTTTAGAAACAGTTACCCAATGTTCTTTAACACGGGTGTGAATCTAAAGTTGTAACAAACAGGAATATATCTTACTCCTGTAGAAAACAGGAACATAGCAATACATGGGTACCCTGCAAACCAGATACAAAGCGATTTTACACTGTTCAGCCAGCATTGTCAGGAGCCCAAAGCATTTATATAGATAAACTAGTAGAAATCTCAAGATAGTTGACATCCCACATTAGTCTTTAAAAAAAAACACAACAAGGCCTGGTTGTCCATGTTAAATGTCTCCTATGCACGCTCAACTCACACTGACTCAGTAGGAGACAAGGGCTTGGCACTACGTGCAATCTAGCCCTCAAAACTGCAAGTAACAAGGAAGAGTTTCAGTGTCATTTTTCAAAGTCAGCTGAATGGCATAAGGCTGCTGATATTACCTTACAGTGTCAAAGTATAGGGAAAACGCTTTACGTTTCTAAACCATGTGAGGCACCAAATTGCACTACTTAATGCTAACTGCACCGTGTATTTATTTTTGTTAAGAGAAAGAAATACTTTTAAGTACTAACCCCAGCTAGTGACCCTTTACATGAACAAATTCCTCAATTAACATTTGAATCGCTTTTTTTCCTTGATTTCAGAGAGAGGAAAAGAAAATCCAAACACCATCACTCTTTCCTTCACAGTTAAGGTCAACATTTGCTCAAATGCAGTTTACAGGCAGAAGACAGAATGTCTGTTTTTGTTGTGAAAAGGGACCCAGAAAACATCTCTCAGGCTGAAAAATCTCGCTGAAGTTCAAGACTAGCAACAGAATTCTGACATTCAATACTAACTCCTTCTTACAGCAATGTGTAAGCAGTGCGCTTATACATACATTTTTTTTCTATGCATATGATGTATTTTCTAGGTGTTTAACTTGCAAAGACAACTGGCTAAAGTCAGGAGGGCTCAGAGGGACTCGCCGTGCTCCCCAGCAACTCACACTGCTCAAACACGATCCATTTTCCCCTAGCTTCCTCTGTTTCCTCATATGCAAAATGAGGATAAGCCTGTCCACCTACGTTGGTAAAGCGTGATGAAAATAAGCAGGTTCACAGCACAGCTGGTAATAGTCAGCCAGCCCCTGCCTCACACAGTTAAGTTGTCAGTAACTTCTGCCAAGTCTGCTTCTCGGGATGGGCCTTAGCTTTTTTACCCTCCTCTCCCCCCTCCCACCCTCCCCCTTTCTTTTTAAGGGATGGGCCTTCACTTTTCAATGCTTTCCTTGACTTGGGCAGTTCAGGAATATCATTAACTATAGTATGCTGGTAAGGCTTTTGTGCACATTTCCCTTGCTAACACTAAATGTAAGTGCATAATTGCTGTAGTTATTTTATTGTTAATTGTATGTCTGACTGTATTAAAGAAAATTCTTCGTTTATATTATGAAGAAAATTCTTCATTGCTCAGTGGCTTTACTTGGGCAGCATTCCTCAAACTGGATCTGAAGCATTTTGCTATCCCTAAGCTAGCTGACTTTCCATAGCAGAAGGAATAATCTCCCCCTCAACGAGAAACACCATTAGGGCATCAAGGTTTCCTTCAGCCTCCAGTCAGAGATGAGGAGAAAATTCCAAAGAAACATGAAAAAGAGCACTCATTCCTCACGCTGAGCATGCACACCCGCAGCCAGGCTAAGCCCTTCGTTTCATTCTCCTGAAATTCCTTGCCCAATTAAATGCATCAGTACTCATAGCTCCATCTCTGTGATACTGTCATTACGCCACAGGAGCAAACTGCTATTGATTCTCCACTGCATCTCCACGCAATGACTCCAAAGGTGGGCAAAGAAGCTGACTTGCTCCTTCACCCTCACAAGGAGGGGATCACCTGAGAGGCATCCTTCACCTGAGGATGCAGGGCTAGGTCTGGTACATAAGTCGTGCTTTAGATTCATTTAGAAAAAAATGAACAAAACCCAACAAGATATGCTGCCAGTCTTGCTAGTTCAAAGCAAAAAAGCACTTACACAATTCATAGTTTATAACAAGGCAGATCACAAAGAATAAAAGAAAATAAATGTTACATAAATCACGTAATCTCTTTCCCAATGCAATTCATTAAGAGCTTCAAAAGTAAATCAAAATAGCATTGCCAAAAAAAGAGAAAAAGCTGAGATAATTAGATTTGTACAGCCAACAGTGACTTATCATGCTAGCATTCCAAGACGTCTTGAAAATCCCACCAGCAAATTTTGGCTGAGAGCACGACTAGACAGAATCCTTCCCCTTTGAAGAACAACTTAACACACGAGTAGCCCCTCCGGAGTGGCTCCAAGTACCGCTCCGTGCTGCTTTTGCTCTTTCCCAGTTTTAAAGCCCAACGCACAATACATTCGGTTAAGCATCCAGGTAACAAAACAGATGAGCTGAAAGTTTGGGGTGAGCTGGGCACAGAACCTGGGGCCAGGCCCCATTCTGTTTCTAACAACCAAGCAAGGCAGGAGAGCACAGATTTTGTGCTTCCACTTATTCAAGAGAAGGGAAACGTGCAGCGAGTGAAACCTGCTGGACTCGACACTTACTCGCAGCCTTGGAGACTATGGATCTGCTTTGTTTTTTGTGCTTTAAAGTCACAGTAGATTCTTACAAGTTCAGTACAGCTGCGAGGTAGAGAAACTCAGACATGCCTCAGTAAGCAGCTACACACTTTAATAAGTTGCTACATCCTGTATACTATACAATATTTATGTGTCTTGGCATTTTTTAACTTCTCAGAAATTTCTACCAATGAAAATTTTAGCAATTTGCCTGTGCTCACCTAAAGTTTCTTTGATATTTGGCTGCAAACAGACCTCTTTTTCTCTGAATAGGTATGCGAGTAGTCTATAAAAAGTAGTATTTTTTTTTTTCTAGGCTTCAAAAATCATGAGCTCTTTCTAATGCCAAACCTAGTAGTTCTTCTTTGAGCTCACTAACACAAGGCAGGAGACAACATGGGGAACAGAGCCAAGAGGTGTCAGCCTCCCAGCACGTCCACTGTGAGGGACACAGCAGACGTGTGTGGCTCACTCCAAGCCAAATACTTACATTTCTAGTGGAGTCGGATTCCCAGAGTCACTGGACTAAATCCTAGCTTCAGTTAGGACTTGTAAGGACCCCAAAAAGTCACTTACAATTTCATTTCTTGCTTCGTAGATGGAATTCCAACAAAATAAGACATGTTGGTGATGCCAATGGTCATGAGAATCCAAATACTTTCACCGCATATATAAAAACTTCAACCCTAAACAATTTACTAGGAATTGCAAAGGCATGCAGCACACACATCTGTATGCACACAGTAACAGCTTTCTCATTTACTTTGTAGTATCAGTGGTTAGAGTTCAAATCAGTTACCCCCCTGTGCAAGACAGCTTCTGCACACACCTTCAGGAGAGCCACTAGTCCACCTCCCAGGAGGGCAGGCTGTATCCTAAGAGAGGAAACAGGCTTACACCAATCATCCCAACGTTAGCTCAGCTTTCAAATGCTGGAGGAAAAAGTTCGGAGCAACAGTCCGGAGCCTGGGCTAACACATCAAGCCATAGCTTCAGAAACCTCTTCGGGACCACCGGAAAGTCCCTTGACCTCCTGGCTGTAAGGCAGTGCCAGTACTAGCGCTGTTCCACGAGACTGACCAAGCATTGAAAATTTTACAGGAACAGGATGTCTGGTAAGTACCTAAGATCCACAAAGATGATATAAAATCATGAGAAAATGTAGAAGGCACAGATAACAAGGATAACTCTTCCTTTTTTAATTTATTTTTTAGCATACAACGACCAGGCACGCAGAGCCAGGTAGAAAGTGCTATTCCAAGGTTAGAAAAGACATCGGCAATTTCTCCTCAGAACGGGAGACTATAAACATAGACCCGAGGGGAAAAACTGGCAGATAGGCAAATGAAAAACTTAAGTTTTAATCAAACCAGAACACTAAAAACACTCGAGCAAGTTAAACATGTGAAATCCTCTGTTTTAAGCTATTAACAGTTCTTCGGGGTCTTCAAACCCACAGCCCAGACACAACCATTTGTGCAGCTCTCTCTAGACAGAGCTATTTCAGTTTGAGAACAAGGTGATTAAAAAACCCTCCCTTTGTCATCTGTAGTGGTGGGAGCGTGCAAGGGAATACTATTTTTGATATTGTGCTGGAAACAAAGCACCAGTAGTGACAAATGAAGTCGAGACCCAGCAGGTAGGGCAGAGGAAGCTAGCATGTGTCCTGCTTTAAAGTACTTGGCCTTATGCTTTGTTGGTTGCCTTTGTACGTTACCAAGTTCCGAGTAATTACAGTTGCTATTTACTGCTATAAAATAAGTAAAGCTTGTACCTTTCAGATATCAGGTGCTACAGAATAAGTCTGACATGCCAGAAAAGATAGCCAAATAATACAAGAATCAATCATTTTTAAGCACAAGGTCTGCAAGGATTCCTTTGAAGGATCATGTAATGCAGCACTCACAAGCATTCAGCTGACTGCACAGATCTGTGAGAGCATTCACTAGCTGAAAATTGCTGTTTGGGTAGTAATTGTTAGTCTCCTGGGTTTTAATCCAACCAATAGGCAGAAAAAACCACGTGATTTAGATGACGAACCGTTTATGAGCAAGAAATACGCATTAAATGATATTTATAGTCATTCATTAATAACCCACTGCCTGAACTTTGTTCTCTAATTACACTGCAGATACCTACACAATCATGAATACAACTGTATAAATCAGAATGATGCATGGAGAAAGAAAAATGCTAAATGCATTGAATAAATCACAGACTATCATTAAGCACAGCCCTACATCTAGCGTTGAAACTATTGCACTTAACTTGCTTAATATTTGTCACAGAGCTCAAAACACCTCAGTGTCTCACAACACTTGTGCCCATTTGTTAGTTTTACAGAGCGAAGCTGAAAGATCCCACAATTTCCCCAACCGAAACACAACAGTGGAGCCAGAGACGAACTCAGATGTCTTAATTTTCAATGCGGGAATTATTCCAGACTTCATTCTTTCATTCAGTGCTGAAGATAGATGTTACAAAAATAATTTATACCACTTTTGGTTTATTTTTTGGATTTCAGTGGAATGGGCTTTTTTATTTGCTAAGTGAAATGAATACAATGTAATCCTTGAAATAAATCGTAAAGGGGAGCCATTAAAATTATGCTTGGAATAAAGAACCCCAACCTGCTATTTGCACAGGCAATGAATGCAAGTTTCAAAAAAGCAAGTTTCAGCAAAAATAAATTGGAAGAGTTCAACCAGTCACTGGATGTGTTTGAAAAATCAGTTTTGAACCTGACTTCCCTCAAAGTATGCAGAAGGAATGTGTCTTCAAGAATACTGGTGTCTGCTATAGGTATATGAATATTTGATTTATTTTAAGAAAGGCTTCGGTAGTTAAGTTAGTAAAGAAGCCATGCCCCTTCATCTCCAAAATTGCACTGCTATTAAGTTATGTGGTGACTTCCTCAATGATTAACTTTAGGAAAAAATGGAAAATAAGAGCAAGTCTCATTAGCCACTCACAGAAAAGCAGAGATACAAGTTTCACAATGTTATGGATACTTTTAAATCTATGATTTCTGTACAGCGTATGGGCTGCAAATGCACAGGAACAGGAGCACGAGTGCACTGAGAGGATGCTGCTGGGACAACAGCAGCCAACCTGAGGAAGGAACAAGGCACAGCTAGGAGCCTGTGCCTTCACAGCATCCCGTCACCTCACTGATAGCCCCAGATAATTGCCAGCTCTGCAACAGGAGCGTGTTCCCTATTTTAAAAAGCTTTTCGTTAAAGGAGGTGTATAGCCATGGTGACAACCCACAAAAGGCACAAGTCCATGAAGACAGAATTACTGAGTCAGGGCAAGAAACCTTCTTTTGGAATCACCTCAGATTCTGATATTTTTCCTCAATAACTTTGCCAAGCAATAATAAAGAAAAAACAAACCACAGTCTGGTTTCTGGGTGGCTAAAGCGGTTATATCCCCGGTATAAAATACCAAACAAAACTATCTTTTAATAAAAAACTTTCCTTCAAACGTAAAATTGATACTCTTTTCTGGTTTATGGATAATTTAGCTTGATTACTATAATTGTCAGAAAAATGCTGAAATATAACTCTCCTCTTCTTTAAACAAAGATTGTCTTACATGCTTGGGATCAATCCGCTGACTTTTTTGCTCTGAAGGAATAACACAGGGGATAAGTTTTAAACAGAGCCAGAAACCTGCCTGTTCAGACCCGCTAGCAGCACTGAAGGAGCACGACGATCCCCATCATTGCCTAGTACAGACGAGGCAAATGGAGCAGGAAGCCACCAGCCGCAAAGCATGGCCCAGCAGGGAGGATGGGAGGTGTGCTGTGCTGGGACCCCGGCAGCAGGCGGGAAGAAGTGCGTGGGGCTTTTTGGAGATGCAGGGCATGCAGAACACCCCCTTGCCCCAGCAACCCAGCTAATTCTCCATATGGCTCCTTGAAAACCGATGAAAGGCCCCAAGCCAGACAACATTGACACTTCGGAAGCTTGTGAGGTTAAGTTCAGTACCCAAGCAGTTCCCTATTAAAACAATGGCTGTATTAAGAGGCACCCTGACAAACGCATCCTCCCTTGAAGTGATATGGCCTGGCTAAAACACGGCCCATCCACACTTTGCTCTAGCTTTTTGGGCTTGCAGCCCTTTTGCAGCTAACTGCTGAAAGCACAGCTGTGCATGCGCTCTTTTACCCTCAGGAGTATTGAGGAAGCCAGCTGAAGCTTTATGCAGACTCCTCCTTGTATGTGCTGAGTTACTGGGTCACTCGCTGTGCTCTCCTACTCTGGCTATGAAATACCTTCACGTTTTCTGTTGCTCGTTGCAAAGCTGAGCTCTCCAAGTCAAGCCCAAACACTGCTACAGGATGGTGCTCTTTCCCCGTGCTATGAGAATAAGCTACGTGTTTACACATCTCAGCCTAACACACTCCTCCCCCAGCCTCTCGGTACTGAGAGATGCCATCACTTAACAGCTTGGCAAATGGCACCCTTTGTCACCTAAGCTAAATGAAGCCTAGAAAAAAAAAAAAGTTAAATTGATTTCTGAAGCTTTTATCTGTCCCGTTTACTTTAAGTGAACACGAGGTCAGAGCCTCAACACAACACTGGAGACTGAGCCAGGAAACAACAGGGATGAAATTGGGGGAATGGGGAGGAATGCTGAGTTTCCCACCCAAATTGAAGACTGCAGAATTGAACCTGACAATATTCAGCTGAAGAATAACTGAGGAATGAACAAGTAAAAGCCAGCACAGCCCTGGCTTCTATTTATTTTGGGCTCCCAAGCCACTCCTTTGTGCATCAAAATGTTCCTGAGCTTTCCATTAGCACCATTACTCAAATGATAGCCAAGGCAGAGAGTGAACAGGAAAACTTGCTGCAAGTATTTTAAAAAAGACTGAGAATGGTTTAACATGTTATAAAGAACTCTGACAGTTCTTTATGACATGTTAAAAACCCTTTGAGGGGGCGTTCTTGTTTTTGTGTGTTTTTAAACCTCAAGTCTATTTTAACAGGTAAAACATGGAATTCTGCAGTTGATGTTTTGAATACTCTTGTTCATCTGCTCACTCAAGCAGCCTCTCAGTAAAATACATCATCCCCCTGCAAACTTAAATAGGAAGAGCAACACTATTAAAACAATAGCAAACTCATGCTCAGCAAGCCCATCTTTCAGCAATACATCGCAATTGGGATTTCTACTGTTACATAACTGCTTTGTTCGGAATGCTTTACACCTACTCTAATTTATTAGCATCACTTCTAGTGAGTAATTTGTTCTAATTTCCTTGAAATATAGAATACCTGTTACAGATTATACTTGTCCTTTTTTTCCTGGTCCTCCCACACTTCTATTTTATGAAGCTTGACATAGAAGAGTGCAGTCCCAGAAGCTGGCAAAATTTACAGTGT
>CM021741.1:6545746-6593246 GCA_011075105.1 Heteronetta atricapilla
ATATTAAATCAGCAGTTCATATTGAACACAGAGGAGGTGAACTGGAAGGCAACTTTCTAAAGCATGCAAACAAAATCCTACAAGACACACATCATCGGAAGCAATAGCTTGTACTGTGAATAAACTAGTGGAACTGTTTGATGTGAAATCTAATGGAGACCTTGCAGCAGGTAGTTCCCCAGTTTGGAGTGCAGACACCTTAATAATGGTGGGACTATTTTTCATGCAACATATCTAAGGATAAAACAGGCTTCTTCCTCCATAGCTTGCCTGCACGTTGGCAGATGTCAGCTGTCATCAAGAGAGTCTTGAATACTCTTTTTTCCCCCTGGAGTTTAAATTTTGTTCTTTTGTTTCATTGTAAATAAAAGGAACTGACAGAGAAAATCATGCATCCTAAAGGTCTAGTTCCTTGCTCATATAGAATACTTACCTCTAACATAACCCCTATAAGTGTATGGCTTTTAATTGCACTACAGTAAAGATTTTCTGTGCAGATATTATTTACCATCTGTGGAATTAGACCTATTATCATCCTTGCTTATTGCTACAAAATGGTCCTAAATAACTCTTGTTCTGCCAGTTCCACGTGCCCCATTTTACATGGGAACACCTTCTCGTAAGAGACAGTGCTTAGCATTCTGGTCCTAGGTCTCTGACCCAGTAAGAAAGAGCACTCTTCTAGTATGCAAGGGACAAAACCCATCCCTGGAATACCACCATGGGGGCTGCCTTCTGTACATTACATAACCATTATTTAGTGCCTGAAATGAATGTGCATGTCAGGGAAAAGTTTCAAGAGCAGATTTCTATTTTATACATACATACATTAGCAAACCTTCAGAGGTTACCTGGCTAATTGAATAGCGTTCATAATTCCCCCACACTGAGCCTGTGCAATGAACTGCCGTTCAAACACAGAATGGAAACAGAGACTGCAGCACAGCAAATTTAATACCAGGACTTCAACAGCGATTGCCAGAGGAGCTCTCAAAATGAATCACTTTAAGACAGAACAATGTTGCTAATTTCTGTTTAAGCTTGAAATATTTAACACACCCATCTTTCCAGAGAGCAGTTCAAAGAGCACACTCCTCCTCTGCAGGGGTAGCTAGGGACTGAGTTTCTCAAATAGCATGGCAAGAGCACCGGAGCTGCTCTGGGGCAGCTTATCACTGCGGTGGGTTATAGCGTGGTTGGCTAACTCCATCAGTTTAACGGTAATTTTTAAAGAAAAACAAGCCAAAGTATAGCATCAACTGTGCCCCCTCCTTTCCTGCAGATCAACAGGGTTTGCCAAGGGCTGGGGTCAGTGCATGCCAAGGCCCAGGTCCCACCACATGCAGAGGCTAGATGCATAAATACACGTAAAAGTTAGGTCTTTGGTTTCCCATGCGTTGATCAGTTTTAATGGCAAACAGATGCACACATTGCTTACCGTCACAAGTCTTTCTTTCCTTTTGTGCTTTGTTCCTCCTGCCAAATAAGCGTGCTTAGGTCGGACCGTCTGATCGTTGCACACCAGCTGCCACAACCTGCCACAAGGAGAACGGTGTAGGTGCCAAGATTCAGGTGAACCAATGGCCAAGTGCTCGCAGCGCACCTAGTACCACTGCAGGACCAGGTCTAACATGGAGAAATTCCCTCAGAACAGGTAAGTGCATTGTATCTACAGCTGAAAGGGTGCATCAAGAAAGACCAGAAAGAAAATAGATGAATAACTAATCCTTTAGCCTTGACAGCTTTTGCCAATATCCTTAAAGCTGACATTTGAGAAAACAGAAGCTTTGGTTAAGAGTTTTATTAACAGAGGTATCAATCCTATCAGTTTTCAAGTGTCACAGAAATATTCTGATCCTCTCTATTACCAAAACACACTCTTACAGAGCCTAACCTGAGGCCCAAAGATTCCCATTTCCCTCAATTGCCTTTAGACCAAGCAATTTATAACTCTTTATAATCTGCATAAGATGCATGAAAATACATTAAAAGTAATCTAATTTAATTAATTTTGCTTAATTACATCCATTGCAAGTGAACTGTCAGATATATCTTGAGTTTCTACAACCTTTTCAGGAAAAAAAAGACACACAAAGGGGTTTACAGAACTATGTTAAAAATGTAGTTCTCATACACTGAAAGAGCTTTGCTAATATCTATCTAGAGCAGATAAGGACTCGAAAGTTACATTTACTTTGGTTTCATTCTGAGGCTGCATAGAATTAAAATGACATCTAAATGCCTAAGTGGATCCCAACTATGCTTTTAATCTCTCTCATCTTCTTCTTGTGGAACAGAACTTATGGGCTTTTAGTATCCTGCTACAGTTTGTTATGGCACCGTACACTGCGTGTACTGTAAGGCACACAGGGAACTGTGCTGTGATGTATACTGTGGCCACAGCACAACATGGCACGTGGCACGCAGTCTGGAGCCTTTGGAAGAAAAGTCTGCAAGACAGCTGCCTGCGTTGCAGCAGACTAGAAGCAGGGGTCTATGCTCCTATTTATCGTATTTCCTTTTCAGTAACACCCTCAAATATTTGCACACAAACATACATAAACACACGCACATACAGAACTCCCCAGTGCACCAGTGAATTATTTAGTCCCTACTCAACGTTGTACATGTACTAGAATACAAAACTCCAGTTGCATAAAACAGTTTAGTAAGAGTATATATTGGAAGTCAGCTGCAAAGACCACCAAAGTTAGCATGAGTTCAGAGAACAAGATTACCCAGATTCATCTGGCTGCTGTAGTGTACATTAGTTTTCATTACGTGAGACTTGCGGGCTTTAGAGCATCAGGCAGGTTAGAAGCAGGTTAGAAGCTTGTGGGGTAAGCCATTGTTTCCCCACCAATTTTCCATCTATGTTTGATGCACATTTTAGAAGGAGCTACAGACTGAAACTATATAGTACATACGCATGTAGCTTTTTCTGTTTCTTTAAGACTATGATCAAGGCATATGGTCATTTCTTTCCTTCAGTCATAGCACTGGCCTATCTGAGGAAAATGCAGATGGGATTAATCCTCATCCCACGCAGATATTGATTGCTAAAAAGTTCTCTCTTCCTCCAGACATCCACAGGCTGTAGCCACTAGGCAACGGAACCACCACAGTCTCGTCTCATCTCCTCTCAGAGCGAGCGTGACAAAGAAAACTGCTGGGAACTCCACAAGTTCTGCTTCCAATTTATTGATCGACCATATGCAAGTCATTTTTTCTACATCCCAATTCCTTCAGTTGTAAAAAATGGCTTAATGAAATCCACCTCTATACGGTACTTTGGGACCCACACACCCAAACCCGAACTCTTAGATGCACACCACAGGCCATTTGTCTTCATGAGGACTCCCTACTGTCCTGCTAAAAGTGAGTATCAAGGATTATTGCTGCATTCACACCTCCTGAAAAGTTTCACTAAAACATGCAGATCTTACATTCCCTCAAAGCACCTGGTGGGCAGTTTCAGGGTGGACTTCTTGAGCAGCACCAGGTTTTTTCTTTGTTATTACTTCACATTAATGCTTTTATTATCACATGCTAATCAACAAGAAATACAGATCCTGTTCTTGAGCATGTTAATGTACAGAAAGTACTGATTTTATTAAAACTATTATTTTAATTATGTACTTGAAAAACTGCTTAGATACATGGAAATTAAATGGATCTAATGAAGTGGAATGGAGTGCTAAGTTTTAATTAAACAAATTAGAAAATTTGCAGAAAAGATATAAAGTGATTTTTCAAATGGTAACTGTATACTTAGTTCTACACTTTGCGTTAAGATTACAGTTGAGTGGGTAGAATAATCCCAAATGCACCTCTGTAAATGCTGCTGGGCAAAGTGCACGCCGACAATTTCCTATGAATATTTGCTCAGATGAAGAGTGTTTATCTTCACTTTGTCTTTACTTTCAACAAGTTTCTAAGAAAGATGCTTCCTTGAGGCACTGTTTTCAAACAATGAATTTTTAGTGGATCTTTGATTATTTTAAAAAAGTTATTCTCCAACTCAGAACCTGTACCTTTCCCAAAAATCTGAGTGTAAGGTTCTGCTCATCCAGACTCAACTTAAGAGCACCATGCAGATGACCTGTTACGTCCCTCCAGCATTGCCCAAATATTTTCACTCATTGCATATTTCTCCCAAGTCATCTGCAAACAAGAAAGCTTGCAGAAATTGCCTGGTGAGTAGTTCTGAACACAGACACTCAGAAATCATCAGTTACCACAGAACTGGAACAAGAATAGAAATAAGCATATTTTGAAGTTACTCATTCTTTTACAGCATTTCTCCTTATCTCTCTGCTTCTACTTGAGCAACCTTCAAGTTTCCACAGACAGTACCCCTAAAGGTTATCAGGCAGAGTGACCTACCTGACTCCAGATGGGCACAAATCAGTGTTCTCCAGCGTTGCTAAGTAGCCCTGTAAGTTTATGGCAACTTTCAGAGTTTTATGGTTTTCCTTCTAAAACCCTTGATTAACCATAAGAAAATCTATACCTCATAAAAAAATTGTTTACCGACCACGTTTGCTGAGTGCGCAGATGATCCAAAGTACACAAAGCAAACCTGAAGAGCCCATCACCAACACAAACACTTCAAGGAGGACCATGGCAGGCCCTCCTGGTCATCAACAGGAGGTACATCACCTCACTTCTCCTGAGACCTTTGGGAAGCCAGCACGCAGCTCTCTCTGAGGAGGTTTTTTGATGTTCCCCACACACAGGCCTGGACATCACATTTCCAAGTTCAGGACTGCAGCCGCAGCGTGCTGTGAAGGCCTCAGCTTTCAGCTGTCACAGCCACAGCATTTCTTAAAGCCACAGTGAAATATATGCTTGAATTTCAGCATACCTGTACATCTTGTATAAACAAACAGGCCTCAATGTGTCTACTTCTGCATTTTTCTGACTAAGTCTGATTTCTGGAGTCCCAGCAGAGCCTTGCTGGCATGACATGGTACATTACACAGCCCAACGACACCAGCAGTACCTCAGGCAGCACCACATCCATGCACAACACAGCCTTGACAGGAACACTTACTTTCTCCTCACTTTATTTCTACCTCATCTTTAACACTTCTACCTACCTTAGGAGATTGGGCTCTCGTTGTCCCCTGTCAGCAATGGGGTGAGAGCACCTTACTCAGAAGTAGCGGCAGGACAGCTGAGGTGACTGCAGCGCTGGCGCGAGCTGAGGTAAACTCGGCCCACGCCACCCCAGCTGCACTGCAGGGAGCACAGAGGACTGCAATAGCTTTTGTCCTCGATTAAAAACCACCTTCCTTCCTCAAAGTGAGCCTCAAACCCCAACACACAGCACAGAAATCACCGTTCAAGGTCTCCAATTGTGATTGTTTCTTCCCCCTACATCTCCCTGCTCCACCCAGTCACACAACTAGTTTAGAAAGAGAAAAAAAGGCCTAGCCATAAAACCTAATGCCTGAAAAGCCTTCAAAAAGACTTAAAATAAGCATTTGTTTCTCCTCATAATGATTTGAGCTCAGAAGTCACAGAAAGGTCATATCACAAAGGGAGTGGCTCCTGAGGCAAAGGGAAGCCTTTATTACTTTAACTAGCCTCCTTGAGGGCAATTTCACATCCATAATACAAACTATTCAAACAATGTGCGATGGAAGTAGGTAAATGATCACCTTGTATGTGCTCAGATTTTGATTAGCAATGTTATTTTGCCCTATTTAAAATGTGACAGAGCTAATTCTTTAATCCAGTATTTTTAACGTGCTTAGTTATATCAGAAACATTTTTTTTCCAGTGCAGCTGGATAGCATGGTAATTAATAATAATCCAAATGATCAGAGTTTACAAAACAAATTATTACCGAATAAGCAGAATTCAAGTTCTATATGGTCCTCTCATCTGAAAGTCATGTCTGCATGTCCCTGAAGTGTTACAGTTAATAGATAAAATTTGACTGGAGCATAGCTGTTAAATGCTGTGCAGAAATGGGAATGATCTGTAGGATAGGATGTCCATTACAAATACAGAGCATTTCTAAAAAGACCTTATTTTGCAGCATCTTCACGTTAGCAGGAAACGTTATGAATTTCCTGCATTTGATGAAATCACTACATGTTACTTTTTTTCTGTAGATCTAAGGGCAGACAAAATGCAGGCTCTCTCTGCTTTGTATCTTCTTTGCAGAGTGCTATATGCCCTCGCACCTTTTGGTTTACAGAAGTGATATTACTTGGTTTATGGTGCAACCTTTCCCTAATTGTGCTCCAGCATACTCAAAATTTAGAGAGGAATAATCAAATCTAGTGTTTTTGTCTCAGAAGCTGAAGGGTTTAATATAACCAGTGATGAATTAAGGTAAAGCCCCCTGTATATACAGTACATCCAATCCAAGAACTACAGGCCAAAGTTGATTTAGTATTTTTAACTCTATTTAGATGAGAAACAGAGGTAGAGGATCAATTACCATTTATATATAGAAGACTTAGGTCAATACAAATAGCCAACGCAGTCCTCACCTACTGTTTGAAACAGAGTGCCCTCTGATTTTCAATGACAGCATGTGCCAAGAGCCCAGCTGTCCAGGTACCTAGGAGCTTGAGCACTCCAGGACTGTTTCCTTGCTATATGGGACCAACCCAGGTGTCCTGCAGATGCTCTTTGTGGGATGTGCTATGAGAAATAACAGCAAGTTTTTCTTCTTTTATACTCCGCTAAAACAGCCAGTAACTGCTGAAAGGACCTTCCAATCAAACAATAGAGAGAATTCTGTTAAAAGAAAAAAAAAAAAAAAAAACACCAAAAAAACACCACAAAGACCTCCACAAGGAAGAAGGGGGAGGAGATAGCCTAAATTAATGGGGATTAATATGATTAATTTGGAGGAAGCTGCTTGAGCCAGAATTAGCATGCCAGAAGAGGGTAACACAAGGTGTTAAACACAAGCAACTTTGTTTTTCAGGGATACTAAGGAAGAAGGAAACTGTGGGACAATTATTTGATAACACTGGCTGTTTCCCCCCATCATGAAACCACTGGAGAAAAATGCATACCTATTCTGAGACCAAGACAAAGGTATCTTCACCTGCCAGCACTGAAAGACTCTGTCTCAGTAAAACATACCCAAGAAGATAAGGACATCCCAAGCTCCTGCCCAGGGACTTTGCTGACCAGGCTTCAAACTAAGTCCCTTCCCTTTTGTTTCACTTTTTTCCCCTCACAGCAACATCAGCTACACATTTACTTTTGCAACACAGAACAAAATAAATTCTCAGAAGACTGCAAGAGGCAGGGCTTTAAGAACAAACAGACTTAATACAGGAATATCAGGAGGCTTGCAATAAAATTAAAAGATTTGACATCACTGCTATACCACCTTTACTGTTTTGAAAGGCTCCGAAGAGATTTTCTGCTCAGGAAAATCAAATAGAAAATAGGGTCTGAGGACTTGGTCAGTATTTTTTAGTGCCTGCCAAAGCCTCATTTCAGCTCTACTTTTGAAGTCACTAACCTGAGCACTTACAACACTCAAGTGCAGCACAGATTTATAATATGTTTTTATTTAAAGAGAAGAAATCGCCTACAGTACCAGCATGAGATGATATATATCCTGTCTGTTCCGAATGAACTGCTGTAGCAGACATTAAAAAGGAAAGGTGAGTTTTAAGAATACAGCTTTAGAAAAAACACTCCACCAGCTAAACCCATTTCATCCCCACTTATATCTTATTTTTAAGAAGAGAAGACAGAATGAATTAAATTGAAAGCCATGTATTAAGTCTTTAGAATTTTCACAGAAGTTTATTGAACAAAACTCCTAAGAAGCTGCTTGCTTTTTTATCCACAGAAACCTATTTATAGGAGCTGAATTCTAATAAACACAGATTGCAGTGCAAAGAAAAAAAGGTCAGCAGTGTATGCTCAAAGCTTTATTGATGTCTTGTCAATCAATCTTTTATTTTGTTGTTTAATTTATTTATTTATTTATTTTTTTAAAGGAAAAAAATGCATGTAAGCACTTTTTCTCCTAATAGTGGATTTATTGAGCATCCCAACAAATCAGATCATAGATACAATAAGCAATGATGGCCGATTATCAACTTTGTGTTTTCAGGTCAGGTTGTAAATTGACCCTGTG
Source organism: Heteronetta atricapilla (assembly GCA_011075105.1). Classification (NCBI taxonomy): domain Eukaryota; kingdom Metazoa; phylum Chordata; class Aves; order Anseriformes; family Anatidae; genus Heteronetta; species Heteronetta atricapilla. The sequence goes on from CM021741.1 coordinate 6,553,875, forward strand.
TTCACTGCTCTTCTTTCTGGGGAATAGCTAAGGCCTTTTCAAATACAATAATTTCCAATAAACTTTTTTTTTTTTCCCCTGTATTCAACATGCCAGAAGAGGTAGCTTATTGGTGAAAAACACAACTCTCCCGGACAATATATACAGTCACATATATTGTCTCCTTGTAAACTTGTTAAAATAATAAAGCTGACTCTTAGATTTAAGAGTGGTGAATCCAATGGACCTAAAACTTTAGAGCATGGCCTTTAACCATAACATTTTTCTCCTGATGGTATGAGTAACAGTAACAGACCTTAACCCTGATCCAGCACAAGAAGGGCAGCTGCTGCCAAGCCCTCCTGACTCCAGTAAGCAGTCGCCACTTCTAAGGTAAACCATCCAACCTTTGCCATTTAGCTGCAGTCCCACACCAACCTTTTGTTTTCCCAACTTTTTCAATGTCCCTTTCAGTCATTTTGAGAGCCTGTGATCAGCACCAGCACATAGCAATTCAGACCACACTGCACGTGGGATTACTCTTTTGTTGTTACCTACTCCTCTTGCAACTTCACAAATCTTTTTTGTTGTTGTTTTTAATCTGTAGGGGCACACTGAAGAGGTGATACTGAGGTGTCTAATCTGATAGTGGATTCCCTTGCCAGAATTAACTCAGTTTATTTAGCAGAGTGTAAAGAACAGTGACAGGCTGTTTTCTTCCCACCAGTACTCTGCGTTCACTTGCTACCCCATTGTCCGTACACTTCTTTAGTTCTGTCTTTTGTTCTAAGCCCTTTCCTCCTACTGTAAAAAAATATTCCACAAAATCCTTCCCAAACTGTATAAACACAACTGCAGCTCCATGAGCCTCGCTGTCCACATTTCCAAAACTCAGTACTGACACAATCTGAGAAACAACGTTGATATTCTGGTTAATTTTCCGCTGTATGACAGCGATCTAAGCAAGCATATAAAGGGGAACCGTGCTACTATATTTTGCTGGTTAAAGACAAAAACACAAATACACTGAATCTTAAATCATCATCATTTTCACTATTGCAAGTTTATAATGCACTGCAGGTACCAAAAGGAGCATGACTCAGACTGAATAAACTAACAGTGAAATCACTTCTAAAGGGGTGAATGCAAATCGAGTCACAGAAAGGCTCTTTGATTATTGTCACAAAGATGAAGAAGTTACCTTCCCAAGAGAAGTGCCATCATGCATGGCAGTGCAGTGCATTGGCAGACCAAGTAAGAGTATTTGGGAGCCACTGCCCAGTCTGACAACACACGCACCTTAATTTAACATTACAAGCATTTGTCTCTTTTTGTGTCTTATTCCCTTTCCCACTAGTCTTACAAGACAATACATTTTATAAGGACTAACAACTGGTTCTGAATAAGCCCTGCTGTGGCTGGCATGAAAACGTAAGTGTGTGACAAGAACAGCACATATTACTGGTGCGCACTGTATTTTGTGAGAGATATAACTAGCTGACATAAGTTAATTGGAGTTGGCTACATAATGCTTTTTGGGGAGTCATAACCAAACTCTCTGCAATCTATTACAAACATCTCATAAAACAGCTTTGAATTTCTGTAAATGTGTTTGTAATTTACAGATCTTATCCAACTAATTAAAATTAGTCTAAAGCTATTCCCAGAAAGAATTATTTCATTTTCTATTTTCATGTTTTGCCATTAATGGCATTTGATCAGTTACTGGATAGACTTTCAGCTGTCTGACTGGATAGCACATTATTATTTTTTAAACAGAAGCGGAGTAGAACAATAAATAATGTAAATGCACTTCAACTTCAAACTTTTATTAAACTTTCACAACATTCTGATGTATACCAGTGGCCACATGAAAATTCACAACAACAGATAATCAGACCCTACAATGAGCAATAAATCAAATTTGAGTCTCCCCTCATAAACCACTTCAGCAATCTGGTTCTTATTATTTGGACAGCTCTGATTCTGTCTCTCATCATGGAACAAAAAGGTCTGTCCAGGAAGGAGTCCCTCCGGGACAGATCTTGATGCTGTTCTTTTTTAGATAGTTCAGTTGATTAAGAAAAAAAAGGGAATCTTGCCTTAACAAAATGCTTCAATTTTTTTTCCAGAAGAAAAGGTTCCCAGAACTATACACTGAAAACTCACGACTAGATCTATAGCAGCAAAACTCAGCTTGGCTCATCTCTCTGATGCAGGTGGATATTCACCCCACAAGCAAACGCCAAGATAAAAGGTTCCCTCAAGGAATCACCATCCCTCTCCTCTGACTAGGTTTCTATTATTTTGGGGAAAATTACACTAATGGAATTTTAAAAATATTTAAAATATTCCTTTGGGGATTTAGAACAGTACAGCTTTCATTTTGTGAAACAACTTAAATATTTGTACTGGGAAAAAGTCTGCTACTTCGGAGTTATGGGTTGTCACTACAGAAAATTTAAACTCAGATACAAACTTAATCCCCCATTGTTCATAGGACAGGATGACATTTATTTTATAAAATTGATGTAGAAGCCACCAGTTGTTTTCTTCTTGCTAGATCTCTGTTACAGGATGTACTTTTTTTTTCCTTTAAAAAGCATAAAACAGAAGTGTCATTATATACTTCTAACGTATCCAGATTTAAGCCTTCCCTTTTGAGAAGTAAATCAATACTGATTCAGAATGAAAAGAAAACAGCAGCTTTAAGAACAACAGTGGCTCTCCACTTTGAATCATTTACCCTGAAATGCTGACTGCACAGAAGTCAATGGCAAAAGTCCAAGTGACACTGGGGTAAGAAACTCACCATTCATACCTTGTTCAAGCTGCCATGCTCATAGGTAGCAGAGAACTATTAAGAATGAACAGATCTCAGGTTTCTTTCCTACTATATTTACTTTAAGAGCACATACAAAATATATAAAGATTCACTTGCTCCAGTGATGGAGGCTCCACAGCCTCCTTGGGCAGCTTCCTCTGGTGTTCAGCCACCCCATGATGAAAGAGCTTTTCCTTTTGTTTAAACATTACTTCATTGATTTCAGTTTGTGCCCGTTGCCTCTTGTCCCATCGCAGGGCATCACTGAGAAGAGCCTGTCTCCATCTTTGCTCCCCCATCAGATATTTGTGCACGCTGCTAAGGTCCCCCAAGCCACCCCAGCTGGCTCAGCTGCCCCAACCTCTGTGGCCGTCTACTGGGCTCGTCCCAGCACACCCATGTCAGGCTTGTTTGGGGAGCCCAGAACAAGCTCGGAATAATTTTACATTCTATATCATCAAAGCCAGGAATGCAGACGTGCAACTATCGGTAAGCAAACTAATCAAACATTGCATTATTATTCTTACATGCTTTATATAGGCTGACGGAAACAATACTGTGTAACAGAGAAATTATATGAATGCAAAGAGATTCCTTGCCTATGATAAAATATTTACTGGCCTCTGCCAACACAGCCATTACTATATTTATCCTTCAGCATCCCTTTGAGGTGAGGAATACTAATACACACATTGTACACATGGAAGACAGAAGGACATGGTGACCTACCTAATATCACACAGGAAGTACGTGGAAGGGTAAGGAATGTCTGAGCGTGAGGCTAGATGTTTTAGAGCAGATGTGTGAGATATAAAGTAGAAGACTTAAATTATTAATGGAGAAAATTTACAATGCTGTGGGGCTCATAGAAAGGTTTTCCTATGGTGCACGTTCTGGTTTCCCGGCACTTTGCATAGCTTCCATGAAAGCACACAGAACTTTTCTCTCCCTATATTCTCATTAAGACCCTGGTTGGTTTCAGGTAAAGGAAAAAAAAGTCTAAGTCTATTCAAGAACTGTTTCTGTCTGCATTGTCAGTTTAGATACTTTCCTGTGCATCTCCATACGTTATATGCTAGACGGAAACTATAAGCCCTCAGCTTTTATTTTGCTGTGCTAGAACATGTAAAAGCCTTTTGTTTCTTCTCATAAAATAGGTTTTGCATTGCCTTAATAATCCTTATGACCCTTCTCTACATCTGTTCCAGTTTTACAGAACATTCCTGTCCATAGGTGACCAACACTACACAGTATTTCTGAAGTTGTATCAGTCGCTACAATAGCACCACCATTTCCTCTGGAAATACCACTCCTAATGCATCTTAAGGTTGCACTGCCTTTTCCACTGCTGCATCATTTCTTAAAATAATTCTCTTCACAGCTCACAATGCAGAGAAATAGAAGTATGGAATCACTATAATTGAAATATGGTTGGTTTCTAAGGAATTTCTTTGAAGGAGGGAGCAGTGTACACATTTCATAGATTAACTGAGAAGTCTTTTTCAACTGAGAAGCATATGGAGATGTGAGAGGCAAAGAAGAGATGGAAAGGGAGAAGTGGTGGGTGTTATATACAAATGGAGCAGGAAGATGAGAGCATAGGAGTAATGATTTCTTGTGTGCAACAGCAGAAGCATACAGACACATTTTCCCTATTGGAAGTTCTCTAGCAGCTCTACACAGAGAGAGGCTTGCCTGGTTCTCCTAATTTCTGGGGAACAGAAAAAACTGAGAAAGCAGTAGACACTGATAAGGCAGAAGCTTCACTCTACCTGCTTGAATAAGTATTGGATAAATATTATCAGCAACCAGGGTCTGCACGAACCAGCTTCTTTATCCCTTCAGCTCAGTATTCAGAAACAACTACACAGAACATAAGAGCAGAGCTTCCCCTTCAGACCTATGCTGTCATTGGGGAAATTGCACCTTTTTGTCACTTGGCAGTATCATAGTTTTTATGATAGTATCCTGCAATTTATTTACTAAATGTAAAATGCCCCCTTTCGTACAGCTGCCACAGCCAGAGCGCTGGTAACGAACTAGAATCTGAATTCTTAGGGAAGCGTGGGAGTTGGTTTGTATTTTTATAAATAAATACAACAAGGAATTTTCTGCGTGACAAAACAATCAATTTAGTACCATTATATGCTTTCCCCTGTATATGACATAAATGTATTAAATTTACTTTACATTGTATACATGTGAAAGACGCATCAGAAAACGAAGTGATGCATTCAACATTCCTGAAGTGAGATTAGTGCACTGATGATTCATTTTCATTAAAGATTTCAGCAGCATCGGCACGTTTCCATGAAACATTTTCCTTTTGTGGTTTAACAACTCTTTTTTAATCAAGTAAAAAGTGTTGTATTGAATTTTGTTTTTTATTTTTTGATTAGCCTTAATGAATGTCAACTTTTTTGTAGGGAAAGCCTAGAAATCCTTAGTCAGTCAAAACCCTCATTGATTGTATCCTCTGATGTTAAAAATTATTCATGGCTAATATATTCCCAGAAAGAAAGATAGCGGTGAAGGCACGAACAAACACGTAGTGATTAATCACCTATCTTTTTACACACTATTTCTTTTTCAGATACAGATTGCTCTCTGAAGAGTACTGCTAGATGAAGGGGACATCACATCTTGCTACCCTAAACAAGAACTTCAAGCATCCTGTTATACCGCTTTCAGGTCAAGGAGAGACAAGGCCATGTAAATCTAAGTGATTCTTAATGAGTTCTTTACCCGTAGCCTTATGAAGGCACAAACGACCATAAAATGACTATCTATTGATTTTGAACCCTGCATGACTTACTTCCAAACCCTGAGGAACAATGGTGGGGAGATAGAACATCTTTAGCCAGGGCTAAATTATTACCAGAGAGAGTTATCTTCAAAAGTCCCTGTCCAGCCATCAGCAAACACCAGCAGGAATGATCGCACAGCCCCGGGACCTCGACCATCGCTGCCCCAGCTCAGCAAAGATGGGACACACAGCGCCAGCTTTCCTCTTGCCCCAAAACATCCCACTGTATTATTTCACTGGAAAAACAGGAATGCAATCCCCCAGGTGCCAGGAGATCAGCCGAGTAAGGGTGAAGTCAGCAGACTGGGAATTGTTCCTGGGGGCCAGATGAGCGGTTGGCTGTCTGGTTTCTAACCAGGGCCACTGCTGACTGTTTCAGACAGAAGTGGGGAAAAACGCATTATGCAGTGCAGAAAAACTTGTATACAAGGGAAGTCTTTTTACAAACCTCACCAGTTAAAAGCTGCCTTTGCTAGACAGAGCGAATCCTACAATGACTTCCAAAACTAGGTATTATGTTGATATCCTTCTATTTTTCTACAGATGCCTGCTCCTGTCTGAATTTATATTCTGTAACTGTCTGTGACCTCTGCCTTAAGGATCCCTAAACCAATATCACTAATCAATAAAAAGGCACCTTTTTTTCACCAAATAAAAACAGACTGTAATTTAAGTTTAGCTGTAATAAATCACTAGTTGTTTTTTTGACAGTAACACGTTATTTTTAAATTAAAAATCTGTATGTATATACAAACCATCCACAGTATTATTTCCTTAGAACCTCTGTAGATGATAGTTCTTAGCTCTCTTTACTAACTCGATGTCTAATTTGTTTTCTATCCTAAGTCTCTTGGTTTCTGCAAAACCACGTGGCAACAAGTTTCATAGGCTATGCAATGTCTGAACAATTCCTAAAAACATGAATCAATTCCCTTTTCCTTCACTTCCAGCTTCCCGTTGCATTGCCTGAACTTCTAATATTGTTCTTTGTCTCTTCCTCCCTCTTCAAATTCTTATAGTGCAGGTAACTAACTTTACAGAAACAAAACAAATAATCTATATTGCTAATGGATCTATTTACATCTGTGATTTGTTCTTTGCAATGCATGCATAATATGTAAGAGAGCAGCAAAACTTGCTATGCAAGCTACTTCTTTCTTCACTCCCCCCCCCCCCAATGCATACTAATTACTGCAGCAAAATTGAATTTGCCTGTGCATACATTGAGGTTAACCATGCGGTTAGTAATGAATGAAGCACTGAGAATCAGTTGTGCACCCAAGAAAGAAATATGTATTTAAAATCATGAGCAAGATTCTAATTACCGAGCCTGGGAAATCATTTAGTTAATTTTGGCTTTAAGATTAAATAATTCTAGAAGATACTAAGCTGCTTTCCATGCTTAATTAGAGGCTCAACTTCACTGAAAACCTCCTGAAACACCATAGGCAATGGCAGAAAAATATCCACTTCAACTGTTTCCTAGGATGTCACAGCATCTTTGACAGAAGTGCTATCACTTGAAAACTTCATGGCACGCAGCAGAAAATTATTGTATTCTTGTATTACAATTTTGTTAATAGATAAATCATCTAAATCACCACAAAAGACGGGAGAACAATTTACAGTGTATCATAAAAAATGATGAATGTGACAGGAAAAGCATTTGGATGAGAAAAGGCATTAAGTGTGAAAGAAGAATTTTTAAATTAATTTACAAAAGTCTTGAAATTGCAAAGTAACTATATCAATTTTGACCAAACGAATCAAGTGTTCCCACATCAATGTGACTGGTTCAGAGCCTAAGTCTCACAAAAACCTGCTGTAAAAGGAAACAGTAGAGAATTTTCTTGTCAGCGCATGAATAGTCAATGGCAAAAAGAGTAACCATCAAAAAAAAGCCAGTTACAGCTGAGGGAAAAGCAAAAGAAATGAGAAGTCAGCACGAATGCACGGGTGGGACGGTTTGTCAAGTTGCTATGCAAGCAGCTAAGATTGTATCAGTATTTCCCTTACAGAACTCCATTTTTAAAGAATTTATATTACTTGACTGTTAAAATATGTTTTAGGAAGAAACAAGGGCGCACTGTGCACGGGCAAACTTTTAAATTAAAAATGGCCTCCAAAATTGCTCCAGCAATTTTCTGCATACAATTGTTTCCATGTGAATAGACCTACGTTTAGGCACAAAAACATATACGTTAAAGAAAAATATATCTATTTTATATATATATGAGAAAAAAACCCAAACCCAACCAACTCAGTGCGGCAGACACACACACCAACACCAAAACACCAGCTCCAAATAAGAGCAGCCATGCTGGGAAATAGTAGTACATCTGCCCCTGCATTTGAACACAAGTAGCAGCAAGCGTGAAAGCACTATTTCTGGAGTCACTTTTAATTCAACCAAGAACTCTATTTAGTACAATCTCAAGCCAGAAACCATTTTCTTTCCCTAACATCACCGTTGTGTCCCTTGGCAAATATGCCAAAAGCAGCAGCAAAATGAGGAGGCTTTAGGCTTTAATATATTTTTCTAATATTCATTTTTTATTCCCTAAGTGAATAACGTGAACTAAATCGTATCAGCTGACTATCTCTAAATTATCACCCTTATATTACCAGCTATTCTATTTTTTAGCTATCTATTTTTTTTGGAAGTTAGAATCAATGTAACAAACCATTATGTGTGTATGAATAAAGACAATATTATTGCAAAAAAAAATGTCATCACTTTTTAAACAAGATAAACAGTTCTTCTAATCCAAAACATCAAAGCAATTATCTACATTTTGCTAAACCAAAACGTCTTTTCAGAAACCAGCATGATGTTAGGAATTCATGTCAATAAATTACAAACCAAAACAGAGTGCAGTTGCTGAACTGTTTCTAGTTTCAGTGGAGAAAACATATGCACCAGGCATTTTTCAATCCCTCAGTCTCTGTGCAACGCAGGTAAATAGATGAGCTGGAAGTGCCAGATCAGTTACTGATCCTGCTCAGCAATACGTCTCCAAGTGACAGAACAAGACCCTTCAGAATAAAATGAGGGAGAAAAAAAAAAATAAAGAAGTTACGCTGTCCTCCAGAAAGGATTCCTTACAACAGCTTAAATAGTAAACTGCATATATACACACACAAACAATTCACTTCAAAACAAGCCATGTATTAGCTATTATGTTTGAGCACGGGCACTCTCTTGAAATACAAACATGAAGGCAGTATTTTATTTTGGTTTTGGAGGGGGGAGGATTTGCACACCAGAGGAGCTGCTCTGCGTGCACATGGCTCAAGCACAACCTACAGATGCGGAACCTTTGTGCTCGTACTAAAGAATCAGTTTTCGTTTAGAGAGATGGAGGCCTCCCATGTTATTGCCCACCATGTGGTACATGAAACGGCTTTCAGTCGGGCCTCAAATCTCTTCGTGCTGAGGACTGTGGACACACAGATGAAAAGACGAGGCCGGCCAGAGATCGATTACAACACAAAGTTATTTGCTATTTGGAAGGGAAATAAGGCTCCTCACAACCAGCCTGGAAGCAATACTAGTTCACCAATGCCTGAGCCAGTTATTAAGGTTGAAACTGACATTTTTGGAGGTGCTTTCTGCCATTACTTTGCCATTACTTTTGACTACTCACCTCTCCCAACAACTGAGATGGCCATGCCACTGCAGCCACCAGCCTTGTCTATGAGCACGTATTTCCTAACACGACCAATATATTAACGTGTGCCCCACGTTATATATTATATATATATTATATTATTATATATTGGTCGTGTCTAATCTTACAAGGTTAGAGAATCAGATGTATACATTAAAGAAAAAAGAAGTCAAGGTTTTCTTCACCGAAACAGTTTATGAAGTCAGCCTAATGCTCCAGATTTGAAATTAAATATAAGCCTTAACCACGACACCTTTTTCTCACCCACTAGTTGTTACTATGCAGAGTTCTTTTTGCCTCGGATTTGCCTTTTATCTGTCTCTCAGTTCACAGACCTGGGAACAAGGCTGCTTTCCAACAGACTTTTCCCCAACACCTTCTAGTTCTAGTACTAAACCTTTCATGGGCTGAAACAATACATACAGGAGCCTTAGAGTTCTTTTGAACTCCATTGCCATGGTCCTCTTCTTTTTAACGCCATTCTCTCCCTATTGCTTCCTAACAAAGTCAGAACTAAAGCTGAAAGGCAAAATGCAGTCTCTTTGCCTTTCCAAAATAACCCTCCAAAACTCTGTGATCTGCTGCCTTAATGCTGTGTACAGGAACACACTGAATACCAGGTAAGCAAGCAACGCCTCTTTATCACTCACCAGTTATTACATCCAGAATCTTCCCGGACACAAAGCCCATGTAAGCCCCTCAAAAGCAGGCAGGGAGCCTAAACGTGGCTGCACTTCTTCACTGCTCCTCCTAACACAACACCTCACAGCTGGTACAAAGGAGTAAAACTGCTGATGGCTCCTTAAAACCTCTAGAACATTAGAAAGAGGCTGCAGGTGTGAAAGAGCAGATCGCAGACACCTGCTAGACATCACCTGAAGCCAGAAGCTTCCCAGATGGAGGAATTACCCCGAGAAGGTGGCTAGCAGCCAGCCACACATGTGTACCACGTCTCGTGCCACTTGCATTGCCTCTTCTTCCAGCCAGGTGATTTAATTATGTGCCTACACAGCAATTTTAGTATTCCATTTCCTACGGACATGGGTAGCAGAATTACAGTGTGCATAAAGACAGGCGATGTGGGAAGAACCAAGCACAAAGCTCAGGCGATGTGGGAAGAACCATGCACTGCGCCCTCAGGTCTTCTGCAGCACAGCTTCTGGAGGTGCCAGGAGAGGATACTTCCCATGGGGGGACAGCCAAAGGAGGGAAACACCTGCTGCTAACAACATTTAACTTCACCTGGAGCTAAACCCTGACAATTCACAGAGCCCCCATCTAAAACTCAAGCTTCCCCCCTGCAATATTTTAACTCCGGCAGTGTTTGCTGCTGAAGGGACTCTCTGCTCCCACAAAGACAAGTTGCTACAAAGGACAGAACTCTACAAAAGAAAAAACAAAATCAGCTGTGGGAGAACTAAAACGAAGATAAGTCACCTGCTCCGTATAAACTGTAGGGGCTCTGCCCTCTCACCTCTCCAGCAGACCTTGCTGGTAACATCGCTCACTGTTCAAAGCCTGGGTTAGCAGAGAGCTCCTTTCAGATGTAACACCTGATTTCCATGAACTCACACTCGTTGTATACTTTAGCCCCTGTCCTTAAAAACAAAAACAAAGAAACAAAAAACCCAGCCCAAGCACTTAAATTATTTGCTGAAAGGTGGCTGTAGGTGTTTATCTAAGTCAGTGGGTGATTACGCAGTGAATTTTAGCACCTGCAATAGCATTAATGCACAGATCAGACATTATAAGCAGCAAGCAGGCCTTCCAAACAATAGACAGAGCAGCAAGCGTTAAACAGTTTTACATTATTTTCCTGCGGCTTCCCTGTGCAGAATGCTTAGAAGATGCTCTTTTCTAACCTAGCCTTCTGGGGTGTAATGCAACTGCTGAAGAAATTGGGCTGCTTTTGGTTCATTTCACATGACAAAATGTTTAAATGCTTGGAACCGAAGTTTCACAACTATACTTTCTAGGCTGACAACAATGGACATATGTATAAGCCATTTAAGACTAACGCATAGAACAATATAATTTTATAGCTATGGATTAACTATCCACAGGAGGCGGGCTTGGCTGGCCTCGTAACTTGTTCCCTACTTTATACATACTGCTCATTCTTTTCTTCCAGGAAATGTGGCTGGGAAGAGAATTTTGGTCCACTTTCTTGAAGTTCATTTCCTTTTCTTGACTGGAAGACAAATGCAAGTAAGGTGGAAATATTTCTGAGCACCCTTATTATCCAAAATACTGAACAGCATAGTCTTATTTCTTGTGTGAGCACTGTTTTCTTTTTTCCCATGCAGTATTATACTCAACCATTAATATTTTTATTATTATTAATAAAGTAATTGTGGTTGGGGGTCAAATACCAAGCATTTGGACATACACCAAGGCAATTCTTCTGAACACACAGGCAATGCCATGGTTCAAACAATTGAACTTGGCTGAGGAATGCTAACAGCTACTATCTGAGCCATACATTTCCTAAAATCAGTGCAAGTGCTGAGCATGCAGCTCACAGAGAGGGCCAATGGCACAGGCGTTCTCCCTCACATTAAATATATCATCCTGGTTTTCACTGGGACTGCTCCCATGGGAAATGTTTGAGGAATAAGCAACACGATTTGTATGCAGGTGCCAGCTGGTAAGACACAGCACATCTGTAAACACCTGAGCACGATGTACAAAGAAGACCTGCTGATGCATCCCTTCCCCAAATGCCAGCCTTCAGACAGAAAGAGGCAAACCCCGCCAAACTTGGTGCCATCCGTTCCAACCACAGTTATCAGTTCATCCACCTGCTTGGAGCGCTACAATATTTCCTTCCTGGTCCCGACTCGTCATCCTCCCTTCAAAGTTACAGCATGCTGAAGCCCTGAGGAGCTTCTTACTCTCTCCTAAAATTTTGGGATGTCACATTGACACATCTCTCTGTGAAATTCACACCTCCCTTAGTACTAATTTAGACCGTAAGGCTACCATAACTTTAGTATCTAAGTATTTCCAATTAATAATAAAGTATAAGAGTTGAGATGAATGCATCAAAATTTTACTGTTTTAATTGTACATGGATAATGCATTATCTAAGCCACTTTCACTACTAAAAAAATAAGAGTTTGGAAAAAACCCTACCACGTATAAATTTAATTTCTGTCCACTAAATTACCCTGAATATTCAGACTGCCACATGGCACTCAGTGTCTTTGGACAATTAGTCAGCCTTTAAGCCTCTTGCCTTAATTGCTGTTGGTATTTTTACATACTTTCTTCATCAGCTCTTTTTTCCAGTGATGTCACTGTAATTATTTCTATTTGGCCTGGATGGTTTACATTATTTATCCAGTGAGATAGCTGTCTAATATTTCAATTGTTTGTCCATTTTTAGAACTGAATTCCCTATAAAATTTCGCTCCCTACTGTCAGGGTGGTTCCCAGCCATCCACTGTGATATTGTTCAGAGGGTGGGTAGTGATATTTAGCAATCCTTTGTCCTAGCGACTTCTCTGTGCTGTAACATCAGAACAATGGTTTCTCTGAACGCACTGGCTCACATCACCTTTTCCTTGGCAGGTCAGATAGCAATCACCATTTCAGCAGAGGCACTGGGATTGCAAACACTGGCATCATTCCTGCACTGGAGCATCTCTGCTGGGAGTCAGAGATTTATTCATTGATCAAAATGAGTCCCCTAACCAAAGTTCCAGGAAGCACTTTTACCTGGGCTTAATTTTAAGCCTGTGGGCACTTACGTACAGTCCAAAACTTCTCTGTTTTCCTGGACCAGAGTCCTTGCCAGGAGTAATGAAGAGGTTTGGAAGACTTGCTCTACACTGGTAGTGCCAGAAAGCCTGCCTGTTTTCCCAGGCATTTCAAGGGATCAGTATCAGAATACCATGAAGCAATAAAAGAATGAATACCTCTTATTGCTATTTTCCTGCAGCATCTACCAAGTCATTATTATTATGATCAATAATTGCCAATAATAATTGGCAGAAGCCTCTCCTTTATTGCCTCTGTTGTTTGCCAAAGATGTCTTTATTTTTCATAAGTCTGGGTGAGCAGGACAGAATGTGTTAGGAACATTTGGAAAACTTTGTGATCTAAAGCAACAAAGACCTTTCCCCCAGGGCACCAGCAGAAACCAGCAAAACTCTCTACATGAGTTAATAAGTAAGAGCAAAACAACTAAAACCTTGGGATTTACCATTTTCCAACAGTGATTTTCCACAGTCCCTGTTGATCAGTATTTATTATTTACCTCTTAGCTTCACAGTGCTTCATTTTCACTTGAGATACGGGTTATTGCTTTGCAAATTGTATATTAATACTGCTTACCTACAAATACTTCAGGTAAGATCCCAGGGGCAGTGCTGAATGCATTTTAATGAACATCTGAACTTTGAAAATTCAGTAGCATTTATTTTAACCAGAACTAAAAGACAAAGCAGAACTCGAAATTTGGTGATCAGCTTATATCTACTTATGCTTGAAGAGAGACTGAAGTAAGGCAAAAATCACTCCTGTGCAGAAGACATGCAGTAAGCCTGTGCTCCATTTCAGTTGTCCCCACAACAGGCCTTATATGCTTCAAAAAGCTAGTCCTGAGACATCCCAGGAAAGGAAAATATTAGCTTTTGCTGGGAAAAAGCAAAATAAAATGTATTTAAGATACAAATGTCTGCTTAGAATATATGGGGCTGTAACAACTTTTGAAGAAACCTGGCAGACTAGTTCATAAAACAAGCAGTTGTTCCCTCTTTGCATATTAGTAAGACATCATGAGAGAATTAGGATAGCTAAAGTATTCTCAGATGTTTGCAGTGATCACTCCCCAGTCGAGTGTTTGGAAAATCCAATGTGTAAAATTTCCCATAAACAAAAGGATTTTTAAAATGTCAATTCTGGGATGTTCTTGGCTGAGACTGCTGGAACAAATAGGAATAGGTTTATGAATATAAATAGCTGATATGGATTGTGCTCAGGAATATTTGTGCTAATAAGCCAGAAATAAAAATAAATAAAGTAAAATTACAATGCAAAAAGTGACGGAGCTAGCAATTTAGAACTAGTCCTTTTTCACTCATCCTGTTTCAAGCCACATGTGGTACAAACCTGACACCAGACACTAATCCCAGAACAAACCACAATTTGAATACTCCCAACCGAGCTGTGTAAAAATGTGTGTGAGCCTTGCATCGTCTTCCATAAATGCTCTCACTAGCCTCACCCCAAGTCATTTGTGCACCAGTAACTGAATACATGGGCGACAGTGTCTTTTCTACATGGAGAACTTTCTCCAGTTTCTGCTAATCAAAATACCGGATTGAACTCCTTTTTCCTTACACACACAAAAAATAATTAAATTAGGGATGGATATTCAAATTCTAGGAAAGCATGTCTGTAAGATGACGTAGAAAGCTTTGGAAATAAAACTGTGAGCAGCTCTGAAGTGAAGAAGGGACAAAGCCCAAACTCTAGGAGACAAAAAAAAAAAAAAAAAGAAAAGAATTTCTTACCTTTCCATCAGGAGTTGATCAGGAGTGACAGGGTCCAGATTTGATTTCTGGCTCTCTTCTCAGAAACCTGTGAAAATTAAACTAAAGTAGTTTAATTGTGTGTTTAATGGACGATACTTTCATCTTTGCCAAAAGTGAATGAAAAAACGTTAACTTCACTGGGGGGGGTGAGAGGAAAGAGTAAAATATACCTTCAGTGAACTACTATCTTTTTTTCCCCAAGTAGAGTGATAATAATTATTCATCCACAATTGCAATTAATTTTGGATTAGGTGCTTGACCAGCACCTCTGTCCTTAAAGCTGGAGGTGTTGGCATCCCCAAGCTTCATTCAATTTCAGATGAGATTGGTTCCACTGCATTACAGTGACTGCGGCTAGGTACATCAGGTGTATACCATGTTTTAAAGAAAAATATCCTCAGATAGTCAAAACGAAACACAAAGTGAAGGTGTTTCAGACCTTCTTCTCTTCAGACCACTGCCAGGAACAGTCCTTTTCTCCTGACCCTCTGCTCCCTGAAAAGGGCTCCTCACATCTTTTGGGCCTTACCTCTCAGGCTTTTCTGCACTTGAGAAAGGATATGTGACTGTGTGCACGATGCGTTGTAGTTGGAAACAATCATAAAAAATCTGTTTTTTTTTATAAAAAGGCCTACTTCCAAGGCTGCAAGCAGAAAACATCTCAAATCAGCTTGCAGTCACAGGGAAGGCTGACAAAGGCCAGTGCAAGGCAGCATCAGAAGCTCCTCAGCTAGGACTAATTACTGCCCATCAGCCTGCTTTAAGCCAAAATCTCCTTCTACCTCCATCTTGCTGGTCCTGCCTCCTTTCCACGGCAGTTCAGTCTCCAGGTTCGGACACTGGAGCACAGAAGAGCACTGTACAGCTGCCTTAGGATCGCTCTTCCAGTGCTCACACAAAGCACACTGACACAGGCCATCTCTGCCCACAGCTCAGCCCAGGCTCTCAGCTTGCTTTCTCTGGATGACCCAAGGTTTAGGATCACCCCTGATGGCCTGATTTCATGACCAGGCATCCCACAAAGCAGTGTAGTAAGACCTACATTATTATTATGCCCTCCTAACATGCCAGCACGCACAGCAAGCTTCTTCAAAGCATCTATTCATCCCTTCTGCAGAGCCAACTACTCAACCACAGCAGCAATGAGTACCTACTGGGGTAATCATCATGGCAGAATGCCACACCACACCCAGAAAGAGCCATAAAAGCTGGCAAAATGGGAACCAGAGGGCATACTCCTCCTGCCGAGAAGTAACCGGGGCGGATGGACACCCCCCAAGGCCATCGGGCTTCTCTGGGCAGAGCGGTCTGCCTTTAGGAGATCTTGCTAGCTGAGGGCAGTACGCAGGGAGCCACCTCCAAATGGCAGGATATTAAAATAACTTAGGCCAAGAGAGCCTGCGGTCACCTTGTCCAACCCATGCTCTAAGCTGGGCTGTCTCGGATCAGGTTAGGGCTCCCTTATTTAGGTCCAGCCACGCAGTAGCATTAGGGACTCGGACGCAGGGCACCGAGTGCACACATACCCCTGAGGATATTTTTGATCGCATCAACTACAACAGTTGTAACAAGCTGATAAATACAGGGGGCAAAAAAGAAGAAACTACCCAGAGGAGTGTTCTGTTTGCAGCCAAATTCAGACTTGTACTTTAAATTGCTTCCTCAACCCAGCAGAAATGCACAACTTGAATTCAATGCATGCCATGCCTATTAAAATAAAGCAAACCTAAGGAAGTCGGGGAGGTCTGTTTGTACTATACACCTTCGCTGATGTTTAGCCCATCATAGTTTAGAAGATGTGAAAGCAGAAGAGAAGGCACCTCTAAATGCCACACGCTGGAACAGCCAGCTGCAGTCCATTTGTTGTGCTCAGTATTTGCTATGCTGCACGGGCAGGATGCGACCAAAGCACCACCCTTGGCAGGGTTTGGGTAAGCAGCTGGTGGCTTTGTTTACTTGGCTTTAGCTGAGACTTCGGAAACATCACTTCTGGTGAGGGAACTCCTTTTGTGAGACGTGTATGTCGGCTGGAAAGGTAAGACGAAAAAGAAGGAAGCTCTCCAGCCTCAGCTGCCAAGTGGAGAAAGAGTGGGTGAGAAGGCGAGGAAGAAGCAGAATTCCCTAATTCCCTGCTTCCAAACCCACAGCAAACTGAGAGTTCTGCTCACTTTAATGATTCAGTAACACTTCCCAAAATAGGTTAGCCCAAAAGTTTTCTCTGCAAGATTTTTTTTTTTGTCTCTTCCTCTCCCTAAAAGCCATGCCACAACTTCACCAAAGATAGAACAAGGCAAATATGCTGAACATATGGATGCCGAAGGAAATGATTACTCTAGCAATGACCACATGAGAACTGTTAGAATTTCCTTCCGCAGCTCATGACTTTTTAGTGGTTTGGATGACCTGGATAGGAAAAGCCAATACTGAGGATCTGATCTGAATTTTCTATGACAGACACAGTAAATGCCAGAAAACCCCTTCCGTTCCCCAAAGTGTCGATAGCACACTTCGGCAAGTACACAGATATTTGGGCTAGCTGCTGGCTCCACACAAGGACCCAGAGATGTTGCAAAAGACTATTGCTGAATTTCTTAGGCTTTTCTTCAACATACGAAAACATTCTCATCATCATGGTGCCCAAAAATCAGTAAGCAGCCATTACACGTATGAGATGAATCTGTCTTGGTCCTCAGATAACTCCCTTTCAAAATTCACGAAGATTTAACACGTTTGAAAGTGCTTTTGCCCTGTGAGGTGAAGAAATACAGAATGTAGAGGTGGTGCGGGTCAGATCCCAACATTTTGGCGGTGTCCATGGTCAGCCTACGTGCTGGCAGCTGGTTTTGAGCACACCAATCCCTGCTGTAACCCCCCCCCCCCCCCCGCTGAATACAGTAGGGCAGAGCTGCAAGCACCCCGCTCGAACATGCTCAGCTCACAGGGGATACCTCAACCTCCCAACAGTTTCACTACAAATTCTTCCCGTCCATAAAAGCACAGGAATTTATGTTCGGCTAAACAAGCCCCTGATTTTTAATTGTTTGGGACTGATTTTTTTTTGTGTGCGTTTGCATTTTTACAAAAATACCCAAACTTGGGTGATCCAAGGAAACCTGCTTACAGGAAATGGTTCCCACAAATGTTGTATTTTGGTTCCCCAGCTTTTCCCCTATATAAGCTGATCGACTGCTTTTAGTAACAATCGGAATTTGGTCACGAGCAAGAACCAAAATGTTTTCCAAAGGAGATTCTCTCTCCTGGTATCTTTCTTTACTGTGCATTGTGTGGACATTTTCTGCCCATATAATAGAGGGCCAGAAAATCATCTGTCAGGGGATGATGGATGATGAAGTCTGCTACTTCGGCCTCAGGGCCTGGCCCCGCTGCTATACTTGACTTAGCCTTCAGTAGGCACTAAGTGCTCTGTCAGATTCATGCCAAGGGAAAAGCATACGCCTGCAACTCCCCAAAGTGTGGGAACCAGAATAAACAGAGACATTTTTAACATTACCACACATTCGAAATCTGCTGTGTCACTTTCCTGTAAGCACTGTCCGTATTTTTGTAATACATGCAGTCATTATGGGTTTGTGGCTCTGTCCGTCACTGCTGTTCTTTGCGGCACGCTGACCGAGGAAACAAATGAAAAATAAAAGGAATGCACAGAATACACGACCATTTGGCTGCCTCCTACGCTCTGTCAGCGAAGGAGAGAGGAGTTCTTGGGGTTTTCTTGTCTCCCTTGCCCCCAACGACACTTTTGTTGGTTTGTTACAACAAGGCTTTTCTCACCTCGCGCGGCTTTATTAATTCAGGGGTTTTTAGAGTCCCCCTGGGTGCTGTATCACCGCACATCGATACGTTACCACAGGGCTATAGTTAAAAGCCAGCTTCCATGCTTCTTTCCACCCCAAAAATTCCATCAATCACTGAATTATGCTGTTTGGCTTGGACGGACTGCATCAGGACTCTCAAAATCTCAGGCATGTCCATTATGAGCCCCATGTCCCACAGGTCCAAGCTAAAATGATAGCTTAAAAATGATGCAAGTCCAACATTGTCTTCTAATGCGTACTTTCATTTCATATTGTCTAGCTACTATTTATAATCGGGCTTTTAAAACAATGTTCTTAAAAGAACATTGTCAAATGGGTCGAACGCAGTCAGGCTGGAATTTCCATTCTTCAAAAATTCCCCAGAGATGATTATCACTGTGTCTCCTCCTCTTTCATCACTGCCTTAGCATAGAATATTTATACCCTGGCTAGTATTAAAAGGCTCGATTGCTTGTTTAGGGGAGAGAGAGAGGGAAAAAATGCCATGAAAATTAATAGTTTAAATTACATGGAATAATCTAGGCCCTTTCCCCACCCCACCCCAGTGCAGGTACAAGCTCTACCCAGAGAAATCAGTATACAAGCTTCATGAAAACCCTTTATATATTAGATATCCCTTTGCTTCAGAAGAGATCTTCTCCAGCCCTGATTTACCTTTGGATAATTTCAGAGGAAGGGGCTTACTCACATTTTTCTCCTTTCTTAGAGCTTCCTGCAGCTAGCAGAAATCACTGAGGCCCTACCAAGCCGTAAAACCCAGAGCTGCACTTACAGGTTTGGACCAGGTACACGAACCCTTAACAGCATCAGCAGGTCCCCACAGCACCAAAAACAGTGTGCAGCGAGGTAAGTACTAGACACCATTGAAGAGAAGAAGGGTTTTTTTCAGCCTAGCTGGTGTCACCGTCATAACTCCATCAAATTCCAAATTTCTTTGGATTTGACACAAATGTTTATCAGAGCATGGAGCTTGCTCCCCAAAACTATATTTCCCTATTCATAAAGGAATTGCCATTTGCAACCCTCACAATGAAAACTGAAGTCATTTTATGTTATTAGATAAGGATCCATTCCTCTGCAGTATCAGTAGGGCTTTCTTTTCTACGTTAATGCAAGAAGATATCCAGCCAAAGGTCCGTTCATCCTGCCTTACAGGTGGGGTTAGCTGACAGCTATGAGCCTGACTTGACTTTCATGCCAACACATCCATCCCAGCACCACTCCAGGCTTCCCTACAAAATATGCCCGTCATTCAACAGCTGCAGAACAGTTTAAATGCTCTTATCTACTCTGTGGGATTCCCTTGGGGCAAACTGTTCCTCGAGATGATCTTTACCCTTCTGCTGAATCCAACGCACTGAGACCGAAAAAGGCATTATGGCCAGGGATTGGTGTGACTACAGCAATAATTACCAGTTCAGCAAATAAGCTGCTCATTTCAAGCACTGCTGAGGCTATACACGAGCCAAGAAGAACCCAGAATCATTGTGTCAGCAGTTCTCAAAGACTATTTTAAATGCTATCAAGTTTAATAAAACTTTTACAGCGGAGCACAGAGTGTACTTTGTGTTCCTTTGAAATTGATGGAACAAGCCAATTTTTCCAGGTTTGTAGGCATAACATGTATTAAATTATAATAAGAAATAGCTATTTAAAACCATGAAATGAAAGACTATAATGTACATTTAAAGGTCAACAACTGCATGAGTTTTCTTATTATATATTTTATCTGAGAAGTACTGGAAGACAAAGGAGCTCTGGCACCGTACATGTACATCTGGAGACTGGGTCGCTATTCTCTGTTCTGATTTGGACAAGGAACCGCATACATACTGTAACAGGATGGCTCTGCTTCACCTGAGCCTCTTCCAGAACTGCCTTTGCCTATTAAGAGGGTGACTTACACCCTTTAAGTAATTTCCACTACATGTACTACATACAGACAGGGCTTATGTAGCTGCAATAGCAAGGTCAGACTGAAATACTGTGATTTTATTCCCGTCTCCGCACCATACTTTCTTTAGGTCTTTCACTAAATCAGCTTTAATGTGTCTACCCCAATTTCTTGTCTGCAAATTCAGGGGGTTAATATGTCATTTACAAGGGAAGAGAGGCTGTGTTAAGTAACACTGCCAAGTAGAAACAATAGAGATGATCAGCAAAGAAAAGCCCATTAGAAAACACCCAGATGAACTGGAAACCTCACTGAAGGTCAGGAAAGAAATGTGATATAGCTTTTGGCTTTTAAAACCATTTTAACATTTCAGCATTAAAAGCTTTTTATTTCTTACTAAACATGTCTAAAATCAAACTTGAACTACAAAAAAAAAAAAAAAAAAAATATTGCTGCTTTTTATATTTTTTATTCAAGTGCCATATCAGTGGGCCTCCCATTTTCTAGTCTCTTCACTTAAACTGCCTCGTGTTTAGAGGGAATTAATCAGGACTTTATTTTAGCAACACCTTTAGAGCATCGTACTTTCCTGGCTCCACACACAGCAAAACCTACACACGTGGACAAGAGCTCAGCATCAACCCTATTTTGCAAACGCCTTTCATTTGCTAATAATTACAACCAGTTTTCCAATTTCCTAATGTAAAACCCAATACCGTAGTGCACTGCAGTACGTACTTCATGCTCCAGACCTGATTACGCTTCACAAACCCCAGAAATACTCATTGATGTTTCCTTCTATTGTGTAGATACACACATATATATTGCATATGGAGCCGGATTTAAATCCATTGACATCTATGGAATGCTTCAATAGAAAATAATTGGGATCAGTATGGGCAACCTTATACGTTGAGGCTACCAATCGGACAGCTTTTGGGCATTAAACTCAGCTGCCTTAAATGAAATATATATTTTTTTGGAGAGGAAATCTTACAGTATTCATCAAATATGTAAAATACAACATAGAAAAACACTATCCCAACACAAACCCAGGTGTTTAATGATGAATGTTGTAAAATTGGCACGACTTCGAAAAGCACAGCTGTGATTAGGATATAATTATCTTATGCAAGAAATCCATTTCAGAGCTATAATTCTTTGCTGCTAGTGACAGGAACAGCTTTTTATTATTTTCCACTCACCTGAATTCTGCAAAGCCAGTGCAGCCATAAAACATCGCTTTGGATTCTATTCTGGCTCGGAGTTCTAAACAGGTTTTTTTCATCGCTTATTGAATAACGGTGACTTCTTGTGAGGAGCCCAGCTTTCATTCTGAAGCTCAGACTGATGGAACAGGGCTGGCAGCACACACACCTATTATTTATTGCTGGTTAAATATGGAATGAAAGTAATTGGAAGAAACAGGGACGCCACAAGTATTTGTATGTTACACAGCTCATCTGCAGTGAGATTCTGTATCTCAAGCATTTCATCATATCAGAAAGACACCACAATATGAGAAAATAATTCTACTTGTGTACAAATACAACAAAACTCGGATGCACGCGTTACCTGCTGAACTAACTTGCATGTTATATTCTGCACAGACATCCGTAGCAGCACACATGTGTACCATCTGGATCCTTGGACTCTCAGATCAGAGTCTGGTACCATTTGAATACAATTGCAAAAATTGCACAAGAGCCATATTGTCAAAATGGGCTCAGGGGAGGCCGAGATGTGGCCATGGATACATAAATCTCCTTCCACCAGAAGGAGAATTTTCTTTTGACACAGAAAAAAAAGAACAGGTCTGTCTGGGAAGAAGAACCCTTCCTGACCAAAAATCTCTACAATATGGCCCAAATCAAAACCTAAAAGGATCTGTTACTCTAATGACTTAAAATTTTAAAAAACAATCTTCTCCCCTCCCCCCCCCAACTTTGGATGAAATAGCACTTGAGTGGAATAAATAAGATCCAAAGAAATTTCAGGATTTAAAATTCACAGCTTCCATACGTGCTGCATTATTTGCAAAGCCTATAAACCTATATTAAAAACTTCTGAGAAAATGCATTTCTATTTTTAAGCTTTTTTTTTTTTTTTACATTTGGTATGTTTAATTTAAAGAATGTAAGACTGCAGACGAGATGAATTTTCTAGTATCTTAATCGTAAAATTATATTACTGTTACGTATTCACAAAATGGCTAAATAATATTCATAAATTAAAATAATGAGACTGCAATAATTTAGATTGTTCTACAACAGTCCTAAAGGTGAGTAAAAATAAAATAATCCATCTGGCCATTTCAATTAAAATCTGCTACACTGTAATAAAAAAGTATTCAGAATTAATATAGTCAAACACATCTGCCAAAAAAATCCTTCGCTCTGATTGACTGAGACTGATTTAACTCTGCCGTGGGCTCTGGCCACGAGAGAGAAGCTGCACTGGATTACACAGCCCTATTGAGACATCTTCTTTAAATAGGTATTTTAAAAAGTCATGATCCCCTTTTCCACTAGATGTTCTCTGTAAACATTTGGGAAATGAATCACTCAGCAGCCATAGAATATAAGAAGAAAAAAGCACTCATAACTGGGAAAAAAATAGCTGTATTTCTTGAAAGAGACGAGAAGGCTTTCTGTAATATGAAAGCACAGCTTAAAAGATATGTTAGATCCATGGAGATCTATTGCATAAGGCTGAAATTCACCCTCTGTGTAGAGACTCAGCACAAGATTTACCCAGTCATCAGTGCTGATTAAGTGGTGTTTTACAGATTTAGATGGGACGGGACTGAAGGGGGGATGCCATGCTGGCCCTCTTCTGGTAGTGCCACCGCTACCCTAGGAGGGAGCTCAGCACTGCCCCAGTTACACCTCGCCACCTCCCAGAGCCAAAGGGACAATAACGGCCCTGCCAAGTAACCCTGGCAGCAGGGTGCTTGGAAAGCCGCCTGCCTTATAACCCACGGGAAGAAGTCATAAATGGTGGAGACCCCGAAGGACTTGGTGGAGGAAGACTGCTTGCAAGTGGCTCAGAAGTCACCGAAGGTCCCAGGTCTGCCAGCGATGTGGAAGTCTGCATGTAGCAGTGCAAGTTCAGCAGCATCCATCCTGCAGGAACCAGAGAGTTTCCTGTCTCTGGAACTCTCGTGGAAAACACAATGAAGTGTTGAAGCACTACGAGAATAAAAATTCTTGCTTCCAAAAGCCTGCAGCTGAAGCGGAGTTCAGCTGGAGAAAGGGTATTTCACCGGGAAGCTGGACTGGGTTATTAACTCAGGAAATCTCCATTCTCGTGGAAACCTCAAGTTAACTAAACCTCTACTGAGGTCTTCCTGTTTCTGTTCCTTCCACTACTTCTCAATAGGAAAACTAAAGGAAATCATCCACTTTGTTTTACACTGTACCTTGTCCTCTTTGCTTTTTCTTTCCTGCTAACAGCACAGAGAGGAGGAGACTCGAACTGCAAATTAATTATGGTACAGATTATTTCCCTGAGACTTTTCAAGCCTCATTAAAAAAACTCAATTCTCATCAATTTTATAATCCACTACCATTTGTTTTGAGACTTTGTCTCTTCCCCAAAACAGAGAGGATTGCCAGTAAACTGGGTTCGAACTCTGCATTAATCAAAATAACTTTGAGTTCAGCAATTATTAAACCCAGTTAATAAATGTGGAAACTGCGACATATACAAAAAATGATGTAATTTGTTTGACATGCCTAGTGGTCCAGCGCATTAATTAGGGGCCTGACAAGTTTATGGGAAGTATTTGCTAAACATAGGAAAGCTCAAATTGGGAACATCTACGAACAGTACGGTACTCACAGCCAGAAGTAGGAGCATGGGTTGCTGGAGGAACGGGTTAGAGCATGACTCAGTAGCTGTAAAACTATCTGGAAATATTTAAGTCAACAACAGTGATTTGTATCTAGAAGAAAATCAGAGGGCTGGGGCTAGATTTTTGGATTCGCTCTGAAAATTGTACAGGAAATGACTTCCTGCATGCAAAGCTGTTTTTGCAGATATCAATCATGCAGGCAGCTTAGACCTGAACACTCACAGGTAGATGGATGCCTTCGCTCTCCCCTCTTCTCCCTTTTTCCCCTTTACTCCTTTGTGGGTGGGGTGAACAGAGTACATTTAGGAATCTGAAACAAACTTTAAGCCACATTTTGAAAAGGGAGAAAAAAGAGGGAAAACCATGAATTATGATGAACAATGAATCGAGCACAGTAAAGCTTTCCCCATGGCAGGAGACTGGTAAATGTTGGGAAAACAAAACTTTATAATTATTGACACTTGTGCTGGAGCAAATCTAAGCCAAACCATTAAGTTGTTCAACCACAAAGAGATTATTAAAATCGTTTTGAGAATCTGGCTGTGCTTCTCTTCTGGAAATAAAGGTGAGGTGGAAAAAGGACTTCATGCCTGGATGTTCCACAAAAAAAAAAAAAGTGCAGGGCTGTAATTGCAGGAGGAGGAAAGGGAGGATAAAGGAGCCCACTGCAGTATTTCTGTGGTGATGAAAACCTCAACTGAATGTATTATTTTGCAATTAAAACATCTGAGGCAGTTGTTCAGTATGTTTGCAATGAGAATATTGAGAATAGATTCAAGGGCAGGATTCTCAGAAACAGGAATTTCCAATAAAATATTATCTATGCGATCCGAATGCCAACTTCCAGCAGGAAAAATGCAACGGTGAAGTTGCATCATCTTAAAAAGTAGACTTGGCTCATTCTGTAAAAGATGCAAACCAGAGCAACCTCCAACCAAAACAAGAGAAAATGAGAGAGAAAAGCTTCCCAGTCACCAAAAGTGAAATTAGTCATTTCTGAGGGGGGAAAAAAGGCCAAAAATCCCAAACAATTTCCCAATATCACCCCTTTTAATTGGGATAAAAAGGGTTTGGTTTATTTGTGCTCATCAAATATTTTTTTTTTCATGCAGTGCTCTGCCTTTCTGGCTACATCTTGTTCCAATTTTGGTTTCGTCCATTCCCCTTTCCAAACAACCATAGCTTTCATATAGGCTTGCCATACACCAGATCCCATCTGTCCGTGCCCTTGAATAAACAAGGGGCCTTTGATGTTCGTACGCACTTCCAACCACTTTGTCATTCCCGGTGATATACGAGCCCTGCTGTAGTGACATGCACTCATTACTGGTTTGTGGAAGTGCCTTCTGCTTCTTCTCTTGATGTAAGTTTACCATAGAACAAATTTACTGTAATCTTTCTGTTAACTTGTGCTTCCCTACAGAGTGAGGAAGAGGTCAGCAAGGCAGCACTGGGAGGCTGGAAACAGCCGTTCTGCACAGGCAGCACCCTGGCAGCCAAAAACAAGGGTCTAATTCAGGAGCAGAAAAACAAATCACACAACAGCCGCCTGACCAACCAACTGATGATCAGAAGAGAATCTGCCTGAAAAGAAACATTACAAGGACTCTGCTAAGTGATGGACAGATTTACACACCCCACACAGCAGCTTTGTTGTGGCGTTGTGCGCTCATCCCATTACATTTCAAGGCTGCTGTTGAAGGCTGTTGGGTTTTGGCACTGTCAAAACGCAACGGAGATTATGTGGTACCATATGTCAGGCAGCTGAAGCAAAGGATTCCTGGCCTAACGAGTTTGCCTTGCATTGAAACCACCGGAGCAGGAGAGGTGGGTGCACCCCAGCACCTCGGCAACTCCGAATACGAATGCCTGGGAGCTTCTCCTCCTGCCAGCTGCAGAGCAGAGTTCATCTTTCCTCCAAGACAAAGAAGAACACGAAGCGAAACCCTTTGGCAATTATTTTTTAATGTAAATGCATGTTTATTTCATGCCCTCAAGCCTTTTAGTCCTGGTTGTTTGTGACAAACATTCCACAATAGGCTCTTTAAAGTCTGGCATATGTGCCAGTGCTAACAAACACACAGCAGAAGACACAAGACAATTAAAATGAAAGACGACAACAACATGCTGCTAATGGTTTTAAATTATTACATTGTAGAATACTTACTGGTACATCATGGAGGAGCTATCCCCACAGCTCCGCACAAACCTGGGCTCCATCAGTAGACTCATCTTCATCGTGTGATACATCGGTTTTCTGCTGCCGTGACGTCTGTGCTCTGCGCTCCAGCACCCTGGAACTGCGGGTAAGGCAACGGCACAGCCATGTGCCGATGATGAAAAGACGCTCATGGCCCACGTCCTGTCAGTGCCCACCCAGGAGGCACCACAGGGTGACTTAAGATCGAGTTGGATGGGGCAACTGCAGCAGGACGACCTGCAAGCACCAAGAGGACAGGCGCTGGAACCAACTTCCAGCCCAGCCCGTTGTGGGGAGCAATTTGACTGAACTAGGATCTGAGATGTGCTCCAATGGAGCTGAGGGCCCTGGAGGCTGTAAGCCGGCTCTCTCCGTGCTGGCTTAGATGTTTTGCCGTGACAGGTCTGTTTTCTGGGGGACTCCCAGTTCAACCAGGGGTCCCACATAGATAACTACAGCTGGAAAACAGCATTTAGACACTTAAACGTAAGGTGTTTTATTTAGAAGGTTACCTATAGACAAGCAAATGCACTATCAAAAATTTAAGCAAAACAAAACAAAAAAAACAGGCAGGCACCACAGTGGGTCATGATTCACTTTTTTCCTACAGCAAAAAAATGCAGAGGTTTCAAGGTCTGTTCTTTTTTCTTTTTGAGATTTGTTTTTTGGGGGAGTACGGAGGACACAAGAAAGGGAAATGAAACACAGAAACATTCCATACAAACAGAGTGCCAAAAAAAAAAAAAAAAGGAAAGGAATCCTTTCGGGTGTAAGAAACTCAGGTTCAAGTCCCCTGTGCCCCACACGGGAGACGAATGCCCTTGTCGCCCGTGTTACTTGCTGTTTCTGGGTGGCTCGCGGCCCTTCATCCCAATGAATGGCAAAGCTAACGCTTTCAAATAAAGCTTTTTAAAAATCAGATTTCAGCAAGGTGGAGCTCTAGCTGGATTTAACAGATATCACCTCTGAAAGTAAGCTTCATTGTTGAAAGATAAATGGAAATTTACATCCCCTGCTTTAAGAACTGGCTCCCAAGAACTCCTTTTTCTGGTTCTCTCCCTTATGCAATATCTGTGCTATATAAATATTTCAGCAAGAGTTTTCAATGCAATTTTAGAAATAGAGATATTACATTCAAGAAAGACCTAAACCCCTAGCATTGTCCCTTTATGTTACTGTCACAGCTAATAGAAATTGCCTATTTCCCCCCTCCAATGGAACTGCTATTTACATTTACATAGTGATAACTAAGCATGTTAGCTGTAAAGACACTCCGAGCATCTCTGAAAAGTTTTTATGAAGTATGAATTGAGAGCTACATGGAAAGATTTTCACACAAAGCACTTTTTTTTTTTCTTCAATATAGCATCTATCCATTCTTCCTTTCCCCTCCTCCCAGACTTATTTATTTTTTAACCAAAACGAAAAGACATACACACTTGTCTTCAGGTTAATGCCACAAAGGGAAGGAATTTTAAATCCCATGAAAGAGATGAGGCTCCATGAAGCTTAACTGCTCTAAATTATTGAAGTATTGGAGAGACTTGGAATTTTTTAGCAGTCACAAAACACATTTGCAAGGAATATTAGCTCAGTTTTAATGGAGAAGAGAGATTTCTCCCCTGCCTGGCTGGTAGCCGAGGGCAGGGCAGACAGGCTTGGCTGGGGGGCTGCAGAGGAACCAGGCTGGGCTCCTGCCTGAAGCCACGGCCACCGGCCCAGCCGTCCTCTGCAGGGCACGGCAGGAGGCTCAGATATGTTCTCTTGCTGACACGTGGTAAAGTTTTCCCTGTCAAAGCTCAGCCACCCTGCATCAACCAAAGCCCAGCTGGGAACTCAAGCAACCATGCCACTCGTGGCCGTGCTCTTTGCAGCTAACCACGTGCGGGAGTACTCGGAGCCAGTATGGACAAGTGATGCAGGCTTACTGCAAAACCCACTGCCACTGGTAAGTCAACAGGTGATACCAGTATCATTTTGTGTAAGTGGAACAGACTTCAGCAAAAGTCATTCCAGAGCTGCACCTGGCCTAGGTCTTTTATTGTGTGAAAGGAAAAATGACTCAAGTCCGCTGCTGGCTGAAATAATAGCTCTAAGTCCCTGCGGCCCCTAACAAAATTTGGTACTCTAGTGGAAAAAGTGCTTGCTTTATTTTACTGCTGGTGAGGACAGACAGTGTCACATTCGTGCATTTTTAAAAACACTTCCACGAAAGGGGCATTGCCCGCTTGAAAACCACATGCTGAATAAGCAAGCTACACCTACTCTAGTTACAGCAGAACACCTCCGATTAAGAGCGATCACAGATGAGAAGAGAAACATATTCTTACTTTGTTCCTCTCACAGCATCTGTGTAGCCAGAGCTATTTGCTCTCCTGGTCACCCCCTCTACGTCTGTCTTGCTAAAAAAGTATCCATGAGCACCACAGCACTCACATCAACAGTGCTATCTGGGTCCTCGCTGACGGAGCGCAGCGCCACCATCCCCCTTCTCCTCCTCTCACTCGGGCTGGCCTGCTCTATGTGCTTACATGTCTTGCTTCATTGAGATCCTGTATTTTGCTTAAATGAAAATTTAATTTGGAGCACCCTTCTGCCACTGCAGAAGGGAAGTCAAGGGAGCCACCAGCACGCTCAAGCTGTGCAAGGTGCTTGCCCAGCCGCTGGTAGGCGTTAGCCATTTATAACATCTGATGGCCACGCACCTCTTTTTGCTCACGTTAGCCAGGGGAGCTCTTTAGTGGTTGCGCATTTATCTTTGTTTTCCAGACTTGAAATGCTTTGCCTGAGGTTCTCTGCCAGCCCAGGATTAAAACGTTCCTCTAGAACACCAACCCCTGACCCAGCCGGCAGATGCAGCAACCGGCGGCAGTTACCCTTCTAGGAGATGCACAGCCCCTGCACGCAGGAGGAACGAAGACTTTACTGGGTCTTTTCCACTAGAGCTGGTTTTAGAACTGTCGGCGCCCTTCCCCACAAATTACCAATCCTTCACTGAACGCCAGCATCGCACACGTTTTTAACAAGATCCCTCTCCTCCCGTGCACACTGCGTGGCAGCTCTGTAGAGTCTGGCCTGGAAGAGATCTAATCCTGAATCAAAATGAATTTGGATGCAACTTAACAACACCAACGACAAAACCAGACCTATTAGTACTTTTTAAAAGAGAATACCATCAAAGCGTTGCTACCATGATGTTCATCTAACAAGGAGAGACCAAGCCACTGTAATGTGTTTTTCAGGCAAACCAGAAATCCTGTGCTCAGAAGAATAAACATTCATAAACTCTGCAATCTAATTTTATACAGCAACAAAAATGTACAATAAATTTCACAGCGCTATTGATCCTAATACCATTGGCATCGCCCCAGCAATTGATTTAGTCATTTGATCAGCTGGAGAAAGGGATGGGGAATATAATATTTTAGATGACTTCATAAATTCAGGACCTCAGCTTTCAAGTCCAACCAATAACACAATAAACCATGGAGACCATAAATGGAACAACTAAAGTTTTGTAATTACAACATGGTTTATAATGTAATAATTTAACACATGGCAGGCATGTTTGATTTATGCAAGATGCAGAAGAGGAGGTTGTTTCTCTTCGGAGCCGTGGCAGCAACACATTTCCTTGATAAACATTCAGAACAATTCAGTCTGATATCTAAACCTCCCCAAATGAAGACTGCATGCCTGACATTATCTAAATTTGAAGGTTTAGGAGGGGAAACAGATCTATTTTCCCATTCTGCAGATTTTTGGACGCCACTGGGGCAGCGTGCTTCCCAGTTCACTGCTAACTTTGTGGACGAGGAGGCAGTCGAAGAACGAGGAAGCCTGCCCACCACCACGGCCTGGCAGCAAACCCAGCCTGGGAGCCCTCTGGAGTTCGGGGAGATGTTTGTACACGTTCAGGCTTCCTGAAAACACGTGCAGCTTGCTGTGAGCAGGGGGTAAGAGGAAAGGGGTTATGTCTGGCCACTGACATCTAGTCCACCTCGGAAAACATATCTGCTCTGAGAGAAAAGAAAGCTTTATTCTCTTGATAGCAATACATCCATTTTCATAAGTTCGTCTCAAACTTAAGGAAAAAACAAACCCAACAAGAGCAAACCAAAGCACCAGCCCTGCAAAATCAATTTCCCTGTTCTGAAAAGCCTGCAGCTGTCCCCAGGCACTCTGACAGCCGGCAGAAGCCCGAGCTCTCTCGCTGCAGCCCAGGATCTGGATCCATCTAAAATTCAGCCCCAGCTGATGCTGCAGCTCTCCCAGGAAGCCGGGTTTACACAGCTTGCATCTGCTCTTGAGCACTGCAAAGCGAGGAAGTGACCCAAGCCCCTGCCCGTGTCTGCGGACAGGTTTGCACCTGAACAGGAGCAAGTCGTGGTGCAACAGCAGTTCTTTGCACGAGGCGCCTCGCTCCGGTTAGGTATTGCTGCGGGGCTCCGGCAGCATTTTTCCACCACTCACTCAATGCAGCATCCTGACAGTAGTGTGCTGGGAAGGTATTCGAGAAGTATCCCAGTGCCGAGGCTTCAGAGGCCCTGTGGAAGTTACAAGCTTCGAACTTAGCGCAGCCCTCAAAGAGAAGGCCATATACTGCCCCATGCGCTATGGAAAATCCACAGCAAACACTTCACCCGAGGAAACGAGCCCGTGACACGAGCTTCCCTGGCAGGATGGGGCATGTGGGGAGGCGTTGCCCGATCCCAGCCTGCTGTCTGTTCGGCTGAGGGCAGCATCTCACAAAGCACCTGCCTGTGACGGCACAGTCCCCTCGCTTCGAGCAGAAGGCACCCGCGGCCGAGCAGCCCAGCCCAGCCAGGAAGGCTGAGCTATGTCCCCAAAGGCCTGCATGAAACAGGGGCTTGACAAATACCAGCAAATACAGGACTTACTGCCATTACCTGGTACTTCTGAAGAGGTGCTCCCTTTTTTTAATCTTAATTTCTAAGTATCTCTAAAAAAAAAAAAAGCTCCTCTTGAGTTTCATCAGAAATGACTTGGATGATCTTCTGTTAAAAGAATGACTTTTATCCTCATTCAAATACATATTGTATTGGCTTAGAAACATCAAAGAGGCAATGTCTTTACATATTCTATTTCTAAGAAAAGAAAAGGAGTTCTCTCTTTATTAACATTGGTAATGTTGAATCTTATAATGAAAAATGCACAAAAGCAATATTTTTGATGAATAGGTAATAGAACAGCACCGAATAAGAGCGCATTAATATTTTTCTTCCCTAAGACTTGCTCAGATAATGCACTGGGAGGGTTTGGAACAGAGACGAAGCCACGAGCAAAATGAGGTCAGTGTCTTCCCCTGCCCTGGGCACTGCCCAGTATTTTTGGTGCCTTTGCACTGCTCGAGCCCAGCTACCAGCATCCGAAGGGAGCAGCGCACACGAACACAGCAGGAACACTTTCTCTCAGGCCAGAAGTGCAGGAGTCAGATAATGCTGTCTGACTGGACCGATACGCAAACATTAGCGAGGCAATTATGTGAACTGTTACAAAAGTAGAGACTTTACAAGCAATGTTTTTGTACCTTTGAATATTCTTAATTTTTAGTATGTCAGCAAGTGACTTGCAGAAAAGTCCATAGCGCTTTTGGGTAAAGGTGGGGACACATCCCTTTCATCTCTGCTGTCCATAGCGCAACAGAGCCCACGTGGTGTTCTCCAGAAAACTTATTTAGGTATTTGGATCTTGAGCAGTCCTTTCTCTCTTTGTCATCCTTCACCATTGCCTTTGAACGGCCAGATAATACAGTTACAAAGGACTACATAAGCAGTTAGGCTGGGAACCCCAAAAGGCAGAAAGAGAAAGAAAATAAATAAATCAGGTGTGCCATTCCCCTTATGTTATTTAATTATAGACAAAAGAAATTTAAAAAACTGAATATTAATTTGAATAAATAGTAGTTTAGATTGAATCCTAAGGACATTTCTGTTGAGGTGTGCAAAAGGGATGTCACAGTAGAACACACCACAGTAGAAAACAGTAACATATTTTTAGATTCCTATCACATCTGGAAAATGCCTTTATATCTATGTACAAAACAAACCAAAAAGTTACTTCGTTCTTCCAAATGTTTTCACTAGGCTTTGGAATTTCAAAAATCTCAAGAAGGATTGCTTGGAATTTCTGCAGCGATCCCTTCACACAATTGTCTTTGCTCACCTGGTTTTACACTAAGTGGAAAGGAGCGACGTACGCTGCAGGAGCATATTCCTTCCCAAGTGCTTCACCTTTTCTTTGCTTATTTTATAACAGAAGGAAGAAACGTTTCATAGCAACAAATAATTTGAAGGATGAAGATGTGTGCAGGAGGGTAAATATCTGTGTGAAAAGTGGTAGATGAGGGGTAAGGCTGTATTGGAAAAAGCAGAGCACTAAGGAAAAAGCAGAGAGGCGCTAGTATATTCTGAGGGGCACTGATGAGACACAGTACCCTCTCTGTGCTCACCCTCATGAATCTCTCACTCTGCCTCACAAATTATTTTCCACAGAGGAGGATTTAATCTACATCTCAGCTCAAGACCCAGTTGTCTGCTCGTTTGTCAGCTTCTCACCCCATCATTTCCATGCCAGGAGGATTGCAGGCTACAGCCATCAACCCAAAGCTGTGCTCACAGGTGTGACATCCGAATTCACAGGGCAGGTTCTTACTTAGTCCTTATTGCAAAAGCAACATTACCATGCTCATCACATTAATTTACAAATAATTTCACTATTCTCCATCTTTTCCTTTTCTCCTGTATCTCTGTCTACTTGTCTAACTTCAGTATGTACCAACTCACAGCAAAGACTTTCTCTTTTCAGTGTGCAGAGCTTGGCTCATCCGGGGACCGACCAGGGATAAATAATGAGACTACAATTTAATCTGCACTCAATCATGGTCATCTATGGAACAGCAACGTCTTGTTTGAAGTGTGGTATTACATTTGGAAACAGCAAACAAGAAGCTAATTATTTTTTGTGTTTGTACCTGTCACTCTTTCCTGTAGATTGAGTGGCCCAGCCTGCTGACGTGGAGCTTTGGAGAAACAAGAGACCAACAGGGCTGAACCGCGTTAGGGGAAAGGAGGTCAAACAAAGAGGACCCGTGCGTCCGGATGTCTACAACATCTGAGGCAGGGGCTCAGCACGTGGAGGCAATACTGAGTTACGTAGTGAAGCACCGGCATTTTGGTGATGACGGAGTTCAAAAGATGTCCACAGACAAACAAATTGGAATCAACAAATAGCGCACAAACTGCACGGGGATACGTCAGGGAGAAAAGAGGAGAGGAAAAGAGTGCCGGGATTCGGGGCTCACAGCTTTGGTAGGCTCACAGGGTTTGTAACAGCTACTGTAATTTCTGCATGAGAATAAACACTTCAGAGGTGGGAAGAGGAAAGTGGAGAAAAGAACAGTGAAAAGAAAGGGAAGCAGCAGCCATTCCCTCTGCTTTTAAAATATAAACTATTAGAAGGAAAAGTTTCTAAACTTAAATCCAAGAGTCGTAACAGCTCCCTGTGCTGTCATTAACAACCAAAGATTTTGCCTTAAAAAGGACTAGGAGAGATTTTTTTAAGCAATTATTCAAATCTCTGCTTTTAACGTACAATAAAAGTTATGAAAACAGAATTGGCACAAGAGATTTTACAGAGCTGTGAAAAATTAAACCATGGGGGAAATAGCCAAAAGAAACGTTTCATATATTTGTGTGTACGCTTGCTTGTATGTTCCAAAACAGAGCGTACTCGATGACAGCCGAGAAGCTTGTGTGCCACAGTGAAGGATTTATGAAAGTGAAGTCAAGCCTCTCCTGAGGCTGCAAAAGCCTGCAGTTTGCTCCGACGTGCAGCCTTTCAGTTTCATCAGCTTTTGGATTCCGCACCAGCATTAGCATACACCTGAAGATACGCATCTCCACCAAAACGTGCAGGGCCATGAATAATCAGCGCATCACAGACTCGCGTGAAAGGCAACATTTGTCTCCAAGAGGAGCGCAGGAGTCAGTGCAGCGCCGATGCTCGCAGGCTTGCCTCCGCCCGCGCAGCCAGGCGGCAGTGCCCACGCTCAGGACCGAGCCGCTCCACGCTCACCCTTCTCCTCGCTCCCTCGCCGCGGGCATTTCAGCAGCGCCTGTGGGATTTGAACAAACCAAATCCTGCCGCTTTGCTAAATCCCTACCCATTTGTCTGGCGTTTTAGAATTAAACTCCTGGAAACATAATTACATCCAACATAGATTTTAGGCATTTGTTGGCAGATGTTGTCTCCTGCTTCGTTCCCGCTGCAAACGGGCACATGGCAATCTTTAAGTGCATTTCCCTTCCTAACATTGCTTCTAGCTGGGGCCGTAGGAGCCTGCCTTCCCTCCCAGGGCACGCAGCAGGACAGATAGGACAGAAGATGCACAAGCCATAAATCCTACCCGATTCAAAGATCCAGCCCTGTTGAATTACCAAGCAACCACAAAGAAACAGTTCCTGAAATCCTCTAACTGAAGGGAACGCCCTAGAGCCACAAGGACCGGTGACCCGTGGCTTTTGGTGGGAGTACCGAGGACCTGCAGGGACAGAAGGGGATGGCACCGCTGTCCAGCAGGGACAGAAAGCCAGAAACAACCCACTGGGATTGTATTGTTGATGTTTCCTTACATTATCAGGTTTCTAACAATTGCCAGTCCATCTACAACGAGCTGGCAATGAAAATGCAAAGAACATGGTAAGCGGCCGCCCGATTCCCCAATGTCACCGCTGATCTAACAGCTGCCTGCCACACGCTGCTGCACAGAGCATCACGAAACAACACCCTGTATGAAATCCCGTATTGCCAATCCACACAGCTACTGAAAAACACTACGTTAGCCCACGTGAACGCAGAGAACACAAAATGCTCTCGACTAAGGTTGTCTGTGGTTCATTTAAAGCTTTGACATTTAACAATACGGCGATGGGCAGAGGTCTGTACTGCTGGCGTGATCCCTGCTGAAGGAAAGATGGCTTTTCCAGGATGTTTCAGTGCAACTCAGTCTAGCCTGGCAAGTTCACAGTTTGAGCCTGGCTGCCATCCAGCTACACGTGTTCAAAGGAGCTACAGCGATGCTGAATTTGGACAGATGCAGACAACTATACTGAATAAACCTGAAAGTGTCTCAGGACCTCAAACCTGCCCCTCAAACACATTGGGGAATGTTTCACTACTTTAAAGAGCAGGTTTAACGCGCATCCAGCATCCTGCTGCATCCCTAGAGAAAAGGATTTTCACAGCACACCTGATCTGCAAGCACAAAGCCAACCCGAGATGGCTGCAGAAAACGAAAGGGCTCACAACTTGTGCAGAGGGAAAACGCCTTTCCTTAAAGGGTTCAACCTCCCGAGCTCTGCGCTGAGCCGAGCCTTCCCTGCACCTCCGCCGCCTCCTCCTGAACGCCTCCTTTCTGCTGCCATCGCTGCAACGCTCAGAGGTTAATAGGCTGGGCTCTGTTAGCCAAAACACAATGCTACCATCAGCACGTCCAATTAATAATAAATCGGGACTTTAACTGCTTGGTTTAGAAGCTGAACGCTAGCCATCTGACTGTAAACGAATGGAAAGGAAGAATCTTGCATTTTCCTTGACTGCTAGAACTGGGACCTTAGGCAAATAACCTTCCCTCCCTCGAGTCCCACAAGACAATCCTGTACTAATTTCTTTCCAAGGACTTCCCAGGCCCTGGAAGATTCTGAGCCTATTTCCCTCCTGCCTGAGGTTCTTCTGTCTGCCCCCATCACAAAACACAACACACTTCTGTCTTGCTGAGAGCATCACCATTACTTGTACTTCTGCAATTCATCACGTACAGGGGAAAAACTTGCCGTCGTATTAACTTATGGCATTTTCATAGCTATTTGCCACAGCCAGCAAAAGATTACTTAAAAAAAAAATACTCCAGGACACACAAAAAAATGGCTTGCTTTTGCTCTGATAATTTTTCAACTTGCCTTCTCCTTAGAGGGGAGCAGGAGCACTGTCTTGGTATGCAGACACGGAGCCCAGACTCGTCGGTGTTTATATACATCCCGCTTCTCCGATGGGCAGGGTGCAAGCATACATAATACATGTGGGTCAAGTTTGATTGCTTAGGAAGGAGGCAATAATGCTGGACTAATTATTTTCCTGACCTGATGGGTAATATTTTATTTAACTCCACGCTGGGGAAGCTAAACTAGCTGGCGGGAAAGAGAAATGTATTCTCAAAGGGATAATGCAAGTTTATGCAGCACCTCTGATTTTGCATACACCCGATGATTGAGATAATTTCAAAATATTATTTATTCATCATGTTTTTATTTGGGCTCAGAATGCAAAGGTTCAATTTTCCTGTTCCCCTCCCCATGCCTAATATTTGTTACAGTTGCATTTTTCAAACCATTTACTGTCTGGAGGGTAAGTAGAGTGACACTGCTCATAATGTGCAAATAAATGTGAAATAAGCTAGTCAGCTCAAGTGGAATGAATTACTGTCACTGGTAAAATAAGGCAAGAGGGAACGGCTGCCTTGGGAGCTAAAAAAGACTCTAGCAGGTACTGCTATTGAGCGACTGGAATAACACTTACTATGATTTATCAAAGACCACTTGAAAGCACTTCTGAGGCATTAAATAGGCATGAAAAGAGGCTTTAGTGGCAACGGGACTATGCCAGAACTGAGTGATTAGGAGATTCAAAAGCTTGACCCTAACACGCAGCCTACGAACAAGTGACGCCAAAAACCTTCAAAGCCTCGCGGAGGAGAGCGCGGCGCTCACTCAGCTCTGAAGGGGAGAGGTGACCACCAAGCTACTGGGGCCCGCCACGAAAAGCTGGGAGCCCAGCTGCAGAGAAAGGAGGAAAAAACAGCCCAGGACTACCACAGCCACACAGCAGACCACCAGAAAACAGCCTTGTGTAGGAATAATCATGGAAATGAAAGGAAAATACTTGAAAAACCATTTTCAGTTGCAATATTGCGGTGGTTTTACAATGGCAATTGGCTGCACCCACAGTTTTCCCTGGTAGCCTCCTACTATGGCACTGCCTGCATGGCACGGCACGGCCAAACGGGCCAAAACAAACGTTCCTAAAATGAACACTCGGGAGGGAAGGAAGAGCCTCCGTGCAGCGGAGTTCCCAGCTCCCCATCTTCATCCTCAGCTGGGGGTGTGGGGGCATGAAATGGGGAATTGCAAGTGGCTTGGGAAGCCCCCTTCTTCTCCTTTCAGACTGCCGAATAAACTACGTTTTGCCAGGCACCTGCGTGGTTTGGTGCCAGAGGCCTCTCTCCCTGCTTCTCAGCAAAGATTTAAAAGCAGCCGTAAAGCAATCTCGCGTTACTAAGACTTCATTATTGTCACAAAATATACTACTGCCATTTACTTGAACATTATAAAGTACTAGCATAAAACAAGTCTCCTACAGTCATTAGCAGGAATTAGTGAAGTTCTGCTGTCTGTCCAGGTGCAATTGTTGCTGTTCTAGGTCTTTTAAAGAGCTAAACCCTGTCATTGTGCCTGAAACCAAACAATGCTTGAAAAATACATCAAACAAATGCTGATATCATGAAGTACGAGGCCCACAGCATTTCCCTGACATTCCCAGGAAGCTCGCTATGAGAGAAGCATCAGCTCTAATGCCATAATAACGGCACTAGATGCATCGCAGTGGGATCCGTATGTAGCCCTAACGGCACAGAAGCAGGAGCCCACCTCTCCACGGCGGGTAAATCCAAGGTAAAACAGCCCAACTGTCCTCCTGCTGTTCTGTAACAGGAGGGAAGGGACTGAGAGAGGGCAGGAGGCTCTCCGTGATGTTGTCCCCTCCCCAGGAGCTGGCTGTGGGAGTGCAAGCCAGGGAGCACTGTACGGTGCCAGGGGCCTGCAGCTCCAGACGTGCTGCAAGGTGACCTCGGTTCTGAAAGGGGCCATAAATTGGGGAAGGTCTGCACAGTCACGACATGTGATGGACCTTAGCTTCTCGGCTTTGAAAACCTGCCCTGGGGATTTATTTCCCCCAAAGTACCCAACATCGCAGATATCAGCCGGCGATTTAATAGCGTAAGCAGGTTTTGTTTCCGCAAGTGACTTTATAAGGAATTATAGCTCAGGAAATTTTGCATCCATACAACTGCATGTGTGCAGACAGAACACAGCAAAGACTCAGAACGAGCAGCTCTCCTTGAAAAGCAGCTGAGCCTCAAAACCACCGCCGCCTGTGCCAGCAGCTCCCAGAGCGCCGTAAGGGAAGGGAACTCCTCCTCCTGCATTTCTTTTCCTGCCATCTGCTTTCCAACCACACTGTGGCTCAAAGGCCAGGCCTTTGCCTAACAGAAATATCGGAAAATGCCCTACTTCTGCCCCACCAGCCCTGCGTTTCCAAAGGTAATTGCATTGCTCCTTGAGAGGTTCACTAAAATAGGTAAATTAGTTGGGTCTGCCGCTGGTAGCAACAGGTAGGAAGAGCTTCCCAACACACGCAGCTTTAGCTACAACATCTCTGGAAAAGTCCTCAGGGATTTAGAACAATGAAACTGTAATTTAGCCAGTCAGTCAAAAAAGAGCCAAAGAAAGATTCAGAGAGACACTTCAGTACGCGGAGCCCACTGTATATTTTATGAGGGAAGCACTATCTGCCTTGCCTCTCCTTCCCTGAGCCCTCTCCCCTACGCGCCAAGCTCACAAACAAAACAACGCAAGTACTAAGAAAGAGGAAGGCTATCTTCGTGGCGTTACTTAGATCTTATAACAAATAT
>CM021741.1:6598246-6654281 GCA_011075105.1 Heteronetta atricapilla
TTTTTTTTCTTTCTTCTTTTTGATTGGCAGATTTCATATGCATTATTTATTAAGTTGCACTAAGGTCATGTCCTAGCCTCGATGTTTTTTTTCCCTTCGTTTATTGTTATTTATTATTTGCACTGTAGTAGCACCAAGCAGTTCCAGCCACCGACTGGATCCCATTTGGTTACATACTGCAGCAGCTGGACCAAAAGGTAGGGACGCACACACCATGAATACAAGGCAAAAATGTCTGAAGCTTTCAAGCACAGGCTTGCTGAGCTTCTTGTACATTTCTGGTAGATCTGTTGAACGATGGGTGCTGGTAACAGGATCCCACTAAGTCACCAGTATCAATAAATAATCAGAAAGGAACCAGCATTTGCATACTCACAGTTTCTCTACCACTGTTTGTAACATACCCAATACACAGCAGACCTTGGCACGTGAATGTGGGCCCTGAAAAGATGGATCCTTTTCCACAGAATGACACATGTTGTGCTCACACTTTAACAGCCATGAGCGTGGGACCTTGGCTTTGAACAGAGCAGACTGATTTTCCCCAGAATCAGCAATTTTCTGTAAAGAAATTAAAACAGTCAAATAGCAATACAAAAGCACGCTCTCTCTGGAAAGATGTTGCATCTGAAGGAAAGCACCAACACAGTTATCAAAGTGTTTGTTACCATTTCTTGATGTCCAGAACAGCAGGCTGGAGACTGAAGCAGGAAGCGCCTGCAACTGCTTCTGGGCATTTCTGGAACCATTTGGTGATGCCCTTTCAAATGTGAGGAATGGGAAGGAATGGAAGTGATGAGACAAGGGGAAATGGCCTCAAGTTGTGCCAGGGG
This sequence comes from Heteronetta atricapilla, assembly GCA_011075105.1. NCBI lineage: Eukaryota > Metazoa > Chordata > Aves > Anseriformes > Anatidae > Heteronetta > Heteronetta atricapilla. The sequence continues at coordinate 6,599,080 of CM021741.1, forward strand.
AGATTTAGGTTGGACATTAGCAGAAATTTCTTTACTGAAGGGGTTGTTAGGCCTTGGAATAGGCTGCCCAGGGAGTCACCATCGCTGGAGGGCTTCGAGAAACGTGGAGGTGTAGAACTTGGTAGCATGGCTTAGTGCTGGACTTCAGTTCTAGCTTAAAGGTTGGACCGTAGGATCTTAGAGGGGGCTCTTCCAACCTGAATGATTCCATGACTCCATGAAAGCTGCTAAAAAAAGGGCATGGAAAGGTTCATTAAAGGGCAAAGGCCCCATCCCCAGTAGCAGCCGTGACCATACTGTCAGAGACTGTCTGCATGGCCTCACGCTGAGTGATGCGTTGGGCCTACAAAGGCTAGTTGGAAGGCAGTAAAATGAATGCAGGATTCAGAGATGTGTGCAAAAGCCTTCTAGACTAGCATACATGCTTTTTGCTTTCATATACTTGAGAACATAAATATACCTCTCCTGTAAATTTTCTTAAAATATTTTGACACACAAATTTTGGATGAAATGAATAACATCTGCAGGCCAAACTGCAAACTTCTCATGGCATGCCGAGCTCTAATCCAGGGAAAAAAGGAGTGTATTTCCTTCACTTGGGCAATTATGGTCACATTCTTTGCTTTCTGAAGGAATGACACGGCCTGTGCACTCTGCTTTGCTTCCTCAGCCAGCACAAGCCTTTTAGCCTCTGTTTCTTCATCTGGATTCTCTTCCTAGAGGCTCTGCAGGAGTCTCTGAAACCCAACATCAATGCATCCGCCCCACGCTGCACGCCTGGGTTGTGTGGCTTGGAGCAGCTCCCCCCTCACACTCAGCTTTACATCGCTGGTTCTTTGGTTTCTCTCCCTTTTGTGATCTCTTCTACTGCTGTTTAGGATCCTTCTCCAGCCCTGTGCAGTTTTTCTGGAGAACAGAATCATCTGCAAGGTGCGCAATCCCTTCTAATCCCTCTCTGGCTGAGATAAGGTGAACTACAATAAATCCTAGCCAAGCTAACGCCTTTATTCACACATTTGTATCCCCATCAAATGCCACCTAATAAATTCTGCATCATGAAAAATTGAAGTTGGAAAGGGAGGAATGAGACTTCTGTGGCACCTCTGAGAAATCCAGCCAGTCTAGCTGAGCGGAAAGCACAGTGGAAGCCAAAGCAGGTGAAGGCACGCTGCTGCTTCCCTTCAATTTATTGGAAAAGCAGCAGTTCACTCTGCTCCAGCAATGCTTTGAGATCCAGGAGAGCAAGTTCAATGAGGTCGGAAAGGCATAGCTTGTAGGACTGCCAGGGGGCTGTTGTCAGGTTTACTGGGTTAAAGCAGAGAAGAGGAAATACAAGGCTATTGCAAAAATTAGCAGCGTAGCGTGTTTACATATTGTATTAGCTCTTGTTGCACTTCTGGAAGAAAAGACAACAGAAACAGAACTCAAGGGAACAGAAAGAGCAACAAAAATGAGACCAGCAGAAAGCTATCAGCATGTGGAGAAGTGACTTTAAACACGGAACTGCAAATAAAGTGCTGGAGACAAACGGAAGCAAGTAACCGCGCAGGAAAAGCTCGCGGCACAAGAGCCAGGCAGCCCTGCAAACAGCAAACGGGCACAGAGCGGGGCTGCCCTCGGGCCTCACACCTCCAGCCCCGTCCTGAGGGCATGAGATGCCCAGCGGTTCCCCCAGACACCTAGTGCCGTCCCCTTCCTCACCCAGCCGGACCGACGACACAGCCCCACGCCCACTGAACGGCGTGCGAGCTGTATTTCTCGATGCCCGAGGGGAGCGCACACCTAAAACATGTTTTGAAGGTGCAGCAGCTCCGAAGGAAACCACCAGGCCCTGCCACTCATCCGCAAAGCAATTACAATAAAAATGACTGCGTTTAGCAGTGGCAGAAGTGCTACGAGCAAGGCGACCGCGGCAAGCAGCTCTCTTTCTTCCCGGCCGCCCCTCATTATGTATCACTCTGAGAAATCCTGCTGCTTTCCCTGGTTGCAAGGGAGCCTCGAGCCTTTTCTCAGCAGCTGTCACTTGGTTGGCAAAAAAAAAAAAAGGGGGGGGCTCTCAGCACCATGGCGATTAAATACCATTATAACTTTCCTCCTTCTGCATACTACAGTAGGCAATCAATATGGGCTTACATTTTATGAGACAAGGAGTTAACTTGTTCAATTACGGTGCAGACAGCTCTATTCTTTTGTAACAAGTAATCTGGGTAGGGAAATCGATACTGACAGGCCCGATGCACGCCAGCTAATTTCATATTATCCTCAGCCAATCGGGTACCTGCGAATAATAGAGTTGTTGTTCCAGTTCATTATGGGGAGGTGGGATCAATATCTGTACAATAAGAGGATTGGCAATGCATCTGCTGCAGAAGGAGCCCTGCAGGGAGAGCGGGTCCCCCCCGCGCAGCCGCCGCGCTCCCATTTACATAGAGGGGAAAGCAGGAGGGCGGCGAGGGCCCTGCTCCCTGACCCGCAATTACAGGGGGAAGCACCCCGGGCTGGGAGCCACCGTACCACCGAGAGCGGGGCGGAGGCGAGGAAAACGTTCCCGGCAGATCAAAAGGCGTGCGTGTGCTTGGTAACACGGGGTAACGCGGGCAGCGCCAAGTGAAGCAGAAACAATCTGTTATTGTTGAAGCCTCGCGTTAATGCACAGCGTGTACCTGACAAAATCGGAAAAGGGAGAAAAGAGGCAGTCGTATTCCGAGGGAGATGATGTATATTTTATACACGTGGTATTTCACGGAGCATGGTGTCTTTGATGATGCCAAGCCCTGCCTATGTTACCATTTATTATGCAGGGTGAGCAAACGGGGCGTAAGAAAAATGAGACGGTCTTGGACTCAAATTAGAAGAAGAGAAAGAAATCTGGTGTGCTTTTACAAGAGCTTAGGAAGTAACAATCTTATTTAGTTGGTTAAGAAATAAAACTGAATTTTAAAAGTTTAAAATGTTTTTGCCAATAAAGTGTCCCAACACGACCATCAGTTTTTACTCTTACAAGGGCACCAGAGACGGGGACATCCGTGCACCAGGACAAAGCTGTGCTGGCACAGCTGCACAGAGGAGCTCGACCAGCCCACGTGTGGCCCTCTGGTCACTCTCAGCGATTTCTGAACACCCAGATATCAGCTCGGTCCCTTCCTGCTTCTTGTACTCCCAAAATTCTGGACAGAATGCACAAGTGTCAGTCACGTTAGTGGTCCTTAAGAGAACTTTGGTTAATTCTGCAGTTCCTTTTAGCACGTGACAGCCTTTGGAAGAGGTTAGTGGCAGCCGTATTTAGCTCCTTACTTATCCTGGGCATTTCTGAAGTCCAGTAATTATTTTTCACCAAAATTCAAAACCAGGCACACTTGAAGAGTCCTTGCTCCTATCTCCACCAGCAAAACTTCTGCAATAAACACAGAGCACAGGGGACAGTTTCTGTATCTGTTGCCACCGTGGGGTAAAGCCACCCAAACGGAGTTTGGAGCAGGCTCACTGCTAACAGAATTGACCTTATTTGTGTTAGAGAAACCAACTGCTTTCCTCTGCACCACAGGCACAAAACAGCTGCCACCCGATGCTGTGGCTGCAAAGTAACAGGGCACGCACAGGGCTCCGAGGGCGGCCCCGCTTAAAGCAGAATCCTGTCCTCGGCTCTGCAGCCCCTCCAGCCACTGCTGACGTTGAGCAGGCCGTACTTTTCCCTCACACGTGAAAATCTTGCATGGTATATACAAAGTAATACGCATGAAAATACATGCAAATGTAAACATTTCCAAATTACATCCCTTTAACGTGGAAAAATAGCGTAAGGGTTGCAAAAGAGGAGAGAGGAGTGGGATACGGCCTGACTGCCCGGCCAGTGTAAGAGTCAGGTGAGGTATACGCGTAGTGGAGACTGCAGAAGATGGATCAGCAGGTTCTAATCTATCCTCGTGCACTCCAGAGTAAAAGTAAATCAATGTATATTAGCTGGGAGCTACCAGCAGCAGCCAGACTCAGAGTCTCTGCAGGTGCCCGGGTAGGCGTAAGTAAGAAATATGCGCGGTTCGCTGTAAGGGATAAATGGCTCTAACTTGTCCTCGGAGAGCCCTCCTATGTATCAGCGTTACTATTCTCCTGATAGATGCTCATTTCTTACAGTCGTGTGTCATAAATACAGGCTAACTTTTAGATCACAGCTCCCAAGTGGCCATCGTTTTAAATCCTGAATCACTGGAGCTCTTCAAAACCTAGTTAAATTAATAGAATGGTAAAAGAAGGTTTGGTTTCAAATCCTTAAAACCTGTGGATCTGGAGCACTACATATGCGCTCCCCCTCATCCTGCCACGCTCCTTGTGGCTGTGGGGGCAAAACACATTCTTCTTTTTTTGGAAAAGGGCTCCATCTGCAAATTATCCACCAGAAACTAGGCAGAGAATGGCTAGACCAAACCCACCTTGAGCAGGTAATTTTTCTGAGACAGCACAACTGGGCAGTATGGGAGAACAGGGTTCCTCTCCCCAAAACAACGGGGTGGCCACCCCAAAGGCAACATCTCGGAGGAGAAAGCCGGGGCTCAGCCTGGCACGCTGCCAGCTCAGACCAGCTCATTTGTGAGCACTGCTCAGACAAGCCTTTGTGGACTCTGCTTATCCCTTGGTAAAATAAAGATAATTACCCTCCTTTCATTTGATTCTCTTAAAATTCAGCTTTACAATCCCTCCCAACAAGGACACCTGCTGTGACTCTTGCAACCAAAGCAACAATTGCTGCATTTGTATAATTATGGGCCATATAAAACATCACTGTGATGTGATAGCTTCACGCCCCAGCTACGGGTACTGTGCAGAAGTATTTCTAACAGTCAGCTACGCCATTTACCAGCTACTAAATCCGTGGATGTATTTATTAAAAGGCACCGAGCAATTCACGTTTAATTACTTCATAAAAGAAACAGAAGGAGCGGTGGAGGAAGAGTTAAATACTGTACTAAGAGGAAGAAGCTACAACTAATCACAATTAAGAGGAAGTCCCAGGCTATTTAAATGCTACAATCCAATTATATCAGGTAAAATGAATTACTCCTTTAATGCTGACTTTATATGAAGATACCTTCTTATTGCTCTCATTAATAATCATCAGACATCATTTTAGCCCATATTGGCTGCAATAACATTTCTATTAGCATCATGGTGTAGCAGGGCTGACAATTAAAATAAAAAATAAATCAAGCCCAGAACTGAATAAATGTAATTATAGTTCAGAAAAGAGCTTTTATGACTATTTGATTAGTCAACTGAACAGTACTTATCTTTTAAATCTTAAACTTCAGTTAAATGAAATTTTTTGACATTATTACTGTAGTCCCTGAAAAACTAAGATACAGGCAGCAGATGTTTTCAAGAGTTATTTAGCTGCCTTAGAACCAATACATAATAGATTACTTGAGAAGCTTCAGCTGAAATGGACTTAATAGGACTGCATACTACCACCAGAATACATGGAATTACAGGAGACATTAATTAAAGAAAACTGCTACTGAAGATATAAAAAAATCAAGCTCCTTGGTCGTTCTCCCCTGGACGCCAGGCACTATTTTCTGCCTGGAAATCTTATCCTGGAAAAAATCGAGTGCTAAATAATAGAGCACAATGACATGCATCACAGCCAGTGCTGCCATCGCCCAGCTGAAGAGGCCTGTCCATAAACAACAAGGGAGCAGCAAACATTTTTGGCTCAGAGGACTTCTAGGGGATAAATAAGGGCTCTAGGAACGGCCCAGGAGCCATGGCACACAGTGACCAGCCACAGCTCCCAAGAGAAACCAGCATGTTTTATGCCAAAACCAACAGCACTTCCAATGAGCTGGGACTGGATGTGCGAGAAAGGTGACAATTTACTTGTGGGCAAAGAGCGAGTAGTTGTGGCAGCCTACCTGCGCTGGTGCATGGAGCGCTGCCAGCCCAAACCACGCTCAAACGGGTGCGTGAACGTCTGGAAACTTATAAAACAAGTATTTGATCAAATACGCATCATTATCAAATTTCCTCCAGGAACAGGCAGGATTTTTACTTCCAGCCTTGAATGTTTGATGCTGAGAATTTGTGTGTAAGTCATTTACACAACAAAACATGCAAAACTGCTCTTTTTTTTAAAAAAAAAAAAGGAAAAGTATTTTGATAAAGAGTTCTTATGTATTCAAATTTTTCATCTTACACTGAAAACTTGTGTTTTAAACTCCTTCTAAACTTCAAGAGTTTTATACTTCAGCTAGAAATCTAATCCCCGTTGCCGCAGAAGACCATCACAACCATTATATTCTCATCTTTTACACCAAAACATCTTTACTTAAACCACATTTGAAAGTAAAGTTCCACTCTCCCCCGGGGATAAAAATAACACTAACTTCAGTTGTAGAAGCATTTCCAATTTTCTTTTCTGAAAAGTCACCAGGCAACAAAAAACAATCCACAGCCCAACTGAAAAATTTCATGTTAACTGCATTTTCAGGGAACTAAAGTACAATTCAGTGCAAGTGATGTTATGGCATTGTCATAAGAATTCACCATCAGTAGCCTGGAAGGAATATTTTTAAGAGAAATTGCTAGCAGGCTGTAAAGTCCCCCAGGTCCCCCAGCTCTTTCAATGAGAACTGGGTGTCCCAACCCACCGATCTACAGCTCTAACAGCCCTCCTCATATCATGAGCCCCAGCTCATGACCTCGAAAGAGGTATTTGGATGCCATACAAGCTATTCATCTCCTTAAAGCTGAGCAGTTCTATAAAGAAAACTCAAGTAGAAGCATCTGTGTCGCAAAAGGATGACAGGTGGAGCCAACCTGGAAGTTTTGGCTCCATGTCTGCCTCTGAATAGGAGATGTTTTACATTCAGGTGTTTTCAGATTAAAGCTTCATCAAAGCCTTTTTTCTACCTTGCATGCACCACTGTAGGGGAATGACAGCTTGAAACACCATTAATTCGGGTGCCTGGGTGCACGCAGGGACCCATGCACACACATCTGCGCGTCTGGGAGGAGGAGCAGGCAGACAGAGGCGGTCCTCACCTTCCTTTCTCCTCTCTGGGAGAAATTCAGCACTGAATGGGGATACTGGAAAAAAATGTATGTAGAAGCTTAGATTCAAAGCATCACTTTGGATTTGTCATTTCCTACATGATTTTTGAATGCGAAAGGATTTTAAAAGCAGGCTCTTTTCTCCTCTTTTACTCATCATTAGTCCCAGAAGGAAAGGCCCTGCTCTGAGCACAGTAACACCGCTACATTTCAGAGGCTGTGCAGGCTCCCTGAGCTCAGTTTTAAGCCAGGCTTGCTGGTACAGGCTGACCAGACATAACTCAGTTGCTCAAGAGAGGGGGATGCACCAGGCAAAGGCAGAGCGCAGGGAGATCTGGCAGCTCTCCCTTTCCTGAGTTCAAGGCACAACAGACAAGTTGCATCTCTTTGAAGGGCTAAATGGTTCTGCACAACTCCAAGATGCTGGCAGAATACAATCCTTTGGATTTGATCCCATTCAGACAAAGCTGACTCCTTCTCTGGCCTCAGTGACACAAGTCCTTACCAGCCCCAGAAGTACCCCAATGTTCCCTGGGGTGATGGGCTCCCACCAGGCATTTCAGCTGTTACTGCTACGTCTGAGCGGGTAAGACGAGCCAGAGGAGGGCTGGACCATTCCGGTGGAGTTTCCATGGCTCTGTTCCACAAGCAGCTGATAATGAAAAATTGTGCTGCCGACTGGAGGGATCTTTGTATGCAGTCCAAAATGAATGTATGAGCTTGTGTCTTATTACAAGCAAAACATCCCTTCTGAAACTGCCTGTGTCTCTAGCTCTTTAGCACTGCACTTTAACTTCTACGTTACAGAAAACTACACTTGATCGCACACACAAAAAAATAAAACTATTTAATTCAACAGCTCAAAATCCCAGCTTGGCCAACCACCCTACTCCAGCTCCATGCCACAACTTCAAGTAAAGCCATCAGTATGGATCTGGGAGAGAAAAAAGGCTAAAGTGGGAAGAGAGATCTCTGATTGCTGTTTCACAACAGCCCCATTTTCAGCACTGTTTGGGAGTTTCAGTTTACAGTAGCCCAGGGGTTGCCAAAAAACGTGGCAGTGCTGCAGCAGAGCTGCTATGGAACCACAGCGCTGCCCCATCTCCTCTAGGTCCTTTGAAAATCCCAGGCTGGATCTATTTCTTTTGGTCCACGACAGACACTTGCAGCATGGTAGTGCCTTTGCTTTCGATGCTCCACTGCCTTGGTTTGCTCCAAACTTTGCATCACTGTTTCTTTCAGAAACACCCAAATTCCTAATAAAAGCCCTGAGCCCTCTGTAGTGCAAATAAAAGTAATTAATATCCAATATACTAATTTCTGGACTACTCATGCATTGATTTTTAACATCTCTATACAATTTGTTTTGTGTTCTACTGTTCTTGGTGTCTTTGAAAGAAAAAAAAAAGCATTAATTTCAATATAGAGAACTCTTTAAATCCTTGCAGCTTTGGCTGTTTATTATTTTATAAAGCCACAGAGAACAGTTTACGAGGAACCAAGTGGGTAATCATTATTCCCCATCAGCAATGAGCTGTGACTTGTGTAAATTGCATAATAAATTAGGTATTTTGAGATAAATGAATTTACAATAAACAGTCATGGACTGAAAACTCTACTTCTTGTCTCCAAAGGCACAAGCTCTGGTTAAAATCAGCCACAGGTAGTTAAGTGATTATAAACTGTAAAAATAAATCAACCTGCTATAATTGCTCCAAGGAAAAAATTACCAACATATTTAAAATTTCAGCAGTGCACCTTTTCCCATATCCATTTGGCATTATCTAATTACCTTCACATTTCATTTCCATCAATGATATGACCTGTATTTTCCTTTTATAACTGTCAGGGAGGGGGTGGGAGGGTGGAGTGAAGGACTACAATGATAAATCAACCTCACCATTAGGACCGAAATGGCTCATCGCTGCAGTTCTAAATCCAGGATTTATAAAGATGTCTAGGCCATATAGCACACTTGTGGACACCATAATAAATTCATGAGCACATTGCCAAGGCAAACTACTTCATTATGTGGCAGGCTGCTAGCCATTAATCTAGCAGAGAGAGATTCCTGGGAAACTGAGACTGCTTGGAAATTTATGCAGGCCTAAAGTTACCCATTTCATTATGGATTTAATCTGCTCTTTCTGCCAGAGTGCATGAAAGGTTTTTACAGTTTAGATCAAGTGCTTGTAACTCCCTATTTTATATTATTTCTTCAACAATAATGTCCTAATTTTCTTCTCAAAAACTATTCAAACTGAATGCCTTCACGCTTGCCTTCCTCTAATATTACACTAGATAAAATATTTATACAATCAATTGACAAAGAGCAATTTTTTCCCTTAAATGTTCCATTAACATGTAAATTTTCATATGATCTTTATCTCATAGGCAAAATGTGCTTCGCAATGCCCACCTTCTTCCAGGCAGTTAACCCTTTTGTCGGCTGTAAAGAATCCAAACCAAAACAGATTCAGTGGCCTCATTTCTAAAGCTCCTAGAGAGGTCCTGTCTTTAAATTACTATTCATTGAAAGAAGATGTAGCTCCTCAAGTAATTTGCTTTCCTTTTTTTGATGGCTCATTCTATCCCTCTAATACACACGCACAAGCAAAGACAGACATATGCATTATAGCCCAATTCCTATAACTAAGGTATTTCAAATCACCATTTTCAACTCCAGAAGAGAGTTTAATAAAATGTCACTAATCATGTGGAATGTTCCAGATGATGCTGTGACTCTGACATACAGAATTAGATTAATGAGACCAACTATGAAAATATTTTATGCTGAACCGAGTAATTGCAGACTACCATCTTCTGTAAATAAAGATTTCTTCACATTCTGGGTAGCCCTGTTGATTTATGGCCATCTTATTTATGTTACTAAGTGAAAAACAGAGACCAAAATGCTTTCAGTGATTTGATTCCTATCATGGCACATAATGGGAAGACCAAAACCAGAAGCTGGAATAATTAATGTGTGCAAAAGATTTCCTGGTATTCCATTTTCTTCTATGTTCAGTATTCTGTGCCGTTGTCTCTCTAGAACTCCAAGCCATGCATCTGAGAACACATTTGAATGCCTTGGTGGAAAGGGGTCTAAGAGGTTATATTTGCATGTTAGGGTGCTTCTCATTAAATGCCTGAAGCCATTTTTGATGGACAACTCTGTCAAGTGGATGCCTTTGGAACTATGATGGCAAACACCCTCTCAGTCATTCTTCTTACTAGTCCTGGTAATGTACAAACGCACACAAGTTCTACTGGTTAATAAATCCATCATCAGCTGAGGGCCAACCTACTGCCATGACTTTAATAACACAATTTTATCTTCCACATCAATCTTAATATTAAAAGATGATTATGGAGCAAGAAAACACATGAAAGCAAGCAATGTATGTAATGCTTTCCTCTTACTAAAACTTTTCATCATTCCCTTGTCCTGGATAAGAAAAGTGGCAGGTTGTCTTGCCCACTTCAGTAAAATAGTTTTTCTTCCCATTTGAAGCATCTGGGTTATAGGACAATTGCATCCCCAATACTGAACAGGTGTATTTTGGTGATGACTAATCTCCTAGTCTTTCAGATGTGAGGACTTCATGAATAAAATTTCCACCCACACGGAAGTATCTCTCTGATAAGATTTATCATCCTTAGGATAAAACTTACATTTGGAATGGAAAACCTGTGAGCCATCTGTTGGAAACAAACAAACAAACAAAAAATGAACAAAGCCCTTCCTTTTCCTTAGCAGATGAACTCAAGTCTACACTGCAGAAGGAAGACTGGATCCAATTTTATACCTAATAAAGGGAAACTACCTTTTATATAATTCATTATTCTACTACCAAAGAGAATACTGAACTCAGAAAGTGCATGATCTCCATATCACAGTGGGAGAAAGCTTCCTGTGAAAAGAGATGGAGGTTCAGATTCAATAGCTCCTTACATCTCTGGCTTGCAAAGACATCACAGTCTGCCTGAGCTGGGTTCTCATGCCCATGCTAATCTGCATATTCCTTTTACCCTCTATTTACCCAAAATATTATCAACTTTCCTCTAACAATGGAGGAGACATCTACAACACAGGGATCAACTCTATTTAACTCTGGTTTGAAACTCTCATATGGAATTAATCTGACCATAAAATATTATAAATCAGCTTTAGTTAGTCATTTAATTGCTACACTTGAAATTACATAATAGATATATGCTGTAGAGGGTTGATCTGAGTACAAGAAACTGAATCAGAAACATGCAAGGTGCTAAAAAATGAATTTCAACAAGTTAGTAAAATTCCATTTTTTTTTTTTCCAGCAGAAAGGGACACAGTATTAACCAAGAGGTTAGGCCTAAAGTTTTGTTTTAAACTATTTATTAATATTTTTAGTTTCCTAAAAGTGAAAATAGTAAGACATCTTTCACACAGTTACCCTCAATCTGAACCAAAACATCCTTAGAAATTGGCTGCATGGACCTTAATTGTGGTCTATTACGATCATAATCCCCAAATCATTTCATTAGTCTTTCACAGACCTTTGCAGTTCCAGTTTCAACTTGGACACTTCAGACCTCAGAGAGCAGCCAAGACCATTTCTAAATGTTACTAGAGGTACTCTTGGCCCTGCTGACATGACAGCAGATATATTTTGGGAATGAACAATAATGGCATTCTCCTAAGATAAGAAAATTACTTTTTGAACTGCAGTCAGATCTTTCTCCATCCAATCTATAAGCAACTGAGACGCATCAAACCTGAAGAAAATGACTCCTCAAAACTTCATTGCCTATGAAAACAGCTATGATAAGCACATACCTTGGACACATGCATGTGAACTCCCACCTGCAGACAACCACCTGGAAGAGAAACAGTTTGAAGTTAAATGTGGTGGAGCTAATGAGCTCTATATAATCAAATGAAGTAATTCTTCTCATATAGATCCTAACATGGTAGATAAGGGATCTCAAAGTATAAGGAGGACACTTTACCTCTTTGAGAAAAAAGTTAAAAACAAATCACTTCAGCGACATTGCTTAGAAGTCACTGAAGATCACCTGTGGCATGACTAATTTTCTAGATATCTCTTTCATCACTTCCTTAAGTTTTCCTTTTTTTTTTCAAGAGGAATTTTATTTTCTAAGGCCTTATGTTTGGTGGGGAGGTTGGTTACTTTTGTTGTGTGTAGGGTTTTTTGTTTGTTTGGTTGGTTTTTAAGTACAGCTTTTACTTTATCAAGGCAGGCACTGAGGCCCAGACCCACAAGCATGTAGGCCTTGACCTGAGATCTGCCCAAAATTCAGGAGTCTCCCAACTAATTTCAGCAAAGTCTGAGTGTCCATCTGAAGTACATAGCATGTACACCCACCAGATTTCTGAAATCCACCAGATTTCTGAAACATACCTAGCAGCCAGCAAGTCCTCACATTTCTCCAGGCCCCAGTGACCCCACAGGATAGCTGGGCCTTGCTGCCCTGGATGCCAGAGCACACTGATGTTTTTTTAAAGCCATGAACCATTGAATTCACCTTGGGTGGGACTTCTCATGTAAATGGCAAGCATTTTAGAGGTTCTCAGAAACTCCAAGCTTGAGTTAAATAGAAAGGCTCCCTTACAACGCTTGTAATTCTCATCTTCAGTACTTTTATGGCTTTGGGCCTAGGCTACTGCAAAGCCCTGTAATGCTGTGTTCTTTTTGGGATACTCTAAGCAAACAAGCAACCGATTCTCCACACCCTCTGTTTCTCAAGACTTTGTATGTAACTGGCTATACAATAAAAATAAATTTCTACCAGAAAGCTGAACAAAATCCAAGGTTTTAGCTAAATTCAATCCATTTACGCCAATGCAAATACAAGAAATATAATACAGCTTAGCAGTGTAAAAGCACATAAAACCTACAAAATATTTCTGGAGGCAGTGATCCATGCCAAAACGCCAAGAATAATATGTCCAATAATACACATACCAATTTTTTATGTAGACAACACAGCCCACAAGAGTCGCATTTGTATATCTAAATTGGTATCACCAGCACTGCCTCTTCCAGAGCAAAAGGAGATTAGTTAGATGCTATGACATATGTATACATCAACAGTGAATTACGTCTGAGTAGAGTGAAGTGCTTGGCAATAAGATATGCCTAAAGACAGCCAACTCAATAAAAATCATGGGCCCAGATAGCCAGGGTCCTGACTGATTTCTTCAGTCTTGCAACTTCATGAGCATACCAGTCATAATCAGACCGCTGCCTTTGTTAGGAGACCCATTAAATTGAGGGCCAAGACCTCAAGCACTCTTTCAAGCACCTAACAATCTAACAGACTCAAGTAAATAAATGGCCAGATTTTTATTTTTAATTTTTTTAAAAACATTTTGGCTTATGCCTACCTTGTCCCTTGCTTTGCTCTTGGCTGGTACCACACACCCAGATGTGATAGGCACTAAGTGGGTGCCTATAGTTTCTTGTCCCTGGCCAGGACAAGAAGTATAACCACAGTGCTTGCCTGCAATGTGTCGAGTGTAATCCTGATTTCTGTGATGAGGGTTATATTCTTTCAACCAATAATTTACAGAGGAATTTTAACCAAACCTCTCTGACATACCAAGATAGACTGAAACATGAGCCCAGCAGTTCTGGGATTTGCAGGCCTTGGCTACAGCTTCCACAGAGTTGTGTGCTCAGACCCACACAGCAGCAGCATGCAGGACATAAGCCTGGTTGGTGCTGACTATTTTCTTACTTTCTTTGTTAAACAACATTGAATTCCACTAGAACTACAGCCAAAAATAAGTAAATAAAATGCAAAAGGCATGTACTTGTGAAACAAATAAGCAAAGTCAGGTTAGTTTTCTGACAGCAACATCTTAATTGCGGTTATCCCATCTAAAGTGCTCCAGACTGCCAAAAAACTGTTTACAGAGGCAGATTACACACTGGAAGAAAAAAGAAAAAAAAAGTGATAAAGTTTCCCTTTCCAGAAGCCCTATCATCTGGCAAGAAGTAACTCTGAGCTGCTACACAGAGAAGGTACCTCAGGCATCACTAGCCTAGCTTGTGCAAACTTCAGGGAAAAAGGAGTAGATGATCTGAGCTCCGAGGTGAAAGCTGCCAACACTTTCTTACCAGGGGGTAGAAAGCCATATGAGCTTAAATACTTCATGTTCAATGAGAGCTGTGCCTTTAAACTGTTGGCACAACTGGTCCTTCAGGTTGCTGAAGTTAAACTACATTGGCATTGCCAGAAATCAGCAGCAGCATGTGCCAAGGAGTCGTTCCCTGAGTAGGCTGATGAAATCCAGCACATGCTAGCAGCTACACCAGCAGGAGTGAGGGCATTGAATGGATGCAACACTACAAAGATGAGTAATAGGGCTAGAAAGAACGATTTCTCCTGTAATTTCAGGTAATTCCTGGAACAGAAGAAACAACTGAGTGTATGAAATAGATGTATGTAATGTGATTGAATAGCATTACTAAGCTACAAAGCTTGCATGCCGAAGGGATTTGAAATTTGCACTGGATTCTGGTATGGTGCAAAACAGCACGATTGCACAATGGCAAATCCTCCCATGTATTTGGCCTCTTAAACTTAAATCTCAGTGGTCACTGGATAGTCATCTGCCTTCTATTGTTCATATTCATGCTAGAGATAAGTATTTTCTCCTAAATGTCTTTAAAAATGCAAAAAGAATTTCATTTAAGGGCCAGAATTTATTCTGTATATAATTTCAGGCATCTCCTGTCTAAATCAATACAAGTTGAATAAAAACACATACCAAAAGGATTGTCACCTTCCTGTCCTTACAATACCTGGTGCTTTTGTTTTCATCTATTACTTTGGTTTTTGGTAACCTGATAATCAATGGTAAACTTAAAATTAATCTTGGTAACTTTAAGATTATCAAATTTTAATCATGTATTTGGATTTGGAGGACTGGTTGGACTCCACTCTCCTAAGCCCACCCCTGAAATACTCCAGTATTTTGCTTTTGATGCAATAGTTTCTTACAGCACAGAGATAATTTAGCAGAGGAAATAAAAGATGTTAACATACTCAGTTGGAGATCTGGATGCTCAGGGCTGAGCTCCTAACAGAACTGCACCACCTGTAAATGCAATCCTGTAAGTGCATGTTGTAACAAGGGCAGCATCTTTGAGCAACAGGCAACGTGTTAACCCCAGAGTACTGCTCCGCAAAATTCACAAGAGAAAGTAAGAGGAAGAAGTTAAATTACCAGGTTCATCAGCGTAAAACTATATACAAAAACAGACTAAGTTCTAAAAATAAAGAGTAACTGTATTTTAACATACACAAGTTAATATACAAAGCACGTATCTCCTTTTTTCTTTTCTTTTCTTTTTTTTTTAACTGAGGTTTAAAGAAATTTTCTGCCCTGCCATAGACAAAGACTTATTTTATATTTTATCTAGGAGGCAGCAATGCTAGCATACATATTCGTGTATCTCATTGTATCGCAGAATCAGCTCATGAGGGGAAACCTTAAATGTAGTTACCAGAGCACCATTGGGAATCTTTTATTAGTTACAGTATAAAATTCTTAACTCTACTGAGATCTATCCTGATAATAGACTAGCAAATTTATTGGGAAGAACGAAGGCCTCATCCTTCAGCAGTGACTGTTTCTGGTGCAGAGAGCATGGTTACATTCACCCTGCTACCATGTTTTCTTTTCAATAGCACCAGTGAACCTGGAAGGAGCCATCCCTAAGTCATATAGGGAAAACTGCCAGGAACGCACCCGCCCACAGACATTCATTTTCCTCCATGAATGTTTTCTGTGACAAACAAACCAAAGCATCATTATCAGCTAGGATCTGTGGATCTTCCTCTCCCCACCCCTGACATTTTCCAGGTGAGGTTTCAACACCGTGCTTGAATGCCTCGCATGGTGCCATGGCTGTGCTCCCTTTTCCAAGGCCACGGTGCCAGGAACTAACGATATGTGAAATATTCCATCCCTGCAGGTTTTCCTGCTCAAACATCTTCTAAATAAATAAATAAATAAAGTGGTGCACGCCACGTTCCAGCCCTGAATTCCCGAAGCAGCTCAGGTCCTTAAACTGAATAATTTGCCTCAGCTCGCGTATTGCAAAACCCATTCAGCAAAAGATTATGGGCCTTTAAGTGCCATCCAGGCCTGAAATACGACTCTAGGGCTTTAGGATGTCAGAATTGAGAATTGCTAGTGAATATTCTGTTCTGGCAGTACTAAAACTACTGTTATTTAGCAACACGGGAGCAGGCAAATGGGGGCAGGGGAGAGAGACGTTCTGACAGAAGGGGAAGGCTATAACTTAGCAGAAACAGAGGTGCAGTTTTCATATGTGGCCACATGAATTCTTTATGGAATAAAATGCATTTGTGAATCAAAAAGCGGATGCAGATTTATATTCCCACTTAAATCTGCCAAAAGCGAGTAAATGAATACTGAGAGCTCATTTTAGTTCAGGAAACAATTTATGAGGATACATGGGTGGGTGCAGGTACTCTACATGAGCAGTCTCAAGGGGAATTAGCAGCTGCTTCTGCTCCTCATAAGGAAGAATAAATAGACTAAACTGAAAATTAGCAGCACCTCATTAAATGCAAAACCATCCATATATAAAGCAGCTAGGACTCAATCTTTAAAAAATTCAGGAGGTGCAGTGTAACATGAAAGCCAAAGGAGCTTTTGTCTTTCCATCACAACTTATTTAGGCTTAGATAGTGAAACCAAGCCAAAGCTCAGAGACCAAGCAGCTTGAGCCACTTTCCCTGGTGCAAGTTGCTTTCTGACTTGAGTTTTTTTAGCCTTCTTCAGTACTTCTTAACCTCTTCCTCACACCCATGAGACCTCACCTCCCTTTGCCCTGGTGCAAGCCCACATCCCCGCCAAGGAGGTCCTGGGTCCAGTCAGTGCACAGAAACTACTGGTAACCCCAGTTATCTCCAAGAAAGCCCAGAAGCTCCCATGAAAGTTTGTGCAATGCCTTTGAGGCTCTTCCTGTAAGCACTCATCACTAGAGCTCAGCTCAGGGCCTGTAAACCCATTCATACACCTAGCAGAAACCATTTTCCATGAGTGTGGAAGTGGAAATTCGGTACCAAGAAGTCTGCAAGGATCTGCAGCTTCCACTCTAGCTCCTCTTTTCACCCATTTTCTCCCCTAAGAGCTACTCACAAGCTACTCATCCGACTGTCCACTAGTGGCACTGGTGGAGCAGCTTGAGTTCAGAGCCACGCAGCCACAGCATCAGCATGCATGCACTTTTAGTATTACAGAGTCAGAACTTCTGTACAACTTCCCTCCTGTTCCTTTTCAGATGGATGGCGGACAAGGAAAGCCAAAGCAAAGGGAAAGAGCAGCCAGCCATCCCTCATGAGTTTACAAGCAGAAATCTGTTTTAAGCACACCACACAGCTTCCCCTCTGCCTATGAAAAACACTTTTTAAACTCAAGTATCAGAGATTACTGATAAGTAAGTATGGACTCAACAGCATCTTAGATATTCTGCACACATATCCATAATGAACAGTGAGCTTAATGGTTTTGTTGCATTACTGGGGTATTGACTATTCTGATACTATTGACCTTTACAGGATACCTTTGATTTCTCATTAGGTCTTAATAAGGTTAATAAAAGGAATAACAAGTCTAAAAAAAAGTTCCATCAAAGATTATATAGAATAGTTGTCTCTCCTGCATGTGAAACACAACATAAATGTGCTGGTTACTCAGGAATTTCCGTGTCCTGAGAGTTTATTTTTAAGAGGGTCTTTATCATAGTCTTGCTTTTTAAGTGACTTTTCAGATCATGAGGAATCTCAATTTCCATGTTAAAGTTGTCAAATTTGAACAGTCTTTTCTATCCGAATGTGGGTGACTGGTTTTAAGTTATTTCTTTTTCTGGAGCTTTTTCTAATGAGGATGCTTTCCTCATGTTATGTTTAACCTCCTTTACCCATCATAGGTTCCATAAAGGAATGGTGCAATCTTCAGCGTCCCCATTTTGGAGTCCCCAGGCTAATGGCTACTCGTGGGTTGGACTTCAGTGCCCTACAAACACTTGCTTCTGCCATCAGGCATATTTTCAGGGATGTCTTCGCTAGGGCTAGTATTTTACTGAGGTTAGGTTCAACATGCCAGTACCCCCAGGTGTTTTCTGTGGTCAGATCACAATGCTATCATCACCCAGGTAGAAGTTAGAAATACTCTCCAGCATCATACACGTGTCTTACAAAAAGCACCTTTCTTAGTTCCTTGCCATAGCAGCTAGCTCCCCAGTCTAAAGGAGCTCTACCAGTAAAGCATTTGCTAAGCACAAGCTTTTACCTACGGCAAGCACCAGAGGAAGGGCCGTGCCAGGAAAGTCATCTTTGGTACTCTTTACTGTCTCATTTTGCTTTTCCTTGAAGAACCAATATCCAATCCACTCTGCTTAGCTTATGAGACTGGAGAGGAATTACAACCCAAAGCAACTTTTGATCTACCCACAATTATTAGAGCTTTATTCAGAAAAGACAGAAATACATACAACTATCAAGAAAACCTAAGGTAGAGAATACATTAGGGTTTACATCCAATATTAAGTTAATCTTTGTAAAAGAACCAGTAACTTAGTTTAATACCCTTATAAACAAGAAAGTCATTAAATCGGCTCAGTTCTGATTGCATATTAAATTGAACCAGAGAAGATAAGATCTTGTATTCAACTTTTCTGTACTGTTGCTTTGAGTTTCCTTTCAACCCCTACAATAGGCTTTTAAGAAGATTGTTTTTTGACATTACTTCCTGACACTGATGCATCAAAGCAGTTAACGTGGAAGAGGCATCAAGGGGAAGGCACATCTTACAACCCCCTAGTCATTAGTAACATCCTCAGGTGACAGAGGAAGCTGAAACGGTGTCAGCTCCCTTATGGAGCAGATCCAAGGTACGCGAGTGAAATATTAGTCCAAGTCTCATGTTTTTTATTGGGATGGGAGCAACAGAGAATTAGATGTGAAAAATATGAGCCACCATCAAAACCACCTCTCCCTTTAGTAACTGCTGGAAGTTGTAGATACAACGTGTGAGATGACAGGGTACGAATGCCTTTGCTACGGGGCTGTAAAACAAGGAGGAGAGCTGGGGATTCACGTTGCAGCAGACGGAAAGTTTCTCTCTAGGCCAAAGACATCTTCATTACATGGCTTCATGCTGCATTAGCAGCACATGTCTAAACAGACATGATCAGGAGAATCGAGGCGTAACTTAAAACCAGCCCTTACAAAAAACATATGTAATTTTTTTTTTTTTGTAGCTTTGTATTTTAGAAGTAAATACTTCAGTTTAAAGAAATAGTGAGAGATACTTAAGGTTTGAATTTCCAAATATTTGGAGATAACTTTACCGGGCCCTATGGTTAATGTTATTGAAGCCACCTACTGTACGTTAATGCACACAGCTGCCCGCGTGGCTGCAGGATGAGACCCTTAACTCGCTGCACTCACAACCGTGAAGGCCGGCAGGGACCATTAGCGCCTGTGCTGACCTCCTGCATAAAACAGGCCTTCAAATTTCAGATGTAATATAATTAGGGTTCTCAGGTTTAACTGATAACAGCAGCAAATACCCCACGGAGACTTTAAAAATGTGTCAGGCAAATTTACACATAGAAGGTATGCTTTGATGTGTGTCACCGAACATCACCAGAGCTAAGCTCATTCATGCCCAGAAGTTTCCATTTCACTGCATTTTTACTTTTAAAGCTATTCCTGACAGCCTTCCTGCTCCTGCTTCAGGGAAAGCTACGAGGACTGTTTATTGTTCTTGTCTTTCCTTAATATTTTTAAGCCCCTCTCCAGGCAATGGCCTAAGATATTTTTCTCTTTGTTATTTACTTGCCTGGAATGACTGTGGATATGGTGCCTGAGGGTGCTACAGGCTCTCCGAGGACAGAAACTGACACAGCATTTTTATTTTTTAACCCTCACCAATGCTGATAGCCTCAATTATTTTGGTTTATCTCCATTTTAATTACTTATAGCTAAGTGAGCTTGAAAAATAAAAAGCCCTCCAATTAACCCTTGCTAAGATATTTCATTTTTTATTAGTATTTAAACCACCAAATCACTGGTGCCATCACCCAAATTGGCTGTGCTGTATTTTTCTCCCCAGTGAAAAAAATTATTCCTCTGTAATCATTAGTGTCAAACTACAATTCCACGGAGAGTCAGATCAGATGAATACGTCACCAAACACAAATAAAATTATAAAGAGATAAATAGCAAGCTGCCTCAGACTTGCTAGGGTTCAAGTATCCCATCTATTTTGGTATATTTACCTGTTTTCAGGTACTGATTTACCAAGATCTAAGAGGTAGTGTTTTGTGGTGAGTTAAAGAAAGACTGAAACTTCCTTAAAGAATCAGTAAGTCTTTTTTATCCCCCCCCGGTGATACTGCTGATGCACAACCAGGAGACTAAACAACAAGCCCTGTGCCAGCAGAGGTCAAAGCCCAGTTCAAAACGTGTTCAGCATCTCCAGACAGATACCAAAACACTGATATTCAGGGTAATCGGTTTGTGTAACACTGCAAGGAATGTCCGAGTGGGTAAGTGATGTATGCGATAGCATCATGAGACACGAGACACACGATATTTCCACTGTGGAGGCACTGATGCTTTAGGCAAGAATGTGGAAGCTGGTCTAAGGAGCTGAAAGCAGCAAAACCATGTGAATTATATTAGCTCCCACCCATTAAATATTCATGAACATGGGCTGGTATTCATGAGTTTGGCTCAGATCAAGCTGCTCTGACTGGATCTGGACTTCTAGCCAAACATTTCTTACAGCTAAACATTTTCCTAAATGTGACGTGATTTATTTAAAGAGATGTTTTCAAAGTGATCCAGTTACTGAGACTTTATGTATCATGTTGCAGCCTTAAAAACTTGGCGCCCTCCCCACTCCCCCCAAATTTGCCCTGGTTATGAACTCCAGAAAGTGTGCTTTATGGTGGCACTGCTGAGACGCGGCTTCAATTAGGCTACAGCGGTGCTGTCAGGTGCTGCAGCCAATTACCTAAAATGTAAATGTTTTAAGAAAGGCAGCACTTTTTGTCAGGACCAAAATGATTTCCAGCCTCCAGTTCATTGTTTCAGAACCAGAGGCACATAACTCAGAGAAACATTAAGCGTACAGTAAAAACATCACACGTTGATTTACACACACACTATTGACCAATGCTATCAGTGGAGTATTTACCTTAATCAATATTAAAAGATCACACTGGTGATTTAAATGTTGAGTCCTCTCAAATCAGGCGATATTTTCATTCATTAGCATTTGAGTATCTGTGAGCTGCTCACTTCTCCTACCAAATTCATCCACTGGGGGGAAAAACATTCCTACTAAACATCTTACCTCCAATTACATTCAGGAGTTATTTTTTCAAATTGACACTCTGAAGATTTTAACCCATGCATGCAGCCACCTGTGCTGTTACACACAAAAGCATTCTTGAAAATTACCACCGTGGGTTAGACCTGGGCACTTGGTACTCATGATGAAGAAACACAGAAGCTGCACCAGGCTGTGCCCAGGGACAGCTCCTCCCAGACCCCCAGTGAGCAGAGATTTCCATCTTACACCTTAATACAACTCTTCTCCAAAACCACTGCCATGATTAATCACTGCAACCTTCACGTTAAAGCCTATTTCAAGCGTGCCTTCTCCTTTCCCTCATGTCAAACCCCATGCAAATCATCACTTGGAATCATTCCTCTTGCTGTGATGTTGTTTTCCCTTCACTGTAAGCGCTGCCCAAGTCATCAGCCATCACGATTGCAAATACTTTGTCTGAGAAGGAACATATTTAAGTTTACTTACACTGTAACATTAGATTTTAAAAGTTATTTTTGACTAGATCAGCTCCCAGGACACTGCAGCCTCAATTGCTACACTGGACTACGACTACTATAAATACACTAATTTACCTGGCAAATTAATGGGATTTATTGGAATTTTGTTGCTATTATTTACAAGTACTTAACAGATAAGTTACATAAATTATTCTTGTACTGAGAAGTATCTGTTTGCTTTACGTGCCTTCATATATTCTCAAACATAACCGCAATACAGAGGTAAATAGTAAGAAACTGAAGAGGTTTTTTTAAACTAGAATTTCACAGAATCACAGAATCACTTGCATTATCAGAACCTTGCATTATTGTACGTGCAGCCAAAGCTTTAGCTCCATTTTTCCTGATAACCTGCGTACACAATCATACGCCTAAGTAACAGATGCAGTTCTTACGGCCAGTGCATAAAGCTACAGCTGACTCACCACTGGGAGTTTAAAGTTATTGTGCTAAGCTCCCTGTCCCCAGCCCCAAATACCTATACTTGGCTTGGACACCTATTTAAAACTACCTGTTTTTTTCCGCTCTTGCACTAGTTAACAGAAGGCAGACACAGATTAAAAAGGCTACTACAACTGCATAGTTTCTTCCACACTGAGCAAGCGCAGATCAACAATATTTCCACCTTATGCCTATGTTTTTAATGAATATTGAATCCTGCTACTCCCACTGATGTTCCCATGAAAAATTAATTTGGTCTGTCTAGCAACCAAATATTCCCAAATACTTTGCAGCCCATATGCTGCACAGACATGGGGTCCCTGTAGCTTCAGGCTCTCATCAGGGTTTAGCCTTAGACTCCTGTCTGCCTTTCACAGGCACACCGAAGTCCTTGACCCTGTGCCAAGGGAAGTCCCCGTACCTTCAGGCTGAGGCTGCTGAGGCTACACACTGGAGCGTCATGGCTTTGGCAAGTACCCCTATTTTAGAGGAACTCAGAAAACTGAGGTCTCTTCTGCCTTCTCCGCAGCTTGGCCTTAATGGTGATAAAAAAAGAAAGCCTCAATATTATTACATTTCAGGCTCTCAGCCTGACCGGGAGTATCATGCCAAGTAATATCAGGGAAATTGCTCAACCAATAGCCTTCAAGGAAAGGGAGAAAAAAAATAAAAACTCACACAAAACCAAGGAATACTTAATATTTTAATATTATTGCCAAGATGCTGGTCCCTCCTGCAGCTTCAGCAAGGCAGGCAGCTGCTGCCCCTAACAGCATTTACTGCCTAAATGTGACCTGGGAATTGGAGGTAAGACCCAGGCAGGAAACTGAAGCTTAAATACAACTACCCAGGATAATAAAACAACCTTTTTGGAAGAACTAGACATTGCACACACCAGAAATACAATGCACCACAGTTCTTACAAAGCATGCCACACTCACTTCCTTGCGTGAGCTCACTTGGAAGAGCCGCTCGCCGCATGATTTGAATCCATGCTTTACATTGGGTGATTTTTAATCTCGTTGCTCTGACAGAAAGCAGAAGCTTCCTCGCAGTACTAGCGTTAAACTGCATAGTCTTCCTCCTCAAGCTTCTCCTGATGGTCCCACTTTAGCCTCTGCCACGCTGGTTACAGCGCCTCGGAAGCGGCCACCTTCCTGTGCTTCCCGTGGGAGCACCAGGCTGAGCCTCCCACCCCTTGCCCCGTGGAGCTGAGCACCCAGCCCGCCCCAAAAGTTGGGCTCTGGGAAGCAGCAAGCATGCAACACATCTCTGTGCAACTGCCCCCTTAAACTTCTGCTTAATCTGCTCTAACAAACCTCCTTATTTTTCCTTGATTTAAAGGACTGTTCCGCACTGGAGCTCTCAGATACATTAGCCTGCGAGCGAGGGTAGCGAGGACGGATAAATCACAAAAATGGATTTCACTGCAGGTAATTTACATGGGCGAGGGAAGCATGCTCCTTATTGTCCTGAAGAGAACACAACGGGAACATATCATAAATCTTCAAAATGTTTGTTTATGAATTAGGTTCTAACTTCAACTGATTTTACAACTGTAAATTTAAAACTATTTATACGTAATGGGATTAAGTCTTGTAAAGGCAAGATTTACTTATTCGTAAATTAGAGTATCCCTTCACTTCACATCACATTACTTGCAAATAAAGACAATTTCCTGCTCAACTACTGTGCAGCAGCAGGGCCTGAAAATACCACATTTGTTAGGCACAGAGGCTGTGTGCATTACGTAGCATGCGCAGGAACACAAGCTCCAGCCCAAATCTCAGTAAGTCCTTCGGTTTGGTTTTCATAGAGAAAATTAGGTTTTTGCTATTTTTAATGAGTAAGCTTCAGTTGGGTTTCCTTGCCAGAGACTTGTCACTTAAACGTCTTTGGATCTTTCCTCACTTTTGAGCTAAAAGCAGAAAAATCATCCAGATTTAGTAAAGCACACACCAAGAAAAACTAAATCACAGTTTAATTGGGTGCCTATGCTAGATATTTGGCAACACATCGACAAATCTGAGGTCTGAATCTTCAACATCTATACACATCATGAAATCATTCTGCCAGCAGTATGGAGTGAAAAGTGGCCATAAAATGCTCCCATATCACAAAGGTAATAGCTCACAGCACAGCAGGTACTAAATCCAGTATTAACTACTTATTGCACGGGGGAACAGGCTAAAAATACCTTTTAGAGACAAGCAGCACGTTCCAAGCCCCATGCTGGGGCATGGCCCCAAGCCTGCTCACTGTTACAGGCCTAAGGTAACCAGGTAGGAACAGGATGAAGTAAACTAGCCCCGGTCATAAGGATTAACCTCCAAAGCAGTTTTGAGAAGGGAGGGGATAGGTAACCTCAGGTAATCTTCCAGGTAAGAGCCTTTCTTCCCATTCAGCACAGAAGGAAACTTGCAGTGCAGCACAGGCACCTAAGAGGAAGGATGGATTCGCAGTAGGGCGCACACACATTTATTTGGGCCCTGGCTCCACACGGACTCAGCCACATGCTTCTGACTAGACATTGGAAATAATCCCTCCTGACCTCAGTGAAGCTGTGCCATGAGTAAACCCGAGGCACGGCTGCGATCTGCTTGCTGGTGCGCTCATCTCATTCCTGGAGATGTGGGAGTGGGAACGGGGAGAGGACAATTAAAATCGTCCCCAGTCAAAGGGTCTACTTTGTTGTTCACAATTGCTATAATGACTGTGGAAACATTTTGGATGAGTAACAGCCAGACCCACAGCAAGTGGCTTTCCCTTGCAACAAGGCCATCAGGCTCTCAGCACCAAGCCCAGCACCACTGAGCCCTGGGACAGGCTGCAGCTGCACCCAGCCTCCTGCTCCTGCCCCAGGCCAAGTTCAGACGATGTTTACCCCTGATATCAGGTAATCCCTCAGGTTAGGGGAGATGGATTTGGTCTCCAGACAGAAGACTCCTTAATATGAATAATATACGTGCACCCATTAATAGCAGGTGTTTAATCCACAAGGGCTTTTCTGGCCAGTGGAAATTCTATCGCATTCTTTCTTCCTTGTCACCGTTATAATACTTTTATATGTTGTTTTTCTTTCCCCCATTAAAAGGAAAACATTTCTCAGAAACAGTAGTGGGCTGTTAGGGCTATAAAACAAGTTTGCACAGACATGTAACACATTGAGCTGCAAGACACGACAGAGCGTGTTTTATGGGGCAATTAATACTTGCCTTGGGAGTGCTATGAGGTATGAAGCACTGTCAAACACACCCTGGTATATCTGAACGCAACTGGTAAAGTTGCATTTCGAGCCTTGAACAATAATTCCCAATTAGTCACTGATTTTTAACTTGCACCAGTTAAAAGAGCAGTGCCTTCCCCCAGGAGCCATGCTCAGTGCAGGAACAGCACGACAGCAGAAGACTGGCCTCAGCTTCCAACCCAGCCACTCACATTCACATTTTGAGGTCTGGATTCTTTGAGGTCTAGATTCATGTGTCAACATCATTCTACTGGCAGGCACACCCTCATTTCCCTAAGCTTCCCTGTTAAGGGTCTTATTCCATAGGTGTGTCCTGAACTGTTACAGGAATTTCTCAGAGCATTTCCTACATGCATCTCATCAGTGCTCGTGCACAGGGATGTCACTGCTGCCTGCAGTAGCTGCAGCCCTGTTAAAACAGCAGGGCACGCTGCACTTTGGCATTGTGCAGTCCTCGTTTTAACCCTGGCAGGCAGCTGGAGCTTGGCGGGGGAATCCTGGAGAGCCTCGCCCTGCGAGAGGGAGCCAGGCTGGCAGGACCCCAAGCTGCCGCCAGCTGCAGTGTGCGCAGGCAGAGCGGAGTTCCCACAACTGCTGCAGGTCTCCAGCGGCAGCCCGGCCCCACTGTGCTGCACGGCGTGGGCTCTTTCCACGCTGGTGGTATTTCAGGAGAGCCCAGCAGTGCAACCACAGCTGGCATCACCACGACACTCAGCTCTGCCCTGCAAGGGAACTCAGCAAGCAGCTGGCATGATAAACTGCACACACAACAAGTATATGGAGAGCACGCACATTAAGGCTTCTGTTGTTTTTTTTTTTTTTTTCCCTTTACATACAGTAAGCTTCAGCTTTAACCCTGTGAGACTTTGTTCCTCCTCCTCATCTCTATTAGAACGGGAGAAGGAAGAAGGAAGCTGTAAGACTAAGTCACAAGGGAGGTCAGGTCTGCACAAGCAGTTCAGAGCTGGAGCCTCCCCTGCTATAAATCAGCACCGTTCTACAAAGTTCATATTTACACTGAAACCAAGGTCCCGGGCTCTCCTGCCTACAGTCACGACCCTTACATGCTGGTGTTTGAGATTAAACCTCTAGAGCTGTGAAATAAATGCTATTTTCTCCTGGATCTCATCTAGTCCTATTTTTGAAATCTAAACTTTCTTTCGACAAACCACTGAATACAAAGGTTCTTTAAAAAGTGGTAGAAACAAATGATAGAAGGCCTTTGATATGAGAAAAACAGATCTCCAACATTTAATTAAATGCAAGGAAGGTTTTCATCTGAAGGATGATTTGATGGGCAAGGGGGGCAAAATGAAAATGTTTGACTATCAATCATAGCCATGCCTCCCAGCTTTTAAGTTGGCCAAATCCTTCCTTTAATATTTTAGCAGGGATCCTATATCTGAAGTGAAGGTGGTTTGCAATGCAGGTCTATGACACTATTCAGTGGCTCTAATTTCTTAGCTGGCTGCCAGAATCTCCTATAGCATGCACCAGTGCAAGTGCTCTTGTGTCAGAAATACATTCAGGTGTAAACTAAAGGGTCCACATTTCAGAATGCATTGCTTTGTTTCTCTCAAAATGGAGATTTTTTTAACTAAATACACCGTAGCTATCAGTATATCTGCATATAGATCTTAATGATTCTTCATACAAAGTAAAACTTAAATGTTATAAACTAAAGCAGTGGAGAAAGCAAGCATTTCAGAGAATAAATCAGACTTTTTTTAAGCATGGTAAAACTTTCTTTCAACTCGTTCCACTCTCCTGCAAAACACACCAATCCTACTCTTGAAATGGAGGTTTGGAAAATAGTTGCTAGCAAAGTTACTTACTGTTTTTTTTCTTATAAGAACATAAAAAGACTGGTGAACTCCCTTATAGCCCATCTCAGTTTGTGAACTACCAGACGCGTGCATGCATGATGGCTCCTGACACCATCATCCGTTACTGGCACATACTTCAGGGAAAGTTTCCTAAGAGCCACTTGCAACTCTGCAACTCCGGCCAGCCACGATGCATACAAGTATCTGTATGCCAGGTTAAAGTACGGGAAAGCAAGAAGTCTATTTTATTACTGTTTCAGACCATAAAAGTGAGTTATTCTCTTTGGAAAAGCAGAACAAAACCAGGGGTTGGGGACCACACCACCTTCCAGTTCCCACCAGAACACTAGAGGACAGGCTTCACAAGCGGTCTGTCCCAGGGCTGGCTATTATTGCAGAACTTAAACTGCTAGTGCTGACCAGCTGTTCTTGCTCATCTCAGACATTTTCTTTAGAAAACACCAATGGGCAGTAGAGTAGCTCAGGCAGAACTCAAACTGTGGCAGGGCCTGTTGTGCTGGGTCCTATCGACGGCTATTTTATGACCGGGTGCTGGAGATGTTGGCTTTTCGTCTACGTTTATTTAGCTAATCCCATCTTCACTTTATTCAGGGCTTTCTACACAGACAGGAGCCTGTATGCCAACCTCTACTGGTAATAACGAGGTTATGAAGATAGTGCAAGTTTCCAAATATAGGTATTTGTCTCCATTAATCTGCCACCACTGCTCCCTAATCACAGTCACATTAAATAGATGTCAGAATATCAATTTCTTTGATTTCTGAGATCCAATTAAAACATAAAATGTAGGCATAACAATTACAGCCCTTTTCCATACCAACACAGCATCTCCATTCCGCCTGCATCCTATTAAACGTTTTCACACCTATTAGGGATGACACACTGTGTACTAAGGAGGTCAAAAATGTAAAGGCAACTGTCCAAAAGTCCAAGAACACTGAAAACGCTGGTGGCGTTTGACATAATTTATGGTGCTAAAGAGCTGGGGAACAGGAAAAGGTTGATGTAGTAATAACATTAGCAGGAACTATAGTCCATGCAAGCCAGTGCTAAATAAAGTGCCAATCAATAGCTCTTTTATTAGCAGGTACAATCAATGTACAGCAGGCAGGCCTGGCCAATTAAGCTTATCGACTGACCAAAGAGTAGCAGGAAACATTCTTTCCTCAGTTTTGTTTTCCTTTCTGTGAGAAATGAGCTCCAGTTTTATCACTGGATTCCCACCAAGGCATCTCCAGGAGTTCCTGTAGAGTGGAAATGCTGACAAAAAGCAGGCTCGAGCTATCTTGGTATCCTTTAACCTAGGGTCAACCACGAGAGCCAATACAGTCAAGGGTCACTTACAAAGCAAGTTTTTTTTCCGAGTGACTGTATGAAGTAAAAATGTTGTTCTAGGTGAAGAGGAGAGAACTGGTAACGAAAGAAGCACAATCCCCTAGCAAGGCTTAACCATTAACAGTCGAGAAAGACCTGAGGAAATTAAGCCTATTTGTTTCTAATTCATGTATGCATTATGTGAACTCAGTAAACCTCCCAGTGCGGAGCAACTTGCGTATCTTTCTTGGAGGAAAAAACACCAGAACTATAGCTCCAGTAAAAATTAAACAGCATTTCAGTCTCACATCGTAAAGGCTGCTGAAAATAACAAGGTGCTGCTTTAATATTCCAAATAACAAGGGTTTTAATATTCAACTGTGACTAACTGTGCAGATGCAAATACGATATTTACCCGCAAAAGCACTCTCCCTCCCTGCTCTGAGCCCTTCTTCCTCCGTTATCTCTTTCCAAAGGGAGAAGTTGAAGCCCAGATAAGATGGGGGTTCTCAGCACGATCAAATAAACACTGTGAGGTAGCCACGAGGAAAGAAAACACATTGTAGGAATGAATGGCAAAGATTACATTTGCAAAGAATCACATACGAAATTAGCAGCCCAGACGCTGATTTCCCACCGCTGTACGTTGGCAGGGAACCTGGGGCCTGGCCTCTCGGCAGGCCGCGTGCTGCCTCCATCCCAGCAGTCGGGCAGGCCGCGGCGCTCTGCTCCTTCCCGGCTTGGAGCCTTCAGCTCATTACTGCAGCTGAGGGGAGGCAGCCTAGTTCTCTAGGTTTATTTTCCTTAAGGTCTGGCACATTCAGAGCTTTACAGGTATCGACACCTCAGACAAGCGGGGGGGAGGAAGGAGCCTCTCAGCATGTTTGATCACAAGCATCCAGGCCCTGCTGGATAGGTCAGCTTTCAGCTCCGTATCAAGCAGCTCCCACAGCTGCATCCAATTCACAAAATATTTTAGCAATCTGCAAAAGCTGCCTTAAGTGTCAGACAATCCACTGCTAAAGCTACAGGGAAGTATCCCACTTGCTATATTTATTCTGTTTGCTGTTCTTCGCTTGCAGATGATAATTCAATCTAGAAGCCTAAAAAGAGCAACTCAAATGACTTTGCATCCTACCTAAATATCACGAGGTCCAGTCTTCCTGCTGTAACTCAGAATGGCTCAGGCTGTGACTCCACCGGGTGTTGTACGACCCTACTTTTAGCACCATGGCCCCCGCTAAAATTCACCGTAGTCACATAGGCACCAGTTGTTTCCATTCATTAGAAAAAACATCTTAACAGTAACCTATTTTCACACAGTTTTTGTTCGCCTGCCTTTGAGACACAAAGTATCGTAACTCTTGACCCACTATGTTATGACAGTTTAGGCAGTGAAATGCATTGAAACACGAAGTCTGAGACAAAACCAAAGCAAATACTTGGCTTTTTACACGGCAGTCCGTAGGAGCCAATGGAAGACAAGGCAGGAGCTTACTTGGACAGCCCTAACAACCATAAGTAGTGTTGAAGTAACCAAATTTCAGAAGGGTTTATCGCTCAGCCCTCTGGTTCAGCTTTCTGGGAGCTCAGAGGTTACAGAGCTTCTAACAAGTACATCTTGCTGCTGCTTTTGGTTAAAGAAATGGCTTACTCTAAGTCAGTCTGAGAAGCAATCTCCATTTTGTCCACAAGCCGTTTTTTTCCAGGTTTGTCCAATTCCACCCAGAAACGCTTTCTTCAGTCTGCTGTGGCTACCAGGCTCAGCTTGTGTCATGGACAAGGGGAAGCTAACCACTCTACAGCCTGAGAGAAGTCAGTTTTGTTGGCAAAGACAAGGCTTGTTAACATTGCTAGGCAAGTCTGGGAGGAAGATGTACTTCAGGTTTGGGGGTCATGCTGTGAACTGGGAAGAGGGCTCAAATATACCCCATACCAGGGCCAGAAACATCTTCTGGACTTCAATTTAGAAGTCAGCCCCTTTGCTGAGAGACAATGTGTTCCCACTACCATGCAGGCCTTCATCTTCCCACTCAACACATTCACAGCTAGAATCTGGAAAGCTAAAGCTGGACACATGCTACAAATCCCACTTGGTTGTTCAGCAAAATCCCGTTGAAATTCCCCCTTTATGACTCTTTCAGTTACAGAGGAAAAAAAGAGGACCAAGACACAAGAGCTTCACATGGAGGCCCTTCTGTGAGCTGGGAAGGAGGCAGCCATGGAGGAGCTCCCCACTTCTCCTGCCCTTTGCCAACCCTCTGTGCCTCTTCCACTGTTGCATTCCCTCCTGAACCATGCAACAGATGGCAGCAGTTGGGTTTTAAAAGGTATTTTCTGATTTCAATTTTTCATGTGTTGTTTGAATCTGGCACAATACCATTCTCTAGTGAAGAGGAGACATTGTGTTGAGCCTAATTATCAAAGGCTGAAACCCAGCAAGCAATCAATCATTTAGTGACACGCTCATGCTTTCACTGATTTGAAAAAATATTTTTTTGTGGCTATTGAAAAACGAAAAAAACTGTCAGAGACAAAAACAGAGTCACTTACTCTGCAGCATATCAAAATATCAGGGCTGTGGGGAGATGAGTGAAGAATGTTCATTTGTTTATTCTGAAACTAAATCCAACCTTTGGCATGTGAGCCCGGAAGTCACATAAGACGCCTTTTACTGCAAACAATCTTTCTGCCGAGGTTTGTGTAATAATTAAGGCTGATTTGAACTGTCACAAGACTGTCCTTCCTAAACTACTTTTCTTAGGAGTCAAAGTTGTTTTGGTCTTTAATTTTCTTTACTTCCCCCCTTTTCCTTTTTTTTTTTTTTTACTGCCAGATAAGTGCTCCAGCAGCTGCATTCCTGGGGAACACTGACATCCAGTGGAGAGCTGGGGGCATCCCCAGAGCCAAGGAAATGGACCCCAAGTCAGCATCTCTTTGGAGAGGACTGCCCCAGCAGCCTACCAGCTGTAGGAGATGCCGTGGATCACAAGTTGAGACTCACCGCACAGGCAGCAGCACACTTCAGTGACAGTCTGAGTGACCTCGAGCTACAATACTTATTCTGTCTCCTAAATTCTCATTAAGACGATCACATTTCTAGCAGTGTTATTTCTAGTGGTTTACTTATGAAGCTTAGATGTGGGGTTTTTTTTGGTTGAGGAAATGTTGAAAGAAAAACCACTTCTATCCAGTGATTAGCAAACACAGCAACCATTGCTTGCTTCTGTTTTCTCAGCGATACAGGATGACATGTCTCCTGTGTTTGGACAGCATTGTATTTTAAATGATAATGTACAGTCAACAATTAACATTGTTTTTCTTTGGAGAAACAGAGTCTAAGGTCACTCATGTTATCACCTAGTATAAAGGCATCTGATATCACGAGCCTGACTCCAACCACCACATAGATGTGTTGCAAGCTTGCTCAATAAAAACCTACTTAAATGCAAACGTCAGACCTAACTTGGACTGTGAAACAGCTCTGTAAAACCTACAGTAAAGCATGATCATCTCCCTGCTCCTTTGTAACAGCCCAAGAGATGAACTTTCTGGAGTTCCCATTTTCATGTACTGCTTTGTTCAGAAGCACAGCAGATAGGCAGCTGTAAGTGACCGCAGGAGGTAGTGCTGGTAACACTGCCTCTGAATCCAAGGAAACTGAAACCTGGAGAAATAAAACAGTTGTACTGCAAGCTACAAAACAACAACCCTGTTTCACAAGGAAATGTTTGAGGTTTCCAAGTTGGTTTCTACTCCACATTGCATTCCAGTACAAATGCTTCAAAACATTTCATCCTTCCATCCCTGAACATGGCACGTTCACCCCCTTATAACCACAAGCCCAACCACAAGCCTGACCTGTGAGAGTCCCACTCAGAGAACTTGAACCTGGGACTCCCATACCCCAGGGGACAGCCTTGTGACTACTTCAAGTATCCAGTCCCATCTTGCTCTCCTTTAACTTAGACCTCACTTTCATTGGACAGTTTTTTCCCATTAAAACCATTCCATCACAACAGCATTTCCAAATAAGCCTTTTATCAGAAGTTCCCAAGCAGCTCCAGTCAACTGCATTGACCTTCTGGCCAAGAAACAAGCCACGCTGTGCTGTTTTACATTAGGTGGTTATAAACCAGCTCTAAAAGGCTTTTGTAAAGTTCCTCCAGATTTACACGCATATAAGTGATACCAAGTTGTGATGCATATTTCTTAGCTTGCTATAATAAAAAATAAAGGTGCAATTATCCTTTACATCCTACTCAGTGTGCACACTAAGAGCATCTGTCAGCATCTTCCTATTGAGAGCACAACTTTGGGATGGCCTAACCACAATCACATTTGCTTCAGAAGGACTGGAGCACATACTTAAAAATAGCAGCAGGGAGTGGAGACACCCTGGCTGGGGAGGGATGCACCAAGACCAGCAGTAAGGCAAGGCTCTGCTCAAGTGCTCTCCACAGCTGGGACCAAAGACCATGCCAAAGCAGCAACCTTCTTCTACCAAAAGGCAGAGATCCTGCTCCAAAGGTGAATAGGAAACACCTGTTCATTTCATTCCCAAAGGTATGAGAAGATTTATAAATCTCCCTTAAGTCTATACTATTTTAACCTATTTTTCAGAAGAACAAAAATTATAATGCTACTAAAGTGTTGTTTTTTCCCCTGTAGCAAACCAGGCAGGCTGTGTCTTAAGGCAGGATACCACCTTACTGCCTGCTCGAGTCTTTTTTTGTTACACAGGTTAAGTAATGAAGAAATACCTTTAAAAACACCAGTTCTTAATGCATCCTTCCAGAGGAAATAATAGGGGATGGCTCTTGTTTCTGCAGCTAGCAAACTATGTGGTTTCTTTTATGAGCTAAATGAAAGGAACATACAAAATAATCATTATGGATTTGTATGAAATTACTGGGTATGGAACGCAGTAAATCCCCAAACAAGCTTTAACTATAGCTTGTAAGATATAACAATCAGGTAAAACTGCACGCTATCCTTTTGTAAGATGCAGCAGAAACCTAATATTTTATCGGAAACCTTGATTTATGTTTAATAGCTCTGCTACCTACTAAAAAAGATCTTGTATTAGCAAATGGGTACAGATCCAGTCCATTAGCTTAGGACAACTGAAAAACTCAAGGGTTTTGTGAACTAATGCAATAAAATATCATTAAACACTGTAGCATGACAAGACAGACAGAAGGTTTGAGTTGAAAGTCAGGAGAAGTGTTTGAAATGAAGTAAAACGTACAATAGATATGTTTAGGTACATCTGGCTTACATTTGCAGTAGGTCGTCAGAGGACCTTAGTGTCTGTGATGTAAATGAATAACAGAGCCCTCAACAATTTAACTGTCATCAGTATAAATGCTTTAACTGGCACAGTAAAGCAAAGCTCTGGGCCTCTTTCTAAATCTCCATAAGCTCCTGGTCTGAATTATAAACTGGGGCTGCATTACCTGAAGATGAAAGCAGCCAGGTCAATTCACTTAAAACCAGAGAATTACCACTGCGAAGCTGTGATGAGCAGCAAAGGAGCACGCATGTGCAGTTGTGGTTTCCATGTAGTTTCATAGAGACAAGAGGAACATCTGACTGTTCATAGAGACAAGAGGAACATCTGACTGCCCAGGCATTCAGAATCCACATCTAGAGGTCCAATGGAAACTGGTTTCCAACTAATCAATGCTTCTCAACAGTGAGGCCAAAGATAACCCACCAGAATTAAGTCTCGAAGGGGAGGAACACAAGAGCAAGGAGCTTCTGCAGGACACTCGCAGACAGTTCCCAGCCAAGCAGCACCATCACGCACATGGGCCAGGATGGAGCCTGGCTGTGCAAGCTCTGCCACCGACTTGGGTGGCTTGGATCAAGTCCTCTGTCTCTCCTTATGCACCTTTCATCCCTCACCTTCTGTCAGCCCTGAGATCAGCAGCTTTGGGAGAAGGGATTATCACCTTGTGTGCTGTAGGTGTGCAGCAAAACAGTGTGCAGACACCAGGTGAGCCCAGAAACTGCAATAAACCATTCAGGAGATGTAACTCCCCTCCACTTGCATCACTTTGTCACTCATTTCAAGGCCCACACAACTGCCTGATATCCAAAAGGCTCAGGAAACCAGCTCCCAAATCCCCAAACAAGACAAAACCCAGATATTGCTGCTCAGGAGCCTTGCGAGTAGGAAACACTGAGAAGAGCTTAGTTAGGTACGTAAAGGCAACTCAGCTCAGCAAGACACGAGCAGATTGACCACGTTTGCTGCGATGTGACAAAGTTAGCATATTGTCCCCACAACCTTCTGGGCTCAAGATGAAATTGTTTCCCTGCCCCCGTCAACAACTGCATAGGATGTTCTCTTTTATAAGGAATTCCAAACAAATTAATGGATTCCAACATGCATCATCAAATTTATATTTCCTCCTCCACAGAGTCCTACCCCTGTAAGTAATCCTTAAAATTCGTCATGAAGCTTTCAAAACAATTTATGCAAACAAACATCAAGCAGAGCTATTTGTATTGGCAGCACATTTCACTTAACAACCTACAACAAGGAACAGATGGTCTGAGCTCTGGAAACAGCTACAAAGAAAACAGTAGGAGCAAGTCCATCAGAAGCACTTTTTTCCCCCAATTTTGTGAAGATTACAGACTTGTTCTTGTTTATTTCTTTGATTAGGCTGTTATTTTATGTACTCATGAATCCTTCCCTTGCATTTCGTGGAACAAATCCACCAGAAGCACATTCCCCAACAGCGCACAGCTTACAGAAGCGCTGCTTTATGAACCGAGCTATCTGCTCCTCACTGATTGGCGCTCTCTAAAGTGGCAGGGAAGGAAGCGAAACAACATGCAGATGTTATACAAGGGACTGACAAATTTAAGGCAAGCGTCTTAACATCTCATATTTGTCTTCATCCCTTTGCCCATCCTTTCTTTGGTCTCTAATAGCGAGGCAAGCAGAAGCAGATGCCTTGCAGTGCCATCCATTACACACCACTTAGCACTATCACGGGTACTGTGAGACAACCGTTTCCCCTCTTCCCCCTTTCTGGGGGGGTCCATCACATGAAGATGGACTGCAGAGGCTCAGCCCCAGCAGGATGCTGCAGCAGGAGCAGGATGAGGAACACCTACAGTACACTAGCTGGCGATGCATCTGCTGACATGGAAGCCTGGTTTGGGCTTGGGTCATGACCGAGGAAAGGGCAGATCACGGCCGCTCAGGACAGCGTGAGAAGCGATCCAACAAGCAAACATCAGTAATGGTATTGTGAAAAAAATTAGAGGAGTGTCATGAAAGTGAATCAAGTGACCCTGATCCCATCTGTGATGGAATTGCAGTGTTTTCCCTCATCAAAAGTAGTAATAGGAAAAATTACTATTAGAAGTACAAACAATACTCAGCCGTACAGATCTCAAAAAAGAGCTGTCCCTGATGACCTTGCATTCCTCATTATCACCAGCATCATTAAAATCACTGTGAGGTCCACTAGTACCCACGCATAACTTCCAAAGACTGAATTTATTTGCACAAGGACTTTCACCCAGCCTTGGATTTAGTCTGAGTCACATCAGCTGGGCAGCACAGCAGTTCTTCCTTACAGCCCAGCAGCCAGGTACACCCCTCCTGCCAGAATTTGGGGCGAACTAACGCCCTGGAGGTCCACGGGGACTCATATGGACCCTACTGTTAAAAAAAAAAAAAAAAAAAAAAAGATGAAAAACAAGTCCCTCGCTCCCAGAGAGACCATCATGACATCTTGAAGTAACAAAAGTCTTTCTGAAGGGCATTAACCTGGGTGGAGACAGAGGTCAATCCGGAAAGGTTTGGCTTTGAGAACTGAAACCATGTTAAATTTTGGCAGAGCAAAATCAGGGACAGAGCAGACCAATCTGACAGCTTAACGGGGCCTTTGAGCATTGCAGCAGAATAAACTTTGCTCAACACAACACCATGTAATTTCTGTTCTGCTAACAGAGAACGAAAACAGCTTGATATCGGGATGGCCACAGAGCTGTTTTCACTGGCTGCCTCGGTGAGCTGTGGCTGCCAGTCCTCACATACCAAACGCCGCTGGTGCCACGTAACAGTGAGAACACCGAAATACCGCTCAGGAACAAAGCCCAGCGCCCTGGAACAGCTCTCTGCCTTACACAGCAGCTCGGGTCCAAGCTTTTCCTCCTGGAGCGCAGTACAGCTCGGTGCGGCAGCAGAAGCCCACGCAGCCAACGCAGACTTTGGACACGGCTTTTCCCGGTACTCTTCTGGCTGCAGGAAGAGGAAAACAAACTCACTTGATAAAGCTGAGCTAACTGTGCTGTTGAGAAAAGGTGCTTCAGGGAAATCAGCTGGAGCAGAATCTGGACAAGCTTTGTCACCTAGGCATTGCTCCTAAGATTTACTTGCAAATAAAAAAAAAAAGCAAAGAAAACATGAAAGTTGATTTTTCAGGACTTGAGCTGTCTGCCTGCAGTTTAAACCAATTTGAGCATTGGTACCACTCCGAGTGCACGATGTGACCCTGTAAGGTGATACCCAACCCAAACGAGTTTGGAGCTCACTTCAGATTTCTTCATTTGGAAGATTACGATGAAGTGTTTCCTGAGATGTCACGCTTTGAACGGCTAATGGCATGTGACAACCAAGTGCTTTTGCATTTTACATTCTAACATTGCAAACGCTTGGCCTCTCCCCCAAGCAGAGAAGTATGTAGCAGCCCAGGGGTTGACATCTGGGGCCCCACCAGGCTCTTTTCCTCTCACAGGCACTGGATGCAACCAGCAGGCCGGTCACTGCACATGGACAAAGCATCTCTGCAAGGGGCTAGGACACCAAGGAAGCAGAGAGCTGCTCCCTGCCAGTGACACGGTTACATCACAACTCCCGCCCTCGCCAGCCTCCCAGAACAAGCTGCTTCGGGCCCTTTTCCCAGGACTTTCTTCATAAGGTGCATGCTCAGCGATACGAGAAGTCCTGAGATGAGGAAGAACTCCCAAGACACAAAGAGAAGGTGCCCAATCCCTGCTGTACCTCTGGGGCTGTCCCACCCCCACCTGAAGGCCTGGGGAGCTGACCAAATAGAACGGCACCACTGGGCCATGCAGAGGGCAAGCCTGAAAGAGTCCCGCCTGGGGAAGGCTCCGCATTCCGGAGGCATTACCAAGTGTATGCATGTATTACACATACACTAAAATAAAAACCAAGCCTCATTGAGGACCAGTAAGGTTTTGTTTGCTTTAATTTTTTACCATTTAGTTCCTAAACCTTTACACATACTGCTATTTAATCAGCCAAAGTAATTCCTGAGCTATTTTAGCCCCAAGAACCTGCTCAGCTGCCGCAGGGCCCCAAGGGGCAGGTGTCCCAGTACACCCCAGCAGCTGCCCAAAGCCCTGACACAGCTCCTGGGTTTGGGTCTGGATCATCTGAGACAGAACGAGTCCCAAATGCCGGGTCAAAAGAATCAGGATGCTTGGTATTAGGCTTCAGGTTTCCTTCTCGGGGAGAAGTGCTGTTTCAGCTGAATTTGGGGGAATTACAGGAGCTGATTAGGTTAACCACTGACTGTGTTTCCTGGAGGGCATCTGAGACCATGCCCTGACCCAAATTATTTAATCTTGGTCCAGATTTGAAGTACTTTAAATTAAGCTCCACAACTCATGGACACAAAAAAGGTAACAGAAGTTTGAGAGCAGCTCTCAGGCGTGGGAGGCACCAAGGGCAGCGCGCAGGCTGCTCGGGGCAGCACAAAGCAGCACCAACGTGTGCAGGGTGAAAGACGTCAACAGAACAGGTGGTGGAGAGAGGGGACCAGGGTTTTAACGCCAGCTCGGCACCGGCTGGCTGCTCTGCAGAATGCTGCAGGTCTTCGGGAGTTTAGCTTCAGGACCCAGGTGAAATTCCTGGCCAGAAGGATGAAGAGGAGGGAAAGGATGTGGGCAGGCACAGGATCCCCACAGCCTGCGGCAGGGACTGCAAGCAGAGCCTCACCCCATCCACCACCATTTGTCCCCAGCAGAGCTTGGCCATCCCCTCTGCAGTTCTGACCACAAACTCCAGCCTGGCCCCGAGATATTTCCCGATGAAAGCATCATTAAAAGATCCCCCAATTACTCCTGCTCAGGACGTTCATTTTTCAGACTGAAGGAAGCCAGCCACACAATGTCAATAATAATGAACTTATTAGCCTGGAAAAGATAAAGTATTGATCAGCTTGCTCACGGCTTTCAAGAGCGAGCTCAGTAACAGCATCAGGAGATTAATTTAAAGGAAAATACCCCAACCTTTGCTTGAAGGGGATTTAAATAGTGCACGTGAAGCATGCAAGAGTATTGCTAAACTGCACAATGTGGCAGCACACGGATACACACAGCACCTCACACAGAGCTCGCTGTGGTACTTGAGGACCGCACAGCCCTGCCAGCAGCACCCCAGCCCTAATTCACCCAGCTGAGAAGCATCAGTCACTAATTCAGGGCAAACAGCCCGATACCTTGCCTGTATCCACAGCAGTTCGATACCTTTCAACAACACCACTTCCTGCTACGTACCTTAAACAAGGGAGTCTCAGTTGGGCTCAGCACAACTTAGCCTGGGTACAAGCTACAAGCCCTATGGGGAAAGGGCCAGGTAAAGGTGAGGGCAGGGGCTTATCGCTGCGGGCAACGGGCTTGGAACGGGATGCTGCAGGCCCCAGGAGATGATGCTGAAGCTCGCTGCTGGAGGACACGTAGGAGCTGCAGCCAGAGCACAACAAGGTCTCACCAGGCAGTGCTGCCCCACAGCAGCCCCCAGCTCCATAATTACAGCCTGCTGTTAATTACACCCGGGCAGCACAGCACAAATCCTGAGTACACTGAATGTGTTTCAGCAAGGGACAGTAATTTTCAATCTTTCCTCTCACAGTCCTTAACCTCAGCCGGGCAATTCTGAAAAAATCATGTCCTGGCGGAGCAGCCGAGCCCTCTCCCATACACTCCTGACCTACATATATGCTTAATATGTTAATTTCTGTTTTGGTTTCAGAACAAAACCTGCCTTTTAAAGAAAATTTTAACAGATTTTAAACCAGAAACACTGCACTCCCCTGAGGCATTAAAAAATGCAAACTGAAGACTTCCCATGTGTCGAGGTTATTACTTATTTCCTTCCAAAAACAGAAGAAGTGTTGCAACAGTTGTAATGCTCCAGCTCACTAGGCCAAGAAGATGTTTTCTTTCTGCACACTCATTAACCATAGTGTGGAACTCAATAACTGGTCTAATTTCCTACT
This sequence comes from Heteronetta atricapilla, assembly GCA_011075105.1. NCBI lineage: Eukaryota > Metazoa > Chordata > Aves > Anseriformes > Anatidae > Heteronetta > Heteronetta atricapilla. The sequence continues at coordinate 6,639,159 of CM021741.1, forward strand.
TTAAATGTTTTTCTTCCCCCCAGTTTTCATTTTATGTTTTCCATTTACATAGGACTACGCTCCACCACTTACCTTGAGAGTCTAGTTGCTGTCAAACACAATAAAAGGAAAGGAAAAGTGTCTGGAATCACAGAAGCTTTAGTGTTGAAAATTGTAATTTAATTTCTAGAAATGAATTTAAGCACTCAAAGCTTTCTTTGTCAGCCACGGATTAGAAACTGATAGTCTTTGAAGGCAAGCAATGTTGTTTTAGTCAAATCTCTCAAGTAAATATTTATGTTAGATATAATAAGAGATGTTATTTCACACCACAAATTAAATACCGGCTGGTTATTAAACCAGGTCCAACGCTCTGAATCTCCCCGCTGCTGCTGCCCACAATGGGTGCTCTGTAATTAGGCTGGCTCAGCCCCAGGCCAGCTCCCGAAGCCCCCCTCCAGCCCCTGAGCATCCCTCAAGCCACTTCCATGGCCTCAGGAGCCCTCAGCACTGACCTTGCCTCAAGGCCAGCTTTGCTGTGGGGTTTGGGGAGTCCCCCCTAGGCCTGCCCTGCCCCTGGTACTTTTCTAACAGTGCCTTCAGGAGTAAAATGCCACCGAGCTGCTCCCGGACAGCCCCACGCTTACGTCCTGCGGGAGGTGATGGGGCTGGGCTGAATGCAGAGGCCGCTCTTTTCCTCTTTACGTATCTGACTAATTGCACAATCATAAGCAAGCTTCAAAGCACGCCAAAGAGGAGGATAGCACCTCATAGGTGAAAAGGCTCATTGCTCCTTTTCAGGGTCAGCGTGAATCAGTCCCACAGCAGCCTGGGCTCATGATTTGGTGCCCATGGAGAACCTGCGGAGCTAAAAGGTAACACAATGCACTTGAAACGAGGACAGCAGCTTCCAAACACCAGTTTACTAGAGAGGACAACTCCATCCACCCACCCTCTCCAACCAGGAGGGCAAGCACCAGCCTCGGCACCGCTCCTGCTGGAGGGGAACACACTGTCCCACCTGCAAGCACCGGCACGTGGCCACCCAGACCCTGAAAAATGACTTAAATCAGAGGTGGTCACACTGTCTCCTCGTACCCCTGAAGCATCATCAGGCTGGGAGCACTTTTCAACAAGGTCACGCTATCCCAAGGGCGCATGAAACTCCAGAAGCACCAGGGAGAGGTGCACAGTTAGGCTCGTTCCGACTGCTGGCAGGCCACTGCAAGGTTTTCCTCTGTTTATCAGCGTAATAAAACAGAGGATAAGGCTCCACAAACAAATTTAAGCTAGAAACCTAGTAAAAAAGGGGCTAGGAACAGTACTGTATTTCACCAAATATCTCCCACCAAAGGATACGAGCACACAGTTTCTAAAGAAAGAGCGCATCTATAGTATGCTAAATACAATAAGTATTAATTAAATCATTATTAGCAATCAAAATCTAATTTCTTTCTGTCACTTTTTGATACCTTAACTAAAGGCATATTTGCAATACTATTATAACGAGTTACAGCCCAAGCAATAGAGCTGCTTGCAATAATTCAGAAACATGTACACTTTCATATGAATATATCATGCCTAACTAATGAGATTGCTCATTTCATAACTTCAGTTCCATTTTTATTATTTCATAAAACTGGAAGTCCTTATCCATTTTATGAAAAACACCAAACCTTTGTGAAATTCATTAAATAAGCATAAAAAATTCATTAAACAAGTGAATTGCATTCATGGCTGCTTTGATGCAAATGCCCTTTAAGCAATGTAAAACTCCATATTGATTTAACCTTTCATGTTCTGATATTTCCATGTGGAGATATATATACATATAAAAATCTTTATTCGAGGAATGAAATTAAGTGCTGATCCCTTGATCTCCAGCCAGGGTGAGGTAGATTGGTCAATTTAAATAGTCACTGCTGATCAGCAAACAGCTGAGGTTGTATTAAAACAGAGCACTAGTATTTCTGTACCTCTCCACCAGCAAATAAATACACAGATAAGATCCTGGGCCGAATCAATAAGATGCCTGAAGTTTCCTCTGCAGCAGACAGTCAGCTGCTCCTGCTGACCAGTCACACAAGGCCACAGTGGTCAATAAAAGGTAGAAGAGCTTCTCCCGAGCACCCAGTGAGGGTTAGCTGCTCGTTCCCATTGCCCTTGTTCCCACCGAAACCTGCTGCGAGCAGCGGGGCCAGACAGGCTATCCCCAGAGTCACTCCCCATGGCATTTCTGATACGTGGTACTACCCAGGAGGTGAGGGGAAGACGTGCCCACAACAAAACCATATGGCTGCTGCCCCAGATGGGCTGACCAGACCCGGAGTTGTTGTGGAATCAAGTACCTGTAGTCCTCTGCTCATCCCCAGCCCCGTTGGTGAGTTGGTCATTTCCTCACGGGGTCCGCCTGGCAGCAGCAAAGCAGGCAGAGGTGAGAAGACACCAACCACACACCAAAATAACCATGCCCACGGCTGGGCTTCGCACCCCCCACAGGCAGCACAAGTCGCAGAGCGCCCATCCCACCACACGTATCAGGGGCTGGCCGGGAGGACGCTGCACAGACCTACCCCTGCGCTGGGGAAATGAGCACAGCTTCATGTGGTACGGCATCTAAGCAGCCTTGCTCTTGAACTGGGCCCGAGGCATGATGGTGCGGGAGGAGCGGGCCTTGGTGCCATCTCCTGCTTTATGCCTACCCCAGGGGCCTCTCCTGGGCGCTTCCTTCTCCCTCAGCTCATTTAGCTCCAGCAGACTGAGCCAGGAACAACTCCATTTCCATTTATAACCATTTAACTTATAAACAATAAATTTTTTACACACCAAAACAGGTCTTTAACCCTCATATTCCCCTCCAAAATATACCCAGACATCCTTATCCCCAGTAGGCTCAGCCAAACCAAACTAATTAAGTTCCTGGCCTGAACTTTTCACGAGTTAAAAATGAGCCCCAAAGCATTAAAATAAATTTTCAAAAGAAAGTTACAGCTAATCTACCCAAAGCATCATTTTTTTTAAAGTCCCCCCAATTTTTACCCAACATCCCAGAAAATACTGCTTCATAAGGAAAGATACTACAAAGTTTTTCAGAACAGGGCATCGCATTGGATCCCGTGCTGGGATTTTGTACTGGCTTTGTGATAATTGAAAAAAAGTGGGAGCCATAAAAGCCTAGGGAGCTTTTTTCATGATTACTAATTTAACATACAAACTATGTTTTATTGATAGTTCCAATAGCAAATTTGCCTCCCTTACATGCTGCTGCTGATGCCTAAAATAAGATGTGCAAGAAAAGATAATCTTGTGCCTCAGGCCTCTTTTAGGATAATACACAAGGAAAGCCGGCAACAACTCGAGCAAGAGATATTCAATAGAGGCGCGCTCAGCAGGGGTTTAAGCCCACACTTCTATGGATCAGAAGAGGAGCTCCTCTTTTCTGTGTGTTACTACTCACCTCTCGCTCCGGTGGGGACAAACTCAAGTGCCAGACCCACAGGTTTGCTCAGAAATGGGGTTCTCGTTTCAACAACCCTTGGTGTGACAGCACAGAGGTTTTTTTAATTCAGCTTCCCGCGTGATGGAAACAGAGGTAGAGACGGCAGCGCAAACACGGCTCATTTCTCTGGAGCAATATTACTCAGGTATAAAAATTAATTTTGGATGTTTTAAGAAAACGTGTTTTTCCCTAAATCTTGCACATCACGAAGTGAAGCCCGTGGAAGAGCAGACCTGGAGCAGCTGGAAGGCAGCGGGGCCACCCCAGCCCCAAGCACGAGCTGGGAGCTTCCAGAACCCCTGCCGTGTGTGGAGCCCGGCCGCAGGCAGAAGCACCTCTCCTGGGCACAGGCTCCCAGACCAGCTGTCAGGGGGAAGTTATTGCAGCTGCAAATAACCAGCGTGCTGTTAATCTGCAAACACAGCTTTCTGCAGCCCTTTCCTCGCATTTAAATCAGTTGCACCAGAGGAAAAAAAAAAAAAACTGTTTGTTTAAACCAGGCTAACTAGTCAGTGATGTGTTTGGCTGGGAACCTGGTATGTTTTGCTACTTTATCACGTTGCTATTTCCATGTTCAAAGGCTAGTTAAATTATTTACACTACACTTCATATATTGTGTACAACACTCGCCTTGACACAAACAACAGCAACTGCAGAGACGGTTTCCCTGAGCCAGCACCTCGCAGGGCACCGCGCCTCGCAGGGAGGGACCCATCCCAAAGCCTCAGCTTCCTCCCTCCCAAAATCAAGGGCCACACAGACACAAACTGGCCTCAAGGTTTCAGGCAGTGACACTGATTTACTTCTGGAGACTACTACAGAACACGGAGCAGAAGGTGAATAAGCTGCTAGCTCAATGCGAGAAGGCAGCTACACTTAAAATGCAGTGTGAATGATGAGCTGCTTTCAGCCATAACACCCGATGCTCCTTTAGGATGTATATTATGGAATAGGGACTTGGAGAGGCTCTGGGAGCGTTTATCCCACTTACACCATGGGATATAAGCCTCACTGCAGCTGTGCTACCTTTAAGGTCCACTTGGACTCCCTCCCTCTCTATCCATCCTCTCACAACTCAAACCCCAGACCCTTGCTCAGCAGCAACCAAAAGGGATGCAGTGTTGAGAAGCCCCCAGAAGCCCGGCAGCACAACCCTGAGACACAGCAGAAGCCTGAAACCCTGCCCCGGTGGCTGTCCCTCGCCTGGGGGCCCTGCCATCACCACACACCTGGGCAATCCAGGAAGGAGCAAGCCGTGGAAATTTCACAGACTGCCACGTGGGTGGGTGAGCCCAGTGCCTCACTGAGGATTAAATTCCTGCTGAGAGGAGCCAGGTCAGGGACCGAGCACTGCCTGCAGCTCATGGCTTGCCATCACACATGCCTTGCAAATCGAGGCACGGGTAGCACAGCCATTACAAGCCAAATGGATGTTTGATAGCCTCAGCACCCATCAGTCTGAAACCCGATCAGCATAGAGCTCTCAACAGCAGCACTTGCAAGAGCTAAAATAATTTGCACTAATAAGGCACTGACCTGTGCAGTCCTTAATGATCATTTAGCTTCAGCAATGCTCTTTTTCGTTATCGAGTTGCCTGGAGTTGAGTTTGTCAGCAGAAAACTCCTGCATCAGATCGAGGATGTGTGTGGAAACCAAACCACAAGGCTGGGGTTTGTTCCATGTAAATTCATTCCAATTATATAAACTGCTAAATTAAGAAATGAGGTATTTAAAACACAAAGGGGTTATAATGAAGCCACGAATACACAAACAAACATCACAGAAAGTCTTAATTCCATTTCTTGCCTTGCTTGCTTATTGAAGTGCCATATGTTGCTGCAAGTGCTACGAAAATATCATAATAAGATGGTAATTATAAGGTTTGTTGAATTACAGAGTAAAGAAGCCACTTATTTACATTTACATATGAACACCGGTAATTGAAACATCACATGCTTCTCTGTTCTTGACTCCAGAAAAATATTTATCTCCCACCAGCTTGATGTGCTTTCCCACGGCAGCCTGGATTCATGAAAAGGACTGCTATGCACCCGTTTCTTTTCTCGGGGTTCTTCCATTTCTGCCTCCCGATTTACAACTTAGGCACCGAGGCAGCAGTGAAAGCCCTGTGGTACGGAGAGGGTTGGTGCCCGGCCGGTGCTCAGTGCTTCCCCGAGCTGTCGGTAGGGGCAGCCCCGAATGGCTTCAGGGAATCAATTCTCAATTGACCTCATCGAACCGATGCAAAAATCCAACTGCAGATGCATTTAAACAGATTAGCTCTTGGTAGAGTCGGTTAGCAAGCTAAGCTGAATTAGAGTCAGGTTGAATACACATCCAGAGGGTTTACGTGGGTTTAAAGTGAAAAGTGCATTGGTTGGGCCAGGGAACATTTACAGACAGCCCCAGGGAAGTCCCTGCAGTCCCACACAGGCTGGGCTGCCCCAGACTCACTCCTGAATTAGACCTGAAGCTCAGCCACGTCCCCCCTCCTTACAGCCCTACCGAGGTCCCAGAAAAGCCTCCACTAGCCCAGCTCCGCTGAGAGAGGTGAAGAACAGCACAGCCCAGGGCTTTATTTTATTTTTATTGTATTTACCAGCATGGTTCAGAAGCCCCACACCTCACCACTGAGTTAATGGTCAAGCCTACAGTTAACTGAAGCAGTTCTAGGCTAATGCCAACCCCATGAATTGCAGTCACCTGCTCCACTTCCCCACACCTTTCCTCGTTTAATAATTAAATGTCCCATGGAAAAAAAAAAATCCAAAAAAGAAACCAGGCTGCTGGAGTTCAGGGAGAACAAGTGCCATTCGCAGGCAAACAGAAGAGGAGGAACAAAACGCTTGGGGGCAGCCACAACTCTCACCAACACTGAGAGGACTCCAGGGATCTCACGGGGCTCTGGAGGAGCTGGGCTGGGTCGGGTCGCTTGGGTGGTGGGAAAGTGCCCGGCAGCAGCGGGGACAGCCAGCCCCCACCAGTGACAACAGTATCTCCAAAGCAATGGGTCAGCAAGGAGCATAATGAAATGTGACAGTCACTTCATTTGTAAAATATATGCTAGAGCTATTAGGGTAAGAGTGCTAATAGCAGGGGTGACATCTGCATAATTACGCTCACTGGAAGGATCTGGGTTTAGACCGACCTAACAGCAGCTCCCAGGGGTGCAAAGCGCAGTCAGCTCCACCACTACGGGGCAGCTTCCTGCCCTGGGCATGGCACCACGGTCGGCTTCCCTGGGCTAGGACACAGGGTCTCCACCCCTGGGCTGGTGAGGATGTACAGATTTCACACCACAGTACACAGATCAGTGACCAGATCTGGTTTATGCAAGATACTTTTTTTTTTGTATCTGGTATCAGAGAGCTTCCAGATCACCCTCCCTTTTACCCCTCCCATGCCCAACATTAACAGCTCAGCCCTGCTTCCTCACACAACTAGGCTGAAGAACGACTAAGGCACAAATTAGCAGCACAAAAGGAACACGGCTGTGGGGACGCATAGCAGTTTAAGACAACCGATGCTGTCTTAGAAAGGACGGTGCTTCAGTGCTGCAGGGACATCCTTCCTACACCATTTTGAGGCATTTCCTCACTCACTATGCCTACAATTAGTTTATGTTTTTTTTTAATGCAAGGTCTGGATTTGGTTTTTCCAGCTGCGAGCGCGCCTGTTCCCAGGAGCACAGCAGGGCTCAGGTGGGAAGGGAGCCCAAGGGAGGCCCGAGGCCCGGCTCAGGCAGGGCCACGTCCTGCAGGAAGCTCTCTGATCCGAGGGGGTGAGGGCATACAGCCTGCTCATGGCATTTAGCCCTTCTGAACAGGATTAATTGAACACTTACAAAAAAACACTACTTGTATCACGGCACAATATTCAGCTTTGCTCACTGCTGCCCAGGGTTTGTATGTCACAGCTGACCCAAGGCACAGGGACAGAAGGCGGCTGCTGCACGACCCAGCCCCAAACCTGGGGCACATCCAGTGCGGAGGGAGATGAGGAGACAAAAAGAGAGCACAAAGTGACCAGAACAGCCAAGGTGGCCACAGCCCTTCCCTAGGAGATATTGAAACACACAACACCTTCACGTTAGCCTCTTCCCTGAGGATAATAAGCATGGCAGATTCCCATCTGGGTTACACTTCTGCATGCTTTGCTTCGTGTCCCCTTTCCAAATCAAGAACTCATAGATGAATAATGGGCTAGGAATAATATGTGTCTGTATTTATAAACATATGAAATCCAGCACAAAACAATGGTCAACTCCTCCCCAGCACAGTAAGTTAGTGACTAAAAGTAGTAAAAGTAAATTAAAAAAAAATAAATCATGTTGTTAAACACCTAAAAACCTTGCCAGGGGCTCGGGGGAGCAGGCATAGTTCTGTTCCACAGCAAGCTATGCTATCTCATTGTCCACAAAGCCTTCCCTTTATGTACAAAGGGATCATTTTCTGGGTCCCCCCTTCCCTTTTTCCTCTGGAGGATTTATAACACACTCACCTCTGCACCTGCCTTCCCTCCTCTAGGCCACGCTGCTGAAGCCACACGTGCCTTGGCCAAGGGGGGCAGCAACTCCCGCCCCACGCCGTGCCCCTCAGGAGCTTCCCTCCCTGCCCACCCTCTGCAGCCCTTCCCTCTCCAGGCAGCTCCCCCGGCACAAAGGGGGCCAGGGGCACCCAACACATCTCACCCACCTCAGTCCTACAGCCCCAGCATCCTGCTCCCACCTGCACTCCAAGAACCCCACCAAAATAAAGCCTCGAGGCACCCCCTCTGTTCAATCATTAAATAGAGAAGGAATTGCCCTCACCTGGGGCAAAGGGAAAGGGGGCAGGGCCAGGTCCCAGACCCACCTGTGGCTGCAGTCACTCACATCACATCTGCCTTTTAACCTTATTTACAAAACCCACAGGGAAAACCCTGGCTCCTTTTTTTTTTTTTTTTCTTTCAATTTTTAAGGTGGAAAACAGTTCTCTGAGATAAGCGTGGGTGTCGTTGCTCTGGCATCGCACACATCTCCGAAGCAAAGAGTAGCACACTGGCAGACCCCACACACAAGCCGGTGCCCTGCTGGCCTGCTCCCGATGCTGTTTTAAGGCTACGTCGAGCAGCCCTGCTCCTGCCGACTCCTGGATAACAACAAGAGGAGGATCAGGAGCATGGGTGTGTGAGATGCTGGCAGCGTCTTGCTGCTAGATCCCAGCATGTGGCATGCAGTGTGCGAGGAATCCCTCAAAGCGTGGCTCAAGTTTTTATGCAAACCCACTTAGGAAACCACTTAACTCCTCTGTAGATTTTCTCCTTTCTGTTTTTTTTTTTTTTTCCTTTTTAAGCACTTTTGAAGAGGTGATCTCCACTCAGAGGTGGGTAGGACCGAAGAATAAGCTCTTGGCACACAGATTCTGTGGATTTGTAGCAAATTGCACACCCTTAAGTCACCCCAGGAATGAAGACACCTCAGTGACAGGCCTGCTGAAAAATTATATCCACAGATATATCTACAAAAAAAAGGGCATTGCTGATTAGTACTTCCTCATAACAGTAAGGGAACCTCCTCGCTTTGAAAGTCAACTAAGGAAAGCACGCACCCTTTTATGAGTTAAAGTGTTTGGAATAACTTTTAGAAAATTACTCAGCTCATCTGAAGTTTCTTTCATGGGATTGAAGATTTTTCTTATATGAAATTATCTGGATTTCTCATGGATTATGCATTTCTCAAAAACTCACTGTTTGCACATTAAAGAGAAAAAGTTAGAAAGGACACAATAGAAAAAAAGATCAGTAAAGAAAAATATTTTAAATATTAATGACCAAGGGGGAAATGGAAACACATTAAAGGCAAATGTGAGAGCTTTTAAATATGTTATTAAAATTGATTTATAAATGAGACTCTTCTTTAACCAAGTGCTTCAGCCTTCACTACTTATTTCCTTCTGCTGTCTCTCCAAGCATTGGTGTCACCACCCAAAGCCTGTGGCATTAAAGAAATGTATCTAGAAAATAATTAGTCTGGCAACAACTATGGGCCGCTGAAACAGGAAAGCATCATTCTGTGAAGAATCTGGGAGGGTAAGATGAAACATGGTTGTTGTCAGCTGCTGCAGAAGTACCTGTTGGATACGGTCGCTGGTGCCCCATGGGCTGCTCCGCTGCAGCCCCCGTGGGGAGGGAGCAAGTTTGGCATGAATTTGCTAGAGATTTCCAACTCTGGAAACATCTCCAGCGAGGGACCGTGACGGGAGGCTGCAGACGGGTGCTGCTGGCATGCGGGAGCAGAAGGTGCTGCAGAGGGTGGTGCTAGCCCAAACCCAGCAATGAACAGTATGTGAAACCCTCTGACGCCCTGGTCACACAAGAAGCACATTTTATTAAAGGACGTGGCAGCAGATGTCTATTGCTCAAACTGCCCAATTAATACACCCCAAGCAGTGGAAATTATCCCTGAAAGGAATAAATTTTATGAATTTGTGTAAAAGGAGAAAAAGTGCCAGTATACATTGAACAAATTAGTCCCTACGTATTTAATGTTCACTTAGATACGCAAAATGCTTTATTTGAAAGCTGCTATCCATCTTAAACAACCATAAAGTTATAGGTGAAAACTCTAAACATATACATAAAACATCACTGAAACCTACAGCACTCCTAAGTTTGATTGTGTGGCGAGAACGCTCCGCAAGACTCATTCTGAATGTCCTCATAAGATCCTTTTTATAGCAGGTTATGAATCATCACATGATATCTTTAAATGGATGATCAATACTATATTTTCCCATAAAACGTTTGGTTTGAAATCCGATTTTAAGTGCATTAGAGTTTTTGTGCACTGAACGAGTGAGTGTCATAATAAATTGTCATCAGATACGAAAGAAATATAGCTTAGATTAATTGCCATATTTATTTATGAGTCTATAAAATACACTGTGAAAGTCTTGGCACATTTTTTGGATACCAGCTTGAACTTTCAAGAAAGTTAAAAGCATTAAGCGAGACTGAGAGTAGATTTATTATTGGAATGTTTTTAATTGCAGTTTCAACCAGACACAGGTATTAGAATGGCTGTGCCCTTAATGGCCACGTCTCGTGTGCTTTTTCTTTAAAAATGATATACTTCCCATATTTTTATTGATTTTGTAAGATTTATCGTAGATTAGCGCTGCCCGTGTGTCAACTCACAAGTGGGCCCAGGCCCCGGGAGGGTGCCGGAGGGGCGGCAGCAGCTGGGCCGAGCCAGGCGAGGCTGGGAGCGGAGGCCAGGGGAGGCCCTGCCTCGCTCTGCTTTAATGGAGGGGGGAGGCTGCTCGGACGGGGGTCTCAGGTTGAGCGGTCTGGGGTTTTGGAATGAGCTCCAAGCTCTTTCCAACATGCTGCAAACACCTCTGGGGTTTGGGGAATTACACGTGGAAGTAAATAAGGAAGCGATTCTGATGCCCACGTTTATCGGTGCGCCTCCGTCAGTGATAACTCACAGAAAATAAGGCACCGTTGCATGTAACCCGTGCTCTAATTAAAACACAGATCCTGGAAATCACAGCGAGCAGACTAGGAAATGGAATAAAACTGTCATTCACTGCCACAGACCAAAAACGACAAACGATACCTACGGCAATACTGAATTAAAAGCCCTCGGCTTAGCACACGCAGACTCACCCAAACGGACAGCTGGTACAAAGGGCACGAAAACCCGAACACCTCGTGCTGCTTAATGGCACCTGGCGAGCCCAAAATTGTGGCAGAAGAGCAACCACTCTAAAAAATACGTATTCAAAATTATTCCTGATGATTTTACTGGGACCCGAGTCCACCGAGGGGTCAGCCTGACGGAGAGCAGCGACACGGCCTAGCTCCCGCCGCCATCACGCAGCCCGCAGCTGAGCGAGCACGAACGTCCTCGGGGTGAAGCCCTCCCGGGTACGTGCGGACACGTCCCCAGGGGGTGGTATCGCTGTTTAAAAAAACAAAACAAAACTGTTTAACACCCAGAAAAGTGGGTACGGAAGCTCTGCATCACGCTGCCCCAGAGTGCTCTTCCAAAAGGAGTTCCTCAGTGGGCAGCCATGAGGGCGGGAGCTGGGTTTCGTGATGGCCGTGGATCCGAGGGGAAATCCCACGCAGGAGCAGGGGGAAGGCCTGGGGCTGGCCAGAGGCCCAGCTCCCGGTTTTACAGCGAACACAGCGAGGATCTGACGTGCAGGGGGTCCACGGGGTGCCATGAAGGGGGAGCTGGGGCTGGGAAGGCGAGGCAGCAGGGCCTGCCGTGGCACAGGGGCAGGCTGCGTGAAGGAGTGGCGTGCAGGCATCCCTGTCAGTATTTTTACCACTTTCACCTCTCTTAATTTCCTGATGAAATTTTAAATGGCTTTTATTTAGCCACCCACCTAAAGGAGAGGGTTGGAGAAGCAGAGCAAGGTTCAGCCCAAGGCCAGCTACACTGCCCCGTTGCCCCATCAGTTATCATCCTCCTTCCCCTCCCGCGGTGCACAGGAGTTTCACAGTGCTGGATTTTTCAAAGATTTTCTCCATCACGGAGAAAACCCTTCGCAGACACCACCAACAGAGCGGCACGGGGCGGCTGCTCGGCTGAGCTGGCCCACGTAGGTAACTCTCCGGCAGCCCGGTGACATCTTTCTGGATGTTCCCTTCTGGAAGACAAGTGGCCAGCGGCAATCAGAGTTATTCCTGCTGTATTTCAAAAGCGATCTAAAAAAAATCTGTTCCCTCTCAGGTTTCGCCTTCAGCTGACAAGGTAGCACCCATTATCTCTGCAATTACACCTCGCTCCTAAATCAGCGTACGGCCCGTGCTGCCGTGTGCCAATTCTCCCGTCTGTCCTGAAGACAGTTCTTTCTATTTCCTGCTCGTATGTTAAGCAATTAAAATGCTTTATCTTCAACAAGATATTAATCTTAATATTGTCCTAATTTGTTTCGTCTTTTTTTGCCTCTCATGCAGAAATCGGTCTTGACAATAGCCACCGAGATAAGGACAGCAACCAGCAAGCTTCACAATAAACCATCATATACACTATTTTAGTTTGTCAAAACAATTAGTGTTCGTTTTGGCTTTATTCAGTTAAATCTGCAGTGACTGATCAGTATAAATTATGTATTAGGCTGCCCAGCTGTACTTGTTTATTCATGCATGGACTTGAAGAATTTTCATTTTCTCAGTACAAAAACACTGCAGCCAAAAAAATCCCCCCATATTCTAAAATATAAAGAGACTTTCTTCTCAGCCACAGCTCTGCTCCGTGTTTTTGAAGCTGCTTTGTTCCTACCCCTCTTGGAACGTTATTCTTCCTTTCCAGAAATGACACCCTAACGCTTATTTCAATTAACCTAGTATTTCACGCACAGTCCGCGGCAGCTGCATTTGTGTCGGCGCAAAGCACGTACCGCTACTTCCACCCCACGCAATTACCTCCCGAACGAAGCAGTGCCAGAGCTAAACCGAACGATGGTGGTTTTAAAAGCACCAAAAATCACATTGCGGGCTGCATCTGAACCCCTGCCTTGCTGCAAGAGGAGCTGCTCGGGCAAACGCGGATGTTTAAGCTCTTTCAAGAACCGAAGTTGGTGAATCAAGAGGGATCGCGCTCCAGTTCTGCCCGTGTTTGTAGTCACAAAGTCCTCACTGGGACGACTTGGTAAAGGCAACGTGCGCTGTGGGTGTGTGATGGTGGGGACAGGGATGACACAGGTTTAGATAAAGCAAAGAGGAAAATCAGCAGCGAACTCGTGCAGCATCAGTTACGCTTCTCCACGAGGCAGCGTACGAGCAGAATGGAAATTGGGTGCTGAAGCTGTCTCCCTGCAATAAAAGCAGCGAAGCACACGCAGCTTCCCCAGACAGAAGGTAACCGAGGTTCCTGCCAGTAGCTGCGGATCGCAGCAAGGTGCTTCCGCAGCATCAGGCGAGCCAGGGCGCTCAGGGAGGAGCACACAGAGATGGAGGCTGCGGCCTCCTCAGGAGCTGGGGAGGACGGTGGGGCTCGCCTCCATTACCATACGCAGCACCCTGCGTCCCAGGGTGGATGGCAAGGGTCACCCGGGTGGCTCTGGGGCACGGTGGGTGCCAAGCTGGCTGCACAGACACCTCCACGGGGCAGCGTGGGGGCGAGAGGAGGCTGCTGGGGTGCAGGAGGCCACGCTGTGAGGCTGGGCTCCGCTGTGACGCCTCTTGGGGCAGGGGCTCGCTTGCAGCCAGGGCTGTGGGCACCCCCTGCAGCCATCCCCCGATGCCCGCCTGGCTGCGGAGTCTCGGCGGAGGCAGGTAGGGGGGCACAGAGCCTCTCTTCGTTCTTTCAGCAAACAACAGCTTAAAAACATGTTAACATGAAATAATAATAATAATGATAATAATAATAATAATTTTTTTTTTGCTGAATTAAGTGCTTTAGAACAAGCAGTTTTATTCCTTCATAATTAGCACCGCTTCCCCCGTAGGGATTCTCGCAATTAAATAATTAGCACCCGGTAGCGGGGGTCGGGGGGGTGGCGGGGGGCAGCGGCCCCGTTCCCCGCGTGGGAGCCTCGAGGGCGCCCGCTCCGTCGGGGCAGCCCCGGGCCGAGCCGGCCCGGCCGGGCCGGGCCGGGCCGCTCCGCTCCGCCTGGCGCACGGCTCGGCAGCGCCACCCGTCGGGGAGCGGGGCCGGGGCCGGGCCGGGCCGGGACAGGGGCACCGGGGCCGCCGCCTCCAGGGCGCGGTCCCCGCCTCGGGACGAGGGAGCCGGGGAAAAGTTGTTTTGTTTTTCGTTTTCCCTTTTGAATTGCTACTGAAAGGAACCCGCGGCAGCCCCCGCAGCAGGGGCTGGGGGGGGGGGGGAATCCCCGTTTAGCTCGCGGGGATCTCGGCTCGAAGGCAAACCAGCGATGTGCGAGCCGCTGGTTAAACGAGGGCACGGCCATTTGGTAACTGGGGCGATTAGAGTCGCGGGCAGCCACCCCTCCGACTAGCCATCCCTCCATCCATCCTTTAACCTTCCACCCTTTCCCTCCATCCTTCCCTCCATCCCTCCCTCCATCCGCCAGCTCCCTGCCACCCGCCGCCGCCACCCGCGGGGCTCCCGGCGGGGCCATTTCGGGGCATTTCGTGCCGAGCCGAGCCGAGCCGTGCCCCCCTCCGCCCCCCAGCGCCGCCAAGGGCAGGACAGCAGCAAAGCGGGGCGCGCCGCAACCGGCCCGGCGGCTCTCCTGTCCTCTCCTGTCCTCTCCCTCCTCGCAGCCCGTCTCCCCCAAGCCCAATTCTCACCGCATTATAAAAAAACCCAAGCAGAAGGAGCGCGACCCCCCCGCGCCCCGCAGCCCTCCCGTGACGTCAGCCCCGCCGCTGCCCCCCCCCCGGCCCCGCCGAGCAGAAAATAACAGCAGGCGCCCCGCACCCTGCCAGCCCCACGCGATTTGCCGCCCCCACACCCTCCCCCCCTTGCTTCGGAGAGAAAGAAAAAAAAAAAGGCAAAAAAAAAGCGAAAAAAAAAAAGCCCCTTTGCACTTAAACCCTCTATACATGTGGGGTGGCTTTTTCAACTCTCTCTATCCAAACATATTTATTGCGAGAGATGGGAAGTGGGGGGTAGCTTCTTTTTGGTATTATTTTATTTTTTATCCAGGCACCAACCCGCCCCCCCTCAGCCCCCCCCCCCCCC
>CM021741.1:6654381-6849016 GCA_011075105.1 Heteronetta atricapilla
AAAAAAAAAAAAAAGCCATACGTGGAAATGTGTGTGTGAGAAGGTGCATCGTGAAGCGGGGTTTAGTTACAATCGATCTTGGGGGGAAAATATTGCCTATGGTCCAAAAATAAGGAGCGGCTATGTCCTTCTCCCAGTTCGGATACCCCTACAGCACCACCGCGCAGGTAAGGCGAGTGAGCAGCACTCACTTTTGTTCCCGTTCCGCTGCTGCTGTCCAGATGTCTTGTTCCCCCTCCCTTTTTTTTTTTTTTTTCTTCTTCCCTTTTCCCCTTACTTCGAGCCTTTTTTTTTTTAAAAAAAAGGGCACATCTGGAGGCTTTTTTTTTTTAAAAAAAAATGTGCGTGTGTGTTTCTGTCTCGTTTGTGTCGTGCTAGGTTTAAACAAATAACTCGCAGTTTGCCCAGCAAAAAGGCGCCCAGGCGATCCCCCCCCTTCCCCCCCACCTCCGACCCTCCGCTCCCCTTCCACCGTGCAGTTTGAAGCTCAAAAACCCAAAGAAACCCCCAAACCCCGGCTCCCAGCGCCGGAGGCGGCTCGGCTCGGCGCTCCCCGCCTGCCTCCGTCCTTCCCCGGCGGGTGGGGGGCTCCGGCGGCTCCTTCCCACCCCCGTCGGGTTTTAGGGGCACGTCGAGCCCCGATTTATTTGGGGTTTCTCTGAGGTGTGCCTGCCGTGCTCGGGGAGTTGCCGCCCCCCGCTCAGCGGCTGAAATCCAGGGGCTCCGACTGCCTCCGGCGGCACCTCGCAGCGCCTCGCCCCTCCCGCGTTGACCGGACCCCAACTTCTCGCCTGGCCCCCGCTGCGAGCCGCCGGGGAGGGAGCCGTGCGGATCCGCTGCCATTTTCGGGGGCCAGCATCTCCGCCAAGTTCCCACCGCTTTTTTTTTTCCTCGTGTGCCCCCTCCCCGGGGGCTCACCCTTCCCCCGAGCCGGCCTCGGGTCCTCACCCCCCACCCCCGCGAACCCCCCCCAAACCACCCCCAGGCGGCTCCAGCCGTCCCCCGACGGGGCTCCCCGCTTTCGGCGGCTCTCAGCGCCCCCCTGCTCTCTCCCCTCCTCAGTTCCTGGTGCCGGGCAGCCCCAGCACGACCTGCTGCGAGGCCGCCCCCCGCCCCGGGCCGGATGCGGCCTCGGCCCCGGCCGCCGCCGCCGCCGCCGCCTCCCTGTGCTGCGCCCCGTACGAGGGCCGGCTGCTGGGCATGTACGGAGCCCCGTACCCCGGCGGCCAGGGCTACGGCAACTACCTGCCCTACAGCGCCGAGCCCGCGGCCATCTACACCGCGCTGGTGAGTGAGGGGGGACGGGGGCGGCGAGCGGGGCCGGGCGGGGGGCGGACGGGGCTCCCCCTCCATCTGGGGTCTCCCCTCCATCAAGGGCTCCCCTTCCATTTGGGGCTCCCCCTCCATCCAAGGCTCCCCCATCTGTGGCTTTCCCTATCCGGGGCTCCTCTCCGTTTGGGGCTCCCTCCATCCAGGGCTCCCCTCCATGTGGGACTATCCATAGCTCCCCACCATCCGCTCCCCCCCCTCCATCTGGGGTTACTCCTCATCCGCGGTTCCCCCCCGTTCATGGCTCCCCTCCATTTGGGGCTCCCCTCATCCGCGGCTCTCCCCTATGCGTGGCTCTCCCCTATCCGTGTCTCCCCTCCCATCGGGGGTCCCCCCCCCCATTTGGGGCTCCCCCCGTCGGTCCGGCCGCCCAGCGCTCCCCTCGCCTCGCAGAACCCCCAGTACGAGCTGAAGGACGGCAGCAGCGGCCCCCTGCCCTCGGGGATGGCACAGCCCGCCGCCTACTACCCCTACGAGCCGGCCCTGGGGCAGTACCCGTACGACAGGTAACGGCCCTCCGGGGGGGGGGCGGGCAGGGCGGGGGGCACCGGGCACCCCCCGTTATCCCCCTTTCCCCTCTCCCCGTCAGGTACGGGACGGGGGATTTGGGCGGCTCGGCCAGGCGCAAGAACGCCACCCGGGAGACCACCAGCACCCTGAAGACGTGGCTGTACGAGCACCGCAAGAACCCCTACCCCACCAAGGGCGAGAAGATCATGCTGGCCATCATCACCAAGATGACCCTCACCCAGGTCTCCACCTGGTTCGCCAACGCGCGGCGGAGGCTCAAGAAGGAGAACAAGATGACCTGGGCCCCCAAACCCCGGGGGGGGGACGAGAGGAAGGGGAGCCCGGCGGGAGGCGCGGGCGCAGGTAGGAGCCGGGAGCAGGGGACAGAGGCCCCGGCCCCCCCACCCCGTGCTCCCTGACCCCCTTCCCGCTATGTGCTTGGGCAGAGCGGCGGAGCTGCAGGCTCAGCGACCTGGAGGAGGACGACGAGGAGGAGGAGGAGGATGAAGACGAGGAGCAGGAGACGCGCAAGGCGGACAAGAGCCGGCCCGGCTCCTTGCTGGAAGCCCCCAGCCTGGCCCCGCGGAGCGACTGCAGCCTGCCCGGCCCCTTCCGAGCCCTCCCCTGCCCCAGGGGCCCGGCTGCGGACACCCCCCTGGCCACCCCCCCGCCACCCCCGCCCCCGCCGCCCCCCTACGCGCCCGCGGAGAAGCCCCGCATCTGGTCGCTGGCGCGCACGGCTGCGCGCAGGGGCAGCCCCGAGGGGGGCGGCGGGGCGCCGGAGCTGCCCCCGACCCCAAAAGCGCTGCGGGGCTCCCCCCTGGGGCTGCAGCACCTCCCCGCGGCTCTCCGCCGCCCCGGGGAACCGGGGGGGCCGGGGGCACCGGGGGGACCCCAAGGTATCCGCAGCGGCGGGGCTGGGGGGCCCGGGGGGGGCGGCGCGGCCTGAGCCCGTGCCCGGGAGCCCGGTGAAGGGGCCGGGCCGAGCCGGGCCGAGCCGGGCCGGGCCCCCCCCCACCCCGTCCCCCCGAGCTGCTTGTGTCTGTGCAGGCTGCGGGCGGGGAAGGCGCCGGGAGCGGCTGCGGACGGCTTTCAGGCCGGTGCTCAGGAGGTGAGGTAGGTGCCGGTGGTGCCCTGCCCCGCTCCCGGTGCAGCCCCCGTTCCCTGCATCCCCCCCTTCCCCCTCCGTTTTCCCTCCTCCGGGGGTCGCTCACCCCCGCTTCTCCCTCCCGCAGGGCCGCCGGCCCCTTCCCGAGCGCCGCCGGCGGGGTCCCGGCTGCAGGCGGCACGGAGGAGCGGAACGGGCTTGGCCCTGTCTGACCCGGCTCGGCCCGGCTCGGCCCTGCTTGGCCCTGCCTGGCCCGGCTCGGCCCGGCCCTTCCCCGCCCCAAGGGGGGCCAGCGGGCACCGTGCGCGCCCGGCCGGGGCGGCGGTGCCAAGCCGGGGCTGCGCTCCTCTCCTTCCCCACCTCGTGCTGTCGTCGTTGTGCTTTCGGTTCGTTTTTTTCTCCCCCTCTCCCTCCCCCCCCATTTTCATTTAACCCCCCCGTTTCCCCGTCCCGGCCCCCCCAGCCCCGGCGAGGAGCAGCGCTGCACTTTACAGGACAGGCGAGAAAGGGAAAGCGGATCTCTGCTTCATCGCTGTTTAATTAAAAGTGTCGTCAAACACTTTGTGTTCAGACTAATAAACCACGCAGGGATGAGGAAAGAATGTTTCTTTGTTCCCGTGTCTAGAAGCAGTGGCAATAATTTAAATTAATAACTGTGGTAATTAAGAGGTCATCTATAGATCAACCCGATACCTGCTATTTCCAAGTTCACCAGGGTCAACATTTACATTAAGTCATTTGTGGTCAATAGAGTCCGATGAATTCTGCCTTAATAAATCAGGGAAATCAATCTTGACTACCGCGTGGACTCCTCTGTGGTCACCGGGAACGGGGTGCCCGGAGTAGTGGGGTGCCCGGAGTAACGGAGTGCCCGGTACTGGTGGTAACAGGGTGCCCAGAGTAACGGGGTGCCCGGTCCCAGGGGTAATGGGGTGCCCAGGGCTGGGGGTAACAAGATGCCCGGTCCCAGGGGTAATGGGGTGCCCAGGGCTGGGGGTAATGGGGTGCCCCGGTTGGCGGTGGGCGAGCATCGCCTCTGCCTGGCGCAGTGCCCCCGCAGCTCGGGCTAGGGGAAATTAAGCTGCGAAAAGCTAAACGTTATTTCAAGGGGGATTTGAAGGATTTAGGGCTTGTCATAAAGAGCATTAGGGCCTTCCGGAGGGTTCTTGCGGGAGACTTTGCCTCCCCTCTCCTGCCTCCGCATGGCCAGGTACCCCCGGCCCGGGAGCGAGGCGCAGCCTCCCCACGCGTGGCCTCCCCGGCTCCCTCTGGCTCCCTTTGCCCGAGGGGAGGCTCCCGGGGAGGCTCCGGCAGAGGCGGCCTCGGCACCTGCCCACGGGAGGAGAAACCTCCCCGGGCCCTGCCGTCTTCGGGGTCTGCGGACGGCAGCTTGCAGGGAACCTCCGGGCGCCCACGACTTTATTATTATCATAGAATCACAGAATATCCCGAGCTGGAAGGGACCCGTGAGGATCATCGAGTCCAACTCCTGGCACCGCACAGGTCTACCCAAAATTTCAGACCCTGTGACTCAGAGCACAGTGCAATCGCTTCTTAAATTCAGACAGGCTCGGTGCCCTGACTGCTTCCCTGGGGAGCCTGTTCAGTGTGCGACCACCCTCTGGGTGAAGAACCTCCTCCTGATGCCCAGCCTAAACCTGCCCTGCCTCAGCTTAACGCTGTTCCCGCGGGTCCTATCACTGGTGATTATTATTATTATTATTATTAATTCCTTCGACTTCGGGGTATTTTCCTTTTTTTATTCCCTCGCCTCCCCTTTCATTAAAGGCCAAGCGAGCGCGCTGCAGCTTATCCCGCCCGGGCAGGACACCCTGCAAGCTGTCGCGCCGTTAAGATGCGTATCGCAAAGCTCTCCCCCTGTAATCTCCGGCGGGCATCTCCCGAATTCCCTTTTGATTAAAACCCCAGAGCCGGGGCCGGGAGAACAGCGGGGCCGCCCCCAATTAGCGGCCGGCCGGGGCGCGCAGGGGCCGGGGCCGCGCACACTCCGCTGCTCCCGCTAATGAACTTTTTCTCCAAGACAATTAGGGGCCCCCCAGGGCCGGGGGGGCCGCTCAAAGGGCGGCTTTGTGCGGCCGAGACGGAGCGGCTCCCATCCCGTGCCCCCCGCCCCGGGCTTGCTGCGGCCCCGCCGTGACCCCCTCGGCGGCCCGGCCCCGGGGAAGGCTGCGGCTGGGCGAGGAGGTTGGGAAGGGCCGGGGAACAGGGGAATAGGGGAATAGGGGAATAGGGGAATGCCCCCCAAGCCCCCCAGCACCCGTGCTGTGAGTCCCCACCCTCGCCATCTCCGGTCCTCGGGCATCTGCTCCCAGCACTTGTCGCCCCTGCACCCCCATCTGCTTCTCCACGGGATCGTGGGTGGGTGTTGGGGGGCCGGGCACCCAGCTCGGTGCTCCAGGGCCCTTCTTGGCCCCTTTCGGGAATGGGGGAGAGGAAACCTTCCTCTGCTCCTGCACCAGCACATCTGGAGAGCGGCACTTCAACAGAGCATCACCCCTTGGCACTGCTGGTGCTTGACCAGCCCCCAAAGCGGAGTTGTTCCTCCTGCCCCGGAGGGACGGAGCTGCCCCAGGACAGCAGGACAGAGCTGGCTGTACCGTGCTGCGGGACAGGAGGAACCCAGCACCTCCACCAGGTCACGGTGAGGGAGCTTTGGGCGATGCTTCCAAGCCAGCTCGACTCATCCTTTCCAGCCAAGAAGTCAGACACAGCACAGGTCCCCCCGTTGTGTCCTGAAGGGATGATGGCTCCTGGCCTGGCAGCAGTACAGCCCTCGGAGATCCCCTTCGGAGGTGGCTCCAGCAGAAGTTTTACAGCTATGCAGCTACTGCAGCCATGAAGCAATGGCATGGAGCAGGTATTTCACAACAAGCTCTTGAGCAGCAGCGTGAGCAGGCCAGGTGCCATTTCTGGACCAAAGCATCTGCTAGGGGAAAGTCATTTTTGTCATTGTATTACTTTTTTTTTTTTTTTTAACCTACTATTCATCTGAAAATAAATTACAGGCCAGAACAGGTGGATAACATTCGGGAATGATTTAATGATTTATTTAATCTGGATTCTCTTTCAATCTACTTAGCAGGATGAATACTTTTTTTTTTAGCCTGAATCCACAAGCTGGGTTTTTCATCTAAAGAAAAGCAAATACCGCAGCCCACTGCTCTGATGCCATCCAGGTGTGCTCCCCAGCGCCGTCAGTGACACCTCGGTAACTTTGGGTCTGCTCAGAGGCCTGAGGGGAAAACCTCGAGAAAAGCAAGCAGAAGATTCTCATTTTCTTTTGCTCCTTGCCACCTGCCTAGAGCTTTAGATGCTATCTGCCGTTTTCCATCCAGCGTCCGGGTAGCAAGAGCTCACCGTAGCACGCAGGCACTGTCCCTTGAATCTTACCCCATGCAGGTTTGGGGACTGGGAGGACGACCGCCCTCCAGCTCTCCCCTTCAGCAGGGCAGCCTCGTGCACCAGCACAATGCTGTGGCAAAGCACGAAGGCAACATTTCCCTCCTGCCTGCCTGTCCAGCTGAGCTTAAGGAACCAAATTAAGGTGAACAGGACTTCAGACTCGCTTTAAATCCATCGGACAGAATATGCGCCGGCAGAACCATACTTCCCCCTCCCCAAATGGCCCCCTCTGGAACTGCTGCGATTGCTACGAGGCGAGCGCTGAGCAGCGGCGGGCAGAGCCGTGCTTGGAGGGATTGCTGCTCCCATGCTGCTCCCATCTAGGTCGAGGCACTCGGCAGCCCGTCCCCGCTGCCAGGGCACATCACGCACGCAAAGCACCGACTGCCCTTGGGGTAAGCACAGAGCACGGGAAGGCTGACTCCAGCACGTAGCCAAAAATGTGATGCTGCAGTCCCTTACACCCGTCTCCTCCAGCTGCCTCAGATGAGCCACTCAAGTCCAATTCTCTCCTGGCTGCCCAGCGCACCCGTCGGCCACACACAACACCTCCGAGGTGCCTCGGCAGCCGGCCGCCCAGTGAGCGCCGCGCGCTCCTCCGGCAGCCCCGACGCCAGCAGCGCTGGAGCTCCTGCTGCCGCAGCTGATCCCGCTGTTGCTCCCCGGAGGTGACAGACAAATGTGACCTGCACATCACTGCCTCTGGGTTCTCCCTGCGCAAACCATGTGAGGCACGGTGTTAATGGGTTAGGCACACGAGGGACCGGCCAAGGAGGAGCTGAGTCAGCAGCCTGCCAGGGATTGGCGCTTCCCGGCTAAATCTCATTTCTCTGCCCGGGTGCTTGGCAGCTCCGCGGCTGCTCGTCTCGTGGTCTCGCAGCAGCAATTCCCTCCCACAGCAAGGTGAGAATCTGTGCTGCTGGAGGGCAGGGCTGTGCCACGGACTCCTATTTACAGCTTTTACACTGGTGTTACTACCTTGACTTCAGCATCAGCAAGTATTTCCGTGACATTACCACCTAAAAGAGAAGAAAAAATGCACAGAGCCATCACTGCGCCCATCGCACCAGCAGGTTTCCATCTCATGGGTGTATTTGCACCTGACCCAGCGAAGCCCCCATCACCACACCGCGCGGCGCAGCAGCACGCATCCCCCAGTGTGCAAGGCCAAGAGCAGCACGGCAATCTTCAGTGAGCTGCCTAGAAATGGGCAGAAACCGAGGCAGGTCTCTACCACAGGGCCCGTCCCTCCCGCTCTTCTCGCTGCCACCACGGCCACCCAGGGACATCGGCAGTGTCGAGATGCTCGCCCTCCAACTACCTGAGCTCGTTTGCCAAGGGCTGTGAGACCGGGGCATCCAGCAGACCTCAAGTGCTTTTCTTTCTAGTTTATTTAATCTGTACTTGGTATTGCACAGAAACAGAGGTAGCTGGAGACTTACAAAAACACAGCGCAATGAGGGAATGAGAGAAAATAATGGGAAGTAAAAGTCCCCACAGACCAGGAATGGTATGTCCTTGAAGGGAAGTAAGTCCTCAGACCAAATGACGGATTTTTTAATCAGATAATCCTACACTAAATATTTCTGTGAACCTTCAGTGCCCAGAGGAATTTAGCCCCAGCAGTGCTAGCTGCCTCAGCTGAGGGAAGGGGAGCCTGTACGGGCAGGAGTTCCCATTTCCCGTTGCTCACCGCCTGCCACTGCGGAGCTGACGCACCTCCTGCTTCCACTCACCCTGCCCTTACTGGAGGCAATGCAGTTGGGGCACATCTGCCTATCAAGGATTACAGTTTACCCGTAGAAAAATGAATTGCCAGTAAAACTCTCCCAGTATCCTGTGGAACTCAGAAATGTAACATATATTACTCTTCCCCCTGAACTTTCCCATAAAATATTGGCTTACTCAGTATTCTGTGGCAGGAAATTAATAAGACCTGTCCTAGTTCCTCTCAATTACAGCAATAATATAACCTCACTTTCTCTCCACACACATTTAAAACTCAGGCTACAAATATAATACATGGTACTCCATAAATGAATCAGATGTAATTACAGTGTGGGAGTGTAGTCTTGGGGGCAACTGAACTTGGAGCACAACTCCGAGTTAATAACGGAGACGGTCTCCAGGTCGCTTTTCACCCCGAATCCTGGGACATGACTGAGCGCTGCACCCCTTCCAGCCCCACTCAGGGTGGCGTTAGGATTTGGTTTCCCGTGCAAAGGCTCACACGTGACACCTTTGGGGCTGGGGGATGCAGCAGTGACGCTGTCATCCCACATCTTCGTAAAGCCACGTGCCCCACGTGCGAGTCTCCGAGCGGACCGGGGCAGGCTGCCACAGCCCAGCGATGGCAGCTGCAGGCGGCCTGACGGAATGAGCTCCACCTGCACTGCTACCTGTGAAGTCCTGCTCGCCGTGGTGGTCTACACCTCGCTGCTCTGCGGGGCTTTTCCCTCCTACTCGCTGTCGCTGGGACTGATCCCACACATCCCCGCAGTGACGTGCGCGGTTTAAAACAGACCCATGAGTGTCTTATATTTTTATAAGAGCCTGTGACATGCACTAGCGGGATGGAAAATACCTGAAAGGACTAAAATGATTTTTCAACAGAAATTATTTGAGGCAGAAGGTAGGGGAAATATGGAGGGGAGCGAGACACAAAGCTCCCCAAACCAGGAGGCGTAATGAAATCTGCTGCAGAGCTCTCCCATTTTCCTTCTACACCAACGTGTCCACAAGACTCTGCTAGCTATGGTCATTAGCCCAAACCCCAGATCACAGTTCTACCCTGTGTAAAGCGGAGAGAAAACCCATCCCTTTCCCTCTGTCAGATGCCCGGAGAGGCAATCCACGAGCTGCCACGCTCCTGCGGGCTCACAGCACACCAAGATCCTGCACGGGCAGCTGTGCCCAGCGGCACTGCCTGCAGAAATGAGCACTGCAGAGAGGTCCTACTCAGGGCACTGCAAAATATGTGGTTGTCTGCTCAGAGGGAGGGTTTCAAGAGAGCTGTTTGGCTTTGTGAACGACATACCTGTTTATTATATTGATAAATGACACGTTTTTCCTACTTGATTTGTTGGGGACTGAGTGACCTGGCAATAAAACTGACTTCATACCGCCACTTAACTCTTATTGATGTCTTTTCCTGTTCACCTTTTACTTGCATAAATGAGAAGCAAAAAGAAACCCCTGTTCTTTAACAGAGCCACACGGGAACCCCCCCGAGCACTGGTTGTTGCAGACGCACATCTCTGAACCGGTCACACTGCTGTCCCCGCGTCCAGCTGAGGCAGTGCTGGCAGCAGCTGCTCGGGCACAGGTTTGAGTCTTTAACACATGAAGCTCGTGGGGTGGTAACCTAAACACACACCTGTGCTTACTCTAAGTAGGCATTTTTATAAAGTCAAAGTCCTGTGAAGCTTTCTCGTGATGGAATTAAAGGCATAGTTTGCAAAACACAGCACAGAAAGGCTGCAAGCGCTCCCATACGTCAGGGTTGCAGTTGGGGTTTTTGTCTCTGCTGCAAAGATTACAACAATACTCCATAGCTGTATTGCACTTCGCTGTGTTTTAAAATTAGAAACAGGAAAACAAAAACAAAAAATAGTGAATAAGTGAACATGAACTTCACCCACTCCTGTCTGCTTCACGTAAGCGAGACTTCCACCAGAGGGGATTTGGCCAGGATCAGACCAAAATCTTCAGAGACTCTTTCTCAGAAACCTGATCACCACCATAAAACGTTGGTAGTTGGCCCCAAATATCCAAAATTTAAGACATTATACATTAAGATCCAGATCCACATTACTCACTCACACCTTTGCAAAAATATCTGGTGGAGTTAAGTGGAGGCCCAAGAGAACAGATGAGTTTCTACTAAACTTCAAGATGCACTCCGCGGCAGTTTAATATTAGATGGATAAATATATTTACTTTTATCAGGCAGTTCCAAAACCTGAGAAGAAATTCTAAGTGTCTTTATAATTCAGAGGACATTTTCCCGTAAGGCTTTTCTCTTCCTTTTGGTTACGTTTTGGGAGGAAACGTCAGCAGTACAAAGAAACGGTGCTGCACAAAAAAACCCACCCCCAAAGAGATGCTGCAAAACAACAAAATAAAGTAATACAGCCAGGAGAAAGCTCTGTAAGGGGGTCCCTGGTGGAAAGAAGTGAGCGAATGGAGTTTTACTTACGCACACACACTTGTTTTTGATAACCAGAAAACCATTGTTTTACTATTTCTTGCAATTTGAGTCCCCTCATCTCTTTTTGTTTCATGCTGGCACCTGCTCTGGGGTTCTGCCACCCCGCTCCCGATGTTCAGAAGCTCACCTGATTTAAAAATCAAACCAGGATTTAAAAACCACCACCAAAGAAAAAGCCCCAAGTTTATTCATGTCTGCCGGTGCCATCGGCTTTACCCTGACCCACTTCTCTATCAATGTGCAAATCGTACGTACGGGACAGAGGAGTAATGAGACTGTGACCTCTAAAAAGAGCAAAAGATGGGTGAAAACATCTGCGATTACTTTCATATATATATAAATTAGTATTTATGGATAAAATGGAATGGAAAGGACTGGGCCTGCTTAAAGTTCCCTCCCAGGAAAGTGTGCAAGGAGGTGGAAAGGATTTAGAGGGTACGAGCGCTGCCCACCAGACAGCTCGCTGCACCCAGGCAGAAGCTGTCTCACAGACGAATTCAGCAGATTTAGGATTTATGACTCTGGCACTCCTCACCAATTTGCTGTGCCCTATTCCAGTGGGAAAGAAACCAGGGGACCCACATCCCCTCCTCGTCGGGCAGTCCCCATGTGAAGAGCCGAGCCGAGCGATGCAGGGCTGCGAACACGGGGTAGGGTTTTGTCTCCTTTGGCTTGGCGATGCCGGGGAGATGTCAGCGCCGCAGCAGGTTGCAGCACTCCCTGCACAAGCCCGCCCACCTCGCGGCAGCCTCAGCCCCGTCCTTTTGCTGCCTCCGTCGCTTCTGTTGCTAAGTGGAGCGGATTAAAGGCGGCGCGGATGCGCTGCGAGAGCCGCTCTGACGGCTCCTGGAGGAACCGGATGGGTTTGGCTGGGCTGAAAAGGAGGCAGAGGTAGCACGGGGCGTTGTGGCCAGTACCTGAGAAAATCCCAGCAGGCTGGGTTTGCTAAAGCAAGAGGATCTGCAAAAGAAGGAACACATTGTAACAGAGGAGCAATTAAACGCTCGATGGGATGATCAAAGGGGGTGGTAAATTCTCCAGTTTCTGACACCTCCAAATCAAGACCGGGTGTCTCTAGAAGACGCCTTCCAGCAGCTTCATCCAGCTGCCAGAGCATTATTGGGCCCACCACCCACACAGGATGCAGACATGGGCAATCTGACTGCCCTTCCTTGCCTGAAAATAGCTTGCTATCAACTTTTTGGGACTTATTGTTCTTTTTTTGACTTCTCATACAGCAACCTGCACGTACATTACAAAACACCGGCACTCGGCGCTCATCTGAGTTAAGGAAAGATTACTTCGGAGGGCAAATATTGCAAAGGATTTTCCACTTGGCATGGGAAAGCTGTGTGTGCAGTTTGATGGACATTTCTGCAAGGGCTGCAGCAAATGCAAATAAATGGCAGGAATATCTGTGGAAACGGCGGTGCTCGAGCACATAATGAAAAACCCGAAGGAAAGCAAGATGGGAATGTGTGCTTCTGCCCATTAGCCCCGGAGTCATATTTAGCCATGCAGCGAACAAAAAAAGATCGAAACCGATTGTTTACTGCTCAGACGACAGCCTATTAAACCCCCCTCGTTACTGCAGCAATAACATGCATTTCCAGGGATTGTGGCTGATTCTGATCAGTCATACCAAGCCGTGCCTCAACCCATTTCAAAATGATTAGAGTCTGGTCATATTTTAAGTGTCTATGAAATTATGCAAATGGAATCTGTACCAGAAAATCAGATTGCCAGATAATTGACCATTAATCTTTGATAAAAGTTTAAAAAAATTAAAGCAATCAGAAATCAGCTTAGCGTACAGACTTACCAGACCAAAATAAGGCCCGAGAGACTGTACGCTAAGCTGATTTCTGATTGCTTTAAGTTGTAAAAATTGCTTTTTAACCCACAGATATCAATGAGATTGCACCTGGTGTAAGTCGGGGCTGCACTTGATCCGCTGTGCGCCTTAATCACAGTATATTTTTGTTAAAACCCAGTATTTGTGTGGATCTGGGGATGCTGATTTGTTCAAGCGCACGATAATCTCCCCTAAGCCCGTCAGGATACAGCAGGTTAATAATGCCGTAAGGAGAATCCAATTTATTCATAAAACACGGGAGCGCCTGAACCAAACTGTTCTTTTGTGGCCGGGCCCCTCCCCATTGGCTGCGGCAGACAAAAGGCTCCGTGCGCAGCCAATGGCAAAGGCACCGGATAACAATAGCACGGCGTCTGCCACGCGTCCGTCCGTCCGTCCGTCCGTCCAGCAGGACCACGCACACTCCGTCCCGCCGGCTCGGCGCCTCCCCGCCACGGGGGCTTCCCTACGTGCACCGCTGGAGGCGGCGGGAGAGCGCGGTCCTGCGGCAGCCTCCGAGCTCGTTAGCGTCGCCTCTTCATTAGCATGTGCAGTGTTGCTCGCGGTCTACCTGAGCTTAATGAGCACATGTTGGAAAACTTTAGCTCTGCGGTGCCGGGCACAGCTCTAGCAGGACATGAGGTTTGCTTTGCACAAGCGGGTTCTGTTTGAAGACTGAAATGTTGAGGACTGCGAACTCTGGGACGCCCTCCTGGAGGTGTGCAGCCAGCTCGGACAGAGCCCTCATCCCTAACGAGGGAACAACAAAACCCTGTTGCCCAAAATGCCCAGCCCAGCTGAAGCCCCATAAAGGTCCTCGAGGTGGCAGAGATGGCCGGGTTTCCGTCTCATTAAGTTAGCAAGAGGGCGGTTTATGATGGAACTTGGATTTTTCAGTAAGCTGGGTTTTAGGATGTTAACCAAACGCACGTGTGCCTTCCTGCGCTGCTCATTCATATGCCGGGCCGCATCCTGCTCTTGTCCCCTACCTCTTCCCACAAGGGCTGGTAGCAGCTGGAAGTGTCCACACGGCAGAGAGGGTCCTTGTGCACTTCTTCAGGCCAGTACTGTTGTCCAGCCGCAGGATGAGTCCTCTTTACAGAGCTCCCCTCCACTGTCCTGCTCAGAAGCGCTGTCAGGGTGGTGAGGACCGCAGCTGTCTGTGTGTCCTGGTGCCCAGGGGGCAGGGACTCGGCCCACAGGGGTCGTCCTGGCAGAAACGGGGCCCGGCTGCTGCAGGTGGCCCTGCTGGGATCCCTGGGGGAAATGCAACCGCTGTGCAAGCTGCTGTGCAACACAGGCGTTGGGTTCTTCCAAAAATGAAAGCCTCTGAAGAAATTACAGGTGGAGATAATTTATACATGGAGCAGACTGACTGAGGAGGAGATCCGCCAGTCAGCGTGCTCCAGAATCCCTACAAAATAAACCGCCTGGCAAGTCTTCATTCAGCTCCAAGCTGGGGGTGCTCAGTGAAAAGACAAAACCACTCCGCGTTATACAGACAGCCCGTAGATCTCGGTGCTGACTATTCTCTCCCTGTACAATTGCTGCTTTGCTGATGCGGTGAAATTTTTGCAAGACCCAGAAGTCGAATCCCCTTCATCTCCCCGGGATGCTGCAGTAATGAAGTTTGTCACAAGCTGGTCGGGATCCAAATGTGATAACACTGCTGCGAGAGCTGCGCCCAGCGACACCATCGCACCTGGCCAGCATAGGCAAGCCACGAGAGCAACAAAAACCCCATCAAGTCATATTCGGGACAAGAACCCCAAAGTTTCTCTTAGGTTAAGACCCACTTGTTTCTGCTACTGCACATCAGTAATGGCTTTGAGAAAGATTTCCCTGGCGTGAAAATAAAAAGAGAGAAGGGGTCCAGATGCTTCCCACAGCACTGCCGCTGACCGAACAGGAGGGAAGGACCAAAGCGGCACGGGAACGCAAAGGAGGAGCGATGGCTCCAGTGACGAGTACTGCAGTAACTCAGCCTCCCATACAGTGCCACATCACTGCTGGCGGGTGCACGGAATGGGTCAGCGAACGCACTGGTGTCGAGAGCATGGCAAAAAGGTCAGAGGTTCATTACAGTGCAGGGCCAGTGGGCTGAAATACTCCCAACTACCAACTCTGAAAGATTTTACGTTTGCAGCACCGAAGTGGAAGAGTCCTCACCACCTAGGGTTTGCTATAGGGTTTCTGTTCACGTCTCAAAATACGTCTAAAATAACTGTACTGCTACCAGAATTTTCTGCCATGTACAACAAAGACTAAAAGGGGAAACACTGCCAAATATTCCTGAGACCTCGAGACCTTAGGGTCAACAACCGCTGACTTCAAAGCACTTTCCCCTTTCTCACTGATGTGACAATCCTATTTCACCTTTGCTGGGTTGCTCCTTTCCCCTTCCTCCTCAAAATCCTCCTCAAAATCATCCAGTCGGTCCTGCAGCAGTCGGTCCATGCACGGAACAGGGGGTGACTGCCCGTGGCTCCCCCCATCAGCTCAAGGAAGCCCCTGCAGGCAGCACGGCTCTTGAAACAAAGTTTTCTTAGAGGAGAGGGAAAACACAAGAGCATACAGTGAAATTCTACAGGTAGAGGAAAAGGTTCCCTGGATTTGCATAAGCCTGCTTGGCAGCCGGTCTGGTGGAGCTGACCGAAACTGTTGGAGAGAAACAAGCTGCTAGCATGCTGGCAGCACGATGACTGCTTCAGCCAGTTCCTGCCGTGCCAAGCGCCTCCACCCTCTCTCCGAGCAGCATTTAGACAAATGCCAACATCTTAAAATTAAGTGGCCCCGTCATTATTAATTCATTCGGTATTCATCGTAACAGCATTAATCATAGTAAACTGCGGCAGCTTTATTACACATGTAATGTGTACTTTCCTTGATTTCCCTGTAAAAATCTCTGACATCGCTAACAACGTAAAGACAATGAGACATTACAACCAAGCAAAACAATAACAAACACACAACTTAATAAATCATTATTCTGCCCGCAAGTGTGTTAAAAAATAAACTCGTTTCAAAACCGGAGGAAAAAAAAAAAGCAACATGCAATAAGTGACATCAGTGAGTTTGAGGCTTTTGGTTGCAACAAAGAAACAAAACAGCATGCTAATATGACATTTACAAATAATACCTAACCGCAGCCTAATTAACTTATTGTGTGCTTACTAAACTAGCATACATATTATATTAGAAGAAAAACACTTATTTGTTCTGTTGCTAAGAAACTTCAGACATTTGCATATTTAACAAATTGTTAGAGTGTTTTTAACCAGAACCCATCATTATTTATAAAAGACAAATTTAAAACATGAGATCAAAGACACAACATTAATTTTTCTTTTGTCAACTGTCTTTGTTCAATGGCTCAGAGAAGCAGTTTTATAGCCAGCTGATACATAATGAAACATCTGGCATTGTTCTGAGTTACTGCACAACCCACCAAGAGTCACGGGCTTCTCTTGGTGCTTGTACGCCAGCCAGTGTCCTGCAGGGAGCAACCTGCCGGCACCCACTTGAACAACGCACCTAGGAAATCGGGGCAAGCCTTTTCCGAGCAAGCTCCGGATGTGTCTGCAGACCAGGAATACCCTCACTTTTGTTTTATTATTGCCCTCCAGCAGCTCCTGATGCCAGCCCAGTTTTCTTGGTCTCTCGGAGCTGTGCGATAGCGGGGGAGGAAGCACAGGACCGGGGATGGGGAGGCTGCGCTTGGCAGAGGCACGATGACTCGAGGAGCTCTAACACGTGCAAGGGAATCTCAAACCCACTGTCTCCGGCAGACTTCAGGATGTCCAAAGCTCCCTTCAGAAAGCTGCCGCAGGGACTGCCATCCTTGAGCTGCTCTGTCCAACCAGCCGAGGGGACAGGCTGGGTGTCCCCTCTGTGCTCCTCTTCTCTTGCAAAAACTCCGGGAGCAAGGAATTCCCATGGCAAGGCACCATCCTATCGCACCCTTGGGAATGAGCTAGTGCACAGCCAAGCACATTTCCACTTCTGCCGTCGGGCAGCAGGCAGACCACCCTGTGCTGGCTCAGCACACCAGCTGTATCCTGCAGGTGCTGTGCGCTCGCCGGCAGCGCAGCCCGCGGGGAGCTCACCTTCTGGTTTTCCCCTCAGAATGACTTAACCCAAGTTTTGTGCTACCAAGAAGCAACACCTGCCCACTGGAGCACTACAGGAGCCCTAACCTGCCCACTTTACTTGCTTTCATAAGAAAAGTGAGTCAAATTTAGGTTTTGAGCTCAGTGAGCAGCTAGAGCTGGTGGTGCCAGCGCCGCGAGCAGTGCGGTACAGAAGGGAACAGAGCACCAGGGATAACCTCAGCAAGTTCCACACATTTCGCTTTGTATTTTCAGCATACAGCATACAACACCCTGACAGGCTTTGAAATACAATAAACCACAACAAGGCAGGTCCACTTCACGTGTGGAGATACAGAGGCAAGCACCCCCCAGGCATTTTGGAAGAGCAAAGAGGGTGCCCCTTTTCCAATGCTCTAGTTGCCACCCACTCCTGAGCACTCTGATCTCACACCCAGCTCTTCACCCATTTGGTTCCTCCAGGAGAGGATAAATTTCACTTTTTAAAAACTTACTGGATCCTTATTAGCACAAGGAAACAAGTAACTATTGACTCGGAAGCAGCCTATGGCTTTCCCTGTCAGCAATCCACCTTATCAGACCTTGAATACAGAACATGCATCTCACAGAGCTCATGAACATGCGGCCCCTAAACTGACCACAGCGGCACCTTTATGACAGCCCATCACGGGCGGTGCTATCTCTTTTGTCAGGATTCCAGTCATCCTGCCCCAGCAAAGCCACTTCTCTCTTACAAGCCCCTAATTACTACAGACTAATTGAGGTAAGTCTGCAGGCCTCCGTTATCTGCCCAGTTTTGCGGTAGCTCTTGTACCCTCGGGTGGGACGAGTGCTTGGGTACGGCGCTGCCACGGAGGTGGAAGAGGCTCTGCGATAAGATCTTCTCATGCCAGCAGCACAGCTTATTGCTTCTTGAGACAGGAACGGGATGACACGCTGCATTTAATCAACTTTCAGTGAAAGCCCAAAATGAAACATCTCTGAGATTAGTATCAAATACTTGGCCACTTCTCTCCTAGCATAAGGCAGCGTCCAGTGGAGACAATCCTACGGAGAAGCCCACAAATTGTGGGGTCAAATTCAGGCAGCATCACTGGGAAGTGCTCTGTCAACTCAGTGATTAAGCAAGGAGAGGCTGGGTCTGCTCCTCCACCAAAGGAATAGACGAGAACAGCCACAGTGACCCCAGGCACAGGCACCAGGATGGCGTCAGGCGGCTCCATGCACCCAGCACAGCCAGCCGCAGGAAAGCCCAGCTCTGCACCGCCGGGTTCAGCCCTCAACTGCACAACCTAAAGCTGTCGGGGTGGGTTTAATTTATCTCTTTAGTGCTAGTGCATAATGAATTTTTAACGGGGGGCAGAGAGAAGTGGTACTGCTGGGTTTCTCCTAGAAGCCTGCCTCTTTCCTACCTGCACCGAGGACCGCGTGAAGCACCACCAGGGAATCGCACAGCGCTACTTGAACCATCACATCCTGACACCAGGCGATGCCAGGGCCCCAAAGTCCTTCTTGCACGTGGAGGGCAAAACATTTACAGCAGCACAGAGAGAACCTTGTGGAGATCAAGACACTTTTATATAGCACGCATAGGTGAAAACTGAAGTTAAAATCCCTTGGGAAGCTGAGGAGAGAAGGTAAGGTGACAAGCAGCTAACAAAGCCGGGCTGATAATCACAGGAAAGCTGCTGGGCTATTTTACAGCGGTTCCCTTCCTGCTCATCCAGCTGCCATCAGCACACCCCATCTGCATGAGACCTTCCAGCACCGCTCCGCCTGCTTCTGGTGCACAGCATCCCTCAGCTCCATTTCCCCACTCCCTTCTTGCCCTCCTGAACAGCTCACCCTTCGGCACACACGAGCAACCCCACGGGCCGTGCAGCTTTCCTGGCAGAAGTTTGGCTTAAGGTCTCTCGTGACAGGCTTCCTGAAGCTCTCCATCAACACACACAAGTACTGGATTTTATTTATTTGTTTTTATTATGAGAAGCTTCTAAACATTCTGTACTCAAACTGACCTTGAACATTTAAAATGTTTTGTTGCAATCGTGCAAATAAAAGCCACTTGATAAACCCCTGAGTTTCTTTCAGGAGTTCACCAGTGTCTTAATTTCAAGTGCTGCACACCCACGTGTGCAAGCTTGGAAACCTGCCTTCCGTAAGCATTTGTCAGCACACTTTGGTCACTGGACTGTTCATAGGCAGGGGGCAGCAGGGCATCAAGATGCCAAGGCCAAGCCCATTGCAGATCTTTTTGAATACTTGTGAACAAGTGATGCCGCCGGTCAGTCACCCCTAATCTCCTTATAATAACCCTTTCCCATTTTTATTTATGCAGTTATTACGTCGTTCCAGATTTCTGATGCATTAACCCGGGAGCAAAGATAACCTTTTATTAAATCACTACATTGAGTGGTTATGCAACCACTTCCTTGGGCAATATCACCCATACTGGGCCCAGGAGCTTCAAGCAAGCAGATGACACTTCTTGTTTGGAAACGAAAAGCCACGCTGCACATTTAAAAATATTCCTAATGAAACCTTCATTACAGAGACATACGTCACCCCATCCATCATCTGCCAACACGTGGGCTTGGCAATGAAAACCTGCCAGCGCTGAATTTGATGGGCTGCACGTGCAGCGTTCCCACCCTGCCGGGGGAGGGCAGCAGCGTGGTGTTTGTTTCCGTCCCTGAAGGTGGCCAGGTAAGAGCAGGAGCATCGGCTTCCCTCGAAACCCTGGCAGCATGCCTCTGAAGATGCCCTAAGATGCGCTTGTTTCCCACCACACCAAGGGCTCTGCCACCTGCTCCAAGCAGCAAGGAGGGCTTTGCGCTACGCTCCCCTTCCACACCACACCATGTCTGCAACATTTTATTATCATTATTTTTTAATTTATTTCCCCTATTTTGATGGTAATCTGTTTCTTTGTGGCTTCCTGGAGTCCTTCTGACAAAGCCACACGCTCTGTTCCTGTCCCCCATGGCACTGGAGGGCACTGCAGAAGACGTGAGATTTGTTTCTAGCTGTACCTCTGCCACAAAGCGTTCCTGGGTTACAATTGCATGCCAGCAAAATTGGTAGGGCCTACCTGCTAATGCCACATGACAAAGCCAAAAAGAAACCAAAAAGACTAAAATACAGCACAAATATTTTTTGCTCTTCTTTTAGCCTGTGAAACTTTTCCTTTCTCCACTCTTTCTCCCACATTTTACACAAATTAAGCTTTCTGGTGTTACGTTATTTGTCTGATTAAATTTAGAAACAAACAACTACAATACAGGAGCATTGTTTAAGCCCCGAGGTTTCCTCCAGCAAGGGCAGCCCCATGGCAGAGCCATCGCGGTGGCCGCGGCCCCATCACCTCGTGCCACGGGTCTGAAGCAAGGGGACACCTGGCAGCACCTTGCTGCACCCAAATTTCACCCGCAGAGGAGCAGCAACTCCCAGCCCGGCTCAGGCTTTACGACTGTAAATGCCAGCAGACCGAGGAACACAAGTCCAACTTTATTTTCATTGGTAGCAGTAGCACGGTGTCGTGGTATTTCAGTGCTCCGCAAGCACTAATTAGAGACCTTGCCACGAGGAGCTTGACAAGGACGTCTCCGAGCTGCAGCGTGGGGTTACCAGGCTGAATGCCATAGCACAGGCATGCTGGCACCTCCTGCAAACCACAGCGGAGACTCTTGCATTTTCTCTCATGCACAACTTTGTGCCAGGTAAGAACCAGCAGTTTCTAACGGGGACCGTCAGCCCTTGCCTGGCACGGAGCGGCGTCGCCCAGCTGGCTGCCCACAGGCACCAGAGCTGCACCCAGAGGCATGTCAGTGCACCCAGCAAGGAAAACCTCGCCTGAACTCTGCAAAATCCACCGACTTGTACACCATTCCCATCCCAACCCTCCACCAAGTCTCCCCAGACACCAGCGGACGTGATCCAACGTCTCCGTTTAGGTTCGAGTCTGAGGAACGTGCTGTTTTTCAGATTGCGTTACTGAAATTTTGCAGGGCTGAACTGAAAAAGCCTTTTTTTCCCCAGTTTTATTTGGCCCTTCATGTCCTATATCTGCTTCCCGAGCAACTTCTCTTGGCGAGAAATTTCAGCTATGCAGACCTGCGAGAGACCGATCTGCCTGCATGCGCACATGCACGGCAGAGCTTGTTCTGTACAAATGTCCTTTCCAATATGGATTACGGGCTAATAAGCTATACGGGTCTGCAAATCTTCCTGGCCTTTACTTTTTAGCTGTTATATAAGAGTCATATTTCCTAAAAGGAGAAACATATGGATCGTATCTACCCAGCGCTAGGTGATCACAGAGGCTGCTGCTAAAACGTATTTGGAGCAAAATGAAGCCATCTATAGGAGAGCTGTGAGAAGAATTGATTTTTATTTTTATTTTTCCTTTTCTCCTGTCTGGGCTGAAGAATACTGAAGGGAAAGAACTAAAAAAGGTTTGTGTTGGAATAGGTTCACCCTACTCATCCAATGCCTTCATGTCCTTTTAGGAGTATTTTAATTGAGTTTGTTAGACTCTGAAGTGGAAACGTTATCTCAAAATACCTTGTTTGGAAAACACCTCAGGCTTTTAGGAAAAGGGACTTTCTGCTCAAAACAATTCAACAGATCTCACCCATAGCATTTCTCTCTTCCCCTTCAGTCACCGCTGCATTTTCAGTGATTTTACACATCGTTTACTGTAAATACAAGGGGACAGACCACCAAGAACAACTCACCAGCAAGTCTAGCTCCAGCGTCCAAAACAAAGATTTTAAAAAGATGCAAACCCCAAGACTTCAGCTAAATTTTTATCAGTTACTACCCATTATATGAAAAGCTCTCCTGGTATGGGCTTCTTATTCTAACTTTGACACAAATTTATGCCCTTTTGCTAACTATTCATCTCAATTTTCTGATCCGTGCCACAGGGATAATAATGCTGGCTATACTTGCCTCAGTGGAGGGGATTAGTTGGTATCTGCATGGATCCTGCCTGTATAAAGCTCTCAGATTATTGCCTGAACGTTGATAGCTCCTCCACTAGCCTTTGAAAAAGCATCATATGCCTTCTGGGCTCAGTATTCAAAAATAATGTCAATATTTAAAATCTTTTGGTCTCGCTAGGTCAAAGAAAACCTGCAGCTGCACAGAAGGCCCATGGGGTGGCCGGAGCAGGAGCACTCAGCACCTGGGGGCAGGGAGCGTGGCTCTGCGTCCGGACACATCCGAAGGGATGGGTGCCAGCCTGCGGCTGCACCAAGCAGTACGCCTGCCGTATTTCAGAGATATCACAGTGTCCGGGGTCATCCATTTGGCAAAGAGGAAAAATAAATGAAAGAATTAAAAAATAAAAATAAATCTAATTTCCTTCAATACTTGCCTACTCATCCTAGTTACTCCATCTCTTCTCTAATGACCTGCTTACAACCTGTGCCTAGTTTTGTCTTGGTTAGTACCGCAGGGCATCGCCGTCTGTGTCTTTTCATCCACAGCCTTAGTTCTGGATCCCCGGCTTTTTGTCACCTTGCAGCCATGAGACCCGAAATATATACATTTTTTCATTGATAGAGATAAACATGATTTGTAAGATGAGTCAAATTAACAATCGATTACGCACTAATGGGCTCTAATCAATACATTCATTTAATGAAAGGGGAAGGGGAGGAAAGCTGGGAGAGTAATTTAAAATAACAGGACCGTTCCGCTGGCGCAGGGAGAACGAAAAAAAAAAAAAAAAAAAAAAAAAGTGTATAAAGGAAAGCCGAGCAGCCCTTTGTGGAAGAATGCAATATCCTCCCCGCCGCTGCCCTTGTTTCTCGCTCATTAAAGCACGATCGCGCCGCTGCCGCCGCTGGCGGAGCCAGGCTGCGCCCTAGCGGCTCTTGGAGGCGCGGCACCGGCACCGCCAGCACCCCCCGGCACCCCCCGGCACCCCCAGCACCCGTCTGCTGCACGCACAGGGGACATGGGGAGGCGAACAGAGGATGAAGGGCGCTTCGACGGTACCCGTGACCCGTATGGACACGCAGGCTGGAGCAAGGCAGGGCTGTGGGGAGCCAAGTACTGCCGGTAACGCTGGTAGTAGCCAGCAGTAGCTGCTCCCAAGCAATGCCACACGTGGAGTTTGTGCCATCGCGATACGTAAATCCCTTAATTCAATTAAGGTGTTAGTGAAATAGTAGGGATTCTGGCTTCTGGGCGAGGCACAGGTGCAGAACGGCACACGTCCCTGTCAGAGCACCATGGGATCGGGATATGGGAGCAGCTGTAGCT
The DNA here is from genome assembly GCA_011075105.1 of Heteronetta atricapilla. Classification (NCBI taxonomy): domain Eukaryota; kingdom Metazoa; phylum Chordata; class Aves; order Anseriformes; family Anatidae; genus Heteronetta; species Heteronetta atricapilla. Next base: position 6,677,199 of record CM021741.1, read on the forward strand.
GTTGCAAAAGCATGCAAAGTTGCTAACTCCCAGCATAAACTTAGAGAGCAGGCAGCAAGTGCACGTTTCATGTTGCACTCTGGCAGGGAGACCACTATAAAGGCACGGCTAGGCTTTGAAAAAAAGATGCCGGGCTCAGTTACCCTCATGTAAATCAAGAGAAATGCAAGCAGAGCCACTCCTGCTTGCTGATGCTGAAACCTCGAGCCTGGGGCTTCAGCAAAGCAGCAATAACACAGCACGTCCTCCAGGCACAGGGGTCAGGGAACGGGACTCAATCAGCACCATCGAGGGATCCTTGGAAATGGCTCCGCTGATTCATTCTGGAATCTGTCTTCTTTTGAAAATAGTCAACAGCAGCTTTAAAAATAAAATAATGATTAAAAAAAAAAAAAAAAGCCATGAAAAATGGGAAAGTGTCCACACAGTGCTACACGCCCAAGCTCTGCTAGAGGCAGCCGCGTATTTACTGTCTGACACTGGTGTCGCACAGGACAGGCAAAATTGAGGTGGGTTTTCAGCAGCACTCCTGCACCAGGAACACCGAACGTGCGAAGCGGAGGCCTGAAGATGACACAAGAAATTCCGCTAATCCAGCTGGCGAGAACGGCATGGTGTTAAAAGTGCAGGTACTGAGGATGCTACTTTTAATTGAGCACAGCCACAGAACACTCACAGCCGGTTTGCTTACAGCAACCAAGTAAGTTAGCTCTGCAGTAACAACTGACCTGATACTCACATACACCTCTCACTATTTACATTGTTTGTTAACAACACGTGATGAGATTTATAAACGTAATTCAGCAACTGGCTGTTTAGTTTAAATTAACGTATTAATTTAAATTAACTGTAGTTAATAGTACTTTAAATTACTACTAAGGGTATTGCAACCCATGCAGACTCACAGCCCCTCAGGCTAAAAGCACCGTCTGCCACCGTCGCACTGCGTACAACGGCACTTGCGATACCCTGCCTCCCGCCAGCTCGGCTCGCTGGGCACGTTTTGCATAAACTGTTTTCGTAGCTAAAATCCTGAAAGCTTTTAAAGCAGGGAGCAGAAGCCTCTTGGCATGTTTGCTTTACTGCTGGACCTACGGGGAGTTATTTTGATTTGTCTGACACTGGGTAAACTTCAGCGGTGTCAGAGAATTCTGAACCCGCGTGGGGTATTTTCAGGATCCTCTCACGGTAAGGCGAGACCGACTGGGACCAAGCAGAACATTATGGCATAACACCAGTACGTCTATTAACTAAACATTTTCAATTAGCAAAAGAAAACAATTTACCAATATCAGTTTAAAGAAAACTCTTTCTTTAGTACTATTTTATTTACTAATGCATTTTTTCTTTCATCTTTTCTGTCTTTCAGGGCTCGCTCAGTCCTAGCAAGGAGCCGAGCCTCAAGCAGGGGCTTTATAAAAGCCCACCCGGTGCCAGCCTGCTGCTCTATATTAACTTTCTGATGTATTTCCATGTTGTGCTGAGGTTTACTTTCCAGTAGGGCAGGCCTGGAGCAGCCTTATACGTACAGTATGACGGTGCTGGAAAGTTAAATAACATGATCGCGCCCGACACACCTTGGCTAGGCACCCAGAATATGTCGACTGCTTCCTAAATCAATTAGTGCTGTGTGATGCCACTTCTACCATCGGTCCCTGCTGGCAGCTTTCTTGCCCTGCCTGGTGCTCTGGGTGCTTCACAGGCACCCAGCACGTCCCTGCAGGTGCAGGGCAGCAGCCCCCAGCTCTGCAGCTCCCTCGCTGCGTCCCGGCGTGGCTCCCTCTGCAGCCTCCCGAGCTCTCTTTCAGAGGTTGGACCACAGATCAATATACACGGGGAAAAAGAACCATGTAGTGTTGTAAGAAAAGCCAGGAAGTTCAAAGTTATAACTGATGGTCTGGATTTAACTCTGACAGATCTGGGAAAAATAACCAAAGCCGAGTGGTGACGCGAATGAAGGATGGAGTGTCAGGCTGCAAAGCGCTCTGCTTTATCAATCTCAGTCAAGCCCTTACAACGATGAAGCCCAAATTTCTCACGTTACACATAAAAAACAAACACAACAAAGAAATAATGGTTTCATAACTGTTTACATGAGAGCCCCACAGCTCTCAAATACAGGGGTAATTCATCCATTTGAAGACACACCAGAGCGCGTCCCATCGCTCCGCCCGCAGTCCGGCTGTGTGGCACTGGCGATCCCACTGGGCTCCCAGCTGGCCCTGCTCGGGTGCCAATTCCACCCGAAATGAGGTGCTCAACCTTCCTGAGAGCACGGGGCCCCACGTGTGAATTTGTTATTTGGTTTTCCACAGGTAGCCTTGGGGCATTTCGCCAATGGATCATGTATTTATCACTCGGCAAATAATTCCATTGCTCTATCGGTGGGAGGAGATTAAAAATCATCCCAGCTTTTATGCAGCTGCCTCTGTTTCACATGGTTAAAGGAACCTCCTGAAAGAGGCCATTGAGTTTCATGACTCAATGAATATTTATATTGTTTTAAAGAAAAAGAAAACTTGAGAGCCTTGTTTTGCAAGATTAAGCAACAAATGTCTTATATTTCAAATGAACTGCTAAGACTTAATCCTGCAATTCTTTGCTAATCCGAGCACTCCCAAGGACTACCATGAGATCAAGGACTCCTGACAGGAGTGCATTTGCGGGGTCAGGGCTTTCATTTGTGCAGAACGCATGCAGGCAACCCCTAGGTGAACTCACTTTGCCTAATTTCTAATCCACCTGAGTATTGTGAGTTTGAAAGTTCAGGTAAAAATAAAATTAAAAAATCAAACTCTATTGAATTTCCTTTCCACTAAGACAATGAAATATCTACAGAAAGGATTAAACAAAAAATGTTCAATGGGAACATGATAAAAGATGCAATAGAGCCCGGAACTACTGGTGCTGCTCTTGAGGGTAAAGCGAGTGCAAATCAAGCCCAGACTTTCCCCCGTGGCAGAACGTAGGCATCCATCCATGTCCACTCACACATACAAAACTCAGCTGACCTGTGCAGGAACCAAGCACCAGCAATCTCCTTCCCTGCTCTTTATCTGCCAGCAACCAGGGTCATGCTCCAGCTGTGACAGTAGCCCTTCCACAGCAGGGCTGAGCCTGCCCTGCATTCGGGTTTTCCTTCCTGGGCAGGTGAGAAAGAGAGCAGAGAAGGAAGAGCACCGCGGCACCATGCACGCCCCTGTTAGCACAGGGAGCAGCAGGCAGGCAGCACTGGCCAGGCCCCCAGCTCCCCCTGCCCCGTGGTGCCACAGCAGGGCTCGGCCCCGGGATGGCTGCACAGGCATGACCGAGACCAGCCTGAGGCAGGAAAAGAGAAGGGTTTACAACAGGACAGCAAAACCTTACCTGGGGGAGGGCGAGGGCAGCTGCACCATGTCTGGGTAAGTGGGGACAACCCCTTGCAGCTCTAAGAGCTTCTTCAGCTCCAGCTGTGGAGTTTACTGGCATTTATCAGCCTTTTTTTTTTTTTTTTCCCATTTGCTACCTTGTCAAAGTTGTCCCAGTTGCAGCATTTTGTTTTAAACCCACCATTTGTACATTCACAGTGGTTCACCTGCTTGTTCCTCAAGTGAAGCAAAAATTAAGGTGTAGCCAGATGCAATTGTTTTTTATAGGTTGTGGTCCTTGTCAGAGAACTTACCTGATAACCCAAGTGGTTTGTCGTGCATTTCCACTCATGAAATCAACAGACCTGTGGAAATTTGTGAGGTTTTTGTGTTCCTCGGTCTTCTGAAATGTTAAGAGGAGCTTGTAGGAAGCTCTTTGCGAAGCCAGCCCCTCAGTCTGTGGGTACGGCTCTGCAGGCTTACCCTGAACACACGCTGGGTCACAGGGTAAATTCATTAATTAGAGTATGCAATAAATTGGTATCGATATCGCTCAGTTGTTTGTCACAGCCCCAGATGGTCAATAACATCAACAACGGAAAGGGGAAGGTGGCACGAGCCGCCAGCGCTCACATAAATTAGCCGAGGAAAGCACGCAGTCGAAGACAGGGGCAGCCAGGCAGTGAGGGTGGGGGGAGGAAGGAGAAGGGCAGAGCATTTCTGTGTCCTCAACAACCTCAGAGACATAGAAAGGCTTGGGCTGGACAGGAATTAAGGCCCCGCAGCCAGCTGCTACCTCGAGAGGGGCTTCACGGGCAGCAGGACGGGACGGGCACCTTGTGCTGTGCCTAAGGGATGGGCACCTCATGCTGCGCCCCTTCTTGCCCCCTGCCACCAGCAGTGCCGAAACGCTGCTGGCAGCCCAGGGGAGCCGCACGCACCCGGAGGGAGCCAGGGCTGAGCCCTGAAGGCCTCTGCTGATCGCTCCTGCAGGAGCCGAGCGCTCCCCGGGGGCACAGGTGGCAGGGACAGGGAGGGGAACGCCGTGGCCGTCGGCACCAGCGCTGACACTGGGGCTTCCCCAGCAGGATCTGCAGATTTTGCAAAAACAGACCATACTGGTGCCTAGTTTTATGTTCCTGAGAACCACAACCAACACTGGGGTCAAAAAAATCAGATTTATGCATTTAAGTTTACCAAGAAGCTTTTTTTTTCACCCATCAATTACATTCCTTACGGTTCCCAGAAGGAAATGATCTTTCGTACACAGAAATAGAATAGCCTGTCATAATTACTCATACCTAATGAAGGGTATTTATTGCTGTCACCAGCGGCTTAAGGTCTAACAATCCCATCACATAAAAATAAAAAAAAAATAAAAAACGAATTTAATGACTTTCCTGAAGTACGTGGGGAATTTGGATTAATTCACACGTTAAAATTGATAAAATGTGTTGGGCTGACCTCGCTGGCTGCAGCGGGGAATATCCGGAATACTGCACATGTATACAAGCACGGACTTGGGCCTAATTTCTCTAACTCACTACCAGTTTGGTTCTGTTTGTTCCCACTGAGTTGATGATGTTAGATGGGAAGTTCACTAGGCCAAACGCCGTGCCCTTGCAAATCCTGCCCCTATGTTACAAATACAGCCACAGTTTGGGGGGGTTGAGGAATTCTGCCTTGAGGGTTTGTGGTGGTTTGGGTTTGTTTCTTTGCTTAGGAAATGTACAATGGAAACTATTTACACAGGTAAACAGTTGTTTCAGACCATTGTTCCGTAGTAGCAGAGACAATGCGTCCAAGGCACCCATTTCTTTTGCTCTCACTTCTTATTGCCCGTGTCTGTTACTTCATTAGCAAAGTTTTATTTATACTTTTAGATGATGGCTTTTTTTGTCTTGTGGGCAACCCATGTGCTGCCTATATACATTTAAAAACTGTAACTCAGCTGTCCACACACACACATGGAAGTACAAAGATTTTTTGTCCCCTGAGATGTAGGGGGACGACACCCCCAGCTGGGAGACTGTCGCCTTCTTACCCTTGGCCAGCAATATCTATTAACTGGGGGAGTTTTGATGCATGGAAGTCAAAGGCTTTGGATCAGTAATTTACTTTATAACTCAGTGACTTGAGTGGACTGGCAGTCATTGGTCCCATGCTGCCCTGAAATACATACACAGCTCTCATCCACTCTCATCTGCTCAGGATCAGAGCAACACATGAACTCTTTTCATCCTTTTACCACCCATGTCACTCCCTTTTATCTCTATAAAAGTATTTTCCTGTTATTTTTAGCTCAAGTCACAGCTTATTTAAAAACAAACAACCGAACAAAAAACAGTCTACACTGGTTTTTAGTAGTACCCCGAACTTCATTTCCTGGGCTGCAAAAGCAGGCTGAAAAAGGAGAAAACACCACTGACTTTTGATCAGTTTCAGCTAGGAGCGTGCCAGGCTTCCCAGCTCCAGTTGATAGTCCTCCCTCCTTTACGTACCTCAAGGTAAAGGATGCAAGTCCCGGCTATGTCAGAACATGCTTTGCTCACCTCTTCTCCCCCCCTCAAACCATTTCTGACCCTGCTTTGGGGGACAATATTGAAAACAGTGAAAATATAACCCTGCTAAAAACATGAATCAAAAAGTCACTGCTTGTGGACATGTTTTTAAAATTGCTTAGTTGCATGGAAGTCCCTTTAGTGCTTGAAGGACTTTAATAAAATTGATTTTCTGAGTATAGCCTTTTAGCAGCTACTGTATAAGCTTGAAATATGAACCCTTCATTGTTGAAAGTGTTTCATTTTTGCCCTGTAACTAATGATCAAGGGAAAGAATGTGTTCAGAATTCTCCATGGTTGCCATTTTCATAATTAAATCGTGCTAATAATAAAGCTTTGCAGACTTTAAACAAACTGGCACTGGAGTGGAATGTGGTTTGCGGTGTTTCATTTAGAGACCTCTGCAATTAGCCCTTAATGAATAAGCATACCACAGTGATAAGTAAGACATCTCTGTGAACCGGTTATTTACCAAAGCACAAAACTGTGACATTTCCATTCCAGAGACTGAAAATTATTCACTGGATTTCTTCTGAATGGCTTTCAAGTAATTTGGGGAGTTAAAGCCCATTAATTGTCTTTAATACCTGATGTGCCGTGCCAGCAATACGGCAGCAGTCTCTCTGTTGTTGATACAGTGCCTCAAATATAAGCAGCCAAGCCAGTAAGACAGCTGAATACGATGCTTATGTTGCTACTAGGGTGCATCTACTGTTCTGGGTAAGCCATACAGACCTTTAAAATCCTAGAACCACATCCATTGCAGAAACAGCTGCAGGTTATCTCCCCCACCCCCCTCCCCCGCTCTGTATACTTACTTAAACTAAGTCTGCTCATTAAAGACTCTTATATTTGCTCATTAATAAAGTATCATTTCTAAAAACAAGGCAAGCCATACCCATCTCAGGACATTTTATGGCAAAGCTGGAGCTCTGCTGATTCCCAGCAGCGAGGAACCCAACACCCAGACCAGGGAGATTCGGGTGGTGCAGGGGGCACCCATCATTTGCTGACCAAACTCATTTCAGCATCTAAAGAACCAGAGGCAGTGGGCTCTGAAGCCCATGCTTTTGGCCCAGCAGTATACAGATCCCAGGAATTTTTCCATGGTCTTCAGCAAGGATTGGATCAGGCCGCAGAAAGAGAAATGCTGTGGTGCTTGCTGATAAAAGGGAGCATCAAGAAGAACAGAGAGAAGACCCGACCGACCGTCAGCAGACCGTTCTCTCACAGCGCTATCAGAAGATAACGAGACGATGATATGGTATCTCTGGAACTAACAGAGCTGCAGCCTGGGTTATCAAACCCAAGTTTTTCTAAGTCGCGCCTTCCTGGCAGCATCGCAGCCCCGCTGATCCTCTAAGCGTGTTTCCTGCCTCTCAAATATTTGGGTAGGTGACTCTGAACTGGCACATTTCAATCCTACTCAAGAACTTTTTCTTCCTTTACACACTCACCTTTCTGTTCTTTTGTAAAAATAAAATAAAATACAGGAATAGCAGGAAATAAATGGTGTGCATAAACCCACCAGAGCCTCTGATGTAACATAGGCTCCCCTCCATAACACTCTGCCACAAATATTTTCCAAAAAGAAATGTCAGATGGAAACGTAGGGGCACATGAAATATGGGAAAGCTGCAGAAGCACAGACTGCAGCCACCAGCTCTGTGCAGCAGTTCCTGTGGCAGTGACCGGGGCAGAAGCCCAGCAGACACCGGCCGGGACAGGAGCCCACCACATCCCAGCCCTGGCAGTGGTGGGCAGCCCACGCTGCCCAGGGGCTGGTACAGCAAATACTGACAAAGGCAGATATGAACCTGTCTGTCCGGATGCTTTCTAAGCAGAAAATGTGAGACCATGAGGTCTCTAGAGTCACTGCTGCCATTAATATCTACTTTAAGGACCTCAGATGAAATAATCTGATCAGGCTCCATTATCCAAGGAAACAAGGGATGCTAGGACAGCGCGTGAAATGGGGAAAAGTAGAAAAAATAGCTATTAAGGGACACGGTGCAGCTCCTGGAGCAGAGACAACCCAGTGCCTCGCTACATTGAGCTCAGGTCCAGCAGGGCTTAATTAGCTGCAGCTCACCACCGGCAGCAGGATGGTTGTGCTCACGCCATGGATGTCCAGCCCGGTCGGACACGACCTCGCTCTTCAGAGAGCCAGTTCAGATGCCTCTGTGTCTGTAGTACCATTGATCTGAAACTCAGACAGTTAACCCGTGGATAACTAAGTTCAGGCTGCTGTTAGGCTTTTTTGTTCCTACTATTCCTCTTGGAGTTATCTGAACTTCATTCCTCAGATAAGCAGAAATTGGCTTTAAGCTTACATCTACACCTAGGTCATCACAGCCAGGTATTATTCTGCCAGTTGTCCCCTAAATACTCTTCTCCCTTTTCTCTGTTTTTTTTTTTTTTTTTTTTTTTTTTTTTTTTTTTTTTGTTTGTTTGTTTGTTTGTTTGTTTTCCCAATATGTTTGAATACAGAACACCAAAACCACATTTTGTTAAATGCTGACTTTCCAAAGCATCTTAGCTTTAGAGCCCTCCCGTGTTAGATCATCTACCCAGGAGCATACGGGAAGGATGAGCTGTAACCTACACACCACGCAGTGGGTCATCACTGAAAAACTGGCCATGCAGGATCCGGTTTGCAGGATCATTACTGGAGAACTGATTCAGCCATTAGGCCTTCGGGTACGGCCTTTGTGAAGATTTTTGTATGAAAGAAAGAGATTTGGGGAGATAAGGAAAACTGTTCAGACTTTGAAGCAACATTCGCACTGTAAAACTGGTAAAGAAGCAAGAGGCAGTAAGAGCTAGGGTAACCTCTTCATCCCCAATATTATATACAAGAACTTTCTATTTAAACTTCATACACCAGACTAGAATATTTAGCACACAGAAACGGGCCAAGCAGAAGTGCTTGTCTTAAACAGAAACCTCATACAGTCGTTCATACAGCAAATTACTGCGGCAGGCAAGAAAACAACTTCAATGGGCCCGGGTGAAAAAAGCAGAAGTAATACATTATGTTCATTAAAGCAATATTAAAATTAAATTTAATACAAAGTACCTGAGACAAAAACCCAAAACTATTAACCCCAAAGCCACTAACTATTCATTAGCCAAGTCAATTTTGCATCCCATTATGATTCACAATGTGTAAATTCCCATTGAAATTGATTTAGTAAACCAACTCTTTGATGGGCCTGAAATTAAAAGGATAGAAGAAAAGATACAACTAATTGAACAACATAATTCGATGCTTGTACAGGGTGTGAAATTCACGGCAAGCAGGCTGGAGCTTTAATTAAAGACAACGGGACAAATTCACACCTGGGATAGCGACGGAGGGATTTGGCTGAGGTCAGGCCTGCAGCCACGCCTGGCAGGCCGGATTTCAGCTGCTGGTGGTAGCCTGCTTCAAAAAAGGAGCTTGGGAAAAGTGGTTTAAAGAAGAATCAAGGAATTTCTCCGGTCTGGAAGTCAACATGCCTAGTTCAGTCTTGTTCTGCGCTGAGCAGCACTCGGAATGCCTTCCCACTCACGACAGCCAAGGGAACAAAATGATAGGAGAGGACACTGCTGCTTGCACTCCTGAATGAAGAGTGGTGCAGGAAAGATACCTGTCCTTTGCATGGGGAGCAAAGAAATAAGAGCGACGGTAAGCCAGAGCCTCGTGAATAAGGCTTTCCATCCCCTCACCTGCCATTTGCTGTTTGAAACAATTTCCAGCTTCTGTTTTGTCTTTTAAAATGAAGCGTCTGAGCACAACATGGCTCACAACTGCTTTGTGATGAATATTTCTTACCATATTCCTCCTTGGGAATCTGAAACATTTACTGATGTAACATAATTCAGATGTTGTCCTATGAATGATCTCACCTTTATGGGAAAAAAAAAAAAAGAAAAGAACAGCTGGAGAAATGAGGATGTCCTGAATAGCTTTGTAGAAGAATATACAGCAGGTTATGAAGACATTTTACATTAACTGCCAAGGAATAGTAGGACCCAGGACAACATTAAGATTAGCAATTTTGAAGTATGAAGACCAGCATTAAAAATTGCATTTCAACTCCTCCCTTTCTGTAAAAGGGAGGCTTGAGCCACACTTACCAGTTTTGATGCATAGCTGCTTATACTATTCATTGTAGATGGAGATGATGAATTATTATTATTATTATTTTTGCAGGTAGACTGTAAATAGGCCAAAATTATCTCTTAACTTGTTTATAATTTATATTTTTTAATGAAATCATGTACCTACAATCAGAATTAATCCATGTTAAAACGCTCCCTAGCAGAAATCAGTAATTATCAGTGGTGCCCAGGCACCGCTGCTCCCCCAGATGAGCTGAACCACAGTGCTCTCAGTGCAGTGAGAGGATCAAAAGGGAGAATCTGTGCTTGGCACCGCCTTTATTACGGTAAAGCAAAATAATGCTGTGCTGTTTAAAGCTAAACAGAAAATAGTAGCACTTGCAATTTCCTACAACTCTTCAGTATGAAGTTGAGGAGTTAGCACCTCAAAGAGGATGAGAAGAGCCAGGGGAGAAGCATTCGGCGTTGCTCTACCAGCAAAAATGGTAAGTGTTGGTTCTTTGGCTCCCTGTCTGACTTAACACCCAGCTTGCTCCTGCTCTAAGGTTGGTTACAGGGTCTGTTGGTTACTGGGTCTGTCTTGGCCTGGGGACTGGAATGCTCCAGCACAGACCTGCAGAACAAGCTGCTGAAGAAGAAAATTCTTTTTAAGAGTGATGGCAAATAAGCAGAGGATTACAATGCTGAACCTTGACATTTCAGGAATAGTCAAAGTCTGAGATACTGTCTGCAGCCACATCTTGGGGAGTGCTGTAAGGGGGTGGGAGCACCGAGGAGAAAAACAGACACAGTTCAAAACTTGTCACCTGCCATAAAATTCATCACAGTTTAGATTCTGGGTGTTCACCCCTCAGACAGACGGACGGGGGGATCCAGAGACAAAATCGAAGCCCTCCACAGCATCCATTTATTATGCAGGAACGGTATGAGCTGATTTGAATTCAGTCTTGCCCACGTTGTTTTATTATTATTTAATTGCCCCCCTTGACATCAGAGCTCACAGCAGGCCTTAATCACATACACGACAAGCAGCAATCTGCACTTGTACAAATATGCTCTGTAACTGTACCGTACAGCTTTGAAACACCCAGCCGAGTCTACAGAAACACGAGCATGAAGTTGGAGCATTTGGAGCACAACTGGAGGGCCTGCAGGCTTTGTGGCACTAACCCGTGCTGCCATGTACGTGTTTCTACCTTTATCTGCTGGTGAGGACTCACCTCCACAGAGCACGAAGGTATTCTTATCCAGAAAGTATCACCAAAGTTAGGGACGGGCTGCAAGGAAGTCAAATTCAGTACTGAGCACTATCTGTTAGAGCTCCATCAACAACACCCGCATAAAAGCTGTTGTGCAGGAGCAAATAAGAAAAGTTGAATTCTTTGCCTGGTGTAATTCACTTCATTTATTGACTTTTTTCCCTTTCGTTTGTCAGTGGTTCTGAGATGCCTGGCATTCAGGATGATTTGTAATGTAAATTATATAATTGTACTTTCACATATTTTAACATCAAATGGAATGATTGACTACAGAATTTGAGCTGTCTACAGGTGGGGGTCAATTATCATCTGAATAATCACACTGCCACACAAGAATAGCATGGCCATGGAGTGTGACATATTTTTATCTCTATGCATTTCAATGAAGTCAGGCTGGTACATAAAAGGTTATCACCTAGGAAACATATTTTCCTAAGCACAAGTTAAACATGCAAGCGAGATCAGCATAGATATTCAATTTAGCCAGTCAACCCTAACCTATTAATATTTTAACAAAATCCAGTGAGGATAATTTTTTTTCTTTGATCCCATTTCATTTGAGCAGCCTGGAAAGGGAAGAAAAATTAAAAACAAAATAGTCAAGCATACAGAATGAGGTTATGTATTAAGTGGGCTATTTAATGTTTTTGGCATATTATAGCCCTAGGGAAAGTGTGGATGGATTTAACAATCAAGATCTGTGTTCCCTGGGCCCACAAAGTTCGAGAAACATAAAATAATCTATACTTCCGAGCTGACAAATCTTACCTGACACTCCGCTTCATCTCACTGGGACTCTCCAGCTCAGCATTAATCATATGTTACAGGGAGTAAAAAGAAAAGTAAATCACGCTAAGCTGGAAAGTGAGATGGAAGGTCTTTGGGCAAAGCTTTTAATCAATAATATGTGGGATAATAACCAGGAGCTATTGTTTGAATCTTCAGATATGAAAAGGTAGCAATGCAAAACACAAAGCAACTACAAACTGCTGCAGCTTCAAAGGGGGCTGATGCAAACAAAGTCAGCTCGCTCTGCCCTAAACCCGCCTCCCCCCCTTCCCTCTCCCCAGTCTGTCAGCAAAATTCTTTACTCACAGTTCACTGCTGTTTTGCTCCAACTCCAAAACTGCAATTAAAAGTGTCTGCCTGATGCTAGAGAGTCAGGGGCTGCGGTGGTATCGCGTGCACCAGTTTGGGGGTGTCTAAGCCGAGATCCTTTGCTAGCCACCGAGATTCAGAGAATGCTCCCCAAAATCTTTCTGCTGTCAGACAGCCTGCCTCTTTCTGCATGAGCCTCTCTTCACATGAGCACCACCAACACCGAGAAGAGGCAGTATTTAGCTTCAGAGTCTGAATTCTCCCTAATTTCCCAAGTACTACACCTACCTGCACTGGCTGTAGCTTCCCATCCCTCCACTCATCCCCATTCATTAATGAAAGTTAATATATATATATATACGTATATCTGTATGCTTTTGTTATCTCCTAAATAATCCTTCAGTTTATGTCTTGATGTATTTCTAGCTATTTACTTTTACTCGGCGGTTCAGTCAGAAGAGGCAGCCGAAGGCAGCCCGAGCGGCGCGGGGCCAGGAGCTGACCTGCAGCTCTTCACGCGGCTCAGTTCATGCCCTCTAACTTCCCTCACCCCGTCAATAATGTATGTAATAATATTTGGTTTGCTGGGCCACGAACGGGAGGTGGAGACGCTAGGCCTATCTCATACTTTTGTAATTATTATTATTATTTTAGGGGGTGGAGAGAGCGAGTTAGAGCTCAGGGTGAAACCTAACCCAAATCCAGTTCAGGCTGCCCATTAATGCAAACCAGTTCTCAAACTGTGAATGGAGCTCCAGTAATTTCTTCGCCGCTGCTCAGCGGGAGCCCAGCGACACACAGCTTGCACGACCATGTTAAAAAAAAAGTCTCACAACCACGAAAACATTCAGGGACCGTTTTCACAAACAGTCCTACCAGGGAGGCAGGTTTTTTATGGCTGGGTGTGTGGCCACATTCTTTTCCTTTCACTTTGTCTCTTCTTCAGAAGACAAATAGATTTGTTCTCCCTTTGATTGTTGGTTGTGTTTTTTTGGTGTTTTTTTTTTGTTTGTTTGTTTTGCATATGAGTAAAATGAAAGATGCTCATTGGAAGTCCTGCTACAGCAAAGAAAAAAGGAAAAATATTTTTTTCTCTTTAGACAGAGCAATATTCATAGGTTTTTTTTAATAGCTCTCCTGTTAAAGTCAGAAAAATGTTTCAGTGTTAGAATTTCAACACTTATTTAACCTCGCTGAGGGAGGCTTTCTCACTCAAACTGAATAAAACAATAACCAGAATTTTCGAATCCTCTCCGGGAAGCACCTGTCTCTGGGACCCCGGCAGGCTGACGGGTGCCAGCACTCGCTGTGACACCGCTCCCAGACCAGCTCCTGTGCCCTCAGCCCAGCGAGAGCCCAGGGAACCCACGGCTCCTCGCAGGAAACCAGTTTAATGCCCTAATTAACCCACCCCTTCTTCTCGGTGGTTAAAAGTAACTTGTACCAAAGCGGTGCCGAGGCCATGTTCTCTGCTCATCATCCAGCTCTGCGAATGATTTCGCCTTTGCCGCAGGGCAGATCGGGGTCCCCCTGGCTGGCTGTAAGTGCTCGGGGCATGGCCCTGAACCACTGCCAGGTGGAACGTGAGGTTTTGTTAATTTTCCTAAATCAGAATTGGACACGGGGATGTCACAGGCATTTGGCCAACTTAGAAGCCTCCAGTTCTCACCAGAACTTGCACGGCCTCCCCACGGCGGTGGCTGCTCGCACCCCGACTGGTGAGCCGCGTTTTTTTCACATCCCAGGGCTCAGCTTCGGCACAAGTGGAGCTGAGGCAGAAATTCCTGCAGCACCTCACCAACAGGCACTGCCCTCCCTGAGCACCTCGCGGCATCGCTCCTGCCCCATCTGTTTGAAAGCCATAAGAAAAAAATTAGAGTTTTGAGAACAAATAGCAAGGTCCTGGCCACTTCTCCCGCTTGTGTCTGTACGGGTCCTACAGTAGTTGCTATTATAGGGTCAGCGTTTTTTAGCAGGTGCTGCAGAAAGCTGCTTGCAGTGAATAGATACCCCGAAAATCAGCTTCTTTATAACACAATAAGCTTTTGTATATCCTTTGAGGAAAGTGATAGTGCTGCCCAAATTTAGGCTCAGTGAAATGCTGAAGCAGTTAAATGGGGCGGTGTGTCCTGCTCTAAGCCCTGCAGAGCTCGACTTGGTAAAGCCTAATGACCAACCCTTTGAACCTCCAGGTCTCATAAGGTTCAATTTGTTATTTGGAGAGGGGGCTGGGGGGAGAATAAATAATGAGAATAAGGGACACGGCAAGCAGAGACAATTCAGCAGTGTCATTTACATATACAGCACGGTTACCGAGTCCTGGAATTACTCAGTACCACGATACTACAGAAAAAATTAACCCGAGTCCAGGAAGAGTTATTCTGAAAGGTTCACAATATTCCCTGATGCTGTGTAAACTCTCGAACACGCAGAGCACAGAGAGTTAACACAGACCGGGGAAAGCAACACCAGCGCTGAAGCCCGTGGTGTGTTAGCAGTCAAAATTCCCTTGGATAATGGAAAGGAACGGAGAGCGAGCAACAGAACAACCTGCAATATTTTTCAGAAAACATCCATTTGCAGGAAATAAAACTTTCACAAGAACCCACCAGTTCTGGCAATGCCTCTTGCTGGAGGGTTTTGTTAGGAATTCAGCCGCATTCCTTTTTTCCAACCCAGAAAGCACAGCGCCGTTGTAGCAGTTAGAGCGATTGTTCAAAGCGTGACAAATCTGGGTTTAAGTCCTCGATTCAGACCCGGGACTTCAGCTTGGATCTCTCCCATCCTATACAACTGCACCAGCAATCAGGTTTTTGCTTATTCTGGGCTACAACTATGCACCTCTTTCTGTTGTTATTTTTCATCGTATTTTCAATATGTGTCTCTGTCTCATCCTTATAAAAAATATTTGCTATGTCAAAATTGTTTGAAGATGAGGAAAGCATTTTGCAGGAAGTGAGCAGTGCAGAAAGGCAGTGATAGAGCTTATTTTTCTTTTCTTTAAATGCTCCGTGAGGCAGTGAAAAACCTGAACATTACGATAGTGTTGGAGGAAGAAGGCTTTGCACACAAAGCAAATTTTCTTCCTGAAGAGCAGTTTATTGCAATGTAGAAAGCTCACTAATTGGATTTACGACAGGCAAGCAGCGATGGTAAAAAGGAATAATGTGAACAGGGAAAAATAAATGGATATTAAATCTTACAGACACCTACACATTTCCTGTGCTTTCCTGAAGAGATGCTAAGTAAGGGGTGTTCCCAGACTTCCCCCGATCCTTAGTTTAGTCGGCAGAAGGAGAAGGACTGTGCTTACACGTGAAGTAAATAACCCAAGCGCAGAAGTGCCCAAAGCTTATCTGAGCCGACACAGAGATGGCCCTGCGAAGCTCTAGAATTTACGGCCCGTCGTGATGAGATGCACTGTGCTGCTGCGTCGTAGCGGCTTTTCTGGAGCTGAAGCGTACGCTGCCCCGCTTTGCTGTACCAGGTGAAATGAAGGATGTAAGAACCGGCTAATTGAAATACCTGAGCGGCTTTAATGAGGCTCTCCTTAGACGGCGTTCTGCAAAGCTGGTATTTATTTGCTTCACCTAACAAGTCATCTGTACGTTACAGCCTCCTTTATACACTCCGGCAGAACTGCGTCAGCTGCTAAAATTTAGCTTTTGATTTTGAGGGCCGCCGTATTTTTCCTGCTCAGCGCAGGGATGAATGAACAGCACGGGGCAATGTGCATTATCTGGAGTGGCAGGGAAACCTATCTAATCTTGGCAGGCATAAATGTTTTAAAACGTAGCTGAAACGCTGCAAAGAGTGCTACTGAAAGAGTGTTACTGCAATAGTCACCCTTGAAATCCTGCACTTATTTCTCGTTTTCATTTGGTGTCATAAAAGACCTCAGCATCAATCATTAACAAGCTATTAACACGTGCAGCTGATAAAAGTGTTCAAAGTCTGGTCAATAACAATGACGGAAATTTCTGTTTTACAGCTCGTTTAATCTGAGCATGAGGAGCCCACGTCGGTTATTTTCTTGGCTAAAAAACGCTTCTTGGGGCTTTTGCTTTCACCTCTGCCTGCGTAACAAGCGCGGAGGCTGCGTTTTCTCCTCTCTGCCCTGCAAACCCAGCTACCTCACCCAGCTACCTCGTCTGCATGCCAGCGCTCAGGAAGCTACCGCGTCCAAATGCTGTATGATTTTAATATGTTACTACCTTGCAGTGAAGGTGCTATTACAATCAAAAGAAGGTGAAACCTTAGGTGAAACCTCTGCAGTTTGTAAATACAGGGGAGTAGTGCTTCTTAACGGCAGCGGCTGGGCTTCAGGC
This sequence comes from Heteronetta atricapilla, assembly GCA_011075105.1. Taxonomy (NCBI): domain Eukaryota; kingdom Metazoa; phylum Chordata; class Aves; order Anseriformes; family Anatidae; genus Heteronetta; species Heteronetta atricapilla. Next base: position 6,693,899 of record CM021741.1, read on the forward strand.
AGCAGCACCCTGACAAGGTGCTTCCCTCCGCTTCCCCAAATTGTAGCAAACCCCAGCCGTGCCACCACGACGAGTAAAGCCAGCACCAGCTCTGGCTACCTGAGCACTGTGTAACTCACCCTCTTTGATCGCTCATGTAGTGAAATAAAAGCTCTGACGTCGTGCAACCTGAGCAGCTGCTGACCTGGCTCGCCGCTGCGTGTGCCGCAGATGTCAGCCCGGCTTTGTGCACGCGTGTGCGGTGCCGTGGGGTTTGTCACCGTCCCCTACTGCTAGCAGCACTTGTCAATAATTACATTTACCCAGCGGTAGTTTCTCGTCCCTGTGTAGAGGAATTCGAGGAGAGGAGCCGTATAAAAGGACTCCATAAACAAAACACGGGTTGAGAAAAACATGCAGACACCCAGCCTCCATCTGCTCCGGTGCGATACACTTCACAGCTCCCATTCCCCACGTAAAACAGAATGTGATTTATCATTTATACTGACTTGGTGCAGTCCTTCTTGAAGAAAAAAAATCTTTGATGAAATACTGGCTTTATGTTATCATAAAACTATTGAGAAAAATCACAGAGCATTTGGCAATTTACCTCCACTACCGTATCCTCGAAGTTTGGGCATTTACATTTCATGCACTTTTCAAATAATAAAAAAAAGTGAACTGCACTGCTGAGCCCGACCGCCACACAGCCCGAGTGCGAGCCCATCCCGACGTGTAACTACAGCATTGGCAGGGGTAAACCACTGCAGAGATTTCCAGCCCTCCAGGTACCACTTAAGGCCCGGCTCCAGCTAAGATGCTAATATTCTGTGCGGCGTGGACTCGGTAATTTCTCCTCCATTTCCTGAGGACCTGCAACGTGTGAAGAACTCACCGAACAAAGGCAGAGGCAGCGCAGGCCCCGCCAGCACCACTCCCGGTGCTGCTGCTGCTGCCTCCGGCACGAGCCCGACTGCGGCGAGCACCCGGTGGCTGCAGCCCTTCTACCCGCGAAGCCAGCAGGGATTGGTGGGAAGAGGGGAAATTTGCTTCCCGGTAAAATAACCTTTAACAGGTTTCAGTCAGACTTCTGCTAGGCCACGGGCTGAGACTCCGTGCGGAAATTAATTACTGGTCTGAAAAGCCATTTCAAAGCTACAGGACTATTTATTAAGGGAAAAGACACGCCATCGAGGAGCAAATGGGGACGCAGGTCGCTGAAATCTGCAAGGATCAACCTCTCGAACATATAGCAAAGCCACATGATCCTTCACTTAAATTAGGGAATTTTCAAAGCACCTGTCCTGCGATGTCTCAGTTACCTCCCGGCTGCTGGGCTCCAACAGGCAGGGCAGCCACCGGGCAGATCTCACCTCTGCCCTGATGAGATCTCTGCTGTCAGCTGAGATCACTGTGCTTCTGCTTGATTTTCAGTCCGATCACTCCAGAATTGCCTCATTCTGGTGTAACACGGCACGGTACCGGCTAATTTCTAAGGCTGTGCTGAGCATTCACCAGCACTTTAAGACAGGACCAGGCTGGAGCGGTTCTCAAACACCTCGGCTGCTGCTTGTGACAGAAGGAGGCAGAAGAGCCATTTAGAAAATGTCAAAATATTGTGGGTCGGTTGGTTTGATGAAAAATGCTTTCATACAAACGGCACACTTGAAAAGCATCAATTAAATTTCCTTTAGTGAGTCTGCAGATTTGTGGCGATGTGACATCACCCTGTAATACACTCACAGGATGAAGAGGTTTGAATTTGCAGTCTGCCCAAACCAGATTATGTATTGCAGTAAGGAAAGCAAATATACAATGTAAAAGCTCAAAAGCAAAATTCAAAAGATTTTTTTTTGGTCTGACTTCACAGAAAATTTCAGCCTTTTCTTTAAAAAAAACCTCCTTCAGAGTAGGGGAAATATTTTTTAAACGTGGATCTTATGCAGCTTTGCTGGCAGAGCACAGCTCCTGCTCATTTATCAAGGGCCTGATCAGCCCAAAGGGGTGAGGATGGGCTCCTGCCCCCCCACGAGCCGCATGCTGCGCTCCCAGAGGCACCCGCTCCCTCCGGAGATGCTGCGAGGCTCTGGGCTGAGAGCCACTGGCCCAATGTAGCTGAAGATGATTACATTGCACTGAAACTGTAGTTTGTTCCTGTTTGACAAAAACATCTTTTTATCGATGCAAGGAGTGGGTAGTAGCACAGGAATTCCTGCTACTTCTGGCAGAGCTTGGATTTTACCAGATGCATCCCATCTCCTGCACGGGTGGGATGCACAAAGCGTCCCGGGAGGACCCAGGCACCCAAGCCCTGTTTATGTTCAGTGGCCCCTGCAAATGGGCCCTGACAAGTGATCAAATGAGAGTGTCCTTGGAATATTTTACCCTTCATTTAGAAGCTGCCACCTGCTCAGCTGGGGGACGGGGACTGCTTTCCAGGCTTAGTCCATTGCTAGGAGAAGTAAAACAGACTCACAAGTGCTTTCATTATGCTTTGAAATCTCATCTGCAGTCCCCACAAAATCGGTGAAACTCCTCGGAGCTGCACTAACCTAGCAGTATTAAGTGTTAGAAGGCCAGCCAGCCTGGAAAATGAGAAGGTGCACAACTTTTGTAACCAAGGATTTTATACAAAACCTGTCGGCTTTTGCTTTGTGGCTTGGCGGCTTCTTTGCATGAAGATCGAAGACACGACAGGAGCCTGACTCTCCAGATGAGAAGTCTTTGTGGCAAGGTCCAAAGCGATCCATTGCCTGCTGAAATCGTGACGTTCAAACCCAAGCAAAAGCAATGCCAAATTCTTTACCTCAATGGGCAGCATTACAGCAAGAGGAAAGGGACTGCAATGGGCAAATGCTGCAGCTTCTCCTCCTTTACCAAGTGTTTCAGGTATTAAACCCACCCTTTAGGCACCTGCAGCTGTGCCGCTGAATGCTGCAGCCTTGCAGAGCAGCAGCTTCTTAGAGAGCCTGAGCTACAGTCCTGGGGGCTGCGGCCTCATGGGAGATCCAAGCAGCTCTCAAGGGGTGAGGGAAGGATGGCCTGAGGGACGGACAGCCCTCAGGACGGACAGCTTGGGAGCCTTTTGAGCATGTCCCACTTACACTGTCATTTCTGGTCTGTGTCAAGTGAGTGTTTCTTCCCCATAGAGAAGCTCCAGCTGGAAATCGCTTTCAGACTGCATGGGCAGCCTTCAGCTGCGTGCTTGGCGGCCGGGTATTTATGTCAGCAGGATCTGCAAGAACCATGAAGGCAGCCAGAGTGCTCCCATTGGTGGGCAATGGCTTCAGGAGCTTTGCAAGGGGCTCTATTTGTTTGCTTCCTCTACAAAACAAGAATTTATTCATTCATTTAAAGAACCTGAGTGCTAAAGGGTTTGTCTGGAGCTTCACACGTGCCAGTAGAGACAGCAGGGATTTTCATACACTCCCTGTGCATTTGATGCTGAAGATTTAGTTTTAGTGATGATTCTTCAAGGGTTCTTGCTTACCCCTAATATAAAAAGTCAGTCTTGGCTGAGCACGAGATCTCCACCAAAATCATGTTGCTGATTCCCTCCCTGCCTTCTAATGCAAGTAAACCTCAGTGAAGTCCACAACAAGGCAACGTGCCCGTTGTGCAGGGTGCTGGTCCTGTCCAGGTCCCCACTTCCACCACGAGCAGCTGGTGATGTCCTCTCGAGTTCAACTTTTGAATTCCACAACCGTGCCCTATGAGCTAGATTTTTTAGCAAGTGTTTGAAAAGCCAACCCAAAACACGACCAACTTAAAGACGCTAAGATAACACTAAGCAAAGTTTTGAAGAGCACATGGTCATTACTCAAATATTGTTTGTATCCGTATTTCATAGGCAAGGTAAACTTCAACGGTACTGAGCGGCAAGAGGGAAGGGTTTAAAACCACTGTCCTCTTCAAAGCTGTCGTGGTTGCAGCTTCCTGAGGACTCGCCATTGCTAATCAGAGATGTGCAAAACGTCTGTATGGAAACCCCAAACCAGGAAAAGGTCATTTAGTTTAAGTTAAATACTACTTTTACTGAACCTGTGCTGATTCATTCTTTCAAGTAAAAGTTATGCAGAACTCATCGGTTACAACACATTTTTTTTATTTCCCTTTAAAAAAAATTACCATCTCCATCTTTCATCTCTCTCTCTGCTCTGCTCAGCTGGTTTATGGGGTCTTCTGAGACCTTAAACCAGAACCAAAGTCATGGGGAAATAAAAGCAGCAGTTACTTTAGCTGAGGTTGCCAGCCCTGCTCTGAGACCACACCAGGAATTTTTTAAGCAAGCTAGGTAGCCCACTGTGCCTCAGGAAGAGAGAGCTTAGAGTTATGTACCTGAACACTTTGAACTTAAAAGAGGTTTTATTCAGGTGGAGAAGAGCTGCATTTCTGCCATTCACTTCGTTTCAAAATAAATCCAGCTACCCAGGGTAAAAATGTGATTTTTCTTATGCCGCTAAAAGCAAAGCGACATCTGAAAAATATTACTAGCCAAAGGCCAGATTCTTTAAATATTTTGTGAGAGCTAATGCTATTATGGTTACTTATGCGAGTATGCTTGTCACAAGGGTGACAAGTTTAACTCACCCAGCTGCATTTCAGCTAACAGTCGCACCAGACAAAAGCTAAAGCCCCGAACCTGCTCTCACATCTCCAGCTCTCATTGATTTTAAATGGGTGCATGTGTAACTAGAGACAGGATTTGCCCCTAGCTGAGGACAACTATAATCCGTACACTAAGATGCTTAAATCATTTAGATCTTGAGTTTAAGCAGCCTCTTCTACCCACACAGATCCGTGCTGCTGTACCGGCGCGCTGCTGCTCATTTCAGGATTGTCATTTCAAAGCCCAGGAGTTCGCCTTTGTACCCATTCCAATGCCTCTCATTTTTTACATTCCCTTCTTTGCTTTCATTTTATCCTCCACCTACACTGTACCTGGCAAGTTCTGTGACACAAACACCCAACTAAAGCTGATTTCATATGCTTGGACAGGGAAACTAAATATTACCACCGCCCCCCCCCAAAAAAAGGAAAATTTGAGAAACATCAGGCATGCATACTCAAAGACAACTGATCTAAGTCAGTCCTTCTGATGCTAATCTTACTGCAAATAATATGCGGGGTACATGAGAAAATGTCAAATCCACGCTACCTCACAATCGCTGGCTTTCAATCCAACTTGAAACTAATCCAAAGAAAAAATACAAGGGAAAGGCTGAAAGTTAGATCGTTATTTAGAAAGTTTAAAAGAAATAAAAATGTAGCTCCCATGAAACTACAATAGATGAATAATCTCACAAACTCCCAAAATAATATCAGTGTCTACGGCTATTAAAGTTTATAGGTGCATAAAGAATGCATTTAAAGCGGGTTATATTGAAATCAAATCATTCCTTCTAATTAAAATGTGGAGAAATATCTTATCCAACAGGGAACACTCCATATAATTGTTGTGCAAAACTGGAATTCTGTGATTAATAAAATAAACCTAGACTTTCAACAAAAACCAAAGCAGGCTGACAAGCACCAGACTGGCATCCGAGCCTCCCGTCGGTGTTTTAACGCAACCCCATTCCCCTGGAGTTAAAGGGAGGCGAGTGTCTCAGCTAACAGAAATCGCAGCACGTAAAACACTTGCACTTCTAGCATCAAAGATGCATTTACCGCAAACACAGAAACGCGTGGGAAATTAGACGGTGAACAGGGTTGCAGCAGTTTTAAGGATTTATTTTTAGACCTTTCACACCTACTGGCCACGCAGGCTAGTTTGCACACACCGCGCATACCCGCATTTATCTCCCCTGCCAACTGGATGTTTCTGCATGTTTCCCAACCCCAGAAAGTTTTACAAAGGCAAAGCAACCTTTACGTGACTGCTCCCCTTCCCTTGCCGGGTCCCATCCTGCTGACTGCCCCGGCCCTGCCGGCAGCGGGGGGCAGAGCGGGCGCCGTGCGCCGCAGCCCCGCGTCCCGCTGCTGCTCGCCAAGGCGCAGGATGGGGCCCCTAATCACTAACAGCTCCTCTGGAAACTCTAGCAGAGATAAAAAGTACAAAGACACTGTTGGTTCCAGTCTCCTTATTGAATTTTCATTGCTCCTTTTATTGTAACTATGAATTCAGTCCATAATGTCACGTGTTCTTTGTTCTCCAGCCTGACATACATTTTAATATACAGCGCAATATCTATGCAAAGACTAAGTGTGTTCATGTGGAGGAGAGTTAACACTTAGCTACAAACATGGTTATAGTTAGAGATTAAAAGCAACACTTTCAATAACTCTGCTGCTTAATACTTCCAGCTCCCATCTCCTTCTGAAGGTCCTCCTTCTCCTCTCCTCTCCCCCTACAAAAACCAACGCGCAAGAAATGCTGAGCATACAAATTATGTCACTGACATCTGGAAAGAGACATGACTATCCGAGTAAAAAATAAACCCAGCAGAGGTCATGGCTTTAACAGACTGTCGCTCTATATTTAAACTGATTGATTCATACAAAGACATAATTATAGAGAACATTGGAATCAGCAGCTCACAGCGCTCGCGACTGCAGGCACAGTCATGTTTACAGGAAATATGTTTTAGAGGCTACGTCTGGCATAAGCTAATTGATACACTCAACGTTACGATACACAACAATTTAAACAAATGGTGAATAATGCCTACTTATTTTCCTACCTAGATAATAACAACTTTCTTTCAACTATACGTGATCGTGTATCATTTTTTTTCAGGCTATCCTTTGCATAAAATCTATTGGTTATGCAAATAAAAGGCTTTGGAGAATAATGTACAGTAACTAATTTGTATAATCAGTTTCCCTCAATTCAGCGTGATAATGATATGTAAAGCACATCACTACAGACTGTCTGTGAAATGAATTCTGTCTTAATATGCTAGTCAACTAGCCACTCGACCTTTGCATAGGCTCACTGTAAGAGGAGCAGAAAAACCCACACACATTCTTTCAATTTCTAAAGGGAAATTCGACTCTAGCCGTAGAACAAAGAAAGAAGAAATAGAAGTAAAAGAAAATCAAAGAAAAAGTGATTTGGATTCAAGGGGATCAGATGTTTCATTTATTGCAGGTTGGAGACCTTCAATCAGTCAAATGAAAGACACATTTGTATTAAAATACCTACAAGGCAGAGAGAAAGCCTTGATCAGGTGTATTAGATTTAAGTTACAGCTCTCTTGCTGAGAGATGTGAACCTACCTTCCAGTCTATCTGTTCTCAATATTGAAGGTTTTCTGTGTTACAAACATGAGATGAAAGGTAGCTTGCTTGCCTTCCCACGTATCTGCTGGATATGAACAGCGCGTTGGAAGGAGGCGAGGTGAGCTCGGTGCGTGCCTCGAGCAGCCTCCCCTAACGGGGACGCGGGACCTGCGCTAGGGACATGGCACGGGCTGCAGCAGAACCCTTGTTTGCTCAAAGTGCGGCGTTTCTGAAGGTGGGCATCCTGTTTGGGGCAGTAGGAAATGTTGAACTTCTGCTGCCGTGGAAAAGCGTGAGCACAGCTAGAGCCCCGGCCCTGGCCCCGCTGTGCCAGGACGGCAGCGTGTGGCTCGGCTGCTCTCTGGGTACCAGGCAGGTGGGAAGAGCCGAATCCTGCCCTCCGGCCTCGCTTTCACACCAGCCTTTCCACACGGACTCCTCAGGCCCCTGCGCTCGTCCACAAGCACTGCCCACGATCAGGCCTGGCCTCAGGGTCAGGGTCATTTTGGATTGCGACTAAACCTTGGGGAATATCAGTCGGGTGCAGAGCAAATTGGCTTGGTTACTGCCAGTTATTGCCCATCTAGATTTGGGAAAGCCAGGCCCAGCCCTTCCCCTGAGTGACCCAGAGCCAGGCTTTGAACCTGGATCCCTCACAGCAGCGCCAGGGGCTCCGGTTGCTGCAGCACTGGCAGGGCACATCCTTATCTCTTTTACTTGGCAAAAATGAGTGGAATTCAGCACATCCCCATGCAGAATAACCCAAACCCTACAGAGCCAGGTGTCTGCTAAAAAGGAGCTCTCCTGCCAGCCAGGGTCAGGATGCTGACAGCCTACAAGAGGGGCTCAGTGCAAGAAGCAGCGGTCTAGAAGAAGACAGGCTCAAGTCCCCATGAAGTGAAGAGGTTTCATCTGCTCCATTCACTGTTCGACATCTTTACATGCTGCTTAGGGGTGCTGTGTAGTCCAGGCAGGATACTGATCCTTGTCATAGTTTAAGGGACTTAAACACTGCACACACCAGAGGAATTGTCCCTCAGCCTGCCCCAGGCCCGCCCAGCCCCACACCAGGACACGAACACCCCAGAGCGGGGTCAGCCCATCCCACGACAAGTCCTTCCTGCCATTTTACAAGCACTTCAGTAACCTAAGAACGAGATGAATCACACGGGTGCCAACAATGGGCCCTGAGGCAAGAGAAATGAGTGACATGGACATCAGCAAGAGCTGCTGCCATCCGAGCCTCGGAGCAGCCACTGCCGCATCCTGGAGAGAAAGACAGCCAACAGAAGTGCAGCCTTAGCTCAGGCCCCGGTTTTAAAGATTGGCTCCTGAGAGCAAACTGCCCTTCTAACCGAGCCCACGGTAACGCTGAGCCCTGCTTTCATGTGCCCGTATCTGCAAATACTGCAGAGAGGTATGAAAATCTTAAAGCCATCCGGCTCGTTAAATAAAACCCCTGTCATTCTGAAGTTTAGCTGATCTTTTTGTTTATATACTCATAAATTCTCCATCAATCCAGAAAAAGGGTTATTTTTCTTTTATTTCCTTATTTTTAATATTTTATTTTGAAATAAAAATAAGTACGTTCCCAATAGCGTTTGAATAATGCAGCCTGTCAGTGAAGTGTAGGCTCTGTTTCGGAGCTGGTCAAAGGGTGAACAGGCATAAATAGAGGACTGCAATAAAGTTTATTTTCCTTTTATATCAGCTTTTTTTTTTTAAAAAAAAAAAAAAAAATGAGGGCCTCTAACAGTATGACTTTTGTAGCTGAATGGGGGAAATCCACACAAATGTTTGTATCCTCCTCATGTACGATAACGCATCGTACAATTTTCACAAGTGGCTGACAAGGCAGCAGCTAGTACACAGCCCTACAGCTGATAGACTCAGATAAATTCTACATCGCAGATATGGTATTTCATGTACAGTTAAAATCTGCTCAAAAGGAGAGGAGCTATAAGGCAAGGCTCCCTTTTTCACAGAGTGAACAAAAGGACCCAATATCGTGCCATGAATTCCACAGAGGTTTCGCTCTATTTATAGTGAAATCTCTTTCAGCGCACGGACATTTAGTGGGTTAGCTTGATACGTCTTTTTTTTTTTTTTTTCTCCATTTACAAAAGATCAAAACATGCATTTCTCTGTCTAAAGAGCTTTGTATTTGAGGTGAGGGGAGGCAGCCACGAAAGAAGAGCGCGGGAATCCTCGGCGGAGCGCGCCGGGGTGCCTCAGCCCCCCGCTACACCGTTCTGAGCCGGAACGCGAGATGGCAGCAAGGGCAGCGCACCGAGCCGTCTGCCTGCTCTGGGCTGTGTACGTGCACACCGCTCCCAGGGTGCTGAGAGCTGTGCTCCCTAGCTGGCTAACAAAGGCACGAGCAGCAGACGTTGCTGTCGGCCCCCAGAATTAGGCTGTAGAAGGCAGCGCCATGCCGCCCAGAGGGGAAGGAAAGGGACCCGAGCAGAACGCACAGCGGGCTCTCCCCGAGCCTTCAAGTAGGCAGCTCCCGTGTGATGCTGCAAAACTCTTGGTTGGAAATATATAGGGAAACACATGCTGTGCTATGAACTGATGCACGTTTCTCTAGGATTGCCTTGGCCAGAGCAGGGCCAAGCCCCAGTACCAGCACCGCTCTGAGATCCTTTGCAGCAGCACCCACTTGCAGCAAAACATTTACAGCTCTTGTCATCTGCCTATGAACACTTCTAGCAGTAACAAAAGCAGAGATTCTGGAGCTGCATGAAACATGCCAAAGCAGTCTTACTGTTTCTTGAGCAGATGCATTATTTTCACTCCACTTCACACCAGGCAGTACTATGCTTTCTGAATACCTTAGGTAACGCTTTTCAGAAACTTCTGAAAACCTTACAAGGCTGTTACCCCGAAAACATGAGACCATCTGCCTGCCAAACGCCCAGGGAAGCAATTACAACCAGAAACACCATGTCCCGCAAAACCCCAGTGTTCCCCCTGCCTTATTCACCATCCCCTAACCTTGACCTGCGATCACCTTGAGCAGAACCTACGCCAGGCACATGGTCAGGTCACGCATGTTCGAAGCACAGTGGATTCAACGCAGCAAGTAACACTTACCTTCTGAGGGGAGCCCCCCCAAAGGCTGGCAGGTGATTAGTTAATTCAACAAGTGGGAGATCTGCTGTAATTATCCATGAGGAAATACAGACCAACAGCAACCACCATCGAACTGCTGAGATGTGTAAGGAGGGCTGGTGACAGCCTTGCTTCTGAGTTACCTGCAAGCAGCTCCCCCATACAAGCCTCAGCTGGCACTACCTATTGAAGGCTGTAGGATCTACGTCCTCCCCTTACAGGTAGGAGAGCTGAAAAACAGGTAGGAAGTGATTTCTAATGACCTTCTGGGTTTGAACAAGGCCATTTAAACCTGTGTTAGGAGATCACAGGTTTAATTGGCTCCTGTTTTCAGTACGGAATATGAAATCCTGACTCAGGCTCCACTCACAAAGAGAAAGTGCAGAAAAATGCTTTCCCTGAACAGGAACCTCAGGATTTTACTCCACCTTTGAACTTCTCCTGATTCACACTGAGTTCAGTGAAAACAAGATGGTTCTCAGAGTTTTTAGTGGCATAACTGACATTCTGTATCAGTTACTTCACCCAAGACACCGCTGGCAATGTGAAATGAAGAAAGTACAGGCACGGTGTTCATGGAGGGCAAACGCTGCTGGGGTGTAGCGGAGAGGTGCAGGCTTGCTCCTGGGCTGAGGTTCTGGGTTTATTTCCATCGCCTGCCCCCTTCCTGGACAAGCAGAGCTGCCTGCCTCCTGCCTTCAGAAGCAGCGTAACAGTTGAAGGGGAAGACTGTGCATTTGGCAACTTTGCTTGGCTTTCATCTCAGGGGGAAAATATGCTTCTATCCCATGTGGACACTGATTGCTAGAAGGATGCTCTCATAAACAAAATGCTGGAGGCCATTTAATCTTCTGCTTCCCTTCCTCCCCAGCACCCAGCAAACCAAATATAAACACATGAAACAGAGACATAAGCTGGCAAAATGTCCTCAAGTACAAAGATTTGCAAAAACATATAACCTACACCAACATGAACCAGCAATTCTTGCCAATCTGCTCCCATTGTTTGAGGGAGGCAGTTAAATGGTAAGGATGGAATAATCATTTTCTAATCACAGCCTGCCCTAACAGGGCAGAATGACAGCTCAGACAGAATCTATCACCTAATTAAAGGTGAATCCATTTATTTTTATTTTTATTTTTTTACTGAATATTAGAGACTTTTAGGAGGCTGTGACCTGCCCTGACATATGCCTCCAATTTTTGGTAAATAATCACCGTCAGCTTTGCTTTGACCACATGGAGATACGTGATAAGTAAGTAATATTTTCCAATTCCAGTTTTTAAAGTGGAAACCAGACTTTCATCCATGCCAATATCAGAAGATCATCTCAGAAATATCTGTCACTTCTTATACTCTAGAGGCTTTAGCTGGGCAAAGTCATCATCTCGCTTGTGGCCATTGCAAAACAGGCTAAAATGAAAATTAAAAATCAGTATTAGAACCTTTGACACAAGGGGTGTTAGACCTAAGGAATTAATTTATATCTGAAAAATAAATAAAAGTCCTACTGAGAAGTTGCTGAAGATCACTGCCACCACACAGCAGAGCAGAGCTATCAGATGCTGTCCTGTCACTGCCACTGCCACGCAGAATGTCACATCTCCTGTACGTAAGAGATACATTGCATAATGTTACAGATGGCACAGCTCATAGCAGTCAGGATTACATTTATTAAAATCAGCTGAGGTGGTTATTACTCAGATTCTACAGTTTCCCATGCAAGGTGACCTGAGCTCCTCCTGAGCTCTTTTTTTTGAGGAGCACCACAGTAAGATTTATAGCAAATAGCGACAGGTAGACTGGAACTATCACTGTGCATCGATACCAACTGCTGTAGGTATCTGCTATAAAACTACATGCATGGACATCTGAGTTTGCAAACGAACTGGATTCTCAGCGTCACTATTTTGTTCGCTTTCATCATGGTCATTTGGGCAGCCACAGCTTTGTTTACGTGGGGGCTGGAGCAGCAGCTGCTAGCTTCACCAGTGCCACTCACACAGCAGTGCTGTACACGAGCATTTTATGCCAACTCCAGTTAACACAGCTGTGGACAAAGGTGGCGGGGGCAGAACCAACAGAAACCAGCCTACAAAACCTTCCATTAGCTGGGACCTTCACTCTCCAATAGAAAAAAACAAAGCATTTTTTTCAGCAGCAAAATATAACCCTAAACATGTTTATGCAATAACCAAACAGTTATACTGTTTGTATAGGTTATAATATTACAGTTATAATATTTGTATAGTTATAGGAAAGGCGTTTATGAGAACAAACCCCGTAGCTTCATGCCTGCTGCAAAGCGCTGCCCTCTGCAGCCAGCCTGGTGTCGGCGACCAGCAGCACACAGCACAGCCCCACCAGCACACAGGGACCGTTCCTTATGCCCTCATCTACACACGCTGCCTGTAAAAGCACACGCTGCCTGTAAGATCATACATGCTGCACGTAAAATCACACACACCTATAACCACTGAGCTTTCAAAACCATCGGGTTGACCACAGAGGAGCAGCTGGCACTTGGGCACACGCTTACAGAGCTGTATTTTTATACCAGAGAGGTAAAGGCACAGGGCAGTAAAGGTATATAAACTGAAAAAAAAACCTGCAAGACAGACCGTAAGCACGCAGCACTGGGTATTTTTCTCTGCAAGCCCTACCATGTACACTCATGCAGCCCTTGTTAGGCGTGTGAGCATCAATTCCCTCCAGTTGCTCCCAAGCAGGAACGCGTGCCCCCAAAAACACGTACTGCCCCAGCCCGGGGCCTCGGGAGCTCACTGCCCAGCCCCACCACCCCACTATTTTCTATTTATATTTTATATTTCTCCTCCTTTGTGGTGGCAGTTAGTGGTAAATCTACCTTTCTCAAAATTCAATAAAAAATTAATTGGAAAAAAAGAAAAAGCCATTTCATCCCTAATAATAAAAGACCAATTGACTTCTCAATTTTCTAGTGAGCAGGAGAAGAAATCAGGCATACAGCAGGGAGAAACTCAATTCTCCAAAGCTCTCCCCTTCAGGACTTCCAGAGCGGCAGTCTCAAGGGTGCTGTGTCCCCTGCCGCCCACACGATCCCAGCCGGGTGTTATTTTCTCGGTTCTGAAGGCAGCAAGAATTCCTTCTCCATTATTGATGACTCTGTGTGCCGCTGCTGCAGCAGCCTTTGGTTCAGCGCTTCCTGCCGCCTGCCACTCATCTGCTCCAAACGCTCCCATCCTGCCCAGGCACGCGGCTTGCTTCCCTCTCTCCCCAAACCTCTCCCGAGCTCCCTCGTACCAAACCCCACACCGGGGGATGTGGCCCGGTGTCCAGCCTCTCCCCGTGAGCTGCTGGAGGCAGCCCGGGGACGGGGATGGTGCCGAGGGAGCGAGCCCTGGGGCTGGCGAGCCGGCAGCGTGTGCACTGATCCCTCTTGCTAGGACGCCAAACACAACGCTGAGGCCCCGGTTGTGGAACAAGTGGGTTGAGGCAGCCTGAGGTTTCTGAATCCTTCCAAAAGAAGGAATATGATCCCAGAAACAGCCAACGGCAGGATGGAGCACACGGCAGAGCGGGGGTCGGAGGGCATGTGCTCCTGACAGGGAGCACATCCCTTCCTCCTGCCCTCTGCCTCTTCCCCTTCTTGCTTCTGAGCTTCTTTTGCTTTATGTCTGCTCTCTCATAAATAACTATTTCATCGTTTTAACATTTCTTTAGGAAATCTGGGCATGTAACAAGCACAGAACCAGGTGCACCTGCAGACAGGGAGGCAGCACCATCACCGCAGTGTGCTTTGAGCAGGACTTGGGGGTGCCAGGGCTACTTTTAGTTACTGCGCGAGCACCACATCTGGCAGTTACCAACCACAACTCGCAGCTGTAGCCACAGATGGCGCAAAGTACCCGCAGACAATTTGCAGAAATCATCGTTGTCCATCACTGCAGAGTTGGTTGCCATGCTGTTGAAACCTGGTCCCTACAGTTTCCCAGATGGTCCTTGACCCATCCACGTCCCCATTCTTCCCGGCACAGCCTGCTTGCTGGATCGGGGCTTTGATCCAGGAATGGAGCTGTTTACAACACATATGCCACTTCCCTTGGCTCTAAGAAAAACAAAACTAACAGTTGTCAACAACTTTGAAGTAGGAGCAGGTTCACAACTCAAAAGCAGCTGCAATGACACACCTTGTCTAGACTCTACGGGAATTAAGAGAAACCACAAGTTCATTTTTATGATACAGGTCCAGCGTGACGAGTGGTTTCTTCTGTGTTTTCTTACGCAGTCATCAGAAATTTTGGTAGGATAACCTTTATCAAACTATAGGCGGGCAGTAGTCAGACAGTGATAGATCTTAAGCTTCAAGTGCTAAAGGAAGGAAATGAAAAATTTGTATTCAGGTTCACACTTCTCTCTTTCCTAGAGCTAGGGGCTTGGAGTCACCAGCTCTCCTCCACTGTAGTAGTGCAAGAAAATGACTTCTAAGAATTCTATAATTATGTCTTTATTTCTGGGAGCATATCTGTGTCAGCCAAGACTGCCTCTGGATTATTTACAGTCACAAAGGCTGAGTGAGAACAATAGTAGAAGTCCTCCTGGCTGCCCAGTCTGGGGCTGGGGTATATAATTGACTTCTAAATGTTTGCCAATGAACACTCAGGAAAGCCTTGTGCCTTTTTGCTTTCCCACCCCAGTGTACTCTTTGCACCCTGTGCAATACCTGAACAGCTTGGGACTGACCTCTGAGCCCGTCCGAACTTCTGACATCATCGGTTTTAACCCTCAAACTTGGATACCGAGGGGAGAGGCAAGAGGTATTGGAACTGTTCACCAAAAGACAGCAACTTCAACTTTACAGCGAAAATCCATCTTACCCCAACAGATTCAGTGATTGTGAAAAAAAACACCTAAAAAAAAAAAAAAAAAGTTAAGCAATTTCACAGAGTGGAAAACAGCCCAGGGCACAAGCAAACTAAAACCAAACAGTTTGCCGTCAGTGCTGTAGACTGTGTTCAGTAAAAACAAAAGATCAAACAAGTTCTGTAATCATTATATAAAGCACATTTGCTATGGCATGTGAAGAAAACATACTTCCTTCCTAATACTAATTAACATTAGAGAGTTGTGGGCTGAAACGCAGGATAAAAATAGCTGTTTAAACTAATCACTCAGCAAGATGTAAATGTTACATATAAAGTATACCTAACGGGTTGGAATATTTATCCCAGAAGTAAAGCAAGCTTTCACTACTTATGAATTATAAAAGTTTCTCTTCCTGCCTCACTGCAACAATATATGGACCCTCTGCAAGCCTGTGACCACTTTTCGTAGACTGTAGCAGCCAAATTTGTGGGGAGTGAAGGGAAGCAGGGGCAAGGGGCGTTGCCAAATTGTTGTATAAAGAGCACAAAGAGATTCTGGTGGGGTACCGCGCTATGGCTATCAGTCCGTGGGTAGGTTTCAGGGTTGCAGACGATGCAGAGGAGCCCACAGCAACACCACCAGCTGCACCTGTGCAGAACTTCCATACCCCTTGCAAAGCACATCACTAACATGCACAGATCAGCTGGCTCTGCCTAACAGGGAACAGCATTCTCAGATTTAACCATTTGTTCCTGAAATCACACGTTCCACCCTTCCACAGACTAATCCAGGACAAATTTTTGCTTCTTGTCCCTCCTCGCTATTCCTTCCCTTTTCCCCGTTGCCATCAGCACCGCCGCTAAATCCCCGCTCACGGGCAGCAGCTGGCACTGCCCCAAGGCACTCGTGGCTGTCAGGGCACCAGAACCTCCAAAATATTCCCGAGCAGAAACTGTACGAAAAAGTTCAGGATGCCAAATGTTCTTGAAATAATATTTCAATAGTTTCCTAGCTATAGCAGCTTAGAAGTTTCTTGTAATTTCCCCTAGCAAGAATTCAATGTAGGGAAACAACTGGAGAAAAGGTGTTGAAAAAAGCTAGTTCTTGTGTGTCTCTTCAAAGGCGCCGTATTCCCATTCTCAAAGATTTGTAGCCACCTGAGGAGCTCCCCCCCAACACAGGTATCACCAACAGGTATTCTTAGTAACACCGTTGTGCTGCAGGACCTGCTGAAATTAGTCAGCAGAGCCCACGAAGACATCCCCATGGCTCCTGCCCCTCTCGCTGAGCCTTCCAGCTTTGGGCCGGGTTCAGGAGCACTGATCCGCTCAGCAGAAATCCATCACTACAGGGCTTGGCTCTGGGGACACCCACCCAATGTGAGCCAAGAAGGCAAGACTGTCCTTGGCATGCTAGGCCAAAGAATAAGAAAACCGTGGGTTTTTTCTTCATCAGCAAAGAACCAGGCAAAAAGAAAATCCTCCAAGCAACTTCTATAATCCCAGGCCACAGTCAGATCCCAAACTCAAGTTACCTGACTCTCTGATCTCCTGCTGTGTGTCACGGGAGTACAATTTCAGCCTGTAAAGATGGAATAAAACAGTCCTGAAGAGACTGAGAGTACAGCCCGGGACAGCAGCTCTTACATCCCACCCCAGTAATTTGTCAGCAGATGCCTCAGACCAAGGAGGCAGCGGAGCACGAGCTCTCACTGCAAAACCTCAGGACCAGAACCTGACAGAAAGGGAAACAATCCGTGCAGCAGCGCTGCTGAAAGGTTACTCTAAACCAACAAGATAGCTCTAAAACGTTCTGGACATCTAAACTGAGTCATTGCAGAGTCATTGCACTGCAAATGGAACCGTTCAGGGCAACACAGGCACCACCTCCGCTCCACCTCACACCGTGATTCATACCGCTAGGTGCTTTGTTTCCCTCCTGCAGCACGCAGTGTTTGGGGCTGCCTAAAAGGGTCATATCAAATAAATGGCTACACCCTGAAACTACACAGCGAAACAGAAAGCTGTGTGCCAAGCTGTGCTCCAGATGGGACTGGCTTGCGAGCACGCCATCCTCTCCTGGAGAGTAAGGAGGGGAAGGAGAGCCATGAGCACCTCTAAAGGGCCAGCCCCAAAGCCCACAGCTCCTCCCAGGCACCTCTCAGCTTGCAGGAGAGCACCCAGGGCGCACCCACAGCCAGCTCTCTGGGTGCCGGGCGGGGGAGCCCGCAGATGTGCTGGGGGAGGCAGAGATCTGCCCACAGGCACGCGGCACGGATCAGCTCTGGGACACGGGTTATGTGGCTGTCACAGCTCATTGGGTTTCCTTGTCTTTACCTGCTGCAAGTGTTTAAAGACAGCCCTGTGTTCCTGTGTTTAAAAGCAGTCAGTAAAGCTCACCTAGAATTCAGCTCCTAATGGGGAGCGAGCGGGAAACAAACAAAAACCCAACTTAAAATAGCATTAAAGAGTAGTTTTCTTCAGAAATAGGTTGTGGAGAGGGTGACCCCTGTGCTACGGTGTAGGGTAGGGCCCTTGCCCACAGGAGGTTACAGTCCGAGACAGAACCGAGAGGAAAGCAGGGCACCAAGCGAGCGGAGGTGAAGCTGCTCCACATGCCGGGCACCGCTCACTGAGCACCAGAGGTCTGACCCTTCAAAGCATTATTTGGGGAAAAAGGGAGCATTTTTCAACATAGGAAGATGGAAGAGTTTAAAGGAGCATGAGAGGACAGATTTGTAGGCTTCTGAGGAAAATCCCCCTTATGCCAGCTAGTCCTTGCTCCACAACTCTTTCTCCACTTCTGTTCTCCCACCTTATTTTGCCCTTAATCGCAGAGTGCATTCCTCCTCCTAACTCAAAGAGCAAGCCCACAAGGGAGCCAGATGTGCCGACCGTACGGATATAAAGCAGCAATCTGCATAACAACAAGAACCACGTGAAATAATCTCATTTTTCCCATCTTGCTTCTATTTTTTCCAGTAGAAAAAATAACATATCTATCTAGTTCGGGACTTGCTCCTTTCAAAGCAGTTTCATCTTCTTTAATTCCTTCCTCCACCTTTCAGGGAGGAGATGCAGTGTATGCTGATGTAGATCATTCCCATCCACATACCCACACGCATTACTGTTTTGCAGCTATTTTGCAGAGCACCTTTCTCTCCAAAGGCTATCATCACATGTGGAAGGGAAGTGCCCCGGTAGCAAAATTCCTGCAGGAGCAGCAGTGACTCATTTCTAGCGGTTCTGAGGAGAGAGGATCGAGAAGGGAGGAAAAACAGAATTATGGGGCTGCTAACTGCATAAAGTATTGCTGAGTTTTGATCTGTGGTGGTAGAAGCCCATACAAAATCCTGAGCAGAGAGAGATGGCTCTAAGCCATGACATGTGGATATACAAATGTGAATGCTGGTTTAATGTAGACCCCAAACTCCTATTTGCTCCCACTACACAATGAATGTCATCCACCAGCTTCTTTCCCTCAAAGAGCTGAACCCAGGAGCAAAGGGAATCTCTGTCGAGGAGAGTTGCACCCGAAGATGTCATCTGCCTCCAAGTAGCAACAGTCAAGAGAGGAAAGAGGCTCAAGAGCAGAACAAAAACTAGGTCTTGAAGTCAGGTGCTGTGAGCGGCCTCTAAGCCCTTCTCTCGGTGTCACTTAAGGAGACTGGATCTTGCACATAACTCCCAAACAGCACCACGGACTCTTAAGGGCTGAGCACCCTTAAAAATCTGGCCTCAGCTGCGGGTGTTGAAGACTACAAACTTATCCAGAGAAAATCTGGCCTGCTGGATCTGACACAAAGCCAATTGACTCAAGCTTTGGATTGGGCTTCACGAATTTTTCTTAGAAGACGTAAGAAGCTGGACCTTCCCCTCGTGCTATGCACCGTGCAAACAGACCCTGAGGGGCTGCAAGCATCCCAAGGAGCCAGCAGGCTAAGGAGGGATGGGGAGAGAGGGACGAGAGAGTTACGGTCACAGCAGGCTGGTCACAGGGCCACGAGCAGGGGGCTGTATCTGTCTTAAAAGCCATTAAACATCAGATTTCAGTGCCTCTGATCATTTTGCTGTTACCAATGTGCTGCTTCTACCTCCAACCTATTTTCTTCTGCTTGTTGCTCAGAGCAGACCACCACTGAAGTTGTCATTTTAAAATATTTTCCACTGTGATTAAACAGCTGCTGCAGTCAAGTAGTTCTATCTCCTATCAAAGTTTGTAAATCACAGTATAAAAAGATGCGAGAAGCAAATAATCTGGTATATAATAGTTATTTGATTTTTTACATATGTGTAGAGAAAATAAGCACATTAGATCTCTAGCCTTTAATTAAAAATAGTTGGGAGGAGGGAGTAATATCGTAATAAGTAACATCTGACCAAAAACTATTTAGCAAATCATGCCCTAAGTGTGGCCAAAAACTGTAAGATTTACTGCAAGTAAATCATTATTGCTATCTGAGTCTGAATAGCTTCCATCTGATTCCATACGAAAATACACTCCATGGAAGCACAGCCTCAAACTTCAAAGGACATACAGGATGCTACTAATTTCTGTATCTGACAGTGTGATGCAACGTTTGGATTTGCATCTCTGCACTTCAAAGTGTGCCACTCTCCAGATAAAGTCTCCATTTATTTTGACATGGATTCACAGAGGTGAACAAGAAAGCAAGCACCCGAAACGGACAGTGAACCCCCCCCAAACAGAAACAAAACAAGACCAAAATGTAAGAAGCTGCTCTGCCTGCTTCTTTCTAAATTCAGTAATGCCCCAGAGAACAGGGATTACAGAAGAGTACAAGTCATGGTTGCGGTACTTGAAGTAATCTCCAGTGTCCAAAACGCGGTGTCAACATATGGTACTCAAATGCAGATTTAGAACATCTTTGAAGTAATATTGAATCTGACTAACGGATAAAATGTAGACCTAGCTGCCTTTTCTTTTTTTTTTCCTCCCATACTGAGGTTGTCAAAAATTTCAAGCAGGGCAGTTGGAGATTAGTGCATCTTTACTCTGTGATTTACGCAGAATTTTATCTAAAAATCACCACCAAGACGAACTCTGACGGTCTGCATTACTCTTTTCCTACCTGGCAATGCTGGGATCCTACGTTACGTTGATGGAGAAGCTTTTACCCTAATGACACTATGCTGACACTTTAAAAAGCATATTGGACACATGCACATTCTCTGTAGTTACAGACCTAAAAACCCTAAATGATGGGATACGATCACAATTGCAGCACCTAACTTAATCCCTCCGTCAAAATCCATTAAGAAGTCTTATGCAGCTACAGCTCCTGCAACTGTTTTCGCTTCCCTTGTGTAAAACATCAAAGTATTTTCCAATACCAACAGCTGCTGACCAGGAGCACATATACAACCGGTATAATTATTTATTTATCATTAATTAAGCACTGATCATGTTCAGCGTAAGCATTCGAGACAAAAATGTATCTTAAAAATCTGACAGAGCAGGGGTTGTTGAGGGGCAAAAGTGTAAAACCTTCCAGGTGAGAACCCAGGAGGAGATGAGCAGCATTTCGAAGCCCTGAGCGAGGCAGGTTCAAATAGCTGCACCTACACCTGCATTAAATAAGCTACCACTGTCACTACGGTTTCTAATTGGGGAGTAATTACCAAGTATCCCCTACCCTAGCTATATACTGTCCTTATAATTAAGTTTGCATAATACGCTACTACATTAAAAGGATTGCCTTTGTATTTAATTATCTTTGATTTTTTTTAAGAGAAAAGAGAAAAAAATCTATCAAAGCTAACAGGACTCAGAAGATTTGTGTAATAAATATCATATGCAGATTTTTATTTCCCAATTCAGCCAGAGACCAATGTAGGATTTTGAAGTTTGATTAAGGCAGTTCAGCTCCTCCAAAGTTCCTCTTTCAACACGACACAGAAGTTGTGTGGTGCTATTCCGTGAATTTTTTTAAAGGAACAGCAAGTTTCATTTACTTGGTTAAAAGACCAAAAAACAGTGTTCAAAGAACAAATGCCAAATTAGTGTGCTACTACCTAGTTATTATGCAGTGCCGTATTTACACATACAGCCAAATCCCCCTGTCCTTACTTAGGCGAAAAAGGTCAGCGGGAGTTTTGACTAAGTCCTTCAGGATTTGGGCCATATTGAATTAGAAACCTATATAATTCCCAACATTTTCTCCATTATATAGAATTCTTACATACTTAAGCAACTTTGTATTTAGAGCGAATCTCGGAGCTTAAATGCAAGTCGCATCTGGATTGGAGGCTGTGCTTTATATTATACAATCTGCAGTTACTGGAAATGTTTGTATCCTTTACTGAGAAAGAATGATTCATTTCATAGAAATTTTCATCTGCTATTAATCTTCCAGGATATAGTTAGTGTTCTGATATTTTCAGATATTGTTTTATGGAGGGATTTAAAGTAGCTCTCCCTTGGCAGCCTGCAAGATTACTCAGTGATTATAAGCAACTCAATACTGTATGACAGCATTTCCATGCAAGGGACTTACAATCATGTTTCATTAATTCGGCTTGAATGAAGCCTCATTTCAGGCCTTGAGGAGCTTAAGATTTATGTGAAATTAATAACATAACAGATGTCTTCACAATTTGGTTCCTCTGAAAAAAACTGATTACTTTGAAAACTTCAATGCTTTAAAATGCAGACTGAGGGAGTTTTTACTCTAGGGTAAAGAGTTATTCGTTTATATCAACCGTATCTCAGAACTAAGTGGAATTTAAATGTCAGATTTATATTAAATAGTCATATTCACCATTATTACATGTAATAAACAAAAGCCTATTACTTTCATTAATAAGCTGCGTTGGACATTTAAACTAAAGCTTAGAGAGAGGGAGTCAGCACCTTTGCTAAGCAGTAGGAGTAAGTGAGACACAGGGGAGGTAAGAGAAGAATATCCAGGAAGCCCGGGTTTTTTATCTTTGTTTCTGATAATTTAATCATCTTTCCCTCATAGGAAAACAAAATGCATCTGTGCTCACACAAAACTCCCCACTTTATAAGAGTTGAAGCTGTCTCTTGTGGATGCACATGCCTAAGGCCAAATGCCTCCTTTCTTCCACAGGACACTTTAAACACCATCTCTCTTCTTTTTTTTCATTTTTTTTTCAAAAATCCAATTCTTTTATCTAGGCTCCAGCCACACTAGGTGCCTTGCAAGCTGAATTTTAACGCATGCATGAGCAAGGGGTTTATCTTTAAGGAAACTGTCTATGCGATTACTTCTCCAAGTCCAAAAAAAAAAAAAAAAATTGAAATAAAAATTATCTCTTAGCTTTGCTTTTTGATCCGATATGCTGAAGGGCACGGGGAACAATGCATTTTTGATTCACATACTCAAGTACAGCTGATAGGATAGTGACTGCGATGCTTCGATATGCAAATACGCTACATTAAAGGGCTGAGGAATTGACACAGAGCGGGATATTACAGCTAAGACACTATCAGCAAAATCATAACAATTAGCTGTTTGATTGCCGCAGACACGGTTTGTGCACCAGCCTCCCATTTATAATGAGGTATCCCCCGATCCCTTTCTTGTCTCGCCCCACCCTCAGCACCGTGTCCACACTGATACGATGCTTCGCCAAGAGGTAAGGGCTCCGAGATAAAGACAAAATATCAAAAGCATTAGTATAAATTACAATCGTACATTATTAGCTATTTAATTACATGAGATATCGGAGTGGAGCTTGCTGATTTCATGCTCACGTTAAAAGTTACCATGGCAGTGTTCCTCCCCTGTGAGACGGCATCAGGAATTATTGTTAGCACATGCTAAAACAGACAAAGCAATGTATTCTCGCCGCATTCTCTCCCTGTCTCTAAGTTTAATACCGAGGAATTCCTTAGGCACATAAAAAAAAGCACATGTCTGGCATGGGGCTGGGGACCAGGAGATGTGAATTTGGAGATAAAGCCGGCATCCTAGGCCTAAGGCGGGGGCTGCGGCGCTGACTGCGGAGGTGACTTGTTGTGCTCTCCGGGAGGGACACCCGCTCGCTTCCCGCGCCCCGGCACCCCCCGGGGATGGCATTAGCGCTGCCTCCGCAGCCAGCTGCTTATCAGCTCCTCCGGAGGGGAGCGGGGCTGGCAGCAGGCGGCGGGAGGGGGCCGGGGGGAGAGGGGAAGAAAAAGGGAAAAAAAAACGAGGAAAAGGAGGAATTAATAAGGACGAAGGGAAAGGGGGGAGCTGCGCTCGACCCAAACGTTGATGCAGACAAAGGCCTGATGAGGGAGCACCGTTGTCGGTGTGACGCCGAGTTCTCCAAACACACCAAAGCGTAAGATAATGCCTGAATATATATATCAGCATACCAGAGAAGAAAGCAAGGCTTAGAGATGTCTTTTGGTGTCTTGCCTCTTTTTAATGGAGGGAAATCAGCACTTTACGCAAAAAAATCTCAAGAGCTCCTCCATGATGAACTGCAGCAAAGGCAGGAGCCGCTCAGGAAGTTTCTCCACCAAATCCCCCAGCTGGCAGCACCGCAGTGCGTGTGTGCCACAGCTACCCAAAGCCATCTTCAAAGGTGCCGGGATCCTCCCCATCTGGCAACAGGGAGCTGTGTCAGCGTGACTCGGTCGTAAAGGCTCCGATTTAATGTAGGGCTTTTGCTTCTCTTTGGTCTTCTGCGTGAGGTCTCCGCGGACCGTTTGGTTAACAAGGACAGGCGCTGACGGATGCTGTCATGCACCATAGCAGAAACCTTTCTGCTCAGAGACAGATTTAAAGCTAAATTAGCAATACGAATTGAATCAATTATTGAGCACCGATAGCTGAGATGGGAAAGGCTGTCTTCAGCCCCATGCCAATGAAGTATTCTCACCCTTTCCCAGCAGAAGTATGCAGAAGCACATCAAAAACCTCACCTGGAAAGGAATCATTTCACCCATCGCTGAACTGCAGACAAATGGGCCTGAGGGTTCCGTTTTCCTTTTACCTCATCAGTTTTCGGAAGGTTCATACAGCATTAGGGAGGGAAAGTAAAACAAAACTCACCACTTGCATTTGATGTAGGAGCGATACGACCTCAGGTACCTGCTGCATCAACAGGAACAAGGCAAAATCAAAGGGTTTGAGGCTGTTGCTGTGATCAGCCCAGCCCCAAGGAGGTTGGCATGACCTCTAATTAAAGGTCTTGCCCATACATTGTGGCTGTAAAAGGTAAGAGCAGGGAACATCTCAATCCCAGCTCTGCAAAAGGATGGGCCCCTGAAGAAAGATGACACAGCCTGTATTCCTGCCTTGCAGAAAGAAGCTCTGAGGGCCACCGGGTGGATGGAGCGTCCCTTGTCCACCCTGGCCACTGGGGCAATGGGCACAGCCAGTGCCAAGGCAAGCATCACCCCAGTGGGCTCCACTTCCCTTACCATTACAGAGACGTCGCAGGCCCCAGGACAGGGGTTGTCAGAAATCTGCCTTCATGGAAGTGCTCATTTTTGTTGTTCTTGTTTTGATTTTGTTTTCCAACTTGTTTCTCATGATTTAGTACCAATGAGAACATTCATTTTTGAGGAAAAAACACACCCAAGCCATTAAAAAACAAAACAAAACAAAACAGGTATTAACTTACTTGTTTTCTGCAAAATCTTTAAACATTTCCAGTCACTCCCAGTTAAAATAGAGAAGTTTAGATACATGGACAGCTGACTTGCTTTCTGCATACCCATTTGAAAGTTTCAGGAGCAAGCCAGAGACACACCTGATGATGACTGACTGCAATTACTCCCCAAATTTAAAAACAAAGAAAACAAAACCAAACCCACAATGTTTTCCTCCTTGCGCATAGTTGGTAATAGCAGCACTACTATGGCCAAACAGGATCTATTGCTTAAAGAAGGAAGAAATGTTTGTGGTTTTGTCTTGGCTTTTTGGTAGCAGTTTCTGGTGTGTTTGTATGCGCTTTTCTACGGGTTTATCCCAGGAAGTCATCGCATAAAAGCCTCCTAAAAGTCAGTAATTTTTTTCTAGCTGCATCTATCATTTCCCACTTCTTATGCCAGTCTGATGTACGAATAAAAAAGTAACAGAAAAAAAACTCCATTTTGTATTAAAATAGCCTGATTTTAGGATTTATTCCCCCATCTCTGAGCACATCCATTGTGTATGCATTCTTCCTCTGTTCCCTTCTCCTCACCCTCAACCTGCAGATTCCAAGACAGCTTTGTGTGGTGGCCCTGGTACCAAACATTCAGATTCCTCATCATTTCCCTGAATAGTTTCACCTCATTTATCAACTTCTCTTCTTTAAGGTCAACACTTATCACAAGTAAACACTAAACACAGTGGTTTAATGAAGCTGGCTTTCAGGGACAGGTAGAGCAGCACAATACCTGGGCATTAGGGTAATTTGGGAGCAAGTCAAAGTTTGCTGGAAGTAGCAAAAAGCATTTAACATGGGAACTGCAATAATAAGCTGTAAGCCCCTCTGGTGTCCACCTCCTGCAATGCAATCTCCATGCTAATGTGAGAGCTACCCAGAAACTGCTGTTCTTGCACTGGGACTCCATTTTTTTCCACTCCATTCAATGCTGGGCAAACAGAAGTCAACATTTGGAAAAGTATGAACAAATCATGTCAGTCTCCATGTACAACTGCACCATTTCATTCATACCGCAAGAATTACCCTTAAATACTGACATTTTCTTCTCCAAATCTTTTTCACCTAAAGTAAAACATTAAAATCTTGTTGGCACAAAAGGAATGCGATACTGAAGACCTTATTCCTCCAAAATCCTCATCAGTGCTAACTTTCGATGCTACCTTTCCCCACAAAGTTCCTGGCTTGCTGAATCAGCATTTCTGACAGACTCCTTTCTGGAACATTCCCCCTCTGTTACACTCACCCGTCTGCTCTTGTTCAGAGATTGCTAGCAAGACACGGAGGATGGCTGCTCTTACTGACATTCTCATGAGAGTCTGGGTGTGTCTGGGTTCAGCTTGGTCAGAAACAGACTTTAATGATTGAAGAGTCTTAAAATAAAAACAATAATGATAATAATAACAGTAATAATAATAATGGTAGGTATCAGTGTTGTGGTCAACAGCACTGACAACAGACGGCTGTGGCCAGAGCATCCAGCCTGCCACACGTGCCTCTCACCCTAAAGCTTTGCCCCTTCCCACTTCAGCGGCTCCGCGTGATGCTCTGCTAAGGTACACGTTTGAGCTGCCTCCCCTTAGCATCCACGCTTTCTCATGTTGCTTCCAAGTGGGTTTACAACTCTGTGTTACTCAGAGTCTTCAAAACACCAGTCAGTAAGCATCCCTGAACTACATTTGTCAGCCCTGCGACATACGGTCCTGTTCCTGGGTCCAAAATGGGACAAAGTATCTCCTCTCTCGGCTTGCTGGAGTCCCTGGATATTAATGCTAGATGCCAACATGTCTATTTAAAAAGAAAAATATCCCCAGTTATATCAGTGGTGCAGTTAAATGGAAAAGAATTCATTCAGATCAATATTATCAGGGGAACAACATCCTTTCGGCTCCAACAACTTTTATTAAAAAATAAATAAAAAAATCCAGCAAACAACCGCCCCAGCCCACTGTAAATGGAGCCAAGTGATTTCTTCATATAATGCTTGTTATAGTCACTTTAAGGGGAAAAGTAAATGAAGACTATAATAGGAAAAACAAAAACAGGCAGATCTAAGTGTACAATAAATACCGAACGTGGCCTATTTAATCTGCTTACAGTAAAATCCACTGAGCAAAATTATAATTTGATATGGCTCAGCTTAGCCAATAGAAACTCATAAAATGTCTTAACATCATAATACATTGTACAAAAGAATCACTAAGTACCATAAAACATATGGGAATATGGGTCTGTATTCATCCATTACTCTTTGCCAGAGTAGCATATTAAAATGGTTTCTATTTAAGTGCAGAGATCCCTGAAGTATACTACAGTCTTAATTAAAATGTCAATAAAATGCAAAAGTGCATTGGGGACCTTATCTGATTCTTTTTTTTTTTTTTTTAACTCTTTCAGAGAGTTATTTCTTAATGGCTTCATTACACTACCGAGGTTTAGAGCAATTAAAAATAAACACAAGTAAGCCATTTTTAATAATTAGCTGCTGTGAAGTACACAGAGCCAAGCACGAGCTGCATCCTTTCTCTCCAGCACAATTCCCTGCAGGAGTCGCTGGCAGGTTAAGTCAGGACTCAAAAAGTAGGTCCTTGTCTGCAGCCAGGAACCAGCACGTTCGGTACGCTAGTTCCCGTGTTTCAGGTCAGCTCAGTAAGGTTCAGCCCTTTAAAAAAGGACAGAGATCTTTTGTGACCCTTCCGCTGCGATCAGACACCTTAGCCAGGGAGCAAGCTGCCTGGTCCTTGGTGGCACTGAAGGGGACAGCTTTCTCGAGGCGTGGCAGACACGCCTGCGTGGTGCGTTGCCTCCCAGGTTTTTTCAATTAAAAATTTCCTTAGAAATTTTATTCTCTTTCTAAAAACAAGACCAGAAAAGATGCTTTTCCAGAACTTGATACAAAATTCCCTTGCCAGGAGGAGAGAAGATCCTGCCCTCGCCTTTTTTCATAACAGAAGGATGATATTTCACACTGAAAGGATGTCAGTGCAACAAGTAAAGAAGCTTTTCTCTTTCTGTCTGTTCTGTTCTCCCCACCTCTTGCACCAGATGTATTTTCACATCTCCCCACTTCCCCAAAATGCTAAAATAGATCTCTAAAATCTGTGTTCCCATTTGGAAAGAGAGCACCTCCCTGGAATGGAATTTGCCTCTACGGGCAAAGCCCAAGACCTCTGCTGAGAACCCTGCCACGGGAACACTGGCAGTGTGCCGCGCGGGGCCACGCGTGCAGCATCGCCGTCCCATGGGGGGTGAGCCCAGGCCATGGCTGCCTCTGCTCCGAGACCATGGGGCTATGGGCAGCGCTCTCAATTCAGTGGCAGCGTATCACCTGCCTGAAAAAATAAACCGAGGGCTCAGAGCCTGTTCTATGATCCCGTAGTGCAGAGGCTGAAAAAAGCACCGCTGGCTTGGCCACAGCTGCTCGCTCTTTCGGCAGGATGGCAGTTACGTTCCTTGCGCCAGGGCAAGACAGAAAACAAAACATGGTTGTGAAAGCTGTGCTTCATGCCAAGATACATCACATTCTTATCTTTTTAGTAAGCTAAAGAGGCAAAGAAGGGAAAAAAACAGAAATAAGAAAAAAAAAAAAAAAAAAAAAAAAAAAAAAAAAAAAAAAAAAAGCATTTACCAGATAAACACGCCTTCGGATTGCAGCACGATCTGTTTCTCTTTCTGCTTCACCCCCCTCTCTAAATCCACTTCATGTTAAGTGACAAGCAGTTGGCAGGTTTTGCAGATATATTGACAACAGCAGACATATGATACAGCTGTGAAGATTTGTCTTACCAGGGTTTCAGCTGGTTTCTACTAGCTAACAGCCAACAGCCAGATTTTGGGGGTTATGACCTCTAGTTATTTGAAAGAACATAGGGGGAGGAGGCAGGCAACACATTTTATACACTGCTCCGCTGTTCTTTTAATATTTTTAGGACTTACATAAAACTGACTCCAAATAATGGGAAAAAAAAATAAGTAATTGGAAAGGACTTATCTTGTGAACAGAATCGGGAAATTTAAACAATTAAGGCGCCCTACCTTGTGTGGTGCTGAACAAGCACTTCTGCAGAGTGCTGAACGTCCTTCCCTCCTGGTGAGTTATATGGAAGGAGAAGGTATTTAGCTCTGGATATTGTATTCCCTTTGGTGCAGATGGGCCATGCTATGTTTCTCGGTTCCACACACTCTATTATTTTTTATTTTTAAGGCTGAAATAAAGGAGGATTTGGACTTCTAAGAGCAGAGATGCCTGACTCTCTTTTCTGTCAACCTCTTGCAGGCATACATGTTCTGTAATCCTACAGGTCTCACTTAACTTTTTGGACATCTCCTCCATGTGATGTCACTGTAACCATTTGGTGGGCTGAGGGAGATGTTCCAGGATGGACCAGCAGCATCAATAAAGCTCTGAATCTAGTTTCAACTTAAAAATAAATCAGTTCATGAGTGTCAAAGAGGTACAAGCTCCCACAAGGATGTGGATATTACATAATGACTTGACGAGGTTACTCCTGTATAGAAGTGGTGGAAAACCTGAAAAATATATTAACTGTCCAACAAGTAATTTAGCCTTACAGTGTTGAATTTAAACATTGGATTAAGCTCAGTGGAGCTCCCTAACCTTCTTGGCTCTCCCTGTGAAATGGTAGACTACCAGGAAAGCTACGGCACTGGTGGTTGTAAGTATAAGGACAGAGGAAACCTTTCTAACAGCTTTAGCATCCTTTCCCTGATGAACTGTGTGCTCAGGTACATGGAAATGATGCCTTATGCTGTCACTGCCTTGGGTGGGTGCCAGTTATTTCCTGGTGCCTGTGCCCAGCAGCACCCAGGTGTCCCCGCTCAGCCCAGAGGTGGCAGCCTGGCGGGGAGGTGAGGGACGTGCACCTGGTGCGAAGGCACCGAGCGGGCTGCGGGTGCTGCTCCCTGCACGCTGGGACATGGAGATGGCCTGGGCTGGGGAAACACCAGAAGACTCGAAATACCTGAATGAAGTGCTTTTCCTGTGCCCCGTCTGGCTTTTAGAAGACATGGGGGAACTAAAGCTTGACAAAAGCAAAAAGGAGGAATCTCTTTGTTGATGTTTGTGGTTTTTTTTTTTCTCTTTCTCTAAATCAGCCAACTCCTCGCTCTTTGCTAATGCCAAGAATTTTATTACTACTGGAGGACAAACATACCAAAACCATTACAAATTTTCAATTGAGTTAGACTTGTGGAGACTAGCCAATAGTAACTGTGGTGTAATTGCCTAAAGTAACTAGGAATATAAACCTAATATTCACATTTTAAAGAAAATGTCCTGTTGGGATGCCTTTGGGTGTGATTTTAACACTTGGTTATGCTGGGTGTCTCTGCGGAAACAGAAATCTCTATAGAGTCTTCGTGCCTTTTAACGCGTTCATTTCCAGGCTGTGTACCTGTGTATTCATGCATGCTAGCTTGCTTTGTGGACAGTAAATTATCGCTGGCAATCCAAAGAACCTGTGTACCTGTTGCTGTAATACATTGCACCTGACCGCATTGTTCCTAGCTGTGAGAGTTCTCACTGAATGCGACTAGAGTAAGGGCGTGACACGTTACTGGTGAATCCGTGACCGCGGTAGTTCAGTGCTCTGAATCCGACCGGGCCCGTAACAGTTCATCGGCTACACCCCTGAACGTGACAGTGACAGGTTGGTGTGACTGGCTTCTAATCTTGGAGTTAATTATAAAAATCACTTGCCTGCAGCTAGCGCATCCACGCCTATATTTAAATAAGACTTTTTTGGCTTACTAAGAAATGGGTCAGCAAAGACAAAATTGCTGTTATTTAATGTTTATTAATAAACTATCAAACTAAATGCAGCGTGCAAATCTGTTCTTGCATCTTTAAATACACCACAGTCAAAAGCATTACAGCTAGTGTGTACAAAACATTATTCAGGTAGGGCTTGTGTGCAACTAATTTATATCCCATTCACATCTGAATTAACATTCAACGGTAGACAAGTGAATAGAGACCCGTGCTGAAGTCTCATAATCGCAAATGCCGT
Source organism: Heteronetta atricapilla (assembly GCA_011075105.1). Classification (NCBI taxonomy): domain Eukaryota; kingdom Metazoa; phylum Chordata; class Aves; order Anseriformes; family Anatidae; genus Heteronetta; species Heteronetta atricapilla. The sequence goes on from CM021741.1 coordinate 6,724,719, forward strand.
CTTGTCAAATCACAAAACAAACCGAGGGAGCCCAGACATGTAAAAACCTGCCATTAACATCACACTGATGCTAATCCTGTCTTGAAAGACCTCCGCAACAAATACCCAGCAGCGGCTGTTTGCTGTATGAAACACTGTCAACACTCAGATCTCCGAAGTTAGCATATTGCTGGGGAACCTGCAGGAAGCACCGAAGGAAAACAATGTTAATTAGTCCTCATTCCCCAGTCCCACACGCTCAGAGTGCAAAGTCTTGAGTTTGAAGGCCATCAGCTCCTCCCCTTCCTTGCACCCTTTAATAAAAAAGAGAGCCAGGCGTATTTTCTTCACCCTCAGTACTGCTCCAGCCCTCCTGTGCAGCACTACCAGCATTTTTTTGCCAACAGAATGCACACATTTCAGCAAATGCATCCAGCATCTGTCCTTGAGGAGGGACCTTGGCCACCAAACGCCGTGGCTGCGCAGGAACAACTCCCTGACCCATCCTTCTTACAGCAGCTCGTGCTCTGGAAAACAGAAATTTCTTAACCATTTCTTTCACTGCATCTCAACAGCAGATTTTAGGAACTTTGCGCTGATAAATCTGGGGAAGGGCTATTTGCACCGACACTTGCCAAGACACACAGTACAGCCACAGAAAAGTTTTCACCCACTAACTGGAAAATATGAGACATGTTCCCTGGCCATATCAGATTTTTAGTAGGCTTTGATTTGAAAGGCAGCATCTGTAAGTCAAACACTGCCATTTGTTAAGAAAACAGATGCATTCGTTTCCCGCAAAATAAGGAAAACATTGTCAAGTTCAGAGAAAGAAAAAAAAAAGTGAGCATTTTGCCAGAGTGGAATTTCAACATTTTAGACTGCATCAAAAGGTATGAATTGCCTTGATGTGCCCTTGATTTTCCTCCAGTGCTCAAATAAATAACTGACAATTTTCCCAGCAGAGTATGTGATGCTCCGGAAAACTATATGTGAATTCCAGATTAAAAACACAAATATTTCTGGGTCTGCCAGCCCTGTTTCAGGAAGATAAGTATATTCTGTCTTTGGTGGAACCTTTATGAGGCCCCCAAAGCTGATTTGCTTCTTGGTCTCGGATGCATGAAGGTTGGAGCCTCAAAGTCCTACAGAAGTCCAACTCTGGTACAAAGTCTAACTGAATCTTGTAAATAGTCATGAGAGAAGCTGTGACACCTTTCTTCTCACCTGAAATCCTGTGCTACACGCTATGATCTGTTGTAGAGCAGTTTCCATCAAGAGATTTGACAAAAGAGTTTAAGGGTGTGGTTTTTGTTTTATTGTTTTGAGAGGCTCAGCCTCAGGCTGAGTTCCTGTTGGCACCAGTGACCACGAGAAGAAACAGGCAATGGTGCATCCATAGCAGAAAGGCAGGGAAGCACCTGCTCTCAGGGACAGAAGGCTCCAAGATGCTGAGGACACTGTGACTATTACTGGGATCTGCGGGTGTCCTCTTTAGCTAGCAACGGCTCAGCCGCTTTTGGAATGCAACCAGATGCCTGGCAATTGCTCAGAGCACGGTGAAGGTGGGAACTGCATTTCATTTCATGTGCTTCACCTGCAGCCCTTCGGTGTTAAGTAGAAGATCTCTTGTTTGGCTTTTTAAGGCAAATCACAAAGGTAAAAGAGAAGAAGACAAACCAGAATTAGGTAAGAAAATCCCTCAGCAACAGCAGCGAGTCCCAGTTAGTGCTGCTTATGATACCTGTGCAAGAGCAAGAGCTACTGCAAAGCTCCTTGCCTCTCCCCAGCCTCCAGCAAAGAGTGGGTACCCGTGGGCCTTCATGCCCAAGGGCCCAAGGTCTTCCCTTCACTCAGGCAAGGTTGCCCGCCACGTGAACCTGTATATGGATTGTTCTTGTTCTCCCCTACCTACGTAAAACTGTTGATGTGCCCTTCAGTAATCTTTGTCACAGTATCCTGTGCCCATCAGCAGGGAGGCTGTCCTGCTGTGGCAGGGTGAGCCTCTGGAAATAAGGATTTCTATTTCCATTCTGTTGTGGTACTGTACATCCTGAAGCAGACCGGCAAATTTTAAAGTATTTGCATATATCTGAGATACCAGCAAGTGCATTTGGGGTGGTGGGTGGGGAAGGCACATCTGCAATCCATTTTCTGAAGTATGAAAGCTTACACAAGGAAAAATACAGCTATCTTCTCCATCCTCGGGCACTGCTGATGTGTGGCAATTGCCCAGCTCCTGGGATGTGCGTGAGTTATTTGTTCTGTACTTCCAGGGAAATGCAGGGAAATGCCGTTCTTCAGTGATATTCCTTTTTTATTATTTTTGGTAAAGCCAGATTAAGCAGCACAAAGCAGCCATTAACACAGTATTTCCAACACAGTTGTCATGTGAAAAGATCCTCTCTACATCTTTTCAAGAAGCCAAAGCAGGTTTTCAGGATTTGGAAGAAAAAAATAAAAAGCCCCACAAGCCTTATAACAAATTTAGTATGATGAAGTGATACGTTATATATCACATCAAACAGTGGATATTCTAGAAATAAACCCTTATTTAACTTACACCTGTTGTCCAAGGACATTACTCTTTTGCCAATCCTTTAGCTATAAATACTAAGAACACTCTTATCACCCACATAGGAATGCACGGTCAAAAATGAAGCAGAGGGCACTGCTCATTGCTCACTCCTCGCCTTACACTTGCCTGCACCTCGAAGCCCGAGGTCACTACAACACACCCAACCAGGACTGCGTCGCTGCGGGCTAAGCTGCCAGCCTCCCCCGGCAGGACAGTCCGAACTCGGACGGTCCGAACTGTACAACTTAGTAACTGCTTTCCTGCTCTGTCTAAAAATGTCATGTTAATGTACAGGATATTTTACACTGTATGACAAGGTTTATTAATGCATTATTAAAGGTTTATTAATGCATTATTAAAAGTTTATTAATGCATGCCATTAGGATACAAACGCAAGACTGCAGAGTGAACACACGAACAAGCTGTCCCTAAGTGACCTTGGTTTTCAACCACCATTTTGCTTGCAGACCAGCACGCATTAATTTGGGATGCTCCATCGATCATTACAAACAGCCCCTGAATTATTTATTTACTGCACTTGCCTGCTGTCTGTTCTCTCTCAGACTTCGAAGAAAGGCTGGCATGTGAGGAGGGCTGGACGGCTCAGTACGCAAGGCTGGCAGGTAGGGGACCATGGTTACAGACTCAGTATAACAGCTAATTTAGTTTGACTTTAGTTTAGTTTAGTTTGAGTACACCCCTTCCAAAAAGCCTTCAGCCCTAAGAGGACAGCCAGTTCCTAACCCTGTTCAAATCCGTCTGCCTTTGTCCCAAAGTACACCTAAAACTTCAGGCTTATTTGCAAGAAAATAAAAAAAAAAAGCTTTTTACATCCTTTTGGACTGGTAAAGCAAAGATTTATTTATTTATTTATTTATCTATTTCTCCTCCATTTCCCATTTCCAGGTTGATTTGGCACTATTCAACCCTGTCTTGCACAGTTACTCTTTTTTACTACCTTTGGTCAGGGAGGCTGAATCAGACTGAAGGTTAGAGTTTTAAACAGAAGTAAAATGTTGCTGCTTGTACGGGGGAGCGGAAGGTTAAAGAACAGTTGCTAACTGGCCTAAAACCTACCCAAGGCAGGCAGTTAAATGGAGCTGCTGCCTTCCTCCAGCCCAACAGCAGTTTTTGGATGTGAATGACCTGCTTTCGCTGCACATGTTTCATCTCTAAGACTGCAGCTTCCTGTTGACTTTGGACCATCCCACAAGCTTTCCCAAGGGTAAGATGATCTGCACATTAAAGGTTAGCTGCACAGCTTCACATGTACCGATATAATTTGATACCTACATACACTGAAGGAAAATGCTGGGGAGTCAAACCTACAGCCTCCTAGCCAGATCACGCTTACTAAAACGAGTTGTGAAGCTCACAGTCTGCTCCTCTCGTAGGGCACGGGAGCTTACGGACCCCAGCTGCCTCCTGGTCATCCTCAGGGGAGAGACAAGTGAGGAGGGACCGGCTTGCAGATCCTGGGGAAGAGTAGCAATGCTCAGCTCCAGTTCAGCCCATGATGAAGAGGGAGGTAGGGCTCCAGGACACCAAGCCCAGCAGTGGTTTAGTCCTCTGATGCTCTGAGCTGCCCCAGCTATGCAAAGGAAACATGGTTTTCTTGCCTGTGCTCCTCACATAATCACTGGGCGGAAGAAATGACTCTTGTTATTCAGTGCACGTAACCTAAAGGGTTATACATAAATCTGAAGGGTTATACAGGTGACCTGAAGCAGGCCTAGTGGGGTGTCCCAGGGGAGCAGCCGCTGATGAGCATCCTGCCAGCTCCCACGACTGGGCGGCGAGGATCTGACCCACTGGCTCTGAAGCTGAAATCTAAAGCCTGAGCTTCTGCCTTAGTGAAGTAACAGTGCAGTCTGATAATAATGGTGAGAAGTACATCAGGTTCTTAGGTATCTTATTAATGAGAAACATTAAGCTGAAAAAGTGATACACTTTAGCTTTTATTGAACCAACATCCACAAATAAATATACTTGTTCCCATTAATAGGGATTCATTCTTCAGTTGAATGAGTCTATAATTTAATCCATTGTTACATCCTCACCAGAGCCAATATTTAACATCTTTTCTAATCGAGCTATAATTTAATATTTTTTAATTTATTTTAAATTAGTTGAAATCCTTTCATTTTTTTTCTTTTATGAAGGAAAGTTCTCCTTTTTGCCTATGATTGAGTTTGATCTGGCTTTGTTAGAGCCCTCTTAAGATATACAGTACACATTTTTGTTCTTCTTATCTAAGTTTCCAGGACTTGATCAAGAGTGGAGCATATTTTTCTATCCAAGAACTAACCAAATTTATTCAACAGATTATACATTAATTTTACCATTAGAACATAATATGAACAGATAATCCACAAAAATGCTTCAGATTTTTTGAAAGTGAATTTAATTATAACTAGTAATGTGCATTTGAGAATTATAATTATGAAAAGTCATGTTCTATAAATCTGAAATGACAGATTATATTTGAAAGCCTTATTGCAGAGGAATTAGAGTACCGATTTATTAGTTGTAAATGTCTGATTATTGCAGCTTTGCTAAAAAACATGATCACAGCATATTCTAGCTGGATTTAACACGTTTAATCCTTCCGACAAGAATCATACTTTGAACAGAAAGCAGCACTGTGTTAATTTGTTTATGAGACAGATTTAGACAACTAATCTTTGTCTTATGATCCCTGAACAGTAATAATTTAAAAACACTTTACATACTTGTATGTTTCCAACTCCAGACTACAGCTGATTAGGAAATTTACATTCCTCTGCAAGCACCACGATTACTACTTGGCATGAGGAACAGTGCTTCAGGTTTTTTGCAGGTTCCCTGTTGCTGAGGTTCGCCCTGTGTACGCAGCCTGGATCACCTCTGCTACGTATCATTGGGTCAGGTGGAAGGCAAAGGCTGCGGGAGCAACCACAGCTTTGGGACGCACCGTTCCTGCCCCACAGACACGCACTGCAGCTTCCCGGCAAACCCAGAAGTGACGAGCAAACTTGACGAGCTGGCGGGGACTCAGAGTAAGGCCCTGTGTTTAATTAACCAAACATAATGTGTATGGTATAGGATGGGTTTCCCTCAAATCCACTGGCGTTACAGTTTCTAATGAGGTTCCCTCAAGGGAAAGATGTGCTGTTTCATAATGACAACTGTCAGTTCTGCATCTACCAGCTAGTAAAGCTTTAAACAAGGAGAGTTACTGATCCAGACTGACTTGCTACTTGATTATTTGATGTATACTTAAAAAAATCTTCCTGCTGGATGCAATTTTGATATCATGCATTGTGGTTAAAACTTCATTCTTTTCATCACACACCTGGGCTGGGGGAATCAACTGTTTCTCCAAATGCCCGTTAGCTGACTTTCTTATTAGGAATTACAGTTCATCTCAAGAGAAGTCTGTTTAAATCTCGGTGCACGTGGGAACCCCTCTGGTGGTTATTTCCCTGTCACTTTGGGTACAACCTCATTCATTTGTGGGGAGCTCCATCCCTCAGGTGACCCAGCTGGGCCCAGGTTGCTGTTCTCCAGGGCAGACACCAGGAACTTGACCACATGGACCTCCTGCAGGCTCCCTGGGCTGCAAGAAGTTCCCACCCCCCATACAAAGCAGGGTGCAAAGCAGGTGGTTGGTCCACACTAATGTGGGTTTACATCTTTGCTCCCTTCCCTAGGCTGTTTCCAAACCCCCTCGCAATCGATGGCTGCAGAAGTTGTACGCGAGCCTACAAATATTCCAAATTCTGCTCCTTTCTGAACATGGAAAACACATTTCTGCTGTGACAACTAAAATATTGAAATATGCTGGTATAATCAGAATTAAAAACAAACAAACCACCAGATTTTATTCAGTAGGAACTGAAAGCTCCCATTACAGCTTTGCCATTCAGTTGTCTATCAACCTGCACTATGTGGCACACATTCATTTACTGTCACGTAGTGGTTTTATTCTAAAAATAGATGAATAAATAAAAAATCTGATAAGATGACAGCCTGAACCTCAAATAAAACCTCACTTTAAGTGAAATCCGGCAGCACTTGGCAATCATTAATTTTGTTCATTTATCACAGGTGCCACAAGCTGAGCTGCCAGTGTAGGAAGCTGACAGCAAGCTACAAGCAATCCAGCATGCTTGGTGGTGGTTGTTGTCTAAGAAATATTACAGTATCTCATCAGTCAGCTGTTAACAGCGAAAAATCAGTAGCAACAGCCCATTTGCTCAAGAACAAAACTTGGGTTCTTTCCTGGACATCTTTCCTATGGCATCTTTGCCTGCTTGTAACATTTGTCTCCAGCGGAGGCCCCATTTGTTTACAGCACCATGGAACCTTACTATCAAGCGCCAGCCATCCTGACCACAACCAGCTCTCCTACCAACTTTATAGGTCATGGTCACTGTAGCTAATGTAAATGAAGAAAATCCCACCCAAAGGACAGTACTGACAACCTCAGCTCTCTAATACGGATAGTCAACCCGAACAGAGGTTGACCAGCTCTGCTGGTCCGTCCCTGAGAGGGTAACAAATGCATTTTAACAGACCCGTTTGTCACCCACAATGACTGAACCTGGAGAGAAGCAGCTTGAAGAGACCGGTGCCCATGAGGGACTTGCACCCACAGCACTCAATGCCCAAGGAGGCAGAAAGATGCGATTTTTTTTTTTTTTTTTTACTGAGCCCTTCACTGAAAGATTAAGATATACAATAAAAATTAAATACACACTTGTCTTTCACTCCCTGATTTCCTTGATGTTTTTATACCTACATATTCAGCCAGAGAGCAAAATAGAAATGCCTGCATCCTTCTCTTCAAGCAGTGTAAAGCACTCCTCCCGCCTGGAGGAGAACCTTTCAGGTTCTCTGAACAGGAGCAAACGTCAGAGCCAGACCTTTTTTCCTCTCTTAACATGAAGCCCTGCACGGCTGCGCAGCCATCCACACGAACATGCTGAGCTCTTTTTGGGTTGCCAGTCCAATTCCTACTAATAAAGTCGAGGGCTTCACTAGCAAAAGAAAAACAGGGGTGGAGAGGAGTTGAGCAAGTCTTACAGACATACTTTTCTGCCAGGTTTAAGGGACGTGCTCACCTACCTTTTACCTTCATTCAAATCTGACCTTTTCTCATGCTGAGAAATTTTTAAATAATTGGTATGTTGGGAAGCTAGTAAAAATGTAGTGAGCTGATGTTAACAGGGCCTGTATATGGCTCATGTATTTATTCAGCATCTCTTAGAGCTGAAAATAGGACAGAAAAGCTGCTACAGTTTTTCTCGGTCCATGCAATTGGGTTACTCTGCTTCCCTTCAGAGAGTCCAAGTGTATACATGGCAGGCCAAATTGCTCCCTGGGGTTGTTTTATTTGCTTCAAGGGACAAACTTGGCCAGGAATATCTTAGGACAGCCTCCAAGTACTCTAATTCTGCTTGCATTATGTTCCATTTGCTTATTTCGGTGTTTTCAGTATTCATTTCATCCTTCTCCAGCTTCTTTTTCCAACTCAGCAGTTCTTACACTGAGAGGCTACAAATACCCGTCCCCCTGATCTCTTTCCACAAGTCAAGGGCTGTAAGAAGTGAGAATGCTACAGCTTCATCCCCTCCACAGGGGAATTCAAACAACTAAAGCCAGTTTTGTGTGGGAAAGATGGAGCCTTCGGGGGAAGGGATCTTACGGGTGCCTTTTCCAGCCCTCCCATTTTGCCAAATAAGCCCCGATCCAGCACTAATCCTGGATGCTTTGCTGCCTTTTGTTATTCTGCCCTTACTCGCTTCACCCCAGCAGCAGGGGTGAAGCTATCCTATACTACTCTATTCCCAGCTTGTGAGCAAACTAAATGGGAGTAGATTTGTATTATTATCATTTCCTCGAGATAAAAGAATGGTCCTTTGGGACAGCTACTCAGCTTGTGCAAGCCATCACATCTGAGTCTTGGTGCTCGGATATGGATATGAGGAAGACACATTCTGACCTAGGAGCTAGCATGAACTGACATAGTTTTATTGGTTCTCAAGAGTTTAGAGGAAACCATCCATCTATGTTGGACTTACCACAACTACCAAAGCCTCTGAGCATCTGGAGACCACTAAAGACTGAAGAGACTGATATGAAGAGCAAAATACAGCCATTTCCAGGAATTACTTAATAATAAATAAATATGCTACATTACCAGCAATCTAGCACGCATTCCAGGGAATGCCACCCCTTCCCTCCCAAACACTTGTGAGCAAAGGAGGTTTGTCAGCGTGGCTAAATCCAGACACTGCCTTTAGACACGTTGAGCATCCTGGTTCAAGAGTGGTTTTGATTACTTGATACATAATAAATTATCCAAAAGCAACCTTTGAAGACATACAACCCCTAACACTTTAAAATTAAGACTAAATTCAATTTGAAAAATTGTAAAACAGTTTCCCTGAAATTAATCTTAAATGAAGTTTCTTGCTTGGCCTCTTGCTCGCTGCAGATAATCAATCTCGATGAGGCTGTGTGTGAAACAGAGGCTACTGAAAGGGAGGTGAAATTAAAGAGAGGAGCTAGGCCAGCAACATGAAAAGAGATATCTAATTATCAGCATTTTATTAGAAACAATTAACTAATATTCAATTAGTTGCCATCCCCGAAGCAAAGTGACAGCCAGGAAAACAAAGAATGAACCTTGACAAGGTGTTCATTTTCTAATAAATGGGAGATGAGGGGAATCATTTATTGGTGTTTTACCCCGGTCAGAGCCTTGGGGCAACTCACCCAGCATGAGGCAATGTGGCTGGCTGGTTGCCAACATTAACTGTACTTATTACATTCATCCCATGCAGAACACATCCATCTCCTGCTCTGCCTTGACATCCCATTTATTCTGAGATTCATTTGTCATGTCCCCAATCACCAAAATGAATAGAAACTTTCCAGCATGATGGATTGTGGTTCTAATTAGGACTAAAGAAAAGATCCACACTCAAGTAGAGCCCTTTTTCTTTTTCTTCTTCTCCTAATAAATAGTACTCCCAGCCAACTTTGTGACTAATGTCCTTTTCTGGTGGTTGTCCACTGTAGGTCACCCAGTCAGAAAGAAACAGTAGTCCTTCCAGGAGGGATTTTTCCTTCCCTGACGACCACACAAATTACTGTAGAAAGAAATCGCGACACACTGGAGATCACACACACACACTTCGTTGATGTGCAGCAGATGTTTAGAATACCAAACTTCAGACAACATTTGTCTCTTTTTGTCCCTGAGTTTCCCTGAACAAAATGCAGATGAACAGATAGCAGGAATAGCCATTGTACCCAGCATGAAGAAAAAGCTGTAATTTGTCTGGCAATCATTAAAACTGCTGATAAAGAAATCTAATTTTTGTTCAGAGAGATAAATTTGAGGGCAACATTTTAAAGTACTAGCGCAGTGTCATTTCAAACCCTAAGCACAACGTACACTGCGCTGTGTCGCCTGCCTCATTACCAGCACCTGTAGCACAGTACACATATGCCCAGATGTAACAGAGTTTTAAGAAGTGTCCTTTGCATGCGGTCTATCGCATGCTTCTCACATATCAGCTTGTATTTCCAAAAATGTGTTGTTAAAATTACTGTCTTTAATTTGATAAAAATGCAACTCGTTTTCATAGGAGTCATAAGTTATTTTCTCTTCATTTGTGTGTCTCCCTGCTTTGAAAGAATACAAAACTTTGACACCACAAATTGTTGGGAGTCAATGGAGTGCAGGACTAACAATTGTGTGTGAAAAGCTTTTTAAGTTAGGGATAACCTCTTAGAGCTAGTGATAAGCTAAGCAAAAATAGTAATGCCACAAGCAGAGGACCTTAACCAACACAGCAATTTGCATGCACTAAAAAATCACCCGTGTTAATTTACATTTAAATGTCAGAAGAAAGCAGACTGCAAAGTACAAAAGCATTCAGGAACAAACAGGAAGAATATCCAAAATTGTTAAAATATCCTAATGACTATTTAAAATCATTGAGAAGGATGGACTAGAATTACACGTGCTTGTGTAGAGACACAGTATAAGGCAGACTGGAAGCATTAAGTCCTAACAACCTCCTACAAAATTTCTCATACTTAAGAATTCGAATATTCTGTCCAATTTATTTTACCATCTGTACTACTTTACATAACAGAATATAATGCTTTGATTAGAAACAACAGAAACATTTCACAGAGTCTATTTTAATATATACGACTTCATATTACATTGAATAGGGAAAAGAACAATTTTCTGTCTCTCCCAAAATAAAACATTCCAATTTATCCTGAAAGTTAACTTAGCTTTCTCTGTAAAGTTGAAATAAGCTAGATGCTGAAAGAAATCTCAGCGCCAAAAAAGCATCCCCTGGCATTTGACTTTGAAGAAGGCTTGATGGCAGAGACCAAATTTCTTCTGGCAGAACTCATCATGGAAGCATTACGACCTGTAATATGCCTAATTTCTCATGACCTTGTCCAGAAGCGTTACGCCTACGCCAGTGTCCCAAGCCAAATAAACTCGGAGCACACGGCAAACCCAATCAGCACTGCCGGGAGAGCTGCACAGCTGTTACTTGTAAAAGTGGTCTTAACCTTTAGCTTAACCTTTAGCTTGAAGCAAGTATGACTAACATAACGCGCTGGACATAGGCTGATTTTCTCAGCCATAAAAAACCTACCTGTAGGAATACAGAGCTATGTTGCCTTCCTAGAGCTGGCAGACACACACCAAGTGTGTGCACATGCGGCCATGGCTACGGATTTTGCTATGGCAAACAATCATCGGCTTACAAGGGAAATAGGTGATTACATTATTGTTTAATTTTATTTGACTTTATAGGAAAGCTACCTATGAACTTGGCTAAGCATTTTTAAAATGCCTACTCTAAATTCACATCCTATTATGTGCTCGTTATTAAGTGTGCATATTATTAAATGCATAGGGAATGACAACGTTACTAGGTTTTGCTAAAGGCACAGTAATTTAAGCAATGCTTGCAATAAGATTTGTATCCTTTTTCCATAGATGCTTGAACCCCTACTGGTACTGAACTGTTTCCCACTGAAGAACCCTCCTGAATCAGGATTTTATTCTATTTCTTTTCAGCTACTCCATGTAACTTTGTGAATCTGTCACGGATTTACAACGATCTTGAATGCAGCTAGTTGCTGCATCATTCAATATAACACCAACGCGTTTCCAGAGACAACAAAGCAGTCTGACTTTACACACATTTCAAGTACAAAAACATTAAAGAATTTTGTCCAAACAGAATGGAAAAATATCTTTGTAGGCCATTGATCTGATCTGTCCTTTGTTGCAGTTTCAGTAGTTCCATGGAGACGTGGCATACTCTGACTAAGATTAAACGCAGAAAGCAAGGCTATCTGCAGCCTGCCTGTCCCCCACAAGTTAGGTGGTTCTGGAAATGAGAGCCAAGTGTCTATCAGTTGGTAAAGGCACTGGGGCCTCGATGGCTCCTGTGCCGGCTCCAGCAAGTTTCCAAAGCTGTACCCTTCATATATGCTGAGAATACCACCCCTGCATAATTTAAATGAGCACTATAAATTGTCATTCAAATTGCATGAGAATCTGCGATAAGGTTGGCAGAAGATCCAGCGAGAGCCCTTGAGTGTCAGATTAACACAGCAGGCAACAGACAAAACCAGGCACTTTCTTTTCTTTTTGACTAAAAATCTTTCTGAGAGAAACTCGCAAGCTTCTCTAACTTCTGACCTTTCATTTCTGTGAAGAACAAGCGATCTGCAGGCTCCTGCTATAATTGATCGTGTTTAAAATGAACAAATTGTAGATTAATATAATATACTCGGGCCAGAAAAGGAAGATCTTGAAGAGCACTCTTCAAAGCAGATCCCTCGCTTCCACAAAGATGGATAAGTTAATCTTTGTCATTGGCCTGTCTCTGTCAAAGAGAACAATGGATAGTCTCCTCGCAATTGATGACTATATAGAAATTAATATTAGTAAAAGGTGTCCATTTAGTGCCTCACCTTCTGCGCTAAAGGTGACATCCATGATGGATGCATCCCAAGACAATGGATTTATCTTTAAAATGGAGTAATTACACAGTGGATGCATGGGTGACATAATGACATTGTGGTTTTATATTAATAAAAGAAAGAAATATTCCTTCTCAAGAAGGAAAAAAATACGACTAACATGGTCATTTACAAGATTTTGGCAGCTACTCTGTAACTGCAATAAGCACTTTTGTTTAGTTATAAGTTAGAGTCCTACATGGCTTAAGTAATTCCTGATTAGCTTTCACGTGGCAAACTCCAGCTGACAACATCTAAGGTGCCGATGGAGTCGTGAATCTCCCACCTTTGTACTGCAGCCTTTAAAACAGGAGGCCCCAGGTTACAGAAATGAGAGGTGAGGTAGGCAAGGTCTGAGGGCAGGAATAAAGGGATGCGACGTTACTTCCAGCTCTACCACCGACCACCGCTTCCCTCATTTAGCAAGTCACCATCCCAGCACCCCCTCTGCTGTCCTGCGAACCCCAGCCTTGCCTCAAAGAGCCATTTGCAGACAATGACAGGTCGCTGCCGGAGCCCTTAGGAAATGAACTTGGCACAGCTGCTTGAGGACAAGAGGCACAGGTCACCCGCTCAATACCCACCTGTATGAGCAGCCCTGACCGCAGCGTTATTTGTCACCACCTCGTGCTCACGCTCAGAGGACTGACACCCACTTGGTGATGTGCAGTTGAACTCAGCGAAGTTTGAAGGTGATTTTTTTCCCCTTATCAAAACACACACAATTCCCCCATGACCTAATAGAAATCTGAAATTAGCTTATTTAGAAGCTTTCTCTAGAACTGAATGCCAACCTTGGAACTCAAACCAGGCACTTCTTTATGTCGGTCCTGTAAAACAAATAATTTGACCTAAATAAGACTTTCAAATTTCCCCAACTTTGTCCTCAAGAATAACCAGCAAATTGAAACCATCAGAAAAAGTCATTTATACAGATTAAAGAAGCTGTACAGTCCCCAGTAATCTCTGGGACTTCAAGCAGTTTAAAATGTCGTCTTTGGCAGATGCTTTCACCGCTGGAATCATTTAGATTCAGGGTTTGATGGGAAGGTTTTATTTTATGCATATTAAAAATCTATCTCAATTTTAGTGTTTTAAAATCTTGAATAACCTAAAGGAAAGCAAATAAAAACAAGTGCTCCTGTTAGGACTGATTAGAATTGTGTTTAAATTTTGTATTTATTTAAAAGCTGGTAAAATGTCACATTATATTAAACAAGAAGCCAAAATTCCTCCTCTGTAACTTCACTGGGTTTCAGTGAGAATTAAGAGCAAACCTCAGATGCCAAAACAGCGCAATTCCGAAGGATGAGGAACAATATAAAGTTCCTTTTTAATAGCATATCATGTTTCTTGAGTTAGTTTTAATTTATATAGTAAACTGCAATAGTTAAGGAATAGCACACAAACAACAAAATTAAGTTTTCACTGCATGGTGCAGGAGATAAGAACATCATATAGCTCAAGAAAATCCCACATTTTATGCATGCCAGTCAAACTGACTGATGCTGCTTAAACAAATCACGGTCCAGCTAGGAAGGTTTACCTTAGAAGTCAGTCCTTACACTGAACTTCTGAAGGTGTTTGCTCTGGAGAACTCCCGTTCCCAGCCTAAATTCTGTTAAAAAGGCCCCTATAAACTCTACTTTCCAACTCGTGCTTTCCTATTAATCCACAGCTAGAGCCGCCACAGGGATTTTTACGAGTTCAGCAATGAGATGGGAGTGGACCATGAAAGACTACATTATGATGTAGTCCAGAGTTTGAAGGCATTTGAAATCTCAGTTTAAGAAGAGAACAATTACTGGCTTTGAGTTTAAAGGAAAAATTCAACACCATTCCTCTTTTTAATTTTAATTAATTTGCTGATCCATGCTTCATATACTTTCCTTTCAAGGCTAACTGTTCATTTAGCAAAGGACACATCTGCAACTGCTCCAAGAGGAAATGCTTCCAACACCAGTTAGGCATTCAGCCACCTCTTCCCAGGTCGCCAGGCTCGAGGCGAGTAACTAAACCCATCGACTTACCCTGGTTTTATGACTTGACGGGCAAGGGAATTTTCTTGCAGGTTTTTTTTTCCTGAAATGCAGCCCAGGAAGCAATGTATAACACAAGAGTGACTCGGTGTTTCTCCAAACAATCTTTCACGTCCTTCATGCAAACAAATTTAAGTAAAACTCTGAAATATTTTAGCCATCTCTCCTACTTTCTACCCATTAATAATCCTATTAATGCCAGTTAGTTAAATCCCACAAAGCAGTTCAGGTCTTTAAAGGAGACATTCAGTGACAGCAACTAGGAAGCAATTTGCAAAGACAATCTGTTAATATTATGAAGATTATAAACTACAAAAAAAGAAAACCACCCAAACGATGTGGATTGTACAGCTGTAAGCAATAACGAACAAGACCATAACAAAGGTACACAAGAGGCATCGAGATATCTGAAGGAATACATGAACAGCTTACGAATTCTGGTTCAAATTATGCTGCTGTTACGATGAAAGTGGTGCATCGCGGCCTAATGATTCAGCCAATGCGAGCAAAGCTGTGCCATTAAGTGAGAAGAGAGGAACAAAGCTTTACAGTAGGGAAAAATCAACTTATCTGAAGGATCAGCCAACCTTGAACTAGTGCAACTGCAGGAAAACTCCGAGATGAAATCCAGGACCGGCTTATTAACATCTTCAGCTATTTCTCACTCCCCAAGTTTCTCCTTCCCCAGAAAATGAGGAATTCTGCTCCCAAACCCTGACCATATGTATTGTCTGAAGCAGTCTCTTTTAAAAGGGATACCAGAACTTGGCGAGGTACGAGCAACTCCACACAACTGTTTCTTATATTTGAAGTTTTTTATGTCCAGAGTCAAAGGCGAGGTTTGAACATTTAGAAAGAGGAACCAAGGTCAACGACGGGATTTTGAGACCTAAGGGACACAGCTTTAAAGTTCCATTGAATCAAATTAAACTCAGTGGCAATTGAATTGATTTAATGATAACGTTTAAAGAATTCACCTCAAAACACTTACTCTTTTGAGAGTTTTATCTGAAACCTATTTTATCCCCTTTTAAGTCCTCTGACTGGAAGGCACCACTTCAGTATCAGTATTTCAGACATTCAGACACCACACAGTTATGCAAAGATCTGGCTCTGCAGCCTTCAGCCATACTTTTGTGTTTCCTGTGGCGATGTTTTGTTAGTTTTGCCCATTTAGTCACCTACCAGGAGAATGTAGAAACCTCTAGGGGACAAGAGACTTATTTTTTTTTAATTTGACTGTAATATTCTGGATTTTAATGAATTAGCTTGCTTATTTACATGTGTTGTTTAAATGATGTGCTTCTGCAGATGTTCCTGGCACAGCTGGCAGGATGCAAAGGGCCTGCGAGACCTTGCCTTTTGCATGCAGTTGGGCTATAAAATGCTATGACTTTTTCACAGTCCCAAACAGCTTTGTTTTATTTGCAAAATAAATCCTTTGAAAAGGACTGGTCTTTAGCTCATCTTTTTACTGGACTTTATTCTTAGCCTTTTTTTTTCCTATTGTAAAAGGAAAAAAGAAGGTACTGCAGTACACCTGAAGCCAGGGATTAGGATGAGAGCGTTGGGTCTCTGAGTTGTCTTAGGGAGCCGGGCACAGTGCCCCAAGGCCGCTGCAGTCCAGGTAGACCAAAAACAAACAAAAAAGGCTCTAACCTTTGGGGGACGTTGCTAGTGCTGACCACGCACAGACTAACCACGCTCTCCAAACAGCGATAAGCAATCGTTCTGCTTCTGCCTCCTGGGCAAGCTCCTCACATGTGGCCAATGCGCTTGCACTAACAGCTCAAGGCAGCAGCTTCCAGAAGTCTCCTCCACCAAGGCACTTTTTTGGAGCTTAGGGCTGGTGCACAGACACTTGCTGTGCCCATTCCCCTAGGATCTAAAGGTCCTGGGCAGCCAAGGCTGGAAAAGCAGCTACTTGAGCCATACAACTGGATCGAGCTGCTTCGGTATGCTCAGAGTATGTGCACCCACCCCGGTTTTATAACACACTCAATCCCCCATAATAGTACAAAGCACTAAACCAAACTGGTAACGATTTACACTCACTTTATCCTAGCATAATCAATGAAATGAGGTTTAACACTATGAAAATCTGGGGCCTGGCTCTCTTTTCAATTCCATTTTCAGCCAAAAAGATAACCACTGGGAAAAATGCAGTCACTGATGAAGTTCTGCCGTCTCATTTTACTCACTCCCTTCAAAAGTTTTAATAAAGTTGTAGTTATCACAAACATTTGCCCCACAGAGACTTTTCCCCTTTGAAAAAAAGCAAAGTGCTCCCAGGCTGACTCTTATCCTGATATTTCATATAAACATACAAAGTGCAATCTGTGACACAGCACCAGGGGTCATTTAGAGGTCTCGTGCCATGTTGAACTAATTATAAGAAAAATTGGCAAGAAACTAACACATGACAGGCTTATATATTTCAGAGATACCTTCTGCAGAACACTGAGAAAGAGCCCAAACAAACAAAAGCCACCATGACATAAGTCCACACGGAAAATCTGACTTCTTCTCAAGTTTTCATAATGATTATTTCTCCTCGTTATCAATGTGATGTACTTCTGGGTACCTTCTGATCCAAGCAGCGTGGCGTTATTACCACAGCAGAAGGCCAGATCCACTCCCCCATCAGTCTCAGGCACGCTGGGTGTAACGGGAAATAACTGGCACCAACTTTGCTGTAGCAAAGGGCCAGGCAGCACGAAACGTGTTGTGCTCTGCTTGTTCCCCACCTCTCAGCCCACTATAGAAGGATCAGCCTGGCTGCCAGAAAATCCCTGCGCTGTTGGTTTGGGTTACCCCCCTCTCAAGCAGTCTTTTCACAATTCAGGGCTACACAAGGCAAATTCTTTTTGTCAAAACACAGAGGTTTGCCTACTTCCTTTGACTTACTCTCCTTTTGAAAGCCTTACTTTAAAGCAAGCCCCGTTCAGAAAGCTGCACCCTCTCTGTTTGGTGCTGCAATGCACCCAGCTGTGAATCCTGTCAGATGAGTTGACTGGCCCTGGGCTCAGATCCTGATGGAGCTGCTCGGCAGTGCTCTGGGGCCGGATGCAAAGCACCTGCCCGTTTCAAGGGAGCCTTCCCAGTGCCAGAGGAAGCCTCCTGACGTTTGGTTGCTGCTGGTGATTCAGGATGTCACTGGCAAAGAACTGAGTGTTTGGATAATGTGCCCAGACAGACGCTTTTTCTAGGCAATTGCAAACAGCTTAGTGTAATGGCCTCCGACCTTCTGATTTGCACACATCAATGTATTTTTCAGTGGATAGCCTAAAAAAGAACCTAGACTTTGAATTTATTTGAATTATCTTTAGTGAGCACCCCAGAGGTGACCCATCCCAGACTGAAAACCGCCAATTAGACTACATCTCTCTCTCCAAATATACTACAGACTATTTATACCTCCAAATACTTCCACAGACTAGAAACTTCAAATGAGACCGAACCATCCAGCCTGCCTCAAAACCAGGAGGTGTAATTAGTGTGGCCTAAACACTGGCACCTAAAATTTCATTTCCTAAGAATAAAAATAGCAACTTAAATTAATCTCTCACACCCATTTCAGCAAAAAGAAAAAACTCAAAAGCTGAAGTACTAGTTAGCTGGGAACATAGATCTTTTAAAAAGTCTGAGCTTTTCAACACAGATATCCATGAAACTGTAAATGCCTTACCAGCTTTGCAGCTATACGGCCTGAAACCAGAAAGTGAACATCGTATGATGGAAGGGAAAAGAAGGTATTTTATACAAGACAGATGTTAAGACATGGCTTTTTTGGCAGCCTCTTCTCCTGTGATCATGTGTGCTTTCATACCGACAGCTAGGCAAGCCAGCCTTTTGGAATATTGCTCAAAGCCCCTCCTAGGCCTACTGCTACATCTGCCATCCAGAGCAGTCAGCACCTCGGCAGCTATCCATCCTAGTCATAAAAACGCACATATTTCACATTTTCAGTCCTACCAGAACGTACAACTTACATGCAGATGGTTAGAGGAACCCAACAAATGAGACACCCAGGTCCATAAAACAGAAAGCAAACAACCCCCCTGAGAGGAGCGTTTCTTTTCACCACCTTCCTAGCAATTTCCCCGTTCTCTGGATTTTGAATGGATGTGATTATACACATAATGTGAAGCCATACATTGATAAGAGGAGTAATGCTTGTAAAGAGATGATACCAGGATAGCTGATAGAGATTAAGAAAATGGATAGTCTTTTGGGTGCCCATTTGTCTCCCCGTGCTTTATACCTTTGACATTGAGTTACAACACCACTGGTACACAGGTAAAGGGCACGCTGAACTCGGGGTGAAACGTTTACAGCAAGATCTCAGTGCTGATCAAAGCAGCGAAGACCCACAACTGCCCTCCTTCAATATTAGGGCTTGGATCAGGGTTTGGATACAGAGCATGAGAAGGATTTACTCACCACTCAAATACAGATGTGATTTGCAGAAAGATCACCGACATCACATATGCACTAATTTCGCTGACAAATAAGACTAGCAATAGCAATCCAAAGCAAAGGCACACCCATACAAGAGCATCCCAGCCACACATTTGATAGCTGAACAACACGGTGACCTGGCGTGACCAAGAGCAGAAGCTGCTGTGATGGAGAGCTGATCCCAAAACTGCCTTCCTGCCCCACGGCTGAAAGGCCATGCGTGTGCTGGCCCGTTGTTCAAACTGCATCTCAGCTCCTGGCTTTCTGCTCAAAATAAAGCAGTACCTACACAGCCTTCAGGCCTCACGGCTTCGAGAGAATTTTAGTTGTGAAAGACGCTGTAATAATTGAAATTGACCGTATAAAACTTATTTACATCTGCTTTGTTATTTGATAGAAAGGTTTTTGGTTTACTTGATGAGACTGCTTGATACAGTGTTTGCATAGCTCAAAAAGGCCGCATCAAACAGTACCTGTATGAAATCAGAGCAAACCCTCCTAACACAGAAGAAAAAGCAAGCACTCGCTTCAGCTAAGACCTGCAGCTCACCAGCCAATTTCATTTTTTTCTAGTTGACTGTCTTAGCATGTGAAAGAGATACCGCAGGCAGACAGGAATGAAAAAAGCCTTGATCTCATGTGGAAATGCAAGAGGTACAAGTAGGCTGAAGGAAACATGAAGATCTGCAGCATTCGGGGACAGTACTGTTTCACTTTACTGATTCTTTTCAACTAGATTGCCTGTACAGAAACCGAGCGAGGGAACTTCAAGAAGAGATACAGGCCCCAGCAGTCAAGGTGCAGCATTTGCAGACGAAAATGAGAGCTTCGTGCAAATATTCAAAGCTGCAGTGGGGAAATGAGGTTTCTTTTCCAGATGATCCCATAAAAAAAGGAGGACCGGGTGCCCATCCTTAAGTTTTACCCATTAATAAAAAGTTCTAAAGGCTTCGTATTACTATCAGTTGTAAGCAAACTGCCGCAGTTAACATTTCAAATATATGTATGAGACATGACCTGAATGTTATCACAGTCACGTCACCTGAATGCTATCACAGTCAAGTCTTTTATGTTTCCATTTTCATTTAACTTTGATACAGAATAAAAGACATGAGCATACAAATGCAGAAATGTACTATTAAATTCATAAAATACCACGCTCACTTTTGGCTGGGTAACATCATGTGCAAAGCTATAAAAATTGAATTAAGACAAATTTGAAATGCTCTTTGTTTTTCTCTTGTTTTAATTTCCCTTTTTCATGTTTTTTCCAGAGGCTGGTTTTAGCCTATTACGCACAATACCTGTCGGTTTCTTGCCCTGTCAATCATTCGGCCAGATATTTTACTGTTCATTGATGCTTGCAGATCTTAAGGCTTTGTATTCTGAAGCAAGCAATATGAAATAGATTTGTTGATCTTAAAGAATAAGTCTTTCATAGACATGTGCTCTAGTTAAATCAGAGATACGGTATTAAAATTTCTGCTAGCTTTGTGCAGCAGGGTACAGCACGGGAGTTTTTCAGACACTAATGGGAAGCTAGTGGCAAGCCCTGCAACCATTATCCCCAGCAGATCGAGATTTTTAAACACATCACTTCTTTTTCAGTCATTAGTGTCTTCTTAAAACAACATCATGCTTTGTTTCCTTGATCAAAGCCCCAGACTTAGGAGTTTGAAAATAAATTTCACTTTGGTGTTTTCCTTTCAAAACACGTCAGTCTCATAAGCAGGTTAATCTTGGTGATGTATTATGATGGATTGCACTTACCCATGCAAACCGTCTAGGTAGACAGCTTGCCACTCACTACAAGGGACTATTCTCCCACCCCACCAGCACCACGGGTGTGCTCCAGGAGAGCTGGCCCCAGACTCTCACAGATGAGCGAGCTGCTTCTCCTGGATCAATCACCAGCAGCCGCAGCTCGGACACTGCTTCGGAGCTCGCTGGTGCTCTGCAGGCATCGGACACCAGGGACAACTCCAACGCTTGCAAAGCGCATCGCCACGTGCCCACGGAAACACCCAACAACTGCAAAGGCAAATCGTGGCCCTGAGGGACAACCCTGGCGTGTCGCTGCATCCAGGTGGTTCATTTCCTGCCCTGGTAGCTGCCTTTGCAGCACCTTTCCCCATAGATACCTACCCACCAGTTAACTGAAGCACTTCTCGTCACTTCTAGGGCACAAACAATTACGCCTGGACTTTGGAGGGAGGTTTGCATAGGACATTGTTATCCCACGGCAGCTGCAGCAGCGCAGGAATTTCTCTTCAAACGTATTACAGCTCTAGCTTAGTTCCGTGGGCTTTGGTTTTTGTTACTGTTATTTGTATTTTTAAAAAGGTGTAAACGTTTAAGCTGCCCGTAGATCCACATAATTTAAAAATTCGTTGTTTCTTTTATTTCATATGTGCTTCCTCGCTCCAACACTACACAAAAAGGACCATATTATGCAAATTGGGGCAGAGTTTGATTTCCAGAAAAAGGCAGAGTCCTTCAGCTAGAGAAGGAAAAAAGCTATCAGCGAAATTACTAAACACCGCTGATCTCCTGTTAAATCCCTATGCAGTCATACTAGAACAAATACCCGATTAATTATATTCTTGTGTGCTGTGATCCAGAATACTTTATTTATCGCCTTAAACTGCATCTTCAGCCAGACATCTAATGAGCAGTAGCTTTCCCCAGTAATACAGATAATCTCTTTGCAGAGAATTAGTTCTTGGAAAGTAGATGCGCACCTTTCCTCAAATTCCATTTTATACTTTCAATTCCTGAGGGAACGGGGAGTGGATCATAAGGAAGTAAGGGAAGAAGGAAAAACAGATTAAGGACGTTACAGTAATATTCTTTGATTCAACATCTGCATGCTAGAGAGATTACACAATCTTCAGCAGATCAGCGAAAGAAGATTTGGAGTGACTAGTGCTAAACCTTCTGAGCAACGGCACGCTCCACCTTCCTCCTTACCACCCACCCCAACTTCTCCAGGTCCACAGCTAAGAAATATTCCAAATCCCACCCAACCATAAGTATATTCTTCCCAACCTGCTCTTAAAAAACACTAAAAATGCCCCACACCCATCACCTCAGAGTAGGCACTGTGGCAGCAGGACAGAGCCTCACAGGGATCCCTGGCTGGGACCCCCCCCCCCCTCCCCCTGCAGGATCACAGGTAAAACTCTACGAGGAATGTAAGTGTCACAAAGCACAGCCAGCATTTTTCTTCCAACATCACAGAAGCAGAACAGTTAACTCAGAAGTACAAGTTTCCACACTTGTCATCAGGTTGTTTAGGTGATACATTAAAGAGAGGAAATGGCAAGAGAGACTTCCAGGCTGCAGCTCTCTGCCCCAGTCCATCCAAAGCACAAAAAATGGCTCAGCTGGAAATCGATGGCTGTGCCCCAAGGCTCTGGTTTCCCAACCAGGGACACAGCACACTTCACAGCACCCAAACCGGGAGGGCGACGGCTGGCACTGCGCAAGCACTGCAGGACAGCACTGACCAGTAAACATTTTCACATCAAAACCAATTTTCTACCAGGTTTCTGATGAAGCAGATCTGCTGGTCGCTGGAACACGAAGGACCGCTCCAGCTCCCCGTTGACGCCTCAGGCCCCGAGATGCGTTCATGCACTGCGGGGCACAGGAGTTAACGCGGGACACCTCTTTGTGGCTGGCCCCGTGCAGCTCCCGCCAGAGCCGGCCAGGCGGCGGGGTTGTGAAGCGTGGCAGCCCCCTAGGGTTGCCAATAGGACATTGTAGAGGAAAATGTAGAGCCCAGGGATGTTGGATGCTCTTTTTGCCTACCTCGGGACAAGAGCCCCTCGCAGCAGGGACGGCACTGATCCCGCACGGGATCCCTGCTCCACCATGTTCTCTCTCCCTCCTTTGCAGCCTACGGACGCTGCAGTCCCAGCAGCAGGAGTGAAGATTTGGGGCAGAAACCTTCATGGATCCTGCGGTGGGATGAAACCCTGCCTCACTGCAGCAGCTCAGGCCATAACGCATCAGCGCAGTGACTCTACTTCCCTGAACGTAAACAAGGCCTCAAGCCTCCTAAAAATCCAGTGAGGCTTGCCCTAAAGACATACAAGATTGATTTTACTACGTGCCTCAGAATCCATTGATTATCTTCTGAAAGCATATGAATAAATGCTAACTCTACCAAGAAGAAATGCCTGAGGATCCACCTCTGGAATAGCTCTTCCACCGAATTTTTGTGATTTTAATACTTGCTACCTAACGCTTTGCATCCGATCAAAAAAAACCGTGCTGCTTTGACCTGCTGCATAGTAATGTGGTGTGAAGCAATGAGAGTCAATTTGCCGGGCATCGCTGAGACATAATGTGGTGGAATACGAGGTCAATTTGCAAAGTGAATCAAAATGCCTCAGCTTTCTCTTTTGTGCTATCTGCAAATCGCTGAATAATGTGGTTCACTGACCAAGTGAATTATTTTCTAGGAGTTTGGCACATCTTTAATTACAAGATATGTAAAGATGAAATGGAAACATGCTGTGCATATTTCTGTATGGCTGCTGAACTTTTCTTATGGAAAAGCACCTGTTTTTATTAAACTGTCTCTAAAAGGCAGAAAATGTACAAGGTAGAGGTTGACAATATATTTCTCAATGCATATAACTTAGCAGCTGAGCAAGCCTATAAGGTATAGATCGTCCGTGTATACATATTGTACCTACACACACAAAGCTACAGATACATAAAAACACAAACCTGCAGAAAATAGATTTATTCCTATTATGAGTGTGTTTAAATTCAGGCAGCATACCAACAATATCATAATGTTTCTTTTGCAACTGAGAAAGACTAAAAAAAATGCACATCAGGTCCTCTTTACCAAACATTTATGTGCCCTTTATGCTTCAAAAATCAGGAATTTGCATGCTGACAATGATTATGCAAATGCCCTGTTTTGAGAATCAGGTCCCAGAGGATTCCCCAGCTGAAAGCAATTCTCCTTTAAAGGTTTCATCATGGTCCAAATCAGTGGTGCTTAAGACACCATTTTTAGTACTGCAATAAATACCCTGTAAGATGATTGCCATTCGCTTTCCTCTCAAGCTGTGAGCCTTCTTGCTTTGCAAGAGCTGCCCCAGTAAAGGTTTTCCTTTACTTGCTGATTTTGAGGGGCTGTGGCAGATAACACCCATGTTTTGAAACACTCTGGGTAAAGCCTCGCAGTCTGGACTCAACTGACCAAAATTCACAGCAGACCGTGCCTGGTGCACGCAGTGGGTGAAGATCACCTCCTGCAGTCCCTTTTACCCTGGTTATTTCATGATGCTACAACCCTCAATAGTCAAGCTCCCAAACTATTTACCCACGTTCAGCAGAAAGATCACGAGCAAGAGACATCAGAATGGCCTAATGAAACCGGAAGCTGTGTGTGTGTTTCAAGCTGACTGATGAGTTACCCTGTGCTCGGGCTGGCAGTACCTGGAAGGGGAGGCCAGCCCCAGGCTGAATGGGTCCCCCCCCACCAGGGGCACCACAAGCCCAGAGCAGCAGGACAGCGCGGTGATGGCGCAGTCTCAGAGCGTCTAGCTCCTGAGCAGAGCAGGCAGGCTCAGCGCACAGCGCACCATGCTCACCCCAGGACACGAACAAGAGGGCACCAGCTCTTCGTGGGCTTTTATTTCTCTTGGAAAGAAACCAAGGGGCAGAGAGGCAGGGAACCGCACCGCGCTCCCAGAGGTGCCGCAGTCAGGTTGGGCAGAGGACCAAGAGCGTGGGGCTGCGCCAGCAGCCAGCGCCTCCCCCAGCCCAGGCACGAGCACAGGGATGCGGTGCTGTTTCAAGGAATCTTTTATTCCACCAGCTGCTACTACTGAGGTCTGAAACTGAGACCCAGTATGTGATCTCATGGATGAGTGCAAAGCTCACGAGCTCACATGTCTTAACAGAGGAGAAGAAAGGCTCTGTTTAGTTGTGCCAGAATAAATGAAGTGCAAAGGTAGCTTGGATGCATCTTGAAGCTGTTTAGGGCTGGCAGTCAATTTGAATCACTCTGAAGGAAAGCTTAAGATTTCTTAGGCAAAGTACTACGCCTCAGTGACTTTAAACTCTTTTTGTGCTTCTGTGATCCCAGGCTGCTCGGTATTACAAGAAGGGGAACGGCTGCACGGTTCCTCTGTGTGTTTCCTGAACACTTCAGCTTGAGGACCCTGCCCCGAATGGCCACAGGGCTTTTCAACCTCTCTGCTTTTTCTAGAGCCTGGGCACGGTCTGCAAGTGCTAGAGCAGGGGCTGAGCGGCTCACCCAAGGTATTTCATGGCAGGTTTTCATATGGGTCATCTGGAAATGTCATTCAAACTGTGCTACTGCTCTGTTCGGACTGGGGGAAAAAAGGTTAAAAAAAACAACAGCATCTGTGCAGCACAGTGACCAAGTGTTCACGCTAATTAATCACTTAAAGACAATTTTTCAAAATCGTTGCAACATTTACCTGCCAGGAAATGAAAAGAAACTCTGGAGAACAATGCAGGTCTGCATTTTAAAATTCAGAGTTACAATAAACAACCAAGTCCCCGTAGAATACAACCTTATAGCTCTTCATTTAGGAGATTATATATATATATATATATATATATATAATATATAAATTCACCTGCATGAAACCTCTGGGTTTGGGACCGACCAGCTCCACACTATGTGACCGCAGCACAACCCTTTTGAATCAGTATCAGCACACCCCTAAATAACCAACGATCTGTCCCTCTGCATCCTTCAGTCCACACACCATGCAGGAATTTCTGGAGGAGGTGATGCAAACGCAATTCCCCCAGAAGACCGCTACAAAACGCTATGCCTCAGCTTCCAGAGCAAGCACTGATAACGCTAGAGGCACGTCTTTCCCTCCTCACAAGCCAACGGAGGACAATTACTGGGTAAAATAAATTCCTTCATTGATAATGATCCATCAGACATGCTTCCTTCTTTCTTTCTTCCTGTAATTTATTTGTAAAATTAACGGCACCACATACGTTGCCTCCTAGAGAAATAATTGATCCCACTGCCCTGGATAAGAGCCACTTTATTGGATGCTGGCAACGATTACAATTTCATGCATATTATTTCCATGTGCAGAAGGCTGACGCCAATTCACACATGCAGCTTATGTGAGAAGTTCCAGTGGAAAAGAAAAAAAAAAAAAAGGAATGAAAGAAGGAAAACAAACCAGAAAAGTTATCGTACGATGTAAGACTTGTTGATTTCCTTGCCACCTTTTGTGCTAAAGAAAATAAACCATTTACTCAGTCAACATGTGCTACCAATAAGCTGGTCTAATTAATGGCAGACTGCTGTGAAACCGAGAAGTTTAGGGAAGAAGCACAAGTTGGCTTGTGATGGTTAGAGTTCCTTGCAGGGAACTACCACGGCGGGCAGAGCTGCAAACCCTGCCGGTCTTCCAGAAGGAGGAAGAAGCAGGTAGCACTTGTTTCACTGCAGCTAATGCCAGGGCACAGAAGCAGCTATGGTAAGAGATTTCTGTGAAGGCAACATGACATCTTTGCTTCTTTGCAATGGGTTTTCTTCTCAACGCTGGTGGCTAATATGAGTATTTGGAAAAAAAAGTTAATCCAAACAATTATTTAGGAGATTGAAAGATACTGTTATATTTAGTTTTTAATTATTCTGCCAATCAGCACTTCTACGTTGCTTAAGAACTGTACATTGGGCAGTGATTCACAGTGAAAATGGCATCTGGTACGATAACCTGCAAGTGACACAAGTCAGCTACGTACAGGTAGGGTAATCCTGTCCTTATTAACTATGCAAAGCTCTTGCCAAAAAAAGACAAGCACAAGCAATTTAATTAAAATGGTTGTGTCCTATCATCCGGAATCTCAGGTTTATAAAGTAAAGATTAAAATCAAATTAATGGAGTCTTACGGCTGGTTTGCCTTCGCACAGTTTGTCAGCGCAGCTAATAGAGATCTCTCCCTGTACCAAAATGTGCTTTTCCCAGTTCCCACACCCAAACCTTCCGTACAGAAAACTGTCTCATCGACACTGCATAGGCCCATGCTGCTGCAGACATTCACTGCGGTACCAAGATGTTGCAGGCATTTAAGAACTTGGCTGGGACAACTTGTTTTAGGAAGGGAGAGATGCAAGAATATCAGAAGAAAAGACCATTAACACAGATGAGTCACCACCGAAGCACCAAGCATCGACGAATCCCATTTCCTGTGGCTTTTGATGAAATTAAAGTATTAACTCCTCAGTTTTGCCATTCTCTATCTCCTAAAATAGTAGCGCTAACAAAACGGGAACTGTCATTCTGGAGTGCAAGGAAGGAAAGTAATATTAAAACCAGCTTTCTCCCCACAAGGTAATGCATACAACTTCTTTCAGAGGAGGATTAACTTCTTCATGCGCAAAGAAAACTAGGGCAAGCAGAAATGCAAGCATCGAAATCTAAAAATTTTCTTAGTCCACAGAAAAGTAATTCCATACAGAAGCCGTGCGATGAGAAGTAGAGCACCTCCAAAAGAAACTTGCACACATCGGAGACACGGGCAGAAATATTTCTTTAGCAGTGAAGTAGTGGCTTGAAACCCATAGCTACATCACAGTGAAAAAATATATATGTTGTTATGGCTGAGTCAGGTATTATCTTGAAGGACACTAGATAGCTTTCCATACCCCACACATAAATAGATGCTACCAGCCAGGGAATGTGTCCATCGCTGAGCTGAAGCATTTCAGGGGTTTTAAGCCCGAAGTGGAAGCACTGGTGCCACATTTTCCAGGGATTGGAGGAAAAGGAGGGATATGAAACAAGAGGAGACTTCCTTAAAACAGAATTTTCAGTGGAGGTGCAAAGACAAAGCTCTTAATATTCAAAGACTCAACTATGGATCATTACCACTGGAAAATCAACAAGCAGATAATGAGTTTCAAACTATTCAAGAAGGACCAGTGTCGGACCACAGGTCTCATCAGAACCGATACCTCACCCCCTAGAAGCCCGCTTCACACCGCCTGTACTTCCCTGCGGGCAGAGTGACACAGGGTAAAGCGTGGCTCTGGCCCCAGACAGAAGGAGCGGTTGTGATTAACCCGGAGCTTTATGCAACTCAAGACTGAGTTTTGTCACAAAGGAAAACAGTGTTCTGGTTTTAATATCTGTCTAATTTCTTGTTTAATAGTTTTCCCCTTGAAATAACTTTTCAGTAGATTCCTGGAGCAGGTGTTATCTTTCCTCCATAAACCTTGAGATAATGTAACTATAATGATTTTCCAAATAAAAAGTGAAAGGCTATCAGGACAAATATCTCCATTTTTATTCCATTGAGATATTATTATGGTGATGGTAATAATTCCACAGAGGAATTACTTAGAATACACACTCAGCTCTGACCTGACCCAGCTATAACTCAGATGATACCTTTCCTAAGTTGGAAGAATTTATTTTCATTTTCAACTGAGCTCATCTAATCAAAATGCTTCATTGTGACAAAGAGTTCATTGTTCCCGTGCAAATTGCAGTTACCACTAAAGCCCTGCTATTAAGAACCAGACACCACTACAGCAAATCCAGCCAACGTGGAGCTCGAGTTGGGAAGAGAATTTGCAGATGAACAAAATAAATAACACATGATATTTTGGTACCAACACCATACACATTTAACATCCCCTTTTGGTAATTGCCCATGTTAATTGAACACTGATAGAGCTGTGGACAGAGGACTTAAGAGCAGAACAGCCTCTGCTCCTGAATTCTGCCTGCTGTAGACTGTTAGGGTCCCAACAGTGAAGGGACACAAGGCAAGGCTGGCAAAGAGCAGAAATGTGGTTTTTTTGTGCCATTTTTCAGGGACAGAAGTTTTTTCTCAGCGTTAGGACTTCAGCCTTAAAGAACAACAACAAAAACTGAAGCGTTTTCCGTATCCTGCAATGACACAGATAGGTTTCACAAGACATTACCCTTCCTATAAGCACCGTCTTATTTAGGTCGTTAGCACCAGGTACTCAAGAAGCGAGGACTCGGTTCTAGGCATTGCCTTGCTGTGTCGGTTGGGCCGAGGCAGTTCATACTACCCGGGCATCAGCAGTCTGCCTGCACAGAACAACGCACTGTCCTCCAGGAGATACTGTTCCGTAAGTCAGCAGCCACCAACTAAGTTAGTCCTAGGAGGGGAAAACCTGTTGGGATATTATGCGGGAATCTGGACACAGCAAGAGAAACTCCAGCAACACCTGAGACTAGGAAAAGAATAGCTATCTGGGAGGGGAGAAAAAAAGAGAAAAAACATATACAATATATACACTCTTATTTCTTTTCCTGCTATTGACGAGTCCTCAGATATATCGATAGACGACATACAGAAGCCTTGACTGATGTGAACTGGCCTATTTTGCTGCATCCAAGCAAACACAATGGCGGTGGACTCTGTAACCTAGCATATAAACAGTCACTTACAGACATGCACAGCAAGAGGAAAAACTAATATACAAGTTATATACACTCTGCTTGGTGTGTCTGAGCCACATTTTCATACTGCGGAAATTTATGCTTACATTTTTGCAGCACCTAAGTTATGATTTGGGCCAAACAGTTCACACAACAACACAAGCAGAGCTTTTAATAAATGGTACCATGCAATTATGCATTTAGAACTTGGTTTCTTTTCTCTCCTTCTGAAGGCAAGGATGTTAACAGCAAAACTCAAAATAATAATCAATAATTTCAGGGGGAAAAAAACACTGAAGTGTCCCCAAGTGCAAAACAAGTTAGCAGCATGGGACTCACTTTGTGCATTCTCTGCTTACTCAATTTTTGGTCTGTACCTGCTAACTGGGTAGGTCAGAGCTGCCTTGCCCTGGGTGCAGAGGAAACAGGAACGTTACTGGACTGTGAGTGCTCTGACAAGGGGACTCACTCCTCCTTCAGATTTGGTCAGTGCACAGGGATTCATTTAGACAGTAAGAATCCAGTTTTAAGTCTTGGTATAAGTCCTCAGCACACCCCACCCAAACAAAGTCCTGTGCTAAATGAGGCATGGGAATAGTTTTCAGCTTTGCACAGCTTTTCATAGACTTTTTAAAAAATATATAAATAAATAAAAACTCCTTTTTAGGCCTCCCTTACTACAAGAAAGTCTGTGAGAAATGTTCATCCCCTGGCAGGTTGGCCTGCAGAACGGCTAGTGCTGGCCACTGGCATCACAGCCCCGCTGCCTCCAGCTGCCAAAAGCCACAGCTTCCTCCTCATGGCGTCACTGCTCAGCCCATCGCCAACACGTTACAAAGGACTTGGAGACAAGCTACATCAGAGCCTTGAGTAACGGCAATCAGATTCACCATGATTTATGTCCTTGTAATTGCTGCCTATTAAATGGATGCTCTGATGAACCTGCTGGAGTCCAAAGCTCCCGGTGCTGCCACCTCTGCTCCTGCCAGATGGGATTTTTTACTCGGCTGCCACCTGCTGCTCTGAGCTCTGCCACCGTGCCAGCAGCAGTACGTGGGCGCGCTCCTGGGTGCTGATCCCAGGAGTACAGAATGCTCTATAGCCCCAACACGAGCTCATTTTCTACCCTCTGCTCCAGCAGATACACTTCTAAATGAATACTGCTGTGCTTGCTGATCGTTTTATGGTTTGTTTACTTCTCGAGTATGTAATATTGTTGGGGTAATGTTGTTTTTAATTAGTTGGAAGAACTATTGTTTCAGAAGGCTGAATGCATTTGCTAGCAAGGGGTCTTTATAAATACAATGTTATTGGTTATGCCTCCACAGATGGGTACTGACAGCTGCCAGCACGCTCTGCCCACGCTCAGAGCCGGGTGGGACCCACGCCAGCTCCAGCTCAGAAGCCGCAGTAGTTGCGCTACCACAGTGTTGGGCCCGAAAGCCTCTTGGAAGAGTCTAATCTAGTCATTTCTTCATACTTCATGCAAGTTATCCCATCAACATGCCCCAAGTTTTCATCGTTTCAATCGTACAGAATGGCAGAGCCCAGAAAATTACCGTGAAATACAGAACCAAGTCAGCAAAAAGTTAACCTACAGATGAGATGCCATAATCAGAGCCAGGAAGGGTGATGGCATATAAGCAACATATGACAACGTGAACAGGACAGCTGGGCTCCTTCCCTGCCAGCAAAGAGCGACAGCTCTGATAGCACATCTCTGGCCAGGAGAGCCCTTGGTAGGTAAGAGCTTCCTGTGGGTCATGGGGCTGGCAGGGGAGCACGAATCCCCCTGAGAGCACCACTGGCTGCACAGGTCCTCCGGGAGCAGTGCACGGCCCCCATCCTTCTCACAGCAGAGCGAGGAAAGGTGATGCAATGGATATTTCCTTCCTCTTGGGTCTGTGCTGCAGGTTTGCCTATAAATACTACTTTGCCCTGGCTCTTGGAGCAGTTGATGTGAATCTCAGTGCCTGGTCCAGCTTGCAACGAGAAATGAAGCAGCAGGAGTCTGAAGCGCACATGTTTTCTTCAGCTCTGAGAATTGTAACCTCTACTTGTTTTGCTCTGGTGTATTTTATATATACAGAAGTGTAGATTATTATGAATAAATACAGAACAGGATAAACTATCCCATGCATGCGTCTACTCTGTTCTCTCTCAGTAAGGAAATAACCCACTGCTGGAGTCCAGACCTTCTTGGCAGCTTGGGAGCCATGATAATGCAAATTCTGTCTAAAGGCAAACATCTGGTATCCTCATTATACAGGGCTTACACTTTTCTACAAAGAACAGGGAGGCAGAAACATGTCTCCATATGGGAAAGGAACTATGACTGAGCAACAGCTCGTTCTTCGCAGGTCACAGCACAGAAACTCCAGGCCAGGACTAATTCCACAAGAACATGTGTTCGCTCACTGAAAGAGAGAGCAGAGGGATCACCAGAAGAGGCTCTTGACTTGGGACAAGAAAGCAGGTGGAAACCCATCCTTGGAAACAGTGTTACACAGAATAGACATCAACAGGATTAATGCGATACATTCAGGTCTCCAGTTCCCCAAGGTCATTTTCTGCGCAAGTATAAATTACAAGGACACCTTATATTTCTCGAGAAATTAGTATCATAACATAAGCATCCGGTTCACAGCATTTACGTCACTCTTGCTGCCCAGGAAACATTACATTACTGTCAGCGCTGCCTGGAACACGTCTTTCCCCCTTTCTCTCTGCTAGAATGCTAGTATGGTTATTAAATTCTCAGCATAATATTTCCCCAAATCAGAAAGATAAGCAGAGATAACACAAAGGCGAGTTTCATGAACACATTCTTTAAGAAAAGCAGTATCCTACAAATCCCACAACAAGCACTTATTGGCACTTCCACTAATGTAAATAAAATCTATTGGGTTCTCAGAAAAACAATCACTTCAGTCTTGTTATCGGAGGACAGAATCTGGGTCAACAGATGCATTTTGGATATGTACCAATTCTTAAATGATTTAGTATTCTGATCTGTGGATACAAAAAGCAATTTCCTACATCAGCAGTACCCTTTGCACAATGGGCGATTTCATCCTACCACCTACACTGTTGTAATCATTAAATGTTATAAAACATCTCCGATAAAGAAAAACATTCTGATATATGACTATAATGTAAAATCAGTGCTTTGGATTATGGTGTGATACTAGTTCAGTTATTTATATGTGTTTCAACTAAAAACATCCTACTGGATTTCAACTATCACAAGATTAATCTCACTAATACTTTATATATACAGATGGTCAGACAAGAAAAATTAGACAAATATGAAAAATTAATATATTCTTCTTGTAGAATATAAAATATGATTTGTCTCCTAGAAGATTATAGCTGGAGCTCCTAGTACCAAGAATAACCAGAGTGACCGGTGCGGGCCCTCTGCTTTGTGGGAAGTCTCCTGTTCTGTCCTATCTCGAAAGTTACTGTCAGACACCAGAGCTCTCCAGAGCACAAACCACATAAACCCAAAGTAAGACACAAAGCACGGAGCCTGCTTTTACCTTGAGATATCTTAGTAACTACTCAGAGTTGTTTATATCTGGAGACTTATATTCACCCAGCAAGTCCCAAAGGAGACAGCAGGACAGTTCCATGAATTACACATTTCAGTGCTGTTGCCTGATGTCTGAAAACACCGTGTCAGTGTCCCCTGGTCACTGAATTTAATTAACATCCCACGTCCAGTAACACTCACTCTGCCGAACAGTGTCATCACCGAGCAAAGGCAGAGGACCTACATTTGGGTTCAACATGGACCACCTACTGTCACGGCTTACAAATTGATTTACATGTTTGAAATCACGGGGAGGTCTCTACAGAAACAGGTGCCTAAGAGATGTACATTCTGCAGTTGATCAAATGCAAGACTGATTTTCACAACCTGTGGAAAAATAGTTGATCCGTTAGGAAAAAAAGAGCACGGCCAGAGCAAACATTTCTGGCAGCACGAGGATCAAAGAGGTCTCTGATAGCCAGAAAAAACAAAGGATGCTGACATCAAAATATTGGCAGCTTGTGTTGTTGCTTTTCCTTCCAAATGGGCAAAGAAGCAGACTAGCTTTCCCATCCAAGCTCAATTCTCCAGTGAGCAGCATTCTGTAGCAGTAATTATAATCTTGTATTTGTGTGCACACTAACTAATTTCCCGGGCAAGTTACATTTCAGCTTGAACATGTTGGCATGTAGAGACCAAGCTCATAACAAAAATAGCTGCTGAGTTCAGCAACCTGCAGCTTTTTGTGGTTGACCTTGCAGCTCTGCACGACAGCAGCTCTGGGCCACTCGGTTATTTCAAAGAAGGGAGCGTGGCTCTGCGCATCTCACGGGGACTGACAAGACCCAAAAGATAAGTGGTTTCCTGGCTCAGTTTTTTTAGTTTGTTTTAACTTGGTTGTTCTCATTTTAAAAGTATTCTGGTCCTCTAAATATTCAGCATTCCACCCCTGA
Source organism: Heteronetta atricapilla (assembly GCA_011075105.1). Taxonomy (NCBI): domain Eukaryota; kingdom Metazoa; phylum Chordata; class Aves; order Anseriformes; family Anatidae; genus Heteronetta; species Heteronetta atricapilla. The sequence goes on from CM021741.1 coordinate 6,758,771, forward strand.
TTGGTGGAGCTAATCTCACTTGCACAGCTTAATGTACTGCGTGGACTTGTCCTTAGCTTGTGCAGTTGGTCTTATTTGAACTCTTCCATACTGCACTCCAGCCCCAGCAAGCAACTATCAGCACGATTAATCACATTTCAGTTTGACTTCAATCCCCCAAATGACTCCAGAAATAAAATTGCATATATTGACTAAGAACAATGAATAAATGCTAAGCAGTTTCAAGCCAGTCCGATGCCGCAAGTCTGCTTATCTGCTCGACTGTGATTCTGGCTATTAGCGTGCCCAGCTGGCTGTAAACGTGCAATGGCAAAGGAACATATAAGCTTTGGTACGGCTCCTTCCCATTTGCATTTGAGGAGGAAGAAAGTTAAAGAGAACAGCTTGAACTTTCCACTAGTGGTCTGACTGCAGCAGGAGCAATTTGCTGCTGGTCCACTGCAGGCGTGAGCAAAAGTGGACCAAGAGCAAAACTGAAAGCCTCCTCTTCTCCCCTCCTTGGAAAAGGGGTCAAACAGGAACAAGCCTTGGGGTGCCCACACTCTTGCGCTCATTTACACTGCTCATCCCTCTTTTGCTGAATCATTAAAAAAATCAAAATAACATTAAACATTTCCCGGTTCTGCTGGTGGCTAGAGAATCCACATCCGCAGCCATAAATACAGACAGCAGTCATTCCCACAAAAGGCTCACCCCATGGTGTGCTCATGCTCACAAAACTCCTTGCCTGGAATGGCCACACCAGAAACAGAGCAAGAAAACTGGAAAGGGAGAGGAGCAGCATCTTCCCTGCTTTTTTACAGACACAGTTATTAGAAACCACTGCTGCCCCCAGCCCCAGACCTGCTGGCACTAGATTAATTGTGGACATCGCACACAGCACACGCAGAGGGCTAACCTCGTTGGAAAATAACCGATCTGCGTGTTCTCTTGGAGGATTACTGTTACGAGAGCCCCAATTTGGGCTGCTGTTTATCCAGCGCGCTCTCTGCCTCCCGAAGAGAGGCTTCCCTGCTAGCAGGGCCACAGAAAGGCGTATTTCCATTGTCCGAGCTCACAATGTTTCATTTGTGTAACGCTGAATCCCAACTTAATTAAACAGCTCCAGAGACCAGGCAAATCTCAATATACACGGGCAAGTGGTCGAAGAGCCCCATTTACATGTGTGTCAGCTTGCTGGGTACCGCTCCAAAAAGCATCTGTCCCGACAGTCTCCTCTGATTCTTACAGACAAGCTACACTTTGCATTTTTGAATTGCACAAAGATCACACAGCTGCCAACACACTATCAAAGCCTAAAGACCAAATAAATGTTTGGCTCCCCTCCAACCGTCCTTGCTGTGGTATTATTACTGACAATAGAGCCAGTGCAGCAAAAGCAATGAGATGGCAAATTTACACATGTGCCATGGTTTTATACGTTGTCTACATTTGCTGCTACAAGACTCTAAGCAGAGCACTGGTGAGCATCTTCCGGGTGCATAACGTGACCTATTTCAGGGCTTTACGAAAGCTGTATAATGTTACTAGCATTTAAAAAAAAGCTGCAGATGGGCAAAATGATCTAAGAAAAACAATTCAAAGGTGTTTTGTTTATTTCCCCATGTGGGTATTAGAAATAGATCAGAACTCTGTGTTCTCAGGGCTACATTTTGCACTTTTTGAAGGAATAGTACACCAATAAAAACCAGAGACGTGACAGTTGGCTCTTCCTTTGGCATGTGTATCTCCACTTTAACACACTCCCTGGGCTTCATGACGGCAGTGGCATGCCTACATCCAGGGGCAGGGCCAACATCTGACCCCCACAGGGGAGCCCTGCTGTCTTCCAGCACAGTTAAGCTCCCAGCCACCCTCTCACCAACAGCCAACTCTATCTGCAGCTAGGAAGCCCTTTCCATGAGACAGCAATACAACTTTTTAATCTGTATCAGATGATTAGGATAGCAAGTGAAGACGATTTCTCCTTTAGCACCTCTCCTATTTGGTGCATTTCCACTGCATAGAGCTATCTGCAGGAAGCAAGCAACACAAAACGAAGCCGGAGCTCGGAGGGAACTCACGTTACCTGCAACAGAGCCTAGGCCTGAACTTGAAAAGTGTGTGGGGCGAGAGCCTCAGTGCTCGCAGGACCCCCGAGCTAGGGGAACGTCAAGTGTCCAGCCTTCTTCCTTCCTCAGCTCTCCTCCTGACCTTCAGATTCCCTACTGATTTAAATTAAGCTTGCCCAAGGCTTGCAAGCTTGTAAGGACCTCAAAAAGAAAGAAAACAGGAACGGTGTTCTTGCTCAAAGGCAGCATTACCCCACACCCTAGGTTGACTTCACTGCATTTTGAGAGAAGCAGCCCTTGGAAAGAAAGGCAAAGAGAGCAAAACCAGACTTGGGTGTTGTTAGAAATGTTTGCTTCTGACACCTCATTATCCCTAAAAATTTTCAAGCTTGGGATCCCCCCCAGCTTCTTTTAATGTACTCCTCCTCCTTCAAAGTTTGCAGTATCTGTGTAATTTTTCAGTAGGGGATTAGAGGGGATTTAAGCCCTTGCCAGCCCGTCCCTCCCAGGAGCAGTGCCTCCACACGCGTGTTTCATGCACCTTTCCAGTGCCAATGCTCACACTCTTCACAACAGAGGTGAATAGCAGCTTATGTTATGTGCTGTAGGATAAAGTCAGGACCCGCCCAACTGAATATTTAGCTACTCTTTGGTCTGTCCTTCATGTCCTTAACCTTCTTTGTGTTGTTTTGCTTACCAGTTGTTTCATGAAGTAGTTGTCTTCCTATATATGTGCCCATCACCTCAGATATGACAACAATTTACCTGCAACACCAGACTCCACCTAGAGCAGGGTCTCCCCGGCCACCCCGCACCTATGCCAGAAGGAAACTCCCCTGCTCCCCTTCTAGGTCTGTGGATGCACCAAGGCTACTTGCTGCGATCTGACTCAGATCATTCTCCCTTCCGCATGCACACTTCCAAAGAACAACACCAATCAAACACGATTTTGTTTTGCCTCTGTATTTCCTCTATTAAATTTGTGATACTCTGATTCCATTGTCAAGCAATACAGAAGAAAAACAGCACAGAGAATTTACAGGGACAGATGCAGCTTCACTCCTATCGGGCCACACTTCCAGCTAAGCAAGCGGCTCTGCTTGATATGTTCCCACTAACTCCAGCCAGCCAAAACAACTAACAGTATTAGTGACACGGCAGTCAAAACATCTAATCCAAGCCCACCAGAGTTGCTGGAGCTTACGTGGAAGCCTCTCCTGCTATTCCTACATGGCTCTGGTTAGCCACGATGTCTGGATGAAACCTGATGTATCCTTATCTGCAGACATACCCACATGCTCCATTTCCCTGAGGTTATTTCATATTTCATATCCACCATATTCTTACTCAGTAGGAGCTTATTAATTAGGTGCGATTGGTCAAATAAAATTGCCTTTGCTTATTATTGCCTCTCCTGGGCAGATAAGTATATATTGTTCCTGGACAGCTCAGGTCTGCTTCACATGGAAGCCTGCACCAGCAAATTAAACACATGGTTACTGAAAATTACTGTTAATATTAAAACAGCCAAAATGAATGCCTTAAAACACATATTCATGAAAATATTCGTATTCACCCACTCTTCTACAGTAAAAACAGTACTAATACGACTGGAGAAGGCTACCTTCCTGACAACAAAAACTTACGGTCAGGAACACTACTTGCAGGAACTGATGATCATGCACCTCTTCCAAGCTTCTCTAGAAATTAACCTAAATATTAATTCAAGAACTTGATGTTTTTAATAGTGCAGGAAAAAAATACTAGTTTAGATCATAAGTGATGGGAGGAAAAAAGTTGCTCTGGTTATGTTGCCCAGACTTGAATTCCTTTATCATTTGAGATCCTTATTAAGTCACTTGCATGGTATAGATTACAGTTCAATCCTAAAATTCCTCTACATTTATGTTTCTTATGTTTTTTACTTTGATATCCTGCCTGTTTTAATGAAGAACAGGATGTGCAATAGCTTGTTACTTACGGCAGTACTTTGACAAGGAACCTGGATCTTAATAAAAAACAGGAAATAAAATCCTTCATATTAAATCAATTCTTTAAAAAATAAGCATGTGAATGTCATATTTAAGATTAAAGGTATTTCTCTTTCCAGGAAAGGATCATAATAAGGTGGGCATGTGGCTATTTCAGAAACTGCACACATTTGGTAAAGAGCTTATAGAAAACAGTGTCAAATCCCATATTGAACCCAGCTGCTGGTACTTACTTTTTGATGTAAGGCTTACTTCCTGCAGATATACATCAAATTAAATTCTTTACTAAGCTCACAATGGTGTTTTCCCTTTAAGCAGAAAGGCAATACTTACCTGAATGAAATATTATCTCTCTTTAATGGGTTTCCACAGTGAAGCCACATTTTACATTTTAAAAGGTGCAGTGACAGTAGGAATGAAGAGGGAAACTTGCTGTCTATTAAACCAGTTTATTTTCTCAAAAATAGCTTTAAAAAGCAAATTGGGGTTCATTACACCAATGATATATCAGTATCCTAAGAACAATTTTGATAGGACTGTTCCTGCAACGTTCCTTGGCCAACAACACATAGTCAGGAACACTGAAGATTTTAAGATGCTTTTCTAAACAGAAGAATGGAATGCTGTAATAGCAGATGCACCTCCAAAAATAAGGGTAATGGCTAATAATATTGAGGCAAAGAAGCAGACAGACTTATATAGTGACATTTTTCAAGGCTTTGTTTTGAGCACTAGAAACATTCAACATTTTTGGTCACAAGAAATAACTCCTACTAGATATGAAACAGCAAGATTAAGCTTCTAATTTTGATTCGGTAACATCTGCAAATGTCTGTTTGGAGTGATAATACAGTGTCTCCTATCAAGAAAACAAATGAGTGAGGCATAACGGAGCAGAGTCAACAAAGAGATGCAATATGTTATATATTAGGCTCCCTTACATTCTGTCAGCCTCCTTTGCCTGTTGGATATATTTATCGGATCCAGGATTCTGAGACGATGTCAGAAAGTTATAAGGTTGTTCAAGAGCAAGTTAAAATACAGAGCAGTGCTCCTTCATCTCTGCTTTATTCAATGCGTACACTTCCTGTGGTCCTTAATTTAGGTGATAGTCCATTTAATGCTCCAGATATTCAGCTAAAATTGTCTACCAGAGATGTGGGAAGAAACACAAAAGCAGTACAAGGGGTAACAATGAGCTCAACCAGGCTAAGGAATTCTCCAAAATTTACAGCACAGCCTTACAGGGTGCAGAAGGCACTGGACAGAGGTCCCAGTAACTCCATTTTACAATAACGCTTGCCTGAACCTCTTGCAGATGTGGTAATTCAAAAAGAAGATGGCTGGCTGGCACTATGAGCCTTCGACACTGCTGTGTAACTATTAGAAGGGGAAAAAAAACAGTGAGAAGTGCAGTGCTTCCACCAAGAGTCTCCCACATGCTGAAAGATTTTAAGAGTTTCAAGGCATGTTCATCTTTAAAGTAGAGTTGATCTATAAAAAGCAAAATAAAGTCCTTTGGGAGATTACTGCCTAGCAGTTGCTGGTCATTTCTGTTCCTAACAGCCAAGTCTGGATGCAACACTGATAAGTGGGCTCTTCCTAAATTGGAACCTAGCTTGGAAACTCTCACAGATACCATTTTTGAGCTCCAAATTCAGCATTTTGGAACAAAATAACCTCATTGTGAAAGTGCTTGTTTCTGACACTAAGTATTCATATCTGGACAATACAGCAACCCATATAACTCTACGTATCACCGAACATTTGCCCAAGAGCCATGTTGTCATGCTATTAATCTGGTCCTTTGGATAGGAAATAAATTGCCAAGCATTGAAATCGTCCTGAAAACACTGGGCAAACTCCAGTTCAAGGGCAGCTGCCAGGAGCATGCAGCACCTGATGAACCCCTCAGGAGCTGGCCTGGTTTCATGCCCAGCTCTCTCTGCTCCTAGCCCAGCATCTTTCAATTAACTCATTTCACAGGTAACCTCCCTGAAGCATTCAGGCCAACCTCTGTGAAAACAGCAGCCAATGCCTTCTAAGTGAAGGTATCAGTCAGAGCTGCTCAAGAGCTGTTCATTTCCAGCACTGACAAAAAGCCTGTAAGATCAGACCGAAACACGGAAGAGCATTCTGCAAAGCTCGTACTGCTGATACCACTGAAAAGCCAGGGCAGAACAAGACATTGTAATGGTAACAACCAGCAATGATTTGCTCCAAAGAGGTTTTGCCAGACAAACTGGATGGGTGAAACCGAAAGCCTCAACAAAATATATTACTAAAATTCTCCTATCTCACACCCAAGGTATCAACACACTATTTGAATCCCAAAGTTTGACTTGAACTCTCTGGATCTCAAACAAATGCAACCCTCCCAGCAGCTTTGAGGACGGACCCAAACCTGCTCTCCTTTGGAGACTGCCACAATTACAGGGACAGCCCTTGCCCAAGCCACTTGTGGGAGCACAAAGGGCAGCCAAGGCTTTTCTCATTACTTTCTTAACATCGCCATTTCAAGAGATAACTTTTCCATAGTGCTGGCTTCCAGCTGCAGCAAAGATGAATGCCAGCTCGGCATAAGTCTGCATACAGAGCCAGGTGGATTTACAAGGGCCTGGGGGCTTTCTGTGGATGAGCATCTCAGTGTAAGCCAGCATCTCTCCCTCCTTCCCCTGCACAAACGGCTTTGCCCAGACTGCTGTATGCAGTTGCATTTCTCTACAATACACAGCTGGGGAGAAGGCTGAGATCTGGCAAAACCAAACACTGGCTTTGCTGCACAATTTCCTTGGGTTAGTTTGATTGGTACAGCAGACTTCTCCCGGCCCTACAGGCGTTTGGCTGCTTTGCCTTGAGGATTTCCGATAAGACTTCTCCAACCACTACTTATCTGCTGCAGCCAGCCATTTTTTACCCTCACAGCTACTTTCTCCTATTTTCTTTCAACAGATCAACCGTCACGGCTTCGACAATGCCAAAGATGCTAGAGCATCTATTTATTTACGCTTTTTACTCTATACGTGTATACATACACATATAGATATATATGAAATACTGTTAAAACAGCAGCCAATGCCTTCTCGAGGTGGTGCACATCTGGTTCCCCAACTTCAGGCTAACTTGTAGCATTTTCTTCCAAGCAAGACCCACTCGCTCGAGCTAATCTCATTTCATGTCTTCCAGACAGGCTGCCTGCCATGCACATGCCTGGGCAGAGGCAAAACTTAAAGCTTCTTGTTGCTCGCAGGGGTGCAGGCAAAACCCTAAGCCGGAGCCCCACAGGGCAGTATTAGGCACTATTTCACAGGAGAAGTGTGATTCATGCAACAATGCCAAGAAAAAAAACCCTGGGGAGGATCTGTTGTGAAATGCACCCAAAAGAAATAAAAGGGGGAAAAAGCATAATCTAGGATGGGGGCAAAAGAGAGAACAAAGGTAGGACTCCCTGCTAAGCCACTGACACTTCAAAACAGTGGAGATTTAAATTTTTTTATAAGCTTGACTTGACCAAAGCTGGTATCAACCATCTCTGGCAAGTCTTACTCCTGTTGCAGTTTAGGATCACCAATTCAGATGTGCACTTGCACCTTCTGTGCCTAAGAACACTTTCTAAGCAAGAGAGGCTTTAAGCATGTTGTAGAAGCCCTCAGCTGTGATTTCAGATGTGCTGTAGAACAGAATTTCACCCAGACACAGTGTTCGCAGGGCAGAAGACAGGAGGACCTGGTGGAGCGCGGGGTGCGGGGCCACGAGCTCCGCGGCTGTCATCCCAGCCCCATCCCAGCTGCATCCACCCACACAGCAGGGTCTGCGTGTGGGGCGCCACATGTGAAGCTGTTCAGCTCCGGAGTGGAACCGCGTGTGAAGCTGCTTCTGCATCACAGGGGGTCGCAGAAATGTTTTTCTTCGGTTCCAATGCTTTCAATATGGGCTTGACATCCTGACATTTCACGCCGAAATGAATCTAGACATCCGAAGCAGAGCCTTGCGGGGAAGAGCTCAGCCCAGAGTCACGCAATGCAGGGACAGTCGTGTAACTCACAGATGTTAAACATTAACGTCTTCTTTTAGATAACAAAGTGTGCAGAACAGGTAACATCAGTCTGCACATGATGCTAAGGCAGCTTTGAAAACCATTTGACAAGCTTCAGGAGACTAGGAGCCCCAGGAAAAATACTGACCAAACGCCCTCAATGCTACCATGGAACTGCCCAACAACCACTGCAGGAGCCAAAAATAAGATGGGGCACTTGAAGATCACTTCATAATGAGCGAGTATGTGTGTATGAAACAAAACCACCGCTATCAAGGCAAAGCCTTCAAAAAAAGGCGTTCAGTTCCTCCCAGCAAACCACTGCAAAGCCAGCCCAAGGACTTCTCCTACCCCCCACGTCCTGTGAATGCTTCTGGACACCTCCCATCTCCGGACACCAGGCTGGGCTGGGGAGCCTGCTGCCGGGGCAGCACTCACAGCAACAGCGACTGAGGTTGGGCCAGATCTACCCCACTCCTCCTGTCCTCCCTGCAAGGCCATCTAAAATTACAACAGCAAGAATCAGTCCCCATCCTTACTGACGATATAAAAAGGAAGACACGAAGGCCTTCATAAAACAGTGAACACCAAAAAAAAGTAGCTCAGAAACTGAATGTTTTCCCTTGAAATATTTCATTTCAATGCCATATTATTAATTTGAATGTCTAACCCCAAAGTCATTGCAAACCCATAAGAGTTTTCCAACATCAGCTGTTTTGAAGCAAAGTTAAAGTTATGCAAATCTTTATTCTACCTCCTTTAGAAATAGGAAATTCATTAAGCAAAGCCCTAAAGACTTCTGGTTTGGGTCCTATTATCTTTTTCAGGAAAACACATTCCATGAAATTATTTCCAGCCAATGCTAATTACGCTACAGCTTGTTCCACAGTAACACAACTACTCCCGTATCCATCCCAGAAACCAGCTGTTATGTGGGAAAGAACAGAAGATAAAGAGAATTTTTACCTCCTTTACTAGAAAGTAAAGCGACCACCAAATTAGATCAATCAGTGATTTTAAAGAAAAAAGTATTTCTACCTGTGTTACTGCATCAGCACATACCTCTTCACGTGCCTTGCAGCTGCAAGACCAACTTCCAAGCCATTGACTGACTTATTTTACTTTTTCCTCAGAAACTAGTAGGGTGAAGCACATTGCTTCAGTTTGCTAAGCTGGCGTTCTCTGTACCACGACCAATGCATGTTCTCAAAACAAAGGCCATCTTCTCAGAGCTTATTTTTTTCCTCTTCCTGCATGAGGCCAGATATGCTTGAGTGTACCTGCTTCTGATTAAAAGATCTTTTCAGTTGAGGCAGGAACGTGAAATGAGCCTGACTGATTTTCTGTGTTAATACCAGGTTCTGACTGTAAAATTTTGCCAAGATGGAAGCAGTATTAATATAAAGAACTTGTTCCTTTTCTCAGAAATCTTTGACATACATACACATTTCCTTAAAAAATACCCTTCAAAGGAAAGTGCTAAAAAGAATAGTGCACAGTGTGTGGAGAACTAGAATACAAGAGTACCACACTGGCTTAAATTTGGTCTCTGCTGTTCTTGAAAAGGAGTAAATCCTTTATATGATGCAGTTTCAAATGCAACCACAGACTTGTTACCCAGACTGGCCCCGAGATATTCTATATTGCAGTAACAGAAATACTTTACATTGCTTGTTATCATAGTAATATGCAGAATACTTGAGCTGTTTTCAATCTGAATTCAAGAGATAAACTTACACAAATCCTAAACCAATGACTTTTTTTTTTTTTTTTTTTTTTAAACTAAAAAACGAATTGAACATTCAATGCTACCTTTTCTCGGAAAGAAACAGACATTACAGTTAAAAGAATACAAAAGAATTACAAAAAGTATAGTAATTGCTCCATTTGGAAAGTATTTGATGATCCCTAGATGAAAGGTACTACTTTATATTACGACAAATCATAGCAAGGAACAATGGTTATAGAACCTCATTAAATGTAAATGAAGCCAAACCTTTGATAGGGAAAAAAAAAAAAAAAAAAAAAAAAAAGATTTTCCTAGCCTGTAGTTTCCTCACAATTTCTACTTTCACATGCTAAAATAGGTGAAAACTGTAAACTGTATTTCAGCATGTTCGCTAGCACGAGTAACATAGGTGATTGCACTTAATTCCTTCTTATCTGTCTACATTACCACAACAGTGAATTATCATGTTGCATCAGGAAGCCCAGCTATCATCCTAAGTAGGCAGGTGTAATAAAAATGTTTTTCTACCATTCTGTCATACAAAATCCCATTCAAAGGGCAAACATGTTTAGCATACTGCTGGCTGCTGCTAGTTGGTGTCCCAGAACTCATTGTTCCCACAATCAACATTTTGTGGAAAACAATATTTGAATTTGTGTTTGTCTATTTGAATTTCCACAGGTCCGTGGCAAACGAGGGGAGGTGTGGTGTCTGTATATACCGGAGTGAGCAAGATGGGTTGGTATGGCCGTGCTTCTGGCAGCCTGTTCCAGGATTTGGGTGCACTTGGCCACTAGATGGTGCAATGAAATAAAAATAACGGCCTGAAACTTCAGTGCCTATCATTTAATAGCATGGAAAAGCCTGTTCCAAGTATTGTAATACTCATTGTAGTTGATGAACATAGTAAATATTGTATGATCATGAATTTCCATACTGTAATTGCTGAGTTATTTTGAAAACCCTGTAGTAAGAATAAATCAAGTTCTAATGCTCCTTCAGTGTGAACACTGCAAAGGCTGCTTTTGCCCATTTGAGGACCTCACACAGTGAACTCTTTCAGTACTAAAAGGCAGCTCTCTAACAGAAAACAGCAAGGTACTTCTAAGGCACTGCACCACCATGACAAGCAGCACATCTGAAAGGGCTGCCAGCTGAAGCCTGGCACACAAAGTGCCTGCACCTTTCACATACAGCACTCAGGCGTGGCTCAAGGCACAACAGCAGGGATGTGAAAAACATCCCTAACCCTGTTACTGGCATATAAATTAAGCTGTTTGGTCAGAGCTTCTCCATCTGCCTCCTCGAGTGTAGGCAAACTGAGAAGCATCCACCAAATATTTACAAGAATATATCTGGATGTGTATTTGCTTTGTAAAGTATCCCAGTCGGCATCAGTTTTTATTGTGCTGACAACTAGTACATGAGAACAACAGGCCCTTTGGCATCCCTCTAATGAAAAGTGAGAATACATTTTATGTTACTGCGCTCTGATGCTGCTCAGTACGCTTCCCCTATCCGTGCATGCATCGTCTAGAAGCACAGGACTCACAAAAGTAAGCACCTTAAAGCTGCACCAAGTTACTAACTGCAGCAAGTAATTTAAAAGGCAGTATGGAATTCAGAGGGGATAACTAGAGGCCCATTCTGGCACTGCTGCCCACCGTGAATAAAACTCTCCTCTCACAGACCATTCAATTCAGGGGTGTCACTTCTTGGACTTTGTAACCTATTGTAACTTATAACTTGTAAAATACTTTCATTACACAGTTCTGAAGCCATACATCTCTTAAACCTACACAGTAACAGAGTCCGCTCTCAGAGCTGGCTTTGCAGCTCTGGCACCTGTGGAAAACATGCTCTGGTTTTACACTTACCAGGGGCGCGACTTCCAGCAGCACCGTGCAGCTTCACGGGAACTTGGGAGCTGCTCCAGGGTACACGCAGCGCCACACCGCATACCTCCCCCAGCCTGGCATCAAGTTTCTGATGCAAATCAAAGTATGATCTTTCTAAACCATACCAGCTGAGGAAGTGACAGCTGTTTTTACTTGGAAACTCCTCCCACGATAACAGCCAGAATGTGGACATGTGAAGCCTTGGCATCCCTAGTTCCTGGTTTCCTTTCCTGATTGAATGTACTTGCACAAATTCCTTTAGCTACTTCTTTTTAGGTTGTTTCCTTACATTCTCAAACTTCACTAGCAAATACCTGGCAAATATTGGCCCATTCTGACCCGCAATCCCTACTCCTGTCGTCTGTGCTGCAAAGCTCCAGAGCAACAGAGATCTCAGTCATTCTCAGAAGGTGACCCGGCTTTAAAGGTCGCTTCCCTTCCAGCTGAGCCTATTTCAGCCGCTTCACCCAAAACGCCGTTTGCCACTAGAGGGCACTCAAACCCAGCTGTCATTCACAGTAACGCACTTCATAAACGCGGAGGGTTATACGAGGCCTAGCAAAGGGTTCCTCTGGCACCTAGTAAACGTGTACTGCATATCTAATTAATTTTTCTACTGGAAGACAAACATCAATTTTATTTATAAGTTTCCAACATTTGGAGAGCCAACCTTGGTCCAGACTAATGTCCTATAAGTCTAGAACGAGGCTGTACGTAATATAAAACAGCTTGTTTTCTTTAAAATAATTTGCAGAAAAACAAGAACTGAATCTTTCTACTCATTGTCACATAACAGATTCAGTCTTACTACAATAGATCAGCAGTGCTTCATCCTGCCCTTGGGCAAAAGCTAAAACATAGGGAAAGCAAAGATTGCTTTCAAAGTCTGGATGACATTTGACTTCCGCTCGCTACATAAACAAGCAGCTTATTAGTAAGACAGTAGGGTAGATAGATTACCTGCCAGTCCTACAGAAGTGGGAGTGACCAGCTCCCTGCGGTTTAGTAACATAAACACTAGTTGCCCAGTGGGCTGGAAACATTAAGTAGGCTGACTGTTATTTCTTAAGGAGGGAGGGGGTAAAAAGGGAAAGAAAAAAGTGTGTTTCTCCAGAAACTGATTTTCTAAGAAGCAGAAAGTACATTTTGGAAGCTCAAACACACACATTAGTAAAAAGGAGAACACTAAAATACACTGAAATTAAACTGGTACCAGCACAGCTGAAATGCTGGAAACAAGTATCACTGTTATCCAACTGGCTTTCTCTTGGTTTATTTTGTAGGGGGACCCACTGCCTTTTTTTTTTTTTTTTTTTTTTTTTTTTTTTTTTTTACATATAGATTCAGTCTACACAGAACTGGGAAGTGTTCAGTCATTGCTGCTTTTCAATACTGCAAATTTTGACATGACTCCTTTATAAAAATATGGGGCTGAGAAGAAAACCACTGAAATTGCAGTGACAATTTTTCTAAAGTGAATTATGATGCCCTTGGGTCCATCTAAAGTGAGTTATTTTCTGAGTGAGGTACCTTACCTTGGTAGAGCAAACTTGTTTCTCAGCAGCATATCACTCAAGTGCCAGCGTTGATCAAAATATCAGTATATGACAAAACTCAGGTGTGACTTGAGAATGCATTCTGTGTTTTCAGGCCTAATACTGAGAATCCAGTTCCCTAGAAAGGAAAACAAAAAGCTTTTTGAATAAAAAAATATGCAGAACACATACGGCTGTTTTATCTATAGAAATATTTTATACATTCTTTAAAAATACTCCATGTAATCATTAATGCTTATCAAATCAAGTCAATTTCATTTTTAAAAGCTCAATCAACACAAAGCATTGTTAAAATTCCTATCTTCCTAAATTATTAAAATGCAAATAACTTCTTAAAATCTCATTTGTGTTTTGCCATATGCTTTGTAGTTGTACTGTTCAGCCTCAATGAATTCCAAAATTAGACTGGTCAGTTTTACTCGCTGGCCTCTAACACCAGCAAAACCGGGCTCAGCAAATGAATAATCAACCCTATAGAAGAATGGTTAATTGAAAATGAAAATTAATTCCAACTTTTCATGGCTTAGTTTATTTGGCTTGTCATTGGAAGAAAATCTGTTCATTTAATTGCCAATGCAAAATTTGATTGTCGCTACAGCAGTATTTTTTTCTGAGAAAACTCAGCTTCTAGAATAAAAGGACCACATGAGTCTCTGTTTTCACCTGATGCTGTTTTCAAGGCATTTAAGCACCAATATTTTTGATAAGCATAAAAACATGCCTTGTGAACACTTAAAACCTGGAAACAAGTTATGAGATACAAACACTGATTGCTTTCAAAATCCCATGATTTTTGATGGCCAAGTCACCATTTGTGAATGCTCTGGGTTGGCAACATGGACTCCACCACAATCTTTTCTGCACCTGAGCAATTCATCCCAGACCCACACACTGTGAATATGTGAGACATGATCAAATTTAGGGGCAGAATAACTTTCTTAGGGACCTCTAAATGGCCGTTCAGTATCTAACTTAGAGAATCTATGCTTCCTGGTAGCACTTCGTTATAGTCGGGAGTAGATTTATATTTAGATTAGTTTCTACAAAACCTGCTGCCTACCCACATACCTTTCATCAAGCGCAAAAATAGTTTGATTCTATACTTTCTGCCAGTGCCTCTTTAAGTAAGCATTACCTAGTCATACATAAGAAACTGAGCAGTCACAGGCAAGAAGATGGCAGTACGCTGCTCTGATAAAGCTTCGTTACAATAGGTAGCTGCATTTGATGATATAAAAAATTAATTCCACTTCTAAATTAAGGCATTTGAACCAAAAGAAAAAAAAACAAAAGAAAATAATAATAATAAAAAACTAACCCTAGGGCTCAGGGGAAGATGTAGAAATAAAGAAATAAAATATTAGAATCATAGAATCATTTTGTGTGGAAAAGACTTCTAAGATCATCTGGTCCAACCTCTAACCTAGCACTGCCAAGCCCACCACCATTAAACCATGCACCTAAGCTCTACATCTACCTGTTTTGGTTTTTTTTTTTGAAGACCTCCAGCAATGGTGACTCAGCTACTTCCCAGGGCAGCCTTTTTTTATGGAAGCCAATTTTGTGTGGAAATTTTACAGTTAGAAACTTGGCAGCTATCGAAGAGTAATGACAAAACATAAAATACCCAGTTTAAACTTCACTTTTTTGAAGACATCCTCATGGAGGAAATATTAACCATCTTCCCGAAGATTCCAACAGCAGCTTGGCTTCAGAACCTCCACAAGCTTCCTATCAACCTCCCTTCTTCGTGTCCCACTTGCCCGCAGCAGGGAGCTGAGAACAGGACCAGGGGACTTCTCGGCTGGGTGCCACCATGGCCAGCAAGAACCACACACAGGTGGGCAAGCTTCTAAGGAAGCAGCTCTTTTGGAAAGAGCACATGAAACCCCTGCAGAAAGCCTCTCCTGAAGGAAAACCTGGGAGGCCGTAAGCCTGAGGGTGCATCGGAAGGCCTCTGGGAGTAACTCCAGGCCTCAGGGCCGCTCAGGCCGAGTCACTGCTTCTGTGGCCCTGACACTTTGCATGCAGAGGCTGAGGAAACATCCAGAAATCAAGTATAATATATACTACTTTTTTTCCACAGAATAATTCTGGAAGAGCTCTCTCAATAAACCAGGAACACAGGAGCACCCATAGGCTGTAACTTCCTTGCGTTTTTGCTGCGTCCCATCTCACAAGAGCAGGATCCTGTGAGGCCTAACGGCTGCCCAGCCTGCTGCTGCTGGTTGAAGAGGTGTTTCACCCAGCCAGACAGATGGGCGCTTCTTCACACAGATGGGAACCACAGGCTGACTTTTCATTAGCAAGGTCTTCACAGCATACCCCAGGTTTTCTATTTTAATTGCAGATGCTGGAGCTGTGAGTGGAGGCAAGTGCTCTCACGTCAGCGAGCGATGAACTGCGGGGGCCTGGCAGTGAGCTGAGGGTGGCTGAAGCGGCCGCTTGCCAGGGCTGTTACGGACACAGAGGGCACAGCTTCGGCCTCATCACGTGCAACCTCTGCCACAGATAGTAAAGCCACAGCACTGCGCAGCCCCTCAGAGGTTGAGATGGCCTTGCAGAGATCTTTACAATAAAAACTGCTTAGGGCTAACAAAAACATCACTGCACACATTTAAGACATGTTGGTTTCTTGGCCAAAGGACACAAACAAGAAACTGCAATTCTAGACAAGGCCCAGGCCGGTTTGTGCTCAGTTAGGTCAGTCCAACTCTGAAATCCAAATAGCAGGATTTGGCACTAAACACTTGCATTGAATTGTCTTTATGAACATGGCATTTAATGAAGGTTTCTTAAATATAACAAACACACTAAGGTTAGTCCTATTCGCAGTAGATCTGCAGCACTTGGTATGCGTTTCTGTATAAAAGCAGATAGTTTTAGTGAAGCCTTATAAAGAAATTCTGACATCAACCTAAATAACCCCCCAAGGTTATTACCAAATCATGCACATTCTCTTCCTGCCAAGAATCAGTTCTACTGTGCCCAAGTTTTTTCCTGTGTTTCCTAAATTCAGAAGAATATTGTATCAGACACCATATAAACAACTGGTCAGGCAGACTTGGCTAGACGTGCAGATATTAGGATGTCACTGATCTGCTGGTCGCTGAGCTACCTCAGTGTGGAACAGGCATTCCTGCAATTCTCATGTCAGTATAATACTTTGCTCTTTCTGCTATTAAAATTTCATCTATTTCTAATGCTTCTGTTTTTCTTGTCATCCAAGACGCAAACGATTCTCCTGTCTCATCAGCAGTAGAAAACTCCAACTTTGTCTGAATATAACCAACATCTGCATTTAAGTTAGTAATTCAAAATAAAATACATGAGGCAGATACTGGAGGAGCCCTAGACGTGTTTCTATCACACACACTGGTCACCATGATCTATCTTCCTGCAAAACCTCTAGATCCAACCCCAGTCTCCATTCAGGTAAATTTACTACTTCATACTAAGCAGGTTTTTGAAGTTATTTCCTATAATCTCAGGGAAACAAAAACAAAAACAAACAAAAAAAAAAAGCAGAGATGAACAGTTGAAAATTTTAATCCAAAACTGAACCAGACTTTACCTGCAGTCCAAAACTGCTTAAACAATTACTCTTAACTACTCTGTAATTCCTCATCCTGGTTGTGGCTAACTCTGTGAGGAAGAACACCAGGACAGGCTTCAGAAAACTAACAGATTACTCTGAAAGACAGAAGATATTGGTGCATTTCAATGAAAAGTCCCAAATACTTATTATCACCACTCCAAATCTGATATTTACCTATTACACCATGACTGTCTTTGCATATACGTTTGTTATCTCATTATGGTTACTTCAGCTGAACTTGTAAATTACTAAATCCTTAAATTTCGGAAGGAAATCAAGGAAGAATAAAATTGATTTAGCAATATAAATGTTGGCAGTAATAAAGGCTTCATGAGATGTTTGACCTCCTGATAAACTGTGCTACCAAGTAATTCTTATTTTCAGAGCAGTGATAGTGGAGTTTGGTAAGTGAGGGATCGCATCTGTAATGTACCCATAGGTGAAATCATTTCTTCACTAAATGTGGACTAAAGTCAGTCTTGGGAGAGAGAGAACAGAAGGGAAACAAGGGAACAGTCGCTTATACTTTATGTATTTGCATCCAATCCATCACAGAATGCAGTGATTCTTCACAGGATATGACCCAATGCTGACACACAAATCCAGCTGATATCACTCCTCAAAAATTTATCCTAAATCTCTACAGTAACTAGCTTTCTTATAACACTATCTTATCCATAGTGGTGGAATACAGAAAGATGCTTATGTGAAGTTGGTTCCATCTTTTGTCTACTATGGGCTCTGCATCATGCTTCTTGGCAGCAGAAAGAGGTTAGAATTCCCTTGATGAGGAGGAAAATATATATAAGAGAAATAAAAATCAAAACAGCTGGGGTTTCCCCCATTTTTTGCTATCAATCGAATTTTTGCTATCGATGCGAGTCGGGAAGCAACAGGAAAGGAGAAATCACAAGTTCAAGAGTATCAGGTACAAAGAATCAGGACACAGGACCAGTAACTCTACGGTTTATTCTTTCTTGAACCAGTAGCTTTGCATTGCCCAGAAAGTCAAAAGTACTCCTTTCAAGTATGCAAATAGCACTTCCACATGGGAATCAAGTTCAGGAGAAACTTCTGTCCTACAGTCCAATGGAGCACTGTGTGGGAACTCTGAAGCAATCTGGATCCCAACCTAGGTCTTCTTTGTGCCCAGATCCCTTTTATATCTCCTGGTGAACACAGTTACTATATGAATGCACATGGCAACCCCCATCAGGATGAATTTCTGGTTAGAAAATCCCCTGCGGGCCAGCAAGAGCAGCAGTGAGGTCAAACTTCCTCCTCCTTCCCAGATTATTTTGATTTCTTGCTATTTCAGCACTTCCTGCACACAGATCTTAGGCCTCTTCTTCCCCCAGTTCCATTTAAGTACCAAATTCCAATTGACTTCAACAAGGACTCTCAACAGAATGTGTAATCTATCCTCAACAGAACCAGCAGAAGCAATTCTAAAAAATATAAAGATTCCCAAGTATTTTCTTCTATTCTGAAGGTTATACAATAAAACTATAGGAAGTAGAGACTTTCAGCCCTTTAAAACTTCTCTCTAGATGTTGACTAGATTTGTCTGATACTATTTATTTGGGAGTATGTTAAATACTTTGAAATGTCCTGTTAGTGAGAGCCCTTGAGGATGTGTGAAGAAGAAAATGAGTTTAAAAAAAAAAAAAAAAAAACTGAAACCTTTGCAGTTAACCTTTGATCAAATGCTGAAAAAGCTCAGTTTCATGATGTTGTCTGAGGAATTACAGCACTTGACATGTGCACACATCAAATTTTATTCCCTAAAAAGAATGACTTTAATATATTGAATTTTACAAATGTTGTGAAGACAAAGTTATGCCACACTTTGATGTTATCTCTTTGTTATAATAAATTCCCTGAATTCATTTAGATGACCTTGATTTCTTTAATCTATAAAAAGGGCAAAGTTCCCTCTCCCCATCATGTTTTAGCCACACATAGGAGACTTACATGTCATTCCATCAAGAATCCTGAGAACACCAAAAATCTCGGAGCTCAAGGCTCAGACATTCAAGGATGTCCTGACCAATTGCTCTTTCATGGTAGGATTTAGTTAGGCATCATTCCACAGAAGACCAACTTAGTAAATACTTTAAAGAAGAGTTTTCTCCCCTTTTCTTAATATCCTTCCCATCTGGACATGCATATTTTGAAAGCTGGTGGGAAGACACATCCTTCTGCCTTTATTTCCATTCAGGATAAATCAGGCTTGTCAAACTGTAATGAAGCCTTCAGCACAGCTCAGGTAATTAAGGCTAAAGCACAAACCTGAGAAAGAGGAAGGGAAGATCAGTATTAACATTCTCCCCATGTGCAGGACCAGCTCTCTGAGATGTTTGCCACTGTAAGTAGAAACATAATGAGATCTCCACTGGTCCCGTCCAGTGTTAGGAGTGCCAGAGCCAACTCATGGCAAAGCAGCGTCTCTCGTGCCACACCTGCCTGAACACACGAGCACTGCAGTGCTCCTCAACTGGGCTTTAAAGGTCACTAGCTCTCTGCCCCAAGGCATTACTGACTGTCACAGCAAGTTCACAGCACCAGAGAAGAAAAGCTTTTGCTGCTGTGGGTAAGGCATTCCATCCCGCACAGAGGTGACTTGAAGAAAGAACATGAAAACCACCCTACAAACCCCGATTCTGGTAGGGGCTGAAATCCCACTGGTATCTCTGGGACAGACAACTGTTTAAACACTTCTACACCACCTCCACGATGCCTGGCCGCGTTCATACTTCAGATCAAAAGTAATCCTAAAACTCTGCTGCTTTTCCAGTCAGGCTGTCTCTGTTAGCAGGCTTCACACTCACTGGTGAAGCCTGAAGAGACCCAGCCACTCACAGAGGGGTTTCCCTGTCACCTCCAGGGCTGGGACTGCTCTGCGCCACTAGCAGCCCGCTGTCTCAGTGAGCCCAGACTTTACAGCCACCTGCTAATTACAGAAATGACCAAACAGCACTTAAAATCCAACATCCAAACATGTAAGATCCACGGACACTTCCACCAGCTGGCAACTGGAAAACCACGAGAGCAGCCGTGCTGGGTCAGCACAGTCCCCAGGCAGCAACACATCACCATCACTGGGAGCAGCGACTAACCGGGGCTACCCAGCACTTTTCAAAGCCAGGCTTTGTTTTCTGAATGTTTGTGAAGTAGCACTGTGGAGCTGGCTGCAGGTATCTGACCTTGGGAAGGGCATTTCAGAGAATTTAAGATGTGTTGAGTAACCCTGTACAGACCTGCCAAGCTGCAGTTTCGCTGTGCCGCGCTGGTAGGGGACTCCAAGTCAAACGGCAAAGCACCAGCACTGCTTCTTCCTCTCCTGCCTGCCTGCAATTCTTATCAGGAGGCTTGGGAAGCAGAAACCAGGCATCATGACACAAGCAAAGGAAAAACTGCTGCACTTCAAATACGGTTTTTGTTTTGCTTTTAGTTTTTTGCTTTTAGATGAAAAACAAATTCACACAAAGGCTCTTTGCTTTTAAAAAGGAAATAAATGCACACAAAGGCTCTTTGAAGGTCTCAGGAAAATACCCAAACAGAAAACAACTTTGGATCATAAATATTTACTGAAACAACTCTGTGCCTATGTAATGTCCTTAAGCCTGGGATCTGAAAGCACTGGTTCCAGTAGTAAGCATTACTGCTCTAGTACCCTGCTCTATTTTTCCACGCCCACCAGCATCCCTTCTTAAGGTCACCAATTTGTACCAAAAACAACGTTAAGTTTCATGTGACCTCATATCTGCCTCCCCAGTTTTCTTTTGTTTTTTTTTGAAAGAGCACAGAGGTCACATCAACTGCTCCAAGTAACAAGATGACACTTAGGTCACAGAGCCTCTCAAATCCTGACTGCCATTGTAGCCATTATGCCAAACACATTTCTCTGCATTGCAATAAAATATTATTTAAAGATAGCCTGTGTTTAAAGTCAGGGAAGGAAGTGTGTAAAATAATCCTGCAGATAAACTAAATCCCTCTATCCCATGCTAGCTTTACACTAGAAAAAGCCACATCTGACTTGAATTGTCTGAAAGGCTGCAATAACAAACTCCAGCAGCCTAAGGACAGGCTTAAATCACACGGCTTGGACTGATGTTAAACAGAGCCAAGGTTTTGGATGTCCATTAGGGGACCCTGATGTCAGGCATGACCTACATTTCAGAGAAAAGACAGTTGTGGTTGTACCGGCCAATTACTGAAAATATACAAGTACTCCAAGACATCTCAATTCCTCTGTCTCCTTCATATGAGAACAGTCATGGAAAAGTGCCATTTAATTTCCTTCTCGCCTTTTTTTTTTTTTTCTGCTGTTGATAAAACAGCTTTTAACATTTCCCCGGCTTTGCAGAGGTGCCTTAAATTGCTTTACAGTTTTGGCAAGCATGCAGCAATTTATTGAGCTAGACGTTTGTCGCGCATTGCCCAAAGTGGCTTCACACCAGGACATTCCTTCCCAATGAAACACCGTCTTATGCCTCCCACCCCAAAAAGCAGAGCTAACTGGGGGGGGAAAGGCTGCCACCTCATAACCTTGCAGGCTGTGGCACCACCACCTGCATTACCCCAAGCCCAGGGGTGTCTCTGCACCCTGAACTCCCAAGCGTTTACATTTCTGCCGAACTATTTGGGTCAAATTAACCAGAGGAAGGGTCAAATTAACCAAAGGAAGGGAAGGCAATCCATTATGGGCAACTATAACCTAGCTATAGCTTGCAATCAAATACCCAGACTTTCTTAATAGATACAGCCACTTGACAAACTAATCTTTTTCCTTTTTGACGCAGGTTCTTCCTTGCAAAAAAATAAAATAAACCTGCAAGATTCCTCACAGCACGTCACAGCCACTTAAACTCCTCTAACAGCAGATCAGTCATAAAGCTAAAATAAAATGTGCAAACAGTAGAGTAATTTGTCTGCAGGTCAGTATGGATTCACACAGAAAACCAGAAGAAAATGGTAAGGTACAATTACAGAAGATAGAAATTGCACAGAGTTGCTAGAGATCTAGGACCTGATAAACCAACTATAACTGGCCCAGCAACAGCAATAAAAACATACAAAAAAATCACAACAGTCTTGCATCAAGTGCATTGATGGACTGACTGGTTAACTTCCCTAACTGAACTGACACTCATCTATATCCCCGAAAGGCTACAGTTGACTTTTTAAATTAAATAAAACCTTCTAAATATAAAAAATATTGTGTAAGAGTTTGATTTTTTTTCTTTCTTTTTGTCTGAAGAATGAGTTGCAGCTTTATTTCTTGGGTGGTTTCAGGGGACTGTTGATGAAAACTTTCTGCAAATTAACGTAGGGTTATGGAAGATTTATGTTTCTGAGTGCTGTGTTCAAGGAATTGCACCGTAAGGAGGCAGCTGGGTCTAGTCGGGGTGTCCCTGCCCATGGCAGGGGGTTGGAACAAGGTGAATCTTAGGGGTCCCTCCCAACCCAAACCATTCCGTGATTCCATGAAATATAATCACCAGCAGTTACCAACATTTACATTAAGGTATCTGTAATTCCTCTGTGCTGAAATGTACCAGATTTGTTCAGAAATACACAGGTGACTCACATAAGCTCTGGATAATTTCTGTAGTTCCCAGTTACGCTTAAGTCCGGAACGACCACGTAGTGCCAAAACAAACAAATCTACCGATCAACTCCATTGCTGCAAGATTTGATCACTTAACGCCTTGAAAGACCCAAAGAAAAGAATTTTCTGCAGGCTCAGAAAGCTCAGTTTGCAACTGTCAGCTTTCCTAACTTGAAAAACCTCCCATTGTGAAATTCTCTCCTCTCCATCAACCTAGTTTCCTAACTTCTCATTTACACCACCATCTGAAGTGCAATCAACGAGCTGTGCATCACCTTCTTGTCACCTTAATGCTTACTGTATCCACCATGAAATCATACACAAATACTCTTCAAAGCATTCAGTGCTAAACTAAGCAATATTTTACATCTGCGTAGAAATCCGCAATATTTTACATCTGCATAGAAATCCGCACCCCATGTAAGAATAGTTTCAGGACAATGCCAGAACTACTGTCAAAGCTTTGCTTTTCAAACCGAGCCAGCATCAACGCGTTCAGTTCAGCTCCACAGCTGTAGGCGTGCACTTATTGACGGGGCTTTAGGTGAAGCTGGCTTCCCTTGGGCGAGCATTGTGAAACTGAAAATACAGTCAGGAATCCTCCCAGTTTTGTCCATTTCATTTTGAGAATTTAGGTACTTAGCACCATTAAGAAACCTGAATTGAATTTATGCTTCCCAAAACCCTGAAGTAATTTGTGATAACTTTCTTCCAACAGAGAGCTGAGTCTGGAAAGCCAAGCTTGTTCCTAAAGAAGGCAGAAAAGCCTAAATTAAGGTTTGTAGCAGTGGGGGGGGGGGGGGGGGGAAGGTCATCATAGTATTACTTAAGTTGCCTACATAAGCAACCTAGTGGTGATACTCCTACTCATTACAAGTAACCCAAATAAACTGCATAGAGGGAATACGGAATAATGAAAACACGTGGGTTCAGAATCAGCTGCTTTAACTAAAGTCTGAACTTTGCACTGAGATTACATCAATCTCCCTCCCCACTACAAGACACAATTTTTAAACAGGACAAAAAGACTTGAGACATTATATTTTGTTAGGAAACATTCTGTTCCACACATTTGTTTCTTCTCAAATGTTGAGAAGTCCACCTATAGTGTCTGCAGTACCTCCAGGGTCTCCTGGCAGAACTGCAATGTAGGATGATAATCAGCCCAGGCTCAATTATAAGTGTATTATTTAAAAAATAAATAAATAAAAGGCCACGATCATGATTTGTCTTTAACAAGACTTGCACACCTCAAAATAGTTAATTAACCTAATGAGAAAAATTGAAAAATTTCAAGTTTCCATGTCATATTTTTTTATTTTCTGAGGTTTGTTCAAGGTCACCCAATGGTCAGGGCAGTTTATCACCGAGACATCACAAAAGCACCTAAGCCCAGAAACTCAGTTACTCACCTCCTCTCAGGTTGCAGTTTCTTTTAAAACCTGCTAAGTAGGAGAAAAAAGTAAGATACCTATAAACTCAGCCTGAAACCAAATGCATACTTTTAACGGAATGACAATTTCTACCAGGATCATTATTGTCCCAGACGTAGTTTGTTAGTCGGTAGCCTTACACCGGTAAATAACTATCCTCTTTATTTTATAATGAGGATCTATAAAATTTATTATAGTGCATTTGTAGAAACATACACAGTTACTTGATTTCTGCGTTTGGGGCACATACTCGAGACTGGATTTTTAACCAGAATAAACTAGCACGAGGCTGCTGACCTTAACAAAGGTATGCTATATGGCTTCATTTTCATAATGGTTTTCACTGTCTATATACACCAACTTAATCCCAAATCAAAAGAAAAAATTCTTTTCAATTAGTAACTGAAGAGAAGAATTGACTTCTATTTAAAACCAGAAATGCAGAATATTTCTGCTTGAAATTAAATTTTATTTTCGAGATGTGTAAAAGTCTTTTGTTCTCTAACAGGAGAAAAGTTGAGCAAAACCCCTCTGAAAAATTCTACATACTCATGTTGTCTTCGAAACGTTCAAGAAAACTGACACTAAAAATGGCCATTCCTGAATAAAGTTTACTTTTAGCAGATAATTTTTCCAGCAAAGACACAAAGTCTCTCTAACTTCATGAAGATGAACTCTACCCAAGTCAACACAACCTTTCTGGTGAAAGGGAAAAGAAACCTTAGCCCTGCCTAAAATACAGGTTATCACTTAGATTTTCAGCTGCTGCAAATGGAGGTAGCTCAAGTGATTTCAATTTCCTTTGACTTTAATGGAACTCATGTTGAGTTAAACCAGCTGAGGACATCCCTGTACATGTACTTACGTGCAGAGACCTAATGCAACAAATCACTTGGGGAACAATGGTCTCGTCTGCCCCACTCCAAGTCAGCACAGTGCCATTGTCAGCTGCCATGGGGATGCTCAGGAGCTGAAGGCATTTGTGCAGTTCAGTTCTTGGTCATGTTTGGTTTATAAGTGTCTTGCTAGCTTAAAAGTCAATGCTTTGTTGCTTTGTAAGAGAATTGTTCTATTTCTCCAGTGAAATAGATAGCAAAAGAAGGCAAGGAAATTTTAAGCACATCTCCCTCCTCACTGATTACTAGGGATGTGGAGCAGATAGCACAGAAGAGTGCTCTTGGAGACATAAGGCCTCTGATTGCCTCTGTGAGCTCACTGATACGGTTTCATCTATCTAGCCAAACCTCCTCACTAGGAACATAGCTGCCCTCAGCTTTCAATGCTCTAAGTGTCTCCAGACGGGTTTGATTTGCTCTAGCAAATGCCTCTGCTATCTTTTACCTGGAAAATAACTTGATTGGTTACTTAAGTTACTTGAATAATGCCTAAAAGATCTAGATGGTCCTAATGTTTACATGAAAACTCTAAAAATAAACCTAAAAGAGAAGATGTTTTGTTACATTTCAATAAACAAGAGACATCCAAGGCTTAGTGATCAGCTCTGCCTGCAATTACCCTGATGTGAGCGAAGGAGGGGGGATATTTGGATGATATGACTACAAGCTAGCCTTGATCTCATCAGATGTAACTGAGAACAGAATTTACCCTAAAGCTACAAATTGTCCAAGTTAAAAAATAAAATCTAACTTTACCCTCACAAGCAGTCTGCACTGAACAGACAAAAGCAATAACATGTAGATTTGGCAAACAATGTACTACTAGAGGGAAATGTCCCAGAGCAGCCCACAATAACAAATTGTCACTGTTCAGGCTAATAAGAACAAGCACTTAGCAAAGTTGATGCAGAGAAGCAGAGTGATCTTTACATGGCAGCAAGTGACTGCGCGACAGAGACGTTTATGGCATTTGGAACAGTGCAGGGAACAAGGGGACCGCCGTCCTCCCACTGTGCGAGTGCCTTAGGCTGTACACAGAAGCATCAGGCTTTAATCTCCTCCGTCTTGCTCAGAACTGAGGCCATAATCAGTCTTAGATAAAGAGGCATTTTCATATTTATTTATGTTCTGGATGGCAGAGAAATGCATGCCATCATTTGAAGTTTTAGAAATCAGATGTACTGTGGGTTTTGAGTGTGTGTCACCATGTATTAAAGAAAAGGATCTCTTGCTAATTTCCTAAACGCTATGCTAGGCTGTTATAAAACAATTTATCAGCATCTGTTTGTGGTGACTGCTTTTTTTTTCTCTTTGATGTTGCATCCAGATAGTACCCGACAGCAGAATACCTAGTGGGATCATTATCTACTGCATACTTACGGCTTCTCTGCTTGCTTTTCTATGGAGCTACTTATAAGCTGTGAGGCAAGCCTTTGTTTCATTCATTTCTTGGTGCAGAATGCCTCTCTCCAACCTATTATAGCTATATTTACTATAGGCATTATACCTATCCTCTCAGGTCTGCTTCCAGTTTGTGCATTCATACAACAGAAAATGGTCTTGATCTAAAAAGATCAGTGTGGTGGGTTTCTGCTAAGTCTGAGAAACTGAACCTCTTTGCAAAGTAGTGCTGCCCCTAATGAAGATCACAAAGATGCACGTAAAAATGTTCCCAAATTCATGCCAAGAGGCATCTCCAGGTTCCCAGTCTTTCTATTCACATCCCTCTTGGACCTAAGCTTAAGTTTAGTGGGCACCTCTAGTTTAACAACTTAAGAAAGGCCACAATACGTAAAGAAACAGTCTCATTTATTTCTATTTTGGCTGTTTCTGGTAGTCAAGAGCACCTACTTAGAGAAGTATATCAGAGACAAGAACTGTATAGACTGATTTTTCCTTGTACAAACCTTATAAGCTTCTAAGAATATGGTTCAGGGGCTGCCAGAGCTGGAGGACACATTTGGACCACTTTGACAGCAACTGATTGACCTGTCTTACATGGAGTCAGTAAGTGTAGCACTGGAGTTAGGATCCGATCTGGCATTATATATCACAACTCTATGTACACTAATTGACATAAACATTTCTTACCTTACCTGTGGGCTGTGAACACCAACTGCACAGGCTGTATTTCACTGCTCAATTATATATATTCAGCCAGCTCACCTTGACACCCTGATTTTGAGGTGGTTCATAATCTTTCTTTCTCAAAAGAGCTCACAGACCTGTAGCTTTCATCACCATACATGCTCACAATGAGCAACTCACGCACCTGAGAAAACACAGCCTACTTGGCAGTTCTAACAGCCACCACTCCTGGATCTTCTTCTCATGGTTCGGTGAAGCAGTTTTGCGTGCTCACCATAAGACAACCAAAGGAAGCACAAAATTTCCAATGTAGCTTTCGGGTCACAGGAGAGCTTGCAAACCCGAGGGGCAGCAGTAGGTGCTGGCTGCTCTCTAAGCGCATTCCCTTCACTGTGTGCACGTTTGTGTGAGTCTTCCGTAAGTACTTCTGCAGTCAGTGTGAGCGGAGTACAGGTCTTGTTTATCTTGGACTAATTTTGAGTTTTTAACAAGGAGAAAAATGTGCAATTTCCTTCTTACACCCTACTCCGCTGTGTCACCATCATTTACCAAGTCTGATAACACTTACCACGGTTCCTTTCTCCTGACACTTCAGCAAAGAACCTTTTCAGAAGAAAGTGTGACTCAGATGCGTCCTAAGAGTGAAAGCGTTAAGGTTTTTCAGCTACACACGATTCCAGCTGATGTGCACTACACGTGTTGGCAGGAGAGGTGGTAGGTGGCTGAAAGTCACCACATTCGGCTGTAACAAACTTCAATAGATGTTAGCATCACTTCAGACATTCGTGATGCCTTCATTAGTACTTGCTGCCTGTAAACTGTCTTGCACTGGTTGACACAGAGGACGCAAAATAGATCGCAACAGTCAATCTTTAGGTCTCTTTTTCTGCCACTGCTATAAATGATCTCTGAGTAAATACAAGTCTGGAAAATATATATTAACTGTAACTTCAGCAAATTCTAGTAAGAGAATGGGGAAATTAGCTTCTACCTTTTTTACTTGCCAACTAACTTCACCCATGTGTTGGAAGTATTTAGATGAATTTAACATTCTTGAATTATTTGGGCTCCATATTCTTATAAATATTTATACTCGGTATGAATCCAAGACAGTGTCTCCATCTAAAAATAGCATTCCGATTTGTGGCTTTGCAAACATGAGATGAGGAGTCGGAGCATTACAAACCACATACAGTAAGTGTGTGTCATTATGTTCATCAAAATACTTTAAGTGGAAAAATTGTCATTACCATGGGACACAAGAGAAGCAGGGCAGACAACCCCTGGATCCTGGCTTCAAGTAACTTTTGCCAAGACCGTGGAATCCCTTCCTTAGTTCTAACAGTTTGCGTGGACTGTCAGGGACCTGCTTCTAGCCCTGAAGCCAGAGCCTGGCTGCATAAAGCTGGGGCAGATGCACTGCCCCTTCCTGAGTAATCCCTGGAAAAGTACTCCGTGGTGTCAGGAAGGCTGATGGGGGAACTCTGGTCTGGACTTCTAAGTTGGAATTTGAGTTGGAATTTGAAAAATGCCATGGAAAAACTCAAAGCAGGACATTCTGAGTCCTGCTCTTTCGAGACTTTGCTGTTTAAAAAGCAATTTGCTTGACTGTAAGTGGAGGATTAGTGTCTAGTTAGTGCTGCCACTCAATGGATTCTGCCTACAAGTGGAAGCAGAAGTATAAATGAAAACATCACCATCCCATAATTGCCATGTGTCTGACATTCTACAGCTGCCTTCATTAGAACAGACATTTTGTTTTTATTCTACTAGTGTCTGGTTTAGCCTTAAAAGCATCTATCTCCAGTATACGTTTTATCTCCCACACATTTAGACTTTCTCTTTTTCCCCTCCGAACACCTTCACGCCGTCTCCCAAGGATCCCACTACAATTCTGCACTGTGGAACGAGGGGAACCAGGAGCCTTTTTACTTCTCCAAAGGAAAGCATAGCAGGAAGAGCTCCTGGAGTAATGTTTGTTCAGCTGTAGAACAGTCTTCCAAAGGAAGTAGCAGAATTGCTAACACCTGAGTCATTTTATCACAGTGATCCAAAGTCTTGCAGAATGCATGTCCTCCGCTAGCAGGGGCAGTTTTGGACTGTCAAACCCAGTGTGAAATCTGTAACCCCACGCTCCCTTGTCTGGAGAACACAAAATAAGACACGAATCAATAAAGCAGAAGTTGTGCATCAATTCTTCTTACTAGGGAACAAATGCTTTGTCAGGCTTCTGAGCCTTGTTCTTTTCCAATCCACGCCTCATGGAAATGCATTCAGTTTAACGTCTTTCCTCTTGATAGGTGACTGCAGGAAATGGACGCTCTGGAGAACGCATACTTACTGAATGTCTTAGAGTAATGAAGTGACTGGAATTTAAGACTTTAAATTTAATCCTTCAGCACACTTTGCCTGTAAGTACTTAGTTATAAACCTAATCTTCTTGGTAAACTACTCTCTCTTCCATTTCTCAGGATGTCAGATACGTTTTTAATATATTTACTCCTTCCATTGGCACAGATATGTATCTGCAGGAAACACGACATCTACAGCTAAAGCAATCACAGTCCTGGTGCATGTGTTAACTATAGTGCTTCTGCTACATCGAAGGTCTGATTCCTTGGCATGGAGCAGAAGCAGAGTTGAAAGACGGCAAACGAGGAAACACGGCTCCATAATGCCCCTTGCCAAACTTTTTCTCAAGGTCTCACCCATTCCCTGCACACGCATGACAAAGGAGCACACACTGATGGGTCAGCCTGTAGAAGAAGGTCCTGCTTGCATTACTGGATTGCCAGTACTGCCATGGAAAACATTTTAATGACCTAAATACAAACATTTTGGGATGCATTTCATGTTGATATAAGTGCAGAAACTTTAGATTATGTCTGACTTTCCCAATTTGAATCTTCAGAGTAAGAAACACCACCCACAGTCGCTGAACCAATTCAGACTCCAAATGGTTAACCTCTTCCAAAAAAAAAAGCCCTTCTGGGCTTCCTCACTATAGCTGAAACTGCAAACAGAAGTGCCAGAGTACCACAATAAAGGCTGTGCTTACTGTATTTTTGAACTGACTAAAAGAGACAGGAAGATCAAGAAACCCTGTGAGAGATAATAAAAGACAAGCACTTGAAAACTGAATTGTGATGTGGCCACCAGAAATACCACTCTCAGAAGCAAAAATACTTGAGAGTGCATCCCCAGAGAACGGAATGCCAAGCCCTGGCTCAGCAGCTCTGCTCTTTTTTCAAACTAGATTATGCAAGAATTGTCTGCGAGCGCGTGGAAGGAGAGGAGAAAAGCAGCAGTGGCTTTTGTCAAACATCAAACTATCATGAAAATCTAGGAATTACCATATTAGATTAGGCTGTGCCCCCTATCAAGTTCCTCTTAGCAGTCATTAGCACCAGATGCTCCAGAGGAAGCCGAGACAGTTCTGGTATATCATATCCCCCAGGAGACGTTTCCCCCTCCCTCTCGTGGTCAGCATTTGGATAAAGCACGGCAGCGCCAGAGGACTGCCTCCCTCTGCACTCAGAAGAGCTCGGAGGAAATGCACAGAACTTGGCCCCTGACTGGTAGGTCTCTGGATCCTCTCAGAGCAATTCAGGGTTAGCTCTAGTCCAAAGAACATTTCAGTTGTGAATGTTTTCAATAAAGAGATGGAAACCACCCACACTCTGCTGGGACAGCACAGGTTTCTGTTTCTGTTGAACCCTTCCAGTGAGGTGCTTCCCTTGCAAAAAGCTGCCACACGCTGGCACCCTTTTCCACATCCTACCAGGCAGTAAGGGACATTTGCATGGGGAGCTAATAACTTTTCAATAAAAACATGCATTAGCTTTTATTAAACTATATTTTTTGCTACAAACACACACAACAGCAACCCCAGCTCAAATGTTTATGCAGGATGAGTACCCAGCCCACTTTCTTCCCTATTACCTTTTGAGAGGCAGCCTCAGGCAGGCCTCTGTCTCCTTGGGAACGTCACTGGGGAGCTGTACCACTTCAGACTCCTTCAAAATAGGAAAACATTTCAAAACCAACCACACACTTTAATTACTGGCAATTAGAAATTCCTGGTTTTGTGTGTTTACAGCTCAAAAATGTTAATGTGTGCCAGTTGTGTCAGAAAGTTTGATTAAGTTATTTAAACTGAGCTTGAAAAACTTAAAACGCAACCACTCCGATCAGAGCATCTTGGGGGCCTTTCCAGAGCAGCTGGTGGAAGTCAGAGCCGCTTTAATGGTCTCCTCGCTGCTCCCAGGGGACCAGAGCATGCCTGGCAAAGACACACAGCCAGCGTATTTGGCAGAAGACATTTCAGTCTGACAGTTTTACAACGGCTGGGCAACATCTTTATCATGCTTGGGTCACTATCTGAGTGCTAAACTGGAGTTACTGCCCAGGTTCGGATGAGTACACCTGGTGTGGAGGGAGGGATTAGCAGCTGTGAGATGACCTAAAGGTGGGCTGTACGGGTTAGTGCCTGTTTTTATTAATCTTAGAAAATTAACACTTGAAAGAAATGGCATCATTAAGAACTTGATGTTAGACTAAGTCCGTAAGCAGAACACCGAGAGAACAAAAGGTGCATTTGCTGGCCTAACGGAGGTGGTATTTCCATAGGTACGTAAGGCTGATGATGAATGCTTGCTAAAGAACTCTCCAAGTGTCATAAAATATGAGCAATAAAACAGAGTCAAAGAATTGAAAAGACAAATGACAAGCCTCTGTGCACCATTAATGAAATGATGAGGGTAGAAAAGCAGAAGATAACCCTCCATGCATATAATAACGATGTCTTTGACTGGTGGTGCTTCTCCATGCTCCCACGTTTAATAAGATGTGTTAGAATTAAAAATTTAAAAATCAAGTTCATGTGCTCCATAAAATATGAGGGAAGAAGTAACTCCAGCCTCAGTTAAGTTCTCAGCGTTCCACATCTTGGTGAAGAGTGAGATGTACTGATGTATGCAAGTGCTCCTAAGTGGAGCACGGCAGTATTCTCTGCTGGTAACACAAGTCACACCGTCAGTAACCTCACGTCTCGTTAAAGAAGAATTTTAATACATAGCAAAGGGTTGGTAGAGCACAGGAAACGATCCATTACTTTACCTGCTGACATTTTGCAGTTGCTTTATACCCGAAGCCACTACAGACACCAGGCTAACTAGCAGGGTACTCATTTTGTCCTGTCCATGCATTAGAGAGTTCCCGTTTTGCTTGTAACACTGTCTGATCCTCAGACAGAAACCTCTCCAGATGTAAAAGTTTTGGGGACTCCTGAAAAGCAAGCCTTCAAATGGAGATGCCAAAGAACTGGAGGAGCGACAGGTGGATCCCTCAGTGCTGCCTCGAAAGGCAAGGAGACATCAGCCACAGGAGATGTACTTTGCTAGGAGGCAGAAGTACCTGCAGCTCTCTGCTGCTGGTGGCAGGGGACCCAGAAGACAGTCAGACTGGGCTGAGATTGCAGATCACAGCACGGCTAAACAGGATGAAGCCCTGCCCGTTTGCCTGCATTTTGCCCAGCACAGCGAGGAAACAGCAGCGTGAGGCTCAGAACCTATAAAGCTGTGATCTTAAGGGGACAACTGCACCTCTGCAGTGTCCAGTGACAGTGATCACCAACCTCACGAGACCGGACCCCATCCCACACCGCAGCACCGGAGCTGTTAGCTCCACCATTTACAGAGGGAGAGAAATGGCCTCTCACACCTCCAGTAAGCTGCACAAGTACAGCAGGTATTTTATCAGCCTATTGGCTATGTATTTAGTTCTGTCCCGAATATTGCCAGTTACATCACACCAAACAGTACCTGGTGTTATCCTAATCACCCCCTGACCATGCCCTGCTGTTTCTGATAATCCAGCACCCCTGTATGTCGTTGTTTTTGTTTGTTTGTTTGTTTTCTGTTCTTATTATGGATCAGTTCAAAAATGTTGGGTTTCACATTCTTCTCTGTCTTGTTCATCTCCACACAGCTGGAGACATCTCCTAACCTTGCCTTTGTGGCCTGTCATATTACTATCGTCCCTGCGTCATGTTCATTCAACTATTCAAAGTTCAGGAAGAGGCAGAAATCTCCAGTAAAAACTAATATTTCCTGTGCTGTAGATATCAGAACAAATAAGGGTGTTGGTATTGCTCTCTGGGACAGATTCCACCAGCCCTGGCTGCTCAGTCACCATAATCTCAGCTGAACTGGCTGACTAAATGGCACTGACAAAATTGTTTTGCATTACCAGGCAGGAGAAAAAAACAAACAAACAAACAAACAAAAAAAAAAAACACTTGCCAGATCTAACCCTGTGTATTTAAAGAGAAAAGACACAGCAGATACCTCCTGTCACGCCCACAGTGTGGGAATGGCTCAGCTCCACTCGCATTTGATGCTGTTTTCAGACTTGGGACAGGTATCCCGCAAAGCACGCAGCACGCTGGGACCTCCCAGTGACACATACATTGGAGAAAGAAGATGGGGAGTTTTGGAAACATTGTATCTGAACAAAACAATAAGTACAGGTTGTTTAGAAAACTGGGATGTAGCTGTCTTACCAGGTGGAAGGCCCCTGGCTCCCCTTGACAACCCTTCAGCAAGTGCCTCTGACTCAACTCATCGCCAACAGCCCAGTGGCTGGGCCGCAGCAGCTCGGATGTGTTACAGCCGGTGCAAGCCATTCCGACCAAACTCCAGAAACAACTGCTCTGAATTCTTCCGTACCGCCACCTTTGCAACAACAACAAAAACAACACGTCGTAAAACAGCTAACGGAGTAAGGGCACGATGGACTGTCCATCGTGGTTTCTCTCATACCTTGACCTTTTTTTCCCCACAATCACCATTAGCAACTCTTTTTTTCTCCCCTCCAAACTCTGTTTGAACTTAAAAATGAAAATGTGCTGTAATGAACCATTAGTGTCTCTCGATGTCTTCCAGGCTAAGTCTACTCAATTTACAAAGCAAGCCATTTTCTTTTCTCCTTTTTTTTCCTTCTTCATGCTGCCAGCTCCTCAAACGTAACCTGGAATCTGAAGTCCGATCCTAAGAGCTCAAGTATCAGCACCAATAATAAAAATCTGGTAACTGAAATCTACCTGAGAGTGATGCTGTTGATGTGCCAGACAGAGCAGAAAACCAGCTCCCTTTCCCACAACTCTATTTTCCCTTAGTTGTTAGCAACAATAAAAGCTCATCCCCGTTAAGTAAGCAGATACGTCGGACATCTGGGGAGCAGGTCTGTGGTGCCGCTGCTTTACAGCCAGTTCCCTTAATGTTATGGCATTTTAGAAGAAGTTACTTGTGGCATGTGAACGAGAAGTGGGATATGCATGTGGACGGTGTGTCAGAGACAGCTGGACTAAGACAAGCATCTGGCTTCTACATAATGGAAATCTTAAACCTTAACACAATCAAAGTCTCTAAAGGAAGGGACCCTGTCCAGCTCCCCAGAAAAATGGATGGCCAACCTTCCGAGGCCTCCGAAGAGTCCACCAGTAGGGCTGCAAGGACCACAACACCTTTCTGTTCCACCACATTTGGAAAGTTCTTGGTCAAAACATGAAGATCTGTGCTGTGAAGAACTCACAATGTCGGGGTTCTTAGTTATGCATTTTTCCTTAGGAAATAAAAATTGCAGAGTTTAGTACATAAGGAGAACAGAATTATTTTTAGTAGTATATTCTACACAAAACAACTGTCAAAAATCCACTCCCAGACTTACAAAGGGGAGAGAGGAGCACCTTTAGACTTGGCAGCCAGCATTATACAGCAGTAAGAGGGGAATGGCTTTCCTAAGTCTTGCCTACTCGCACATTTCTTTTAGCAGTGTCCTACCACTGGACACGCTGACTTGTCCAAACTTAGTGCTCAGCCAAAGCAAAAACCAGAATGAATGCAATAAAAATTCAAATCCACTGCTTGGTGCTATGGGAACGGAAAAGGCAAACTTCTTATTAAAACAAAACAAAACACTTGGAGAATGGTAAGAGCTGTACTGAAATCGTATTTTAAAAATATTTTATCCACTGAATGACAGAGCTTGTCACTTCTATACAGTATAAATGACTGAAGAGATGGGATGTGCAGTACCACCATGGCAGATTGAGTCAAACCAAGATATGACTCTTAGCTCTGCTACCAATTGATGCAGATAAATCATTCAAAGTCTTTGTACTTTGACTCTCCCATCCGAGAAAGGAGATATTCAGCTTAGTTCACGGTGGTGTTGAAATGTTGATCATTTTTATGCATACAGCAATGTGAACTCACTGGGTGAAAGGTGCTTTGGAAGTATTAAATATTCTTCTTGCCATTCCGCCTGCTTTGCTCTTCCCACTGAGCAGTGCTCATTATGAGCAGTGCTATTCTTTTGACTGAACTTCAGCCCATTAGAAGTTGACAGTAGAGAATTTACATCCTTTGCAATGATAAATGCATTTAATTTTCTCCCAGCAAATACAATACAATCCAGCATTTAAATATATGACTGATCTCTTTTGTTTCACATGACTATTGAGTACAAACAAGCACCCAAGTGCTTTGTCAAATTGAGGCCATAAGAATCAAGTGCCTTTGGCAGTCAGACCCTGTGATTTGCAAAAAGTTCCAAATCTTGAATAAACTGTTAATAATTTGGTTACCGTCCCACAAGGATGGACATGATGTAGCAACTGGCACATACAGGTTTGGAAAAAAAAAAAAAAGAAGAAAATAAATAACCAAATTTTCAATCCATCAAAGTCTTGATTCTTCCCCTAGAGCTGCAATATTCCCTGTTACAGCTTGCTAAAAAAGTTTGAGGGAAGAGACAGATTCTTCCTTTCACCAGCCTTACCAGGGCTGGGTTTTCTTTCACAGTTATATCTGTTGTGCTGCATTTCCCAGAACTAGGAGAATTAAATACACCAATGTATTTGGCCTTTTCTGCTGCCTGCAGGTAAGAAAAACAAGTATTACTGTTGTGTAAAACAAAAAAAAAATGAATGAGTGTATAGGAGGTTTGTGCAACCTATGAGGTGTAAACTCATCAATTCCTCTAGAGACATGAACTGAAATAAGCCATATCCATGCATATTTTGTTGATTCAGATCTGTATATTTGCATTAATAACAAAAGATTGCCATAGATCAGTTCTCCTGATAACTGCAATAAAACACAAAGCAGTGTAAACAAAGCTAAGACTTGTTTTCCTGCAACACTGTATTAAGTCAGAGATTCACTGTGATGAGGGCAGCATCTTGTAATCTGCAACATTACAGATTATTAGAATTTCATCTGACTTCAATATAAATAGGTTTCCTTGATCAGAATTAAATCCAGAAGGCTGAGGATGATCTTCCATTTTTTTCCCCTATATCAGAACTCCAGAATCGTGAGACACGACAAGCCCCAGCTCCATACACAGTGCTGGGAAGTCTTAAAGAGCATCTTGCAACTATTTCATCAGCTTTACTGGAAACACAAACTTGAGGAGCTTAAGTAAATCAAACAAAAATGGAAGTTTCTATAGTTACAAGCTATTGTACCTCTGAAATAGCTTAGCACAGAGCACTACAGAAGTAAATCATAGTAAGCAAAATAAATGCAACTGTTCCTTAAAAGAGTGAATTCGGGAAGGAAATCTGGGTCTGTTCTCTCTGGAGCAAAAAACTGGAAGAGCTCATGTGCAAAAATCTCCAATGGACACAGTGCAAAACCTAGTAAGGCTTTTGAGAAGCTGGGACAACTAAAGAGCCCTCCTTCCCCCAAACTCAGATACCATTAAGTTGGGCAAAAAAAAAAAACAATCTGTCTTCAAAAAGGTATTGGTTCAGTTCTCTAAGAAATATATTCCACATTAACCTATGCACCACCCCCAGCAGCAAATATGAGTGTCACCATGCTCCAAAAGGGTTTGGGGAAAAGGGAGGACAGGGTCTCAGACCAATGGTGTAAAAAAGCTTCCTGTCTTAATTGATGAGATCTCTGTAGACCAAAATAAATAGTCTTATTTCATTCCCAAAAGAAGCCTAAAATATCCAGCCTTCACCCTGAGAACACAAAGTTGTTTTTTTAAAGGTTACAGACTTGAGATCCATAAATTACTTGCCAGAGCTTTGCAGAGGGCAGGCACAAGCACCAGAGCAGTGGACAAAAGCTCAGTAAAGCAGCATCCAGAATGAAACCGGCACTGGCAGTCAAATGTCATGTCTCAGCCCAAGTGACCTGGGGACTGCCCTACTCAAAGCTCTTGCGGAGATAAGGAGTAGAATTAACTCGGACTGCTGGGGCTCCCAATGTGAAGAGCTGAAAGCAAGAGGTCTTGCTGGATTTTGAAGCATATCCCTTCCTGGAACAGGAAGATGACTCCATCAGTGACGGTAATACTAATTAAAAAATAATAAAAAATAAAGAAAACTTAGTAACACTGCAACGCCAGCACAGAGGACGGCCTGCTTTCAGTAATGCCTTTTAATCCATCATAGCACACAGAAGTTCCTACTGCTTATTTTACTTTCCTCAGAAAACACATATTGATTTACTTATGATCGTAACTGCTGATACAAAGCCTTGTATATGACATCATGGCAGGGTGCAGGGGGGACCCAGGAGAAATAAAAACAAAGTAAATTTTCCATTTAGATCGCAGAGTAAAACCTTAAGCACTTTGCTCTTTCTAAACACAGAAAAATGTGATCCAGATTTTGTGTGGAGCAGTAGTAGCATTATTTAATATTACCTTAAAATAAGGAATAAAACACAGCATAAAACCTGTGCAAATGGCCCTAGGATCAGTCTCCCTGATAGGAAAATGTAGACACCCTCAATGGCCCATCAAGTTGCCTCTGGAAGTAGTTTAGCTATTTATTTGTCCTGTATTAATAATGGTCAAACATGAAAGAAATTAAAAGCCCATAAAAAGCATAGGAAGAGTAATAAAAACGTTAAAAGACAAAAAGTTGGAATTTAATCCCTTTGCAGCAACATTCCCGCTGACCATTAAAATGCTGCCTTTATTCCCTTCCCCCCATTAAGGACTGCGCAGACGGCTGAGGGACAGGCAGGTGGTGCCGCTGGTGCAGGCTGTCGCCTGATGGAGGTTTCCTTTGAACTCAATACCCCCCTTGGAAGCAGACGGGGCTGTTAAGACTTTCCTCACTTCTGCCCTTTGGGATTCCCGCTGGTCCCTTGATTTTTTTCTCCTTTTTGGCATCTCTGAGGTTGTGGTGCTGCTCCTGAGTGCTCTGTGATGGACCAACGGCCTAGCAGTCTCGTTAAAGGAAAATAAGCTGACCTTGATGCCTAATAATACCAGAAGTAAGTCACCAGTGAGCCTTGGTTGGCTAAATAAAATCCATGGTTTACTTACCAGCCTGTTCAGCCAGCCCCTGCGACATGTGCAGTGCCTGCAGCTGCCCGAACAGCCCTGGCATAGACACCGAGCACACTTCTGCACTTCTCATCTGAAAGCAACCCAAAGTTTTTTCTAACATGATGCCAGTTAGTTTATATTTATAAGATTTATTTCTTATTTATAACAGAAATTATTGCCGCTGTAAAGATGTCAACTAGAGATGTTTGAATTACGTTCAAAATATATTAAACCCATTTTTTTATCAACTGTTGAAAAATTATTTGAGAATTGTAGTTTCCTACTGTTAAACCATTGCCATAGCCAGTAAATTCTGCATTTTCGCCAGCTTGCAGCGACTAACTTATTCAAATGCTTCCTTTTCCATTATTCATCTCTCAAGGCAATTTCTTCTGTGAAAAGATCCTGATGTGACTTATTGATCAATTTCCCTTAAATCTACTCAGCTGTAAATTCTGTTCAGCCTATTAGCTTTTGTGTATGTAACAGGTAGTTTAGGTTTCTTGTTGTTTCTGAAGGTAAGGTCGTGGACTGGCCTCCATACACAGGATGGGGAAACTCAGCAACCCCAGAGGAAGGCCTACCCCTTAGCAGACCAGACAATAATCCTTAAAGCACAAACCCACAACTATAAAATCAAAGCCACAAACGTCCTCTGAATTTTTACCCTAAGAAGGCAAAGAAAACATCAAGACAATCAAGTCCGTTCAAAGAACTCCACTGCAGTAACGGGACAGCAATGTATGTCCCCTAGATAAAACAGACTTGATAAGAAATTCGGGTGAATCACAGTACACAGTAAGGCCAAACTGAAACAAATTAAATTGCCATAAGAAAACCACATTCCGTGGCACTACATATGATCTAGAGGAATGTATCCTGTTACATATTTGCCTAAGTTCAGCTAACATAACATAGGCCAGAAAAAAATATATAATCAATCACTGCACTATGCTGAATTTTTCAAAAATACATTAATTTCCCCTTCACTCTGGCTGAAAACGGTGGTTCAGTTTCCCTTTATGTGCAATAAGAATTTGCTCGTTGCCTTCACAAGAGTCCTAGAGTGAGTCCCTGATCCATACACAGCATTTTTACACGCCATCTGTATAAATAAGGAGAATGTAAGCATTATACACATTTCTGTCCCTTTTTTTTTTCAACTAATATAGACATGTAAAATATATGAGGATTTTAGAAAGAGAAAAGGGGGGCAAGGAGGGGGAAATCAAATGACTACAGGCCCCTTGGCCTTCCCACTTTCCAGAGTCTATAACAACAGGGACCTCTCTGTTTCGAAAAAAAAGCTTATTCTGTTCTCTGAGTGCTGTAATGAAACGGAATTTGCATTCAGCATACAGCGCTCGTGGTCAGAGGGAATCACTTTCTCCATCAAAGATTGTGCACTTTAAATCCTTTGCTAGTTCAACTGCTATATATTTGATTTTAATTAAAGTTCTGTCATGAATTATAAAAGACCAAATCTTCAAAGTCATTAATTAAGGCCCCTCGGTGTCTGAATCGTAGCGTTATAATGACAAGTGGGACGTTCAGTGCCTATCAGCAAGCGGCTGCTCGGCAGCAGCAGCAAAGCCAGCAGAACCGTTATTCTGACCTGCTTGGGGTTGTGCCAGCAAAGATCTTGGCCATGAACATGTCTGCAGTGGGGAACAGCCCAGCTTTGGCGTGGCACTCTTTGTAGGTAACATGCACCTTCCTGGAACATGGTAATCGGGTCACTCAGCGAGGTGCTCCTTGGGGGCTCTCTGAAATTCAAGCAGCAGGAATTACGTAGCTCTCTACCAACAACAAGCCAGCGTCAATATGGACAGCAGGAGCCATCCCCAGTGCTACTTATGGTCACGCCAACATTACCAAACTTAAGCAAATACTGCAGCATCAGGACTTCAGTCCTGATTCAAAGCTCACTAGATGTCCTTTCACCCTACCAGGTACTTGAAATAGAAGTAATTAAAACATGCCAGAAGTACACCAGGAAAATGTGCAGGGACAAGAGTGGAATTTACCCAAGGAGCTGGCATTTTAAACCTTCTCTAGGATAGCTGGTGGTGCTAAGTAGGCACAGAGAAGTTTGTATGGGTGACACACATACACTTGGGTTTTGACCAAGTAGTTCAGCATGTTTCTACTGAACTAATTCACCCAACAGAAGCTTTGCCATGCCATTTAACACCAGCTGAGGTCCCAAGCAGGAATTTCTGGTTCAGGCAGAAGCATAATGAACAAATGCAGTGAAAAACGCCTTGTCCTGAGGTAACGGATTTACTAAAAATACATTTCTAATTTAGCAGCAAGCTAACAAACCAAATCCATGTGTCAAAGGAACTTCACATCCTTAGGACCTTACTTCCCAAAACGGAAGGGATGAGAGAAACAAAAGCAAAAATGTAATTGCTACCTTAAATGCTGAAAATCACATCTGGTACCAACTGCTGACCCGTTGCACGTTTTTCCGCGCTCC
Organism: Heteronetta atricapilla; assembly: GCA_011075105.1. Lineage (NCBI taxonomy): Eukaryota > Metazoa > Chordata > Aves > Anseriformes > Anatidae > Heteronetta > Heteronetta atricapilla. The sequence continues at coordinate 6,799,504 of CM021741.1, forward strand.
CCCCTCCATGCACGCACACACACACAGGCACCCATTTCCCAAGTTTAAAGACTCCCTCATGTGGTGGTCAGATCACAGGGGTTGAGCCAGCCGCTGAGCAGGCACAGAGCATATCCAGATAATAAATGATGTGGATGTTTAAGGCTTACGCTCTGTTAGGATCAACTCGTCACCATATGCGTCTTAGAGGAGCTCACTTGACTGCAATATAAATGAGTTCTTGCTGAAGTTATTAATCCCTTTAAACTCAAATGGACGCTGCTGTGACTAACCACTGCTTTCTGGAGACAACTTGACTAAAAGAGTCCAACTGCTAATATTATGTCTTCCTCTGTTCCTACACAGCCACTTGTCTCCATCAGTCATCTGCAGCTAGCACTCCCCACTTCTCTTCCCGGTGCATAATGGCAGATGCTTGGAGCTCGGTGCCTTCCCTGTGCAGAACACCAGAAAAATGTATATTAACACCATCACCTGCACAGGTGGTCGGTCTTCAGCAGAGGTACTGCTAGGAAATGGCAGCGAGCAGATAAATGAGCTGTGTGTGCCCCAGGTTCAGGCTGGGGGGCTTCACGCTGGCACCACCACGGGAACTTTGCAACTTTCTACTGCGGCACCCTACAAGTCAGACATGTGGCAAGAAGCAATTTAAAACATAAAAACCTACTATGAATAATGAAAAAGCCACTAAGAATAAATCCATCATCCTCCCGTGGACTGTGCTCGCTGACACTCTGCCTAACGTCTGCTCTGAAACCACCAGGAAATCATCAGCTTTTGATATAATTTTGGAATTAATGACAGGAGGAATTGCTACAGTGTATTTCTGGAGGGTTGACTACTCTGTCAGCAAATTACCCAGGACACCATCTGAAGTCTAATCCTGAAACTGCTGAGTGCTCCTGAAACATTTAAAAAATAATTTTCTGGAAAGAAAAATCCTTTGATAAAAGCAGCATGTTAATGCACGCTCATGTGTCTCTTATCACAGCCAGATCTACTAAGATATGTAGCTTACGGCTCAATAATACAAGACATAATGATTCCCTTTTTACTGTTATTACTGAAGGATATCCTCAAAAGAGGCATTTGGCATCTCAGAATGTGTGGTTTCTGCCATACAGTTCCTATTAGTGCATGAAAGTAGGCACTTGAAAAGCAAATCTGGCATCTTACTTATAAAGTAAACGCTTTTAAAACATCAGCATGGAGTGGTTCTGACCCGAAACAAACACAATAACTGGAGAGTGGCTCTCTATGACTCAGAAGAGATAAATTAATGTGTATATTGCATAAATGTCTTACCTAATGTGAAAGTTATATGCAACATTGAAATGATTTCTTTCCAGAAACACGTAAAGGTTGTAGATGTGCTTATAACTGTGTTCGCTCTCCGTAGCTAATCCAGAGGTAGCCACTCTGTGCATAGACAAAGTATCTTGCAGACTGAATATTAAGGCAAGAGATGACTCAGCTTTTCCATGAAGCAGGTAGATGGCCTTATGTTACCTTCTCAGGGGGTCTTATTCTTCTGCCTCTTCATTGGCTTTTTATTATTTCCCCTTCCTTTTAACCTCCAGGAATCAGTTCACTAACTGCCAGCCAGCACAAGAGGAAATCTCTTCACAGCTTAGAATGACAAGGAGCGTTTATGAAGTAAATGTTAACGCAGTCAAACCGTACATCTGTAAATATCAGAATACATCAACTCAGGTGTTTCAGGGCCTCCCTCCCTGGTTTTGAGTTTCTCTGAGAACAGAAAACACACCATAGCGTGCCGTTTCAAATTCACCCAACTGGTAGGACCATGGAGTAATTCAGGCTGTAAAGGCCCTGGAAGTCATTTTGAGACCGCGGGCTCTAAACAAAGGCAGCCCTGTGGCCCGAGAGCAGCAGGAGCTCCCTGCTCCCAGGATTTAGCACCACTGCAGTCCTCGCCTGAACAAAACATCACCTCCATAGCCCTCTGAGAACAGGATGGTCCTATGGAACTACAGGAGAAGTGTAAGGAAACAAGAAACATTTTATCCTGAACTTAGTCATATAACGCTAGGACTTCTACTCTTGGCTAGGATCTCGTGAATTGCTGCTGATCTCATGTGATAATGGATGACACCACCTTTCAGGGAACAGTCAATATCTGGGTTCACCCCGGTGCCCATAAATCCAGAATTCCATCATGCATTATGCTTCCTAATTGCACATAACTCGCTTAACTGCTCGCCAGCTGAAGCTGTCCCAGGAAAGCCGTTTGCCAGCAAACCCCAACTGAAGGTGAGAAACAATGTTCCACGGCAGATCCATATCTGTTGCTGATTTTTTGAGAAAATGGATTTAAAAGGTGCCCTACACCTACTGCTGGCAAAGACAAGAAACTAAGTAACAGTGAGATTCTCAAGCTGCAGGGATCTCACAGCCAATTCACAAGTTTCCTTGTCCATTTCTGCTTCTCCACTCATCAGGACACATGGAGAATGTCTGAGCATTCATGAGACTTCAGTGAGGCTTATAAACACAAGGGGAAAGTGCCAGGACACATTTGGCTTTAAATGGCTTCACCACAGTACCCTTCAAAGTGAAAGCTACTAAGCCATCTTAAAAGACATGAAAATTCCTACAAAAATGACATGGTTCATATGCTTTAAGATTCACAGCAGCCCTCGACCTACTCCGCAGCAGAGATAAGTGCAGAGTCTTGCAGCATAGCACGCAATATTTTTACTTGCTTCATTAAGGATCAGACAAGGGTAACTTGGCACATCTAGCGAGTCTTCCCTAGCTTTTGCTCCCTTGCAGTTTTGTGTAGCCAGGCCCAAATAGAAGCTGTCAACACAAACTAGGCAGGAGAGCCGTTCCCCACAACAAAAAGCAGGGCTGTGGAAAAACGTGATCGCATTTTCAGAACTGCCATTTATTAAGGCAATGCTTAGAAAAGATGAGGATGCAATTTCAAAGCTGAACCATTAGGGGAAAGTCGTTCATTGTAACACAAGTGCTTTTAGGATCATATGTGAAGGGTGGGAGAGCTACCTGCTTACAAAGAGAGCCCCACTCGTGTTCAAAGTTCCTGCAGCTCCTTCTTCTCCCTCGAGCGTTACATGCTGCTTCCCATGGCTGGTTCAGCCAGTGGCTGGGCGTACAGTGCCTGCTTTCCACCAGAATTGCATGGGCAGCAAAAGCTCCTGAGAATGCTTCTCCCTGAAGTGCCTGGCCCCCAGTTTGAAATTGATCATTTGGTTCGCAGGTGATGGGCTGCAGCTGGCAGAACAACTTGGTATTAGTTAAGTCGAAGAACTGTCAATATCAAATCTCAAAGTATTATTAATACATAACCAAACACCAGCAAAATATTTCCTTTTCCTTAAGAGCCCTACTTGGTAGAGATTGTCGTATCCAGATACATTTCGTTCAGCAACATTTAGGGGAAAGGTGCCGCAGCCTTGCTGACACAGGGCTTAGAGGAGCCCTGGTGGCTGCGCTCCCGTTTAATAGGAACTGTTCTGTGCCAGATGGCTGGCCAGAACACAGTTTGCATTCATGCAGAATTGCCAGCCTCCCATCTTAAAAAGTCACGAGGAAAGCCCCTAGGACTGAGGATATTCAGCTAAAATAATATTTAGCTTGTAATAACACCTCCAAGCTGGAGATACGCTGAAGGACCGAGTAAGAAGCTTAGCCATGACAATGGCCATACTTGCACCAAGATTTCAGATGAAGGCAGCTGCACCAATGGGCCAAACTCACAGCACAAGCCCTGAATTTTGCACAATTCCCCCGACACCAGCTGTTGAGCACAATTTCTAATGGCAGAATTCGCCTGATTCTCTCTTACCCCACAGAGAGTCAAAAGTTACCCGCCACGCGCATGGTGGCAAAGCCTCGAGCTGGCTACAAACACCGCACCAATCCAGGCCAAGGGTCTCACCCAGAGCTCGGCACCCACGTTCTGCACTGAGCAGGGAGGGAGCGATGCCAGTGCCCCTTGCCAGTGAGCCCCACGCACACAGACCTGGGGTTTGTGCAGCAGGAGGGGGACGAGAAGCCTCGCACCGCTCCATGCAGGGGCTGCCTCAAAGTATGTGATCCCAGTGGTTACTGAAGGGTAGGAGTGTAAGCACATATATGGCTAAGGCAGGTTACGATGTCTGTGGCAAGAAAATAGGCTCAAAATAATGCAAATACTTAGGCAGGAAAATAATGTTTAGCTTTTTTTTGGTGTTGTTTTTAATTTAAGATTTACATTGGACACTTCAGTATGAAATATGGTCTTGCCTTTTGCTGCTCTCTGGCATTACTAACTGCTCTCATACATGCAAATGAGGAAAAAATGTGCCTCTTTCAGGAGTAATAAGTATCTGCCTGTTGCTACCTTAAAATCACAGCAATCACATCTGGTAACTGCCTTTTCTCATGTTTCCACTAGTTTTCAGACTTCCTCTTGTGGTAGCTTGAGACTGCGCATCTGGATGTTTTAAACATACAAAGGAATTGCTAGAGCAAGCAAAAGAGAAAACGGTGCAGAGAGTTAAGATGGGCAGATAAGCAACTGGTGTACTGTGCAGCTAAAGTAACTGACAGCCAGTCGGGAAAAAGCTTTTTCCAAAGAGGATAGCGCAAGTTTAGGCAGAATGAAGACTCACATTGTCTTTGGCTTCGTTTTTAAAGTCCTATTAATCCAAGTGTATCTTTTTAACAAAACTTTAGCTGCACCGTCACCAATCATAAAGTTTCCGGGAGACAGCACTCCAAAAACAGACAAAGAACTAGCAGTGGTAAGTGTTGGTTTCATCTTTGCTTCAGATTTATATTGTTGTTTCATAAGCAGATGTTTCTTTCTTCTTTCAGCTGGGGCTAGGAAATGACTGCAGCATTCTCTCTCTAGAGTCTTTGGAAGCGCTCGCTAGCGAGCAAAGGTATCAGCTTTCAGAAGGGAAAACTAGAGCCAAGTAATGTTTCCTCTCTTAAAAATTTTAAAGACAGCAAAGTTTTGTTTTGTTTTTCCTTAAGTCTGAATGTAGAATGTACAAAATAATGTCATTAAATCATCATGGCTGTAATCAACAGATTCCAATGGTAAGAGGGGAAAAGACCAAATAGAAATGTCTGTTTTTTGACTTAAATCAAACACAACGGAGGGCTGTTGCGACTCACTTATGTAAACCTGGGCTTAATGCATGCATCACTCAGCTCTCAGGACTCTGCTTTCAGATTGTTTGCTGTGCACTGCATAAACAGCTTTAAGGGACAATTACAATTGAAAGCTGGCTCGAGTTTCAGAAGCCATCATGACTACTTCTGACTTCAAAAAAAAAATACTCAGACATTTAAGGAAATAGTATTTTCCAAATTCAATCTGGAACAAAAAAAAAAAAAAAAAGGAGTTTGGATTTTTGAAAGTGACATTAGCAAATTATAGCTATAACTCTACAGCATTTTATTCTAACCTGATTTTAGCTCTGTGGACCTTCATAAAAGTGACATTATGGGAAAGTCCATTTAAGGGGAGATTGAGATGGATTAACCTTATTTTAACATGTAAATTACAGATATCTCTCTTCTTCAACAGCAATTCCATACTAAGGAAGATTGAGATAAATTATACTTATTTTAGTACATGGAGGCTTGAACGTTGGTCACTTTTCTTGAGGAGCTGGTGTGCATCCTGGGAAAGCTTGCCAGGTTAAAGAAGGTCTGGGGGAGGGTAGAGAGACTTTCCAGATGGGGGCTGTCGTGGAAAGTTTAGGAAAAACAGACAAAACAGACCCCAAAAGACTCCTCAGGCTTTAACTAAACACATTCACCCAGGCTTTTGTCTTGGCAGCATGGCAGCCAGGGGATGGGGGGCAGCATGTGTGGGAGAGGAGAGTGGGATCAGACACGTCTAATGGTAATTTAACCACCCTGAAATAATCTATTTTCTTAGACACAGTCAGGCTTTTATTCAATAACAGCAATCCACATATCCCCTCATCTCTGTTTCCTTCAAAAAACCTATTTATTATGTGTACTCAGAGGAAAATTACAAGCTGCTTTAACACTGCAGTTCTTCTTTGTCTTTCTGGTAGCGTCCCTGGGTAAAGCTCACTGGCTGCCTTTCTCTCACCCCCTCCACCCGCACAGCCCCAGCACTCAGCATCGGGACACAAATTGCTATGTTACAGCTGGACCCCGTTTCATTAATGGGCTGGATCAAAATTCCTGATCACCACAGCTCCCTGCTGACTCTGGGGAAACTGAATTTCGCAGCCTAGGCCAAGATGTGGTTTACACAGACACTACATTTCCTTCAGGATTCTCTCCTCATAGAACAGCTGGTTATGTTCATTTCTCATCTTCACTAAAATCTCCATTTTAGGAAAAACTGAGAGGGGGTTAGCTTTTTATTTAGAATCCTACCAAATATAATTCTTTATCATGCCTCATTTTCTATTTTTTTCATTCTATACCATGCTGGCAAACCTAAAAGGGCAAGAGCAACATCCTGTTGCTTCAGTAAACTTCACTTCTGATGTCCAGTCTGTGCTATGTCTTGGAACGTCATTGGCAGATGCTAACAGAAGGATAAGACAAAAAACTACATTACAGTCAGGACAGGAGCAGATGCTCTAACCGGGTCTGTTTGATCATGTTCTTGGTGCACTGCACATAAAGCCACCAGGCCCCACTGACTCTGAGCAGTCAGAGACTTACTGGTAGCAATGGTGAAACCGTTACTTGCCAGTGCTGCAGCCTCTGCTGGAGAAATACCACATCAGAAGACGTTGTTATAAAAGTCATAAACATTAAGCATAGTCAGTGCTTAGTCAGGAGGTGACTGGAGGACCTCCTGAAGGAAATGGTGTAGCATCTTGATTAAATCCTTTTTCTGAGTAAACTCTGAGCCATTTCCTAGGCAGGGTAGAATGAGGTACTGCAGGACTTAACAAAAAGGTTGGTGAAATCCATGTACTGACCAACTGCAGTCATCAAATATCCTTTCCTATGTTTTGCTGATGTAGAGGTCTTACCCCCCATCTTCTGGGTGAAATTCAGTCAATCAATTAACTACATAAAGTCAGGTTTCCCTCGGAAATAATTCACATCACCAGGATTCAGATGTGCTGTCATTCTGTCAAGCTTCTTGGATTCCTTGGTTAAAGATATTTCAGATACATTTTTGGAAAATACACCTTTACCATATCTGTTTGGGTTTCTTTCCTGCCATGGATTTGTAGTTAATATGTTGGGTACAGTACCTGAAGGATGCTCCTTCCTCTCCTATGAACAGTTTTACTGGTCACCTTTCTGTCTAGCAGCATCACCAGCATCCCTGAACTCTGTGCCTCACTCAGCACCAGTGTGGGAGTTCCCAAACACCAGTCTGGGAACACCTGCCACTGGACATAGCTGTAGCACTCCCTTTAGAGCTAGGCACACAGTAACGCAACCCTAAACTACCACCTGCAATTCCTGAAAACTCTGTGCACACAGAATAGAATGGCAAAGTTCACTGTTGGATAAAGCCTGCAACGCCAGATCATTAGTCAAGCTGTTTGGACTCTGTGAATGAAAATTAATTAGGTTGTGGTAAGTAATTAGCATTCAGGATGCTCCCAAACTAGCATCTTCTCCTGAATCCATTTATCTACTCTTCAGTGAGGATGCGCATCCAGCAATCTAAAGCTGTACCTGTGCTAAACAATGTGACTGAGCTGGCCTCTCTAACAGTCTGAGCTAAGCCAACAGCTTGAACTAGAGGTTTTCTCAAATTCAGTTGGGATCCCAATGCTGAATCCAACACCTCTAAGCGGCCAGCAGTCTGTTGTTAGGCCATATCTGCTATTCTCCAGTTAGGAATAGAGTTGATTAAGGATTTTACACAGTTGCTGGAGATGTAAGTGGAAATTTTCTTGTTTGCTTCGTGTGAGGGGTCACGCTGTTACTTGGAATGGCAATGTTTTCATGGCAGCTTTCACCACGTGCTAGAGGCTGCCAGACATTCCTGCAGGGTTGGTCCCTGCCTGAAGCAGATCAGTTATTCTGGCATTCAACGCTGAATTTAAGGAGACAAAGCTACTAAACCCTAAATTGTGTGAGCCCACTTGTGTACTGCACAGAAGGTGGGGAACATATGGATACTCACGGCCACAGCTGCCTATCTCGTTTAGTTTAATGTAAATACATGGTTTATCAGCGCATATTTGAAAAATATGGCTACTTAACTGTAACTGCTACCAGGGAACAGCCTGACCCCCTGCCCCTCTGGGACAGGACAGCAGATCCCAGGAGGCAGATTTAACACATGTAAGTGGAACCACAGTGGTGTGTCTGCAAAGCGCATCCAGAGGATCAAAGGCATGCACTGATGTCTTACGTGCTCTTTGCCTCATTTCTTTCTTCTTTTTTTAACGGAGCTACATCTCCTGATTAGGTGACTAAATCAGATGGTTGCCAGTCAAAATGGAACTGGGGAAGACTTGGGTGGATGTTATTTTGGAGAAGAGATCAAAATAATAGACTTGTGCTGCCTTTTTGATGCTTTACGACCGCTGCTTTCTAAGGAGATAAATGTTGTCATCTGTCACCACAGATGCACCAGAAGGCCCAGCCTAGCCATGATCGGCTGGAGCACTCGATGGTCTTTGAAGCATGCAGAGATTGTTTGGCCACTGTGTCCAGGCAACTGAGATGTTACAAAAGCCTTTCTTCCTCAGGTCTTTGCAATGGCTGACTCAAAACCAAACATACACAACATTCAAATAGCTCTATGTGGTTTGAATAAACAATGTTGGTTTTTTTCCTTTTCAATTAATGTGCTCTCATTTGTGTGATTGCTTTGATACCTTAACTTGACAAGTTTCTCAATAATCCACAGGGTCTGCCAGGAAAAAAAATACACCAAATCTCAAACTGTAAGCAGATTTATACATCATAAAGAAACCAAAAAAGATAAACTCATTTTTACTTTATAGTTTTACATTAAAGATCTATGCTCTACTTATTAATAAAGCAATTCATTAAGTAAAGGTGATAGCTACAAGTGCAAATGATTGCTTAATTAGCCATGTTGTGTGATCAAGGATGGTTCGTGTCAATTAAGGCGATTCTGCTGGTCTCTCAGTTACTAACAGTAATTTTGAAAAGAAAGCTTGCAAATCACAGATGGAAAGCTAACATGGAATCACAGTATTTCTTTGTAATGATTACCTATCACTTTTATGAATCTTAAAGTCTTTGTTCTGTGCCTATTTTTTTCCCCTTCAAGCAATACCTGAATAAGTACTATGGATGCCCAAAAGACAATTGCAATTTATTTGTACTGAAAGATACCTTGAAGAAAATGCAGAAATTTTTTGGGCTGCCCGAAACAGGAGACTTGGATCAAAATACAATTGAGACAATGAAGAAACCCCGCTGTGGTAACCCAGATGTGGCCAATTACAACTTCTTTCCAAGAAAGCCAAAATGGGAAAAGAACCACATAACATACAGGTACTGCCTGACGATGCGGGGTGTTGCTCGTACATAACCAGAGCACTTTTAAGAAGCGATCGAACAAAGCACTTCGAAGCGGGGCAGATGTTTAGCAGCCTACAGAGGATTCCTTGAATTATGATCTCCTTGTGTTTGGATAACTCCTAGATGCTTGAGCAAACATTGAAATTTCTAATTGTATAGGTTCAGGAATAATCATCTAAAGCTCGGTTTTATGGTTCTGGTCGGGACTAAAGAGATTTTGGTTTCCTCTGCTCTGCTGCAAGCATCCTGTGGGATCTAGAGCAGCAGTACCTTACCTGCCCATCTGCTCGGTGGGACCACAGGACTTACTGACTGCAGAGGACACGGAGGAAGACAAAGTCCTCCGCATTCAGCAGCCATAAGAATTGAGATCATCAAATAAACTTTAAAATTAAACAAGCGTTGTTGGTTTATCAGCTTACAGTATTGAACAATCATGAGCCCCATGAAATAAAATTCACCTTTAGCAGCCAGCCAGTGAGAAAAAAGTAGTAGGCAATAAAGGGAGCAAACATTGCTACCTAAATTTAAAATTAAGATATTTTCTTATTAAACAGATGATCTAACAACATGAGGAACATGGAAACTTAGGCAATATAGTATTAAAACATAGGCACTATAGTATTAAAATAGTATGCCCGCTATGTGCATTATTTCTAAGAGTTTAAAAATGCCTATTTATGAACACAGAATTTTCTAATTGCCAAGATGCAGTCAATTGCCACAGCCTGGTAAAGCACCATGCTTAATTAATCTGCTGTTTCCATACCTCGCACTATGGCAAATGGAAAGGATTTCAGCCTCAATGAAAGAAGGCTGTGCCATCACACAGTTGTTTGGGAATCTAAGCAGCCTCAAAATAGGCTCGCAGACCAAGCACATAGATGTGAGCAGCAGTTAGACATCAGGTGAAATGATTTATGATCAAAGCAAACCTATTGCAATAGGTTAGGCATATTTTCATTTTTAAAACTTGCCCTAGAGGGTTATGGACCAACATAGCTCTTACTGAAGTCCATAATAAAAATATCCCATTGGCTCAAATGGTCTAGGACAGAACCTTTGGCAGGAGAGAACAAACAGCAAATTTGTCTTAGGTGCGTGACCTGGTGTGCTGCTGACTCATGAGTTACGACTCAACACATCCTGCATTCCGTGACCATCTAATGAATGCTCTAATGGCAGCTCTCGCAGCTCCCTATGGCTGCTATGCTTCCTCTGATAATGTTATCCCTATGCATAGTTTCATCTCTTACATAACATCAGCAGCTAAGGGTTAGAAACTTTTCTTTACACAGATGTTAGCTGGCTGTTATACAAGGCACTAGTAACTCCATCAGCACATATAATATATATATATATATGTATATATATATATATGTATATATATATTTATGAGTTTTCCCTTTTTTAAGTCAGGTGTAGGGCTTTATCCCACATGATCCTACCACCAGTGTAACCAACGCACTGCTGGAGACTTAATTTTCACTTGGCATGAAACAATACATAGCTAACTACAAAGGTGAGGGAGAAGGGCTGCTTTTTTCTTGTTATTAGAGAAAAAACAATCCAGTCTTGAGACTTTCAGAATTATATTGAGGTTTTTTCTGGCAACTAAATCTTATGAATCAGGGATGTGCTGGTAATTTCAGGTCTAAAGTGAGAGCATGACCTGCAAGCTCATTAAGTAGGTCACAAAAATGTAAGTCTCACATCTAACCAAGTGAAAGAACATGAGGTGTTGTCTTGCCAGCACCCCAGCACTGATGCAAAACCCTGAATATTTTGTGCACAGCCAATGCCACGCAACTTTCACAGCCTCTGGCTAAATAATTCATGCTGCTGTATCGATTCCAAAGGAAAATAAATATAAGTGCCACATCTAAACATGCCTCTGAAGCAGTGTGAAGTCCAGACCTCACATGGAGCAGTGTTACCTCTTAACCCATTTCTAAATCTGTTCAGCATTAAGATCTGTAAGCAACAAGTACTGGGAGGAGGCTTATGTGTTTCTTAACCCTTCCTTTTACCTCAAAGGATTATAGGCTATACCCCGGATTTGGATCCCGAGACAGTAGATGATGCCTTCGCCCGAGCCTTTCAAGTCTGGAGTGATGTCACACCGCTGCGATTTAACCGAATACACGATGGAGAAGCAGACATTATGATTAATTTTGGCCGATGGGGTATATTTTTCTGTTTTTCCATATGTTTTTGGTTTTGTTCCTGCCATTAATCCTTGGTATTGGAATGATTTACCCTCAGTAAGTAGTACCCATGAGCCTTTCTGGCAAACCTTGTCCTAGTTTGCACTTGGCTTACACAGGCTAGGATCTAATTTCACTTTTTTTTTTCTTTTATATACGAGAATCAGAGAAAAATATTTATACAATATCCTTATTCTATATTTATCTTTCCAAAAGAGAATTGCTAGGGGCAACATTTTATTTTTAAATTTACAAATCAGAAATAGAAGCAGGAAATATTGGTACAGATCTTCAGATGATGCGAGCTGGCATCCCGCCACAGAAGAGAATGGAATGCCATCGTAGCCTTCATTTGTAGCTCCATGCTCAGTTTGCCCATAGTAGTGGCAGAGGTCCTCATGTATGGGACCTTAAAAATGGATTTGAGCCTTTCAGTTTTAACTCCATAGCTGGTCTCTGTTCTTTAGCATAGCAAACTGAAGACTTTCAACACTTTCTTTGGTCTTGAAAATTTTCAAAACATGGATCTTAAGCTAAATTCTGTTTTTTGCTCAGCCGATGAGCAACTTGATTCATTTTAGTTGTACATGCCTTCTCAATTATTTTTTGTTTCCTCTGAAAAAGCACACATAACTGTTCAGTGTATACCTGAGGCATTTTAGCTTCTTACAGTCATAGAATTTTTAATACTAATGAAGATACTTGTACAGCCAGTCACTTGGGAGGTAGACTTGGGAAGTGAAGTGAACAGTTCAAAGGATAAGTGAGCTCTTTGTAAAAGCCTCCATTTCAAGTCGGTTTTCTTTGCTTTAGCTACTGATGAGTTGACCTCAAAAGCTTCAGAGATTCTGTACAGAACCCAAAACTTCAGATCCTCATCCAGGCTGGCTTGGTTCACAAGAAAGAAGTCTTACAAAAGCAGAAGTGTTCCTGCTCGTTTCAGTACTTGTTGATTATGCTCAGCTCAGAAATAGTGGGAGAATTTCTCCCACATTCATTCATTCTTATCACCTTACTGCCTACAGATTCGCAGGAGTTGGGACATCCTCAATGCTGTTCATTTTTAAGCAAAGTATGGGAGTGAAGTATCTAAATTCATGTCAAAATCTCACTCCCTGGACAACTGACGCAGTAGCCTACTGAAATGAATGAACTGAACTAGTATTAAGAGGGTGACAGCAGCATGAAATCAGTGTAACAGAGCAGAGAATCAGGCCTGTGTATTGAGGGCTTCTGCTAAATGGCAAGCCATCAGACCGAAAGGTCTGAAACGATGCAACTGGAGATGCTGGCAGCCAGCTTTGAAGCACAGGTCACTGCGGTGGGAAAGCTATGAATACCAGGGTTATGCCCTTGCCAGCCTGCCTTACCCACATGCGGTGTACTTCCAAGAAAAGCCTACAGTGCAATTACAGCAGATCTACTTAAAATGCTGTTGCCCTGTGAGCAGCCCAAGTCTTGGAGTGGTTGATGTGGAAGAGGGATAGGCTCATTCAGAGGACGCAGGGCGCTGAATAAGAGCTAGCTTTCCAGACGCTCACTGCTGAGAAACATGCAGATGATTTGCTTTCCTGCTTTAATAGTGGGTATCCTGTGCAAAGAAAAGAGCACAGCAGTCTGAGGCCTAAGAGACAAAAGCAGCCTGCAATAAGTCTGCCTTTACCTTCAAGTCTGTGCTGGAGACCAAAACAAATCCTCTGAAAAATCTCTCTCATTCACAACGTTTATTTTACAGCTCCTACTAGTCTCCATTGAGAAACAACAGTGTGCATGCAGTCGTACATCCAATGTACTACACTTCACTGCTCTTCTCGGTCTTTGAGTCCCTTCCACAATACTTGTGACATATAAAACAACATGCTGTGACAACTGCAGGACTGTCACTTCATGTTCTCTCTAAGAATTGGATTCCTCTCTTCTACTTCAGTCTTGCCAGTCCAGCCCATACCACTCACTAGAATATTCTGCTACTGTCTTCGATGGGAAAGTACATACAATAATCATCATTTGTGTATACACCCTGACAGAGCTGAGGTCATTAGAAACTGCTTTTTTTTTTGGTCTGCTTTCTCCTGCAGAACATGGTGATGGCTATCCGTTTGATGGCAAAGACGGTCTCCTGGCTCACGCCTTCGCGCCGGGGCCAGGAATTGGAGGAGACTCCCATTTTGATGATGATGAACTGTGGACTCTTGGAGAGGGGCAAGGTACCAAACTTAAATGCTTCAGAACATATGGTCTGCTGACTGCTCTGCTTCAGCGCTGCTTCAGGCGCTGCACTAAAATGTTTTCATTGACGTGTAAATAAATGCTAGGGGAAAATATTCCTACAGATGAAAATTAATTCATGCAAATTACATTGTTCTCTACAAAATGCTTATGTAATTCCTGACTGTTTTGTAGGATTTCCTTTCTGTTCCTCTACCATTACCCCTTGAAAAAACTGAATTGATAACAGGCCTGATGCTGCATAACCTTAACGAGGGGTGGGAAAAGTACAAAGCCAGGACTGTGAATCTGAATGCTTCAGTGCACAAGCAGCAATACCTTGTTCACTTGTAAGAGGCAGACTGTCCAGCACTTTTCTGCTGACCTCCACTTTATGATGACTTAAACTGTGGCTCCAGTCTTTAAAAATGGAACCATCTACCTGAATAAGAATGTATATACTCATGGTATTTGTCATAAACAAATGAAATATAAATCCCTCATGCAGACTGGATTAAGAACAACTCCAAGTGTCCTTAGCAGGCAGTTGGCCATAGCCTTTTATAATGAAGCAACTGAAGTCCAGAGACCATCACCTGACCTAGACAAACAAGACCAAACATTATTATTTGGAACATGTTTTATTCTGCCTAGACTTCACCACAATCATATATTACTAATTATAATTCTCTTACTGTAAAATAAATTGGAAATCTTAGAATAAGAATACAAACTCATGTTTACCTTTCATTTCAAAATCTAGTTTTCTCAGCTGTCCTCCCACTGAACAAATAATTGAACTTTAATACTAAAATAGTCAAATTCCTTCTGTTTGGCTTTGTTTTAACTTTAGCAGAACCTCGACTGGTGTCTGTAGTAACTGGACTGGATTCCTGCATCAGAACAACGAACAGGAGGAAATTGTTTTCTGTATCAGTGGATATACTGCTTAAGTAGTTACTGCTACTAGAAGTGCTATGGATAAGCAAGTTATTTGTACAGTAACGTATGCTAGAGCACCAGTACTGCAGTCTGAAGAAAAGTGTTTATGTGTGACAAATGGAAATAAAACGCGGGACCTGGGTGTGCCTGCATTACCACCACATCCCCCAGCACTGCAGATCTTGTTCAAATCAAATTGCAAATACCAAAGTGGTTTATGAGGCACAAGGCATAGTCAAGCTCATGCTCAACTGGAACCTTTCAAACTATACTGAACACTTTAGACCACATTACCAGAGACTAAATTACTGAATGTATTAACAGCATGTTTGTAAGTTTGCATTGCCATAGTAACAACAACATATATATTTTTCTGGGCTGATTTTAAGGCCTGTTCATTCTAACACTTCACCATGAGTAATATCTATGTAATTCTCTCAAAATTACCAATTATTATTTCAGCTATGATCATCTTGCCAATAGAGAGACTAACAGCATATAGAATTTCGAACTAGAAATCCACACTACATTTCTGTATCAGTATTCTCAAGAAAAAAAAAAATAAGGGAAAGAAAAACAGGTCCAGAGACTAATTTGATATTGGTCAGTGACTAATTTCCCCATCGCATCTGTTCTCTTTGCAGTGGTTAGAGTGAAGTATGGAAACGCAGATGGAGAATACTGCAAGTTTCCCTTCTGGTTCAATGGTAAGGAATACAACAGCTGCACAGATGCAGGACGCAGCGACGGGTTCCTCTGGTGTTCCACAACAAAAGACTTTGATGCAGATGGCAAATATGGCTTTTGTCCCCATGAGTGTAAGTACCAGTTTTTTTTTCCAATGTTTTGCTCCCTGATAGGTTGGTCCCTACTTGTTTTGTCCATCCATTCTCTTTGTACTTTCTCCAGTTCCTTTCTGGTAGATTTGGATTTACTGGTCTTTAATACCTCCACGTTATCTGAGCAGACAACATGCCCTAAAGAATCCCTTGGCGTAGATGAGTTTGTAACTGACAGCAACCCAAGGCCCACTCCTCTCCCTAAAACCACAGACACACTGAAGACATGCCAGAAGCACACAGGCCACCCATATACATCAGAGATGCAAAGGTTCAGTTTCACAATCCCAGAACTACCAACCACATTTTAGAATAAGGATAGGGCCAAACACTAAAGGACAGAAATCTCTCCCCATATCACAGGCCATTCCACCAACAGTTGCAATGACATCTCCTTCAATAGCAGCAACTGAAAAAGCCTGACAGTTCGGAAGGAACCCCATTAAGCCAAGGCTCTGTAACCTCACATACCAAGTGACCGATTTTAGCAACTGCTAGCCCAGGCTGCCTGACTGTGGGAGCCCTATTTGTGCAACGTGACACCGTTAGTGTCACAACAACCCCTTAAATGTCCTTTGACTGCTTTTCAAAATGAAAATGATTGAATTGTAAGTGGATGTCGATGCTGGTACAAAGTCATTAACAAATTGGTGCACTGCAAATTGATAGCTAGGAGGGCACTCATATGTTGAGAGCTTAGGGTTTTGTTTCAATGCCTGCCTTAGGAGTCTTACCCATGAATCAGCTTCAACTGCTCGCTTTAGGTACAGGAACAACAATGTATTTCAAAAATCATAACTCTATGTCAGCATCAGTACAAAAGGGGGTCTAAGAGATAAAATAATGCTGAATTTCTAGCTTTTTGAAATCTGAACAGAATCCTTGGTTTTACCAGCAATTTATTTCGTAATTGGACTTCTGGAAACACTCATCTGCAGATTAGACAAGCTATATGGTGCTGTCACGCAGACATAACTTTATATAAAATACAGATAATATGATAACACGTATCCTGCTAAACATCAGGAGCGTATTCATACTCTTGAAATTCTTGATGAACCTACTGGATATAAGATTTCAGCTAATTCATTACTGTACAAGCATTAATTTGATCTCCTAATAGCACACAGCAGGGAAACTCTAGAGAAACAATGAAGTATAACTGGCAGCTGCAGTGCTGATTTATCAGAAGAGAGAAGAGCAGAGAAGTGAAGGGGCTTTTAACCATTTGTTCCATCTCCTGATTGCCAGCTCCACTGCTGGCACCTGCATTCCTGTATGTTCCCCATACTGCAGTTTCCCACATCCATTTCTGCCCTTTGTACACAACCAGTTGCTATCAGCTTTTGGCAGCAGGCAGTGTTTCCTCACTCCTGTCACCTGACGTCCTTAGAAATAGTCCTACAGCATCACTAGAACTTCTGCCTGCTACCGCTAGGGCATAGCAAGTAATAGCAGAATTACGAAAAGGAACAAAATGGAAAACAGAGGAACTTCTGTTGGACACATGATAATCCTGCTTGGGACAACAGCGCTAACCTTATTTATAATGTTATGGCTACGTGAAGTAGGAGAAAAGAGAATGAAGATTGCTTGAAGAAAGTTAGTGATCCTTAAAATACAAAGATAACAAAACAAGACGGGGTCAGGGTTTTGCCAGGGCAAGAATGCACAAGCACAGCCTGACACATCCCAGGAAGCCTCAGCAAATAGCGTAAAAACACGTGTGTGTTTTAATATGCATATGTCAGTTAAGTACACATTTTTCTTACAGATCACAAATATGCATGTGTAGAAAAAGTTTGCATACCCTGTCTTCAAAAGTTCTTTGCTATCTCTGGTTTAGTGTTGTAGCCAAACACTAAACAGATGGGGAATTTCTCAAGTTCAGTTTCAGGATCATACACTTTCCAATATAAGTTCTTCTGTATTAGCATGGCAGCAGTTTGCAAAGAAAATCTGTTGTTTACTATAATCAGTCTTCTAGCCCTGCTATGATTAAAAAAAAAAAAAAAGTATTCTTTTATTCCCAAAACCTAACTGCTCATTACGTGTCACACCATGGTAGATTTCAGCTCTGGACAACAGCTATTTATGACTATAGCAGATAAACAAGCAGGGGTATGAACTTTTAACAGATGTCAATTAATCAAATATATATATATATATAAAATTAGCTACATCCCTTTCGGAACTAGCCTCTTTAGCCTAACATTTACTTGAGTAAATTGCACGCACACAACCACAGAATCGTTCTTTCCTCAAACTTCTTCATCTCCTTCGTTCCCCACATTTCCTCAACTCTTCCCTCTCAAAGGTTAAGCCTTCCAGCTGGACAAGTGCAAGGGTTTATTCTTTTAAAATACATTAAATTGTATCTTCATTCCTCAGATATTGTAGGAATGAAGCCCAGCTTATAGGTAGCTGGACAAACAGACATTCACATACCATGACTGATACCTTTGTAAAATCCTAGAACCATATGAGACAGAAAATGTGAGCAGTGAAGCACTCTCAGAGTTGGTTCAAGAAATTGGTGTTCCTGGAAATGCTTGTGTCAAGGTTTCTGAAACGGAACAGAAGGGTTTCAGCCTTTTGTTTCTGATGTAATTGTTTTGCAAGATCCTTGAGAAGTTATGCACAGATGTTTCTTATTAAATTCAGAGCAGTATTGTTCACTCATTATTCCAAGACTCCATTTGCTAACCCCTGCTAATAAATTCAGATAGGGAAGGATTTACATCATATAGCCTGCATTGGGGGCAACATTCCTAGTTGTCAGTGTTTGTTCCTCTGCCTTTTAATTCACCAAAGTTAGTTTCAGTTCTTCTCAGTATGCCACACTGCACATTTGGAAACATTTTCCTTAGGGCTGTGGTACTGTACCAGGCATTTCTAAAGTTAATCTCAGGTCTGCATCCTGATTTTGTAGCCTGATTCAACTATCTGCTTCCAAAGCAGAACAAGGGAAAGCAGAAAGTTACCCACCTACTACATGAGTCTTACGTAGATGTGTGGAACCTCTCCTTTGCCTTATAGGATCAAAGGACACTGAATCACTCTACCAAACTCCAATAACACCACATGGAGTTTGGGATCCTAACTTTTGTCCTCCAACACCTACCATCGCTGCTAACTGCCTAGCTCCACAGCCTCCCACCAAGGAAAGACGCCCACCCTAACCCTAACCAGCCGGTCACACATCACAGAGAGGTGGCTTGGGTTTAACCCAGCTTGCTTTTCCCTGTTCGGCCATCTTTCACACCAAGATGCAATCAATGCAGTAGGCTGGGTCAGACCAACTCAGACCGCAGGCATTATCCTGAATAGCAGCAACAGAAAAAGGCGTTTCCTCTGCAAGCCCCACAGACCAAATACCTCCCTTGCACTGGACACCCATCTCGCAGGCTGGCACTGCTGCTTGCCTGCTCCCAGGCAGAGCCCTCACCTCGCGCAGCTGCAGCTACCTCCACCCTGGGGCTGTGCTGCTGGATTTTGAGCAGCCCTCCAGCCTGAGGTTTTCTTGCATCGCAGGCCGCTGATTTTTCTGGGAAGAGCCACCAGTGCAGCTCACGGATTAGCAGTGTCCAGTCTGAATCTGCTGTCATGGCTGTAGAACTTCGCTAATTCCTAAATTGTTGAACTTGGAACAATGCAGAACAAGAGTCAGGCCCTTTTAAGATCTTACACGTCATTAAACCTTTTGTAATGTTTTGGGGGAAACTGATCTCATCTCCTTAATTTTTGTTTACATTAAAGCAAAGCCTTTTCCAGTTAATCAGGGAGCAGGAGGTGTCTTTGCAATCTTAAACCGCTGAGGTTACCATCATGACGTTACCTCAAGCAAAATTAAAAGTTGCCTTCTGACTGTGACTCAGAAGGACTCCTTGCAAAGCAGCCCGAGACTGACTTCTATATGGTCTCTGCAACTGAGCCATGTTTAAACCAATTCTAAAAAAAATAAGCCATTAAAATACAGAGTGGGCCAGGTCTCGAGCTGGAAGCAGCTCATGTGGTAAATGAGTCATCTAAACAGCTCAGCTTAATTTTGCCTTCCAAATCTATCATTTAAAAAAAAAAAATGCATTTTTCCAATCAGTATAAACACAATCCTAGTTAGTATGTTCCCTAACTTATAACAGAATATAAGAAAAATACAAACATTTGCAGCTTGTTCTTTGGGGAAGGCACAGTGTGTGTTGCAGTTACATCGATAGCACCTTTTGCCTAGAGACAGGACCTCTGTGGCTGCTTCCATATGAAGGATGCAGGATACAGAGTCTGCCAGGATCAGTTGCAAACTCACCCACGTGAGCCAGGCCTGCAGGGTCCAAGTCCTCTCTGTACTGGGGCTGGAACTTATTTCAGTAACCTGCTGGTTCATGTCCTTGATGCAGTGGCCAATTACTGATTTAAGTGGCAAAGGCAAAATGAATCAATCACTCATGCCACAATATCCCATTATCAGAACCATTCTCAGTTGCCCTTCAGCCAAGAAAGGTCTTGACTTTTTACTTATCCCAGCTCCCAAAAGTGAAGCCTGTTCCTAAACAAAGTCTCCCAGCAGTGCATCAGACTAAGCAAAGACGAAAACCCTCAAAACCTACACAAAGGCACTGGGGCTACAAGAGCTTTTTGGTCATCAGAAATGATAACACCAAAGTTATAAATAAATTAGTAGGCCTTCCTGCATATGTGTTGGGGTTTTAGCTTTGGATCTAAACTGGGGAAATGAGATTAAGATGCTCAGGGGGTCATCTCTAAAAAGGCCACTTTATGTGTTCTTTATACTGGGAATTCACACAGAATTGTTTCTTTTCAGGGTGCTGGTCTTAAATCTCAAGGCGAATTACCATACGGCTGTATGGAGCATTTTTTGGTGTCAGTTCAGTGCAGGGCCTGACTCATTTTGTTGCCCTGAGGGCTTCCTCCCACCAGCATGCGACACTCACAGACACTGAGGATTCCTGCAGGAGTGGCCAGAAGAGACAGGCAGATTCAAAAGATGTCAGAT
This sequence comes from Heteronetta atricapilla, assembly GCA_011075105.1. Classification (NCBI taxonomy): domain Eukaryota; kingdom Metazoa; phylum Chordata; class Aves; order Anseriformes; family Anatidae; genus Heteronetta; species Heteronetta atricapilla. Next base: position 6,820,212 of record CM021741.1, read on the forward strand.
GCTGAGACATCTGCATTTTCACATAATTCCATTTGGATTTTTTTATTTTTTTTTAAGCCAGTACAAGATTCTATCTGTCTTCCACTGGATATTCCAGAGAATTTACTAAAATCCCAAAACAGGTCCCAGAACTCTTGGCTCAGTCTAACCTATCCTTCTTCACCCCACCTGAGAGAACTGTGATTCTCAAGGGTGAGCCCTGGGGACCTGTCTGTGTGTGTGCACAAACAACACACAGCCCCTAGAAGACCTGTGGCTGCTTCAGCTACACTGGGGACACCCGACACAGCACAAACCAGGCGGAGCCCCCAGCATTCAGCTTGGTTGCAGGACTCCTGTTCTTCCTGTCTTGCTTATCTAGGGAGCGCCTGAGCCCAGCTGCATGGACTCTGGAAGCGAGAGCAAAGCCTAGGGGAAATGCCTCCAGGATATATCATCTGGCTAACTCTGCCATAAGCCAACATCTTAAAGAAGCAGAGAACTTAAGCACATGACAATTAGGAAAACCAATCTAGCCTGTCCATGGCTCTGTACGATGTTTACCATCCTAGCTAACATTCTGGCAGCTTAGATTTTCTTCATTCCCAGTTCACTTACAGCGAGGCATTCCTTTGTGTTCTTCATTCCCCTACTTGAGAGACTGTAACAGCCCGTCGTCTTGTCAAAGCATTTCCTTTTTGGTGTCAAATAGGGGTTTTAAGTGAATAGCACTGCACACAACACATACCTAATCACTGTCAAGACCTTCCCACGTCACCAGTGGCATGTTACGGTTCCTCGTGGATATCGAGCATTGGGTTCTGACATTTCGCCCTTTTGGTTTCCCAACAGCACTTTTCACGATGGGTGGCAACGGCGATGGGCAGCCATGCAAATTTCCCTTTAAATTTCAAGGCCAGTCCTATGACCAGTGTACAACAGAAGGCAGGACAGATGGATATCGATGGTGTGGAACCACTGAAGACTATGACAGAGATAAGAAATATGGATTCTGTCCAGAGACTGGTAAGGGGAATGTTGTTTGTGGAACAGTCTCATTTGTCATTGGTTTAAGTAATGAAAATTGAATTTTTTGTTGTTGTTTTGTGGTTTGTTTGGTTTTTTTTACACATACACCACAGCATGTAAAGGTCAATGAGTAAAGCAGTTTCCCCATTGGTGGCCAAAGAAAGTAACTAAGACAAGCAATCTATTTAAAGGATACTGCATGTAGCATACAGTACTACACCAGACTTACAAGGGATACACGGAAGTCCTTGAACTATAGGGATAAATATTGAGTAGACTACAATATGTTAATGGCTCTGGAAGTGAAATCTCATGTGACAGAAGAAAGCATGACTGATACTTTAGCTTATACCTGTCAATAAGTAACACTTAACATTTACATTGGAAAAAAGTGTAATCTTGTTCAGTATGGTAAGCTCCAGCTAACAGATCTGAGCAGCTCAGGAGAACTACGGGAAATTGTTTGCCCAGGAAAATAAAGATCTGCTTTCTTCACAATTGTTGATATTTTGAAACTTGAATTTCATTACATAGAAGAACAAAAATAATTTATAGCTTGGCAGGTGTTCGATTTAGGATATAGGCTATAGTTGTAGCTATTTAGCTGCTGCGGTTCTAAAATTGCAGCCTTTTACCAGAGGCAAGGCGCAGCTACGTTCATACATGACAGACCATAAACTTCAGCCCACTGCTGGCACAGAGGCCAGCTGAGAGCACACAGATGCACCCTGTAGTTCAAGTCTTCTGAAAATAGCCTGGCCATTTCAAATGCGGATTTGTATCAGTGTTTGGTTTCCTGTTAGTTCTGACATCCAGGTTTAATTTTAATTTTACCTTACAGATGATTTAAAAAATAGAAATATAAAGGATCAAATTCAATATAACTTGCTACATAGTAAGGAAGGTAAAAATCTAAAGTATGGTCCAACAAGCAGAAGAACCAATACATCTGGAATCAATACATCAGAACTCCTAGATAATACAGTCTCTATTACTGGAACAATAAAATGGTTTTAAGTTTTTTGTTTGTTTGTTTTTTTCCCCAGTATAAAAGGTTATTGCTTAAGGCAGCTGCGCTCATTATTTTCTGGCTTATTAATTAATAATGATCAATAAATAATAATAAATAATCAGGGAAACAACCAGCTTTACCTTTGTGCTGCGCTTCTGTACCTTCTAAGAAGACAGACCATAATTTGAAAGGAATTGTAATTCCTAAGTAAGTAATTCCTAGGTAATTATGATTTCTAGGTAGTATTCCTATTTAATTAACTCAATTAAATTAATTTCATATTCTTTGTGATACCTGTTTGAACATGTAATTTTTGATTTAGTTTCATGCTCTTCTCTCTAGAAAATATTTGTATGTGCATAAACACAAGTGTTTTTTCCTATATACTACTGCCATATACAACACAGCTGAGAAAGCAGTTGTGGGAAAGTTTTGCAAGTTTTTGCATTAGTATTGTCAAAAGAAAAAAAAAGCCACCCGATTTTATAAGTATTCCATGAGAGAATGTTTGAAATCATGTGCTTTGAAACTGTACCCTGCTGTCAACATAAAGCAGTTCCTCAGTTTATCAGGAATTTATGACATTTGGACTACTCTTCAGGACACTTTTTTCCTTGAAAGCTTGTACTCCAGTGGGACAACTACCAATACTCAGTAGCCCTTTAACCTTCCTGACAGTAAACCTACCACGGACCTTCCTGAGACACTTTCAAGCATCATGAGGAAAGGCATTATCAAAGTGACCCCACAGAAGTACTCGCTGTGCAATCCTCTTCCACAAAACACCACTAACTGCTTCTTTCTCTAAGCCGTGCACCTGAGTCCAGGGCTCATTCTCTTTGCCACCAAAACTAAAGGCAAGTTCATCGCAATGGCCATAGCTAGCCCTCTTTTCTGTGTCAGAGGATTTTGTTCTTCAATATTAGTTTTAATCATACTCCTTAGTTAAGAGGATTGCAAATTTTCTTTTTCTTTTTCACGTGTAGCTTAAGAGAAGATGCATCAGCTTAATCCTACAAAAAGGATTCCCTTCTCAATGTGTTTTCCTATCATTTTCCACAGCCATGTCAACAGTTGGTGGAAATTCAGAGGGAGCCCCTTGTGTATTCCCCTTCATCTTCCTTGGGAATAAATACGACTCCTGCACCAGCGCAGGTCGCAACGACGGCAAGCTGTGGTGCGCTTCTACCAGCAGCTATGACGACGACCGCAAGTGGGGCTTCTGTCCAGATCAAGGTAACTCCGCTTCTCGGAGCAACACAGTGGAAACAACACACTGAGCACAATGAAGGCATCACACTCCTGACAATTTCCTTCTCATACCTATCACTCCTTTCTGTTTATGGTACTTCTCCCCCCATATCTGAGCAGAACCCCTACATTTAAATGGGAGAAAAACCTTAACAAGTCACCCCAGGGCTCATCTGCCTGAAACATTAAGTTTCCCTAAAACTGCAGTGGAAGTGTATTTCCAAAATATAAGAACCAAACCCATTTTTTTTTTTAATAATTGTTTCTTTCATGACCAATTTTTCCCTCCAAATCCAAACTTCACAAGGACTACAGTACTTCTCTAATTATGCAAGAACGAGACTGATGGACAAACTAGGAACAAACGCTAAATGTAAAAAATGAATACACTTGTGACAGATATTGCTAGAAACGAAGAAAAATGTTTAAAAAAGAGAAAAAGAGAGAGCTTTATGTTATGGCTGTTAGTGAATATCAGTATTTAAAGTTATTTTCATTATTATCTGCCTTTATTTGTAACATGGATAAAATTAAATAAAGCAAAAGGCATTTTACACATCTACAAATAAGTGCTAGGTTCAGGCTTCTGAATATTTTCCTTTCTATTTTAGGAGGAAAATAAATGCCTTATTTCAGAGACTGATTGGACATAATTGATTAAAAGCCATCCTATGATAAAAGATTTTTTTTTTAATTTAGCATTTGGTACAACAGTGCTGATTCAGGTTTGTTCAGAGACAGAGGTGTACAGACCTGTTAAACATTTCGGTACCATTTCAGGATAGAAAAAGATTTGAGATCTAGATTGCAAGTTTAAATCTTCTGTGCTTAAAGCAAAATCTACGATTTGTTACGCTTCCTTTTTTCACAGAAGTACTAAGACAAAGTCACAAGTGAGGCTGTAGCAAACATCAGCTACAGCAGAGGTTTTAGACTCTCTCCACTGGAATATTTCTGGATGTATCCATGACACACATAATTAGAGGCTGTAATTACTAATTACTGCATTTATGATTAAGAGATTTTCCTGGATAGCAAGGAAAATAAGACCGTGACTAACCTGTGTGGTACATTTTTGACACAAAGCAGCTGATACTAACTCACTGTGTTACTCAGGATACAGCCTCTTCTTGGTCGCTGCGCATGAATTTGGCCATGCTATGGGACTGGAGCACTCCGAGGACCCGGGAGCTCTCATGGCCCCCATCTACACCTACACCAAGAACTTCCGACTTTCTCAGGATGACATTAAGGGGATCCAGGAGCTATATGGTAAAGCCTTCCTCAGCAGCAGAATTCAGCACAAGAGCACACAGTGCAGGTTGAGTTTGGGACTCAGAACTTGCAGGGGATTTCATACTGCCCAGTATCACAAATGCCACAGACATCCTATGGGTTCACATTATTACCAGGGCTCCTACTCCAAGCAAGTATCACAGTGTAAGGATAATGAGTCACCAAATTTACTGAACTAGCCCCAGAGCTCCCCTGATAAATATGCCCAACTTATAGATTCCAGTTCCTCTTGCCTCTACTAGGACAATGAAATATTGTGCTTTTCTCCATCCTGAAATACCCAGTGGGGGTGGTTTGGTCTACATCACCCTGAGCTTCCCAGATTGCAACTGTCTGTAAGGGGGGAAGGGGGCTGCTGCCCATCCCAGCTGGAAAAGAGTTCCCATTGACTTCCCACTACTCAGGTTGTACAGGCTTGTAACATCTGCATCAGGCTGTAACATCTGCAGATCATGTGTGGGAGATGATAGTTCTGTGTAAACGTATTTGGCAAGCCCCTGGAGAAGAAAGTGTTTTTATGCTGGTACATCTTTAAAATTCATTACTTTCTTCACAGACAAACTTAGTAAAATGCAAAGAAATAATTATGATTAAAGTCCCTTCCATTTATATATTTTCCACCTTCTAAAGGCAAAAATATACTACAGTCAATTAAGCACCCTAGGAAAATCCATACCATTTCTCTTTCTGTACTTCTCCCTTTTCTACTGAGAGATCTTCCTAATAGTAAGTGACTACATCCTACAGTATTTAAGACTTTAGAAATGAGATGAATACACCAAAATGATTACCACAAGAGAACTTTTTATCAAAAATATGATATATATCTTTTCTTTTTTTCCTCTTGTTCTTAGGTGCTTTAATTAAGACTGGGAATTGAGACATGGGCAGGGTTAAGTGAATTTCCTAAGCTTGCACAGCATATCACTGGGCGAGTTCAGAATTTAACCTAATTTTCTCAAGTCACACCTCAAAAACCAAGACAAAACTATCTTTCATGCCTCTTTGTAACTGAAATAACCCTTACACAAATTACTTTCTATACAATTGTTTGGAAAACAAACAAACAACACTTTGTTTTCTTCCATTCCTATCATCTCAACCCCACTACATGCCCATTGTGTTTAGTGAAGTAAGTCAGCCTGATGTCTAAGAAAAAGGCAAATGCCTCATAACAGCCAAAAAATAGAACAAAATAAAATAAACCTGATGGCAAAGAGCACATTCTAAAGAACACATTTTGATTAGTGATAAAGACACAGAGGCCACATACAAATTGCTCTAAATTTATCTTCATAACTTGCAACCACCCTTCTTTATCAGAATTTTTAATATTGAAGTTTTTTCCCCCTTCAAGCACCACCTCAGATTCATTCTCCTTCTATAAATTATGGTGAGCTCAGGGGGTACCCACCCGGCGCTGCCTTTCAGCCTCACAGGCTCTCTCTGTTCACCATTACAGAAGTTTCCACCGATGTCGAACCCGGACCAGGGCCAGGGCCAGGCCCAGGCCCACGTCCTACCCTTGGACCTGTCACTCCAGAGCTCTGCAAGCATGACATTGTGTTTGATGGAGTCGCACAAATTAGAGGAGAAACGTTTTTCTTCAAAGACAGGTAAGTGAGATAAATTGTTTACTGATGGGCCTCAAGTGGAGGAATCTGTCAAACCTATTTGGCCAAATCTAGAAAGTTATCATCGGGCACATCTGCCTTTTCTTCTGTGTGCTCAGGGATAGCAATGGGTCCTAATCAGCTCCTAGGGGAAAGAAATGGCAAATTGTGATGGTTTCTGATTTCTAGCTTCTGCCTACACTGGGATTGCTCATGCCAAGATGCTGTGACAACAACTGGGCTGGTAGTAGTTATAGCCAAGATCAGAACAAAATGCCAGTAGCCTCACAAAAAAGCCTGTTTTCATGGTATCTTCAGCCCAATTTTACAGATTAGAGAGCCAAAATTAACCTTGGTGTCACACTCGGCTGACTACTATGGAATCACACAAGGGTTGCAACCAGCTCAAAAGGGTCAAGTAGCTGGGAAAAGCATCCAAACTTCTAAACGCTTATGCAAACCACATCTGACCCACCTCCCCCTCAAATCCTTAAAGATTTATGCATATGTAATATTAATCACAAAATTAGCAATGGAAGAGATGCATTAGTCAGTCTATTGCCTGCCAAACAAGGATTCACTCCCTATAAAATATTTCCGGATGCTGACTGTAGCAAAAACTACAAGGATTGTAACTCAGCACTGGAAACCCCATTACTTTTGGTGAAGTAGGGCTCTGGAGGCATTGTCCTTCCTGATTTCATTCCATGTAGCATGCGATCCAGAGGAAAGTTTCAAATCTGACTGCAGGGAAACTTCTAATCTGAACTTGTGACAACACACCCCAAAAGAAGCATGCCATCCACAGCTAGTGGCAATAACCTCTAATGCCTCCCCCAGCAGAGACTGTATCGCAAAACCTCAGTGTAGGCATTTCGATGGCCTGGCCTGAAGAGGGCCTGTCCTTTTCCTGTGTTCCTAAAGACGCAATTATGGAAATCTGTCAGCAATCTTGTCCTTGTATTGTTTAATATAGGCAGAGTCCAAAACTCATTAATAACAGCGCTATGTAACTCACGGCTGCTGTAACAACACACCGGAGACACTGATGATTAGGATAGGGAGCAGGAGGGCAAAGGCCCCAAAGCAGAAGACACAAAAGTTTTTTCTTGTGCAAGAGCAGAGGTGTTCCTGATAGAACAAGGTGGTTGCACAGCTGCAGCTCCTTTGCCAGGGCCCTGTTATTGCCCAGCTGCTCAGCACTGAACAGCTTCTCCTAAAGACTATGAGACTTGGCAGTACCATGCCTGAGAGACACGGAAGTTCTTTCTTCCCTGCTATAAATCAATGCCCAACTTCAAATCATTTACCCTCAGTTGCTCTGAACGTTCTCCCAAAGCAACTGCAGATCTGGGCCCACGTTATGTTCAATGCATGTGCCCAAATCAAACATCTCCTAGCATATACCAACATAGGCAAGCATCTGAAGCTGATGGGCGTATTAAAACTCACCTCGTAATTGTTCCCAGACAGATTGTTTTGGATTTGAGGGCTTACAATCTGCATTGCATTCTTCGTGTTTCAGCAACACAGAAACTGGGACTATATTCTTCTAACTGGGAATTTTTAATGTTATCCATTTCTATTACAACCACTATGGGCAAAAAGGATTCATTCAGCATGTTCATGGGGACACCTGGGATACCTCCTGTGCTGTTCCTCTGGGCCCCATCAGCAGCGGGCCCAGATTGCTTACAACCCAGTGATCCTGGATCACTAGTGATGGCTAGCAATAGCCCTCTCTTGGCCCAGAAAGGGCCCCGCTGTACCAGCAGGTCAGCCTCGCAGGAAGCCAGTGCTGGCCCCCTCCACTAAGCAGTGCAGAGCTGGCCCCACCACCCTGGCTTAACAAGTTTGCCAAAAACAGTGCAAAAACTTCTGCTAGGATAGTCAGATAGCTACATTATTTACCTCATCTCAGTGCTTTGAAAAGGAAAAACACATTCTTAAAGTGATAAAAAAACCTTGCAAGTTCCACAGTATTCACAGCATCTTGATGTCCTTTTGCTCACTCGTGGGCCTTGATTTTCAGCCAGACCTCCACCTTGCTTCTGCTTTGGTAAAGTAGTAACCACGTAGAGCTTGATTTTGCAAGGAACCGTTTGAAATCTACCCCTAAATCAGCAAAGCAACTCGGTGTTCCTTGTAATCGGAACAAAACAGAGGTATTTCACATTCAGCTACAGTTGGTCGAAGAACTACGCAAATACTAAACCAATCTGTTCAAACTGGCTCATTCTCTACCCAACGTTCAGCAAAAGCACACAATTGTTTAATTGTTTTCCTCTGGAAGAGATTTGCCTGTCAGTCTTGCAGCATTCAAAATACCAGGGAAGCAACGTTATGACTCACTTTTGGAATGCAAAAAGCAAAATGTCTATCATGTCGTGTGACTTCTATGATTCACTGAAATGACCCCAGCATCCAACTGTCACATTACACAGCCAGAAGGAGCAAGTAGCAAAAAGGAGGTCAGATCAGATGAATTCTTCTAAAAAAATTGTTTTTCTCTTCCCCTCAAACCACATCTCAAACCAAAGAAATCAAAGGGAACATACACCCAGCAGTTGAGCCTTTCCACTGGGCATAGGATTTTCCAAGCAACCAGTGTCTAAATATGACCCACTGATTTGATCCCTTTACATAGTTGCACATAATCATAATAAATAATATAATGACATAGCTTATGTTAAAATAAAATATAAAATTAAAAGTATGAATTCTGTCTACAAACCTAATACTAAAATATAACCTAAATGACTTAAAACATTTTAATGTTTTCAAAATGAAATGAGAAAGCAAAATCAATTTCACCATTTCCTCAATGACAGGAGTAGGAATAAAAATACCTTTTACCCAATTCAGAAACAAAATAAAATTCAACTTTGACACAGCTTCCCTCCCTACAGAAAGCCTCAGCATTTTAACAAGTCCCTTGAAATGTGGGCTTCAATTAAAAAAAAAAAAAAAAACAGCCAACCAAACAAAACCTGTGTTCAAGTCTCCATTGACTCCAGAAAGTTTTGAATTCATGCAGATAGCAATTATTAGTGCTGGCTCAGCCATGAATCAGGTCCAAACTTGACTGAGAATCCCGTAACCTGGCTTTTCACATGAGCTTTTTTTCTTCTTCCTTTAATGAGCTACTTTTATGAATGAAGCGTTGGGAAAAATCATTACACAGATTTCTATTTCATATCATATTGGATCTGCTTTTTGGTCTAAGATGAGATGCACAAAATATATTTTATCATTACGCTTTACAGTGTTTCATGTATGCTGAAAAACTGGCACAAGTAAGAGCAATTAGCTAACTGCCCTATTCTTTGCCTCTTTTTTAAATGAAAATGATGGGATATGCTCAGAATTTTTTTTTTACATGCTAAAAATAGATTTGTGCATGCAAAATGAGAGTAAATGTATCTACTATCTTAATTATTAGTACCATATCAGGTTAAATTAATATGTATTTTTAATTAAGAGGAAAAAAAAAAGATGCACTCTGCCAGTTGCACTCTTCTTCATATCAAACAGTACAGATTATCATAACTCAGTATGCAGCAGCTAATTATACTTGCAAATGCATTTCAAAATGTTTTATTTGTCCTAGCTAATGTTGTTTGTTTCAAGTCAAATTTCTGTTGATAAAAACACAGCAATTTATTGTATGAATTTAGGATTAATGCTCCAAGTTTTAGGCAAAAGCAAAACTCAATTTCAGCTCCTGGGTTTCTCAAGCATTTGCTTATTCTAGGTAGGAACGAGTACTGACTATTTGCAGCCTGCAAAAAATAAAGTGCCAGTAGCATCTTGATCTTCACCAACATAACGGTGAAAGCTGTTTGACCTTATAATTTAATAGCTCCAGCTTGGTGGTATCACTATACTTAGTGGTATCACTAGCCTGCTGAGTTTCATTTATGACAACAGCACAACTTCTGTTCTTCTGAGGGCAAAAAAAAAAAGTTGTTTGTTCTACGGAGGAAGAAACTGCAGAGCTATTTTTAATACCAAAAGCCCTCAGCACAAAGCTCTGCCACTTAAAGATAATTACAGCTTTTTAAAGCTTAAATCAAATGATGATCCTACTTATCCATAAAGTAGCCAATAAATCACCCTTTGCATTTCTCTAATGAACATTTTTAGAGCTGGCGGTTCCTTTTACAGCCCAGCTCACTTCCAAGCAGTTTGATATACTGTTATTAAATCTGAACTTTTAGTCACTACAATAGCAATTGCTAGAGCAAATCATGGAATACAGATCTCTGCTTTTGTCAAACACTCATCCATCTGCTCCATACACAACAGCAGGAGAGCTTTAATAGTTTAAATGCCCTGTAAATGAGTTTATTTGTATAATCAAAGCACAGACTGCGTTTTGCTCTGATGCAAAAAGCAACGTGAACTCCAAAGCAATCAGTGGAAGCAATTTCATCTGCAGTCCAGCATGCAGCTCATCGTGTAACTGCTTCAGCAACACGCTTCTAAGTGAACAATTTGCCTTCCCAGTTGCTGTAGGAAAACAGTTGTAAGCGTGTGTTGCTGCTGATGTGGGCGCGCGCACATGCGTGCACGCGCACGTGGCCTCTGCCAGGAATGATGAGAAACAGATGTGCTGGTGAATTAGTTCATTGTAAATCCCGTACAATTTTGTGTTCTGCTCAGATTCATGTGGAGGACTGTAAACCCTCGAGGAAAACCCACGGGTCCTCTTCTTGTTGCTACATTCTGGCCTGATCTGCCAGAGAAAATTGATGCTGTCTATGAGGCCCCTCAGGACGAGAAAGCTGTGTTTTTTTCAGGTACTGGTTTTTAGCTTTAAAATGTAAGTAGTCATTTGCATAAGTGTTGCGTTCGGCTTGGTTTCCTCTGACTTGTAACTGGGCCAGGGCACGGCCTGCCTGGGAGCCAGTACAGCCGCTGGTAGGGGTGGCAGATCTCAAACGCCTTGTGCCAGCAAAGGCTGGGTCTAAAGGCTCTGACCAGCATTCGGCCCCATTACAGCTACAGCACAGGGGAGCCACAGGCCCCTGGAAGGACACATTGACCAACAAGCAGGACTAGACAGGGATTAGGACTTCAAACACAAAGCAACCCAACAGCAGCAGTGGGAGCTCTGTTTCACCCCGTATTTCTTCCTTTTCCTCTCATTTTAAGCTATTGTCTGTCTGCGTTGCTGGAGAAGACTGCATCCTTTTTTCCCATGCCTTCCCCAGCCTTCTCCTCCTTTGCCAGAGGCTGACTTCTGCTCTGGCTCCTCAGGACCTGCCTTGGTGGCTCACCAGCAAGGCCAGAGGCGGTCATGCTTGCCACCCCCGCAGGGGGGGAGGAGCAGGGGAAGGGCTGCCCTGGCCACCCTAAAGCACACACATGGTTCAGCTGTGCTGGCTGAGTTAGCAGAGCTGGGAGGCTGCTTTCAACATGACAGACTGAGCCAGCAAAAACTGGGCTGCAGTATCTCCTAAAAACATGACTAAACATCTCCAATCATGTAAAAACCATATGGCCCATGCTGCTGTACGTTTTCTGCACAGGATGGAAAAGAGTAATGATAATCTATTCCACATGTCTCTAAGGCTATTTGCTTTAGTTTACATGGGGGAAAGAAACACTTTAAAATGTTTTATTTCAGCCAAGTCAAAACACTTTCAATATTGCATATCCTATACCATCCTATATCCTATTCCATCTGCATCTCTCTCCCTCTCTCTCACCTCTGTCAGTCCCCTTGTTAAGTTTTCCAGAAAAATGTAACTCATTTGTTTAAATAAGAACTATCAAGCCATCAAAGATTGGTTTGAAAGTCACCTGAAACCCAGCTGTCTGAGAATACTTGTTGGCGAGAGCCACCCTTTGCTCCTGAATGATAAAACGGCAGCAATTTCACTTTTTTTTTTTTAATTTCTCAAATACTACCCTTTACACCTGTCTCATGAAATATTTGACTTTCCTTCCCACTAACTGTGTCACAGGATCTAAAAGACATCCCTTCATGAACAAATCTTTCCATGGTGTTAAGTGAATCCAGTTGGGATGTTTACTAAGTACAATCCCACATAAAGAACGCCAAATCAGACCATCTTCCACCAGCACATATTTGCAGAGACATTAGAAAATGTCATATGACAAAAGACAACAGACATAGGAACTCTGGGCAAAAACTTCCTGGCAATTGCTCAATAAAATCACTGAATAAAACAAGCCAAGGAGACAAATGGCTGAATAAAACAAATGAAGACTGAACACGAGTTTCTGCATTTAACCTTTAGGTGCCCATGTCTAGTTTCAGACCATCTTTGCCATACAAAAAAATTACCAATATTAACAATTTATTTTACAATACACCAAATGCTTATGTTTGTTTCTTTTGTGTTTTTTTTTTTTTTTTTTTTTAAGGGTAAAGAGCTGTACATTAGAAAGTCTCTGCCTGAGAGTTCAGAAAAATGAGACAGAAAGGACTAAAGAGGAAGTAAAAGCACCCTGAGGTGTTATATTTTAATGAGAACAAGCAACAATTAAGAGGCAAAAGAAGAAACTGTGATCAGAGTACAACTGCACTCCAGTGTTTCACAGATGGAAAAATACTAGAGAGTCTAGTAGTACAATTAATACAACAAAAATTCCCATATCACAGTACAAAAGAAGAAATATTCCTTGGTGTTTGATTAATAATCAGAGTTTGTTTTTTCCCTTTCTTAGGAAATGAGTACTGGGTTTATACAGCCAGCAACTTGGATAGGGGCTATCCAAAGAAACTCACCAGCCTGGGACTACCACCTGACGTGCAACACGTCGATGCAGTTTTTAACTGGGGCAGAAACAAGAAGACATATATTTTTGCTGGAGACAGATACTGGAAGTAAGAGGCGTAGAGGGGGTGGTGGTGGGATGTTGTTAGCCGAGCTTGTATCTCAAGGGCTGAATGTACATTCATGTGCAGGAGGAAGGAGTCGGACTCAGGGTTTCGTCCTCTGGCAACTAAAAATGAGGGCTGCTCAGACAGCACTGACAGTGGTGAGCGAGGATGCTGAGGCAGGGAAAAGGTTGGAGTTAGATTCCACAGTAGTGGGAATCTAGCATGTTTTTGAGATAACAGCTTGCTAGGGAAGAGGAGATCTGGGTGTCTCTGCCAGGTTGCTCACCACTAACAACCCATCCCTCGAGCTCTGCGTCCCAGCAACTGTCCCACATCAGTTCCAGGCTCTTACGAGGGGCAAGTTGTTCTTATCACTAGCTCACAACAAGGAGAAAGCTCTGAAAGGACTTCCAAAAAAAAAAAAAAAAAAGAAAGGAAGAAAAAGCTGATCATCAGTCACTAGAAGTTAGAAACTGACTGGATTGCCTTTGAAATTCTTTCACTAAGCCATCAGGTTTGAAGGCGCTGTTTGCAAAAGAAACACCAACCCACGGCTAGCGAAGCTCACTGGGGATGTGGGGATGACTGCAATCCTCTCGGCAGCTGACGTACCCGTCACTCACACATTTGCTTTACTCATAGAGTTGGCACTGAGGAGATCTGAACAAACCACAAGAAGTCTGTTAGTACTTTGGGAAAAAATCTTAGCTTCAATTTGTTTTGACAGTCTCTGCAAGCATGCTTCCAGTGCACAATCAAGTCTTAACTGGCAGGAAGACGTGGCACAAAAGATGATCTTAAAAAGAAGGCCTGCCTTGGTGCTTTGAGGAACTGGGCGAATTACCTCTGTGCTACCTATCAGAACAGTGCGAGACCAGAATGGAGACACTAACTCCTGCTGTCACCATCCGAGGTCTCTTCCAGGAACAAGACCTGTACTCCAGGAATGCTGCCATTAAGCAACAGGCCGAAAAAGTTGAACCACTCATTAATTGACAATTAGAGGAAAGTTAAAAAGCAGAAATTGCAAGAGAAATCTAAAAGATTTTCCAAGCTGTAAGGGTCCCTTCTGAGAGATGATCTATATAAAATATCAAAGGAAGTATCAGAGACATTGAGTCCATTTTATATGAACATTAATTTCATATTATTATCGAAGTGGATGAGTGTCTTTTTTATATCCTAATGGCTGTGGAGTCCTGTAAGTAAATAAAATAGCCTTTTACAAGTGCCACTTCATCATAACTTTCTTTCAATTACTTTGAAGACTCTAATCTCCTCTATAATTTAAAGGGAAAAAAAAAAAGAACTTAAAAGCTAAAGAACATTATTCATCTTGTAATGTCACAGAGACCATTTTGTTAAATTATTTCAAGTAGTTTTAATACAGCCCATTTGCAGTACTTCTGATTCCTATCAGAGCCTCCAGACTATGAGGTAGCAAAATTACTGGGCTCCTCTGTACCAACCATTGTTGTGATTAACTGCACTCCATGGCCTCCACGTAATTCATCATTCTAATCTCAGACCGTATCCTTATGCGTTCCAGAACGCGTGATTTATTGTTAGGAAATCAAAATAAGCTTAAGTGATTTCTGTATGTTTAAAGATGAAAGGAAGCTGTTGACAAATATTTGAGGAAAAGAATGCATCCCCAGCAGACGCAGTAACATCTAAGTATGCGCTTGTTTCATTTTATACAAGGACTCTGCCACATAGAATGAAAATAATTTCATACCATAATCCTTTCTTTGCTATTATCACGCTTGCTCTTAATGGATTTTTGGAAGCCTCCTCCTCTCCCTTCATCCAGGCCCAAGCTATTTTAGCATTATTATAACGAGACTGTTGAACAAAGTGAAGTTGTGTCAGGGAGAAGAAGTGGAGCCGGCTCAGATTCCACAGCTCAAATTTTAAAGCTACACAAGAAGACAATAAGATTTTCTTTAAATATCCAAAGTAATTTCAATTTATTATATAAATTGATTTTAACCAATCTACTGCTCAGCTGTACCAGTGTACCTTTGGATACAATCCAAGTAGTTTCATACTGCAGTAAGCGAAAAGTGACCCTAGGTGCCTACAGATGTGGAGAAGCAGAACACATGATCGTAATGCTTCCCTCATGCCAGCACTGGTCACAGAAGAGCTGTCTGAAGCCCGCCCTTTTTGAAGAGGTGGAGGTAGGGGGACTGAGGTCTCACACACTGAAGGCCTGCTTCAAGCATTGTCCTGTGTCACTGCTGCTCAGGACATCTCCCCTGCTCCAGCCCAGCACTGACTGCAGTCCATTCATAAGGAAAAGGGAGAAACCGGGCTGCTGTCTTGCTACTTTCCTCTGAACAATTAAGGACCTTGCATTTCTGGGACATTTATTCCCTGTGTATGGAAATGGAGATTCTGGATTACATGGGGGTGTGAAGAAACAACTCAACATCAGTCTACCTTCACCTTGTATACTGGGAAGCAGAATCAATGAAACAACTGATCATCTGCCAACGTGGGTGCATACAGGTCCACTCACTTTTAAAGGACACTGAAAACTAAATCTTAATTCCTCAGAGTTATGTGGATTAGCATCAGATGAGGTTTTTCCTTCAAAGCAGTGCACCAAAGCCATTGTGTTTTTCAAATAAATGCATACATTTTTAACATGCCATTTACCTCTTGAACATCACAAAGTGAAAAAGGACTGTGAGAAAGCAATAGTTTTTTTTTTAATGAAAAGTTAAGGGAAGAATTAGGGTGGAATTTGTAATTTAATAGCAATCCATCAATTACATGGACTACAAGTTTAACTTGTTAAATAAGGTGTTTTTTTTTAAATTGTATTAATTTCTCATTAAAATCTGTTATCTCCATATGTTGGTTGCTGCCTGAAAACAGTCACCTTTCCTAAAGCTATGTTCAGAATTTTAAAGTTCTATTTCTGGAAAATGTTTTGCTTGGCAAAAATTCAACGTAGCACAAATTGCAGTTCCAGAAAAAAGGATTTCACAGGGTTTTAAAGGAATTAGGAATAATAATAATTAAACTTAAACAATGTTACAGTCTTAGTTATCTTTTCTGTTCGATTGTTTTATATGGTCACACGAAGACTCCCTGAAAAATTATGCTAAATTTCTACATTAAATATAGATATGTAATGCAGAGATATAATTTGCTTCAGGTACAATGAAGAAAAGAAAAAAATGGAGCTTGCATCCCCTAAATTCATTGCGGATTCCTGGAATGGAGTTCCAGATAACCTAGATGCTGTCCTGGGTCTCGGTGACAGTGGTAAGCTATAATCTGATTTAAGTCACTAACAAGGTCTCTTATCTGTCTCCTGTGACACTTACTGGATACTTCAATTTCTTGTGGTCCGTAAGTAAGAGCCACAGCTGCTGAGATCTGCAAACTATTAGATCAAACTAACTTTCTGGACTCTCTCTTTTTCCATTGAACATCAGTTGACAAATACCCTATTAATCACAGCTCAAACTATTTTAAATGAAACTTCTACAGAATATAACCTCTCCTGGAATATTTTTATACAAATTAATAATAATAGTTTGGCTAACATCCCTTTTCACAAAGCTCACTGCATTTCAACCTGCTACTCTTCTTTATCGTTTACTTCCTTGATGCTGAACACTTTGCAAAAACTTAACAAGGCAAAAATCAGCGTTCAGTTGGATTTTTCCCCTTTTCTTCCTTGCTATTTTCTTAAAAATAGTAAAAGCAATAATAGGGCCATGCATGTCTCGCCAAAGTGTCTTGAAGCATCTTAGCGCTTTCCATTACTTTGTTGTACTGGCCTGGAAACCCACTACACAACCGTCAGGCTGTTATATAAATGAAGAGCTACCGATGACACAGTGACTTTGATCTCCAGATGTCACAGCCTCAGATCTGGGTTTACTTTAGTTTTCTGATTTGAGCATGGGAAAAAAAATAAAAGTCAGCCTCCTGGAAAAAAAATTATTTAGCTTAGTTTAAAACAGTGATTAAAAGGTCTCCAACCACCCCACGCCTGAGGCACAAGACATCCAGCACCAAAGGCTATGATCAGGCGGTCCCTGGTGCTTGAAAATTTCCCAGCTTCTAGCCTGTTCTGTATGCTGTTCAGGATCTGCACGCAGCCACAGCACCATTTCAGCATCCTCCTGCTCTAGCACAGCAGGAACTAGAGTATGATATTCACCTCGATCACAAACAGGTGGTTTTTTGCTCTGTTTTTTTAAATAATAATTAAAACAAAACAAAACACACTCCTAGCAACTTCAGCTGAGGGGCTGGCCCATGGCATGGCCTCATATTTTGCACAGAGATATGTGTAGAAGTCTGAAACATCGCTAATATCACGTAAGTCCCAACTTGATTACTGTTTCAACATCAATTTTGCCAGCAAATATTTCTGCCCAGAAAATTCTGGCTCACAAAATGGTAAAGTGACTTCAGGTTCTATTTAGGACAAGACCTTTTTGTTCTCCACAATGGGAATTTCTGTTTATTTTTTAAATAAAACTTTTTTTTTCATGTGTGCAAACCCTTCAGGAAAAAGCTCTTATGGTTCATTAAGCTCTGTGAAATCAAACAGAGAAGCTTTGGTCAAGAGTTCTGCGCTCCATAATCTAAGCATACTGTTTTATTTACCTTCACAGGGTACACCTACTTTTTCAAAGACCAGTACTATCTACAAATGGAAGACAAGAGTTTGAAGATTGTTAAAATTGGCAAGATAAATTCTGACTGGTTGGGCTGTTGAACTGTATGAGATATTAATAACCAAATATTTACTTTTTTGTTATATGCCTTATCT
Source organism: Heteronetta atricapilla (assembly GCA_011075105.1). Classification (NCBI taxonomy): domain Eukaryota; kingdom Metazoa; phylum Chordata; class Aves; order Anseriformes; family Anatidae; genus Heteronetta; species Heteronetta atricapilla. Next base: position 6,838,052 of record CM021741.1, read on the forward strand.
GTAATTAGAAATAGGTCTGAATGCTAATTACTGGACCAGTCTGGTACTGGCACCAAAACATTAAGTACCAGTACTGTACACATCAGATAATTTAAAAGTGTTTGCCTCCTCAGTATACAAGAGATGTTTACGTATATATTCTGGTACAAGTTTTCAGTTTTTCGTGCTAATAATAGTAATGCTAGTAACAGAACACCCATCGTTCTTCATTCCCCTGGTGCTTAAAGAAAGCATTGAAACCATTGGAGACTGGATCAGGCCCCTGTGTTATCTCACATACATCCCAAATAGCCTCAAATGAGATGTACCAGCAGTGCACTTTGATATATATATTTTTTAATACAACTCTTTTATAAATAGATGGTTTGTCCTGATGTTTCTCACCCTCTTGAGAGTTTGATCATTACTTCCATTTATTTACATAATAATACAGAAAGACTGTCAAAGGCACAGGTTGCCTCGGGATTTGATTTGTATTGATGCATGATGGAATCATGGCAAGAAACTGTATTAAAGTATTGTTTTAAAGTACTTTTTATTTTAATACCGTAGTTAAGTTTAGCAATTTGCTTCATGCACTTTGTTACTACTCTATAACTTGTTTATATGGACAGAAGGCTCCGATTTTTGAAGTCAATGAGTTATACATAAAAGCCAAGTATTATTGTTTAACTTTTTTTATTTTTCCATTCTCTCTAATACTGGGTTTTTGTTTGGTTAGGTTTTCTGCTTATGCATTGGGCAACAGAAAGTGTTCTTTTCCCATTCGATGGAATGTTTCTCATTTAAAAACAAAACAAAAGTGTCCCACACATGAAGTGCCAATGATACAAATAAAATCAAATTACACTGTCAACATTTCTCATGGCCATGCTTTCTCGTATCATCTGGAATCAGAAATTCAGCAGCATGTTACACTGGATCCCTCAAAGGAAGGGCAGTATTACCCCAGTATATAACTGTATACTGGACTTATTTAGAAAGCTGGGTTAATATTTCTATTTGTCTAAGATGGAACGGCAGCAGCTTGCATTAAAGAGATGATATGGCCCCACATATCATAAGGTTGGAAAAGACCTCCAACACCATCTGGCCAACCATCCACCTACCACCAATATCACCCACTAGAGAATTGTCACCTGGATGAATCACTACTTCTGCCAAAAGAAAAGCTGGATATCTCCCTTCTGAGTATCCTTGTTCCCTTCAGCCACCATTAACTGCCTTCCTAACTAGTCCTGCACTACAGTCAACAATGTAAGGCATAATAAATCAGAGTAATTGTATCTGCAAAATGCTAGAATTTCCATTTTTGCAGCCACCTGGCGACCTTCTCAGGACCACAGAATCTGGCAACCCATTGCAGGGATGTATGGTCTGCCACAAACATCTTACACCAGTGGCGCAAATACTCTGTGTTCGGGACTGCCAGGAATTCCTCCTGAGTGTTGCAATAATTTCAACCCAGGGAATTTAAGCACTTACTGCTTTAAGCATCCTCAAGTAACCACTCCTTCAAGACTTTTGGGTTCTGTGTCAAGACTGCCCCAAACTGCATGCTCTAACATCTGTATTTAATACAAAGGTTTCCAAATATTGATATACCAGAAGAACACTTGCAATGGGTCTTTCCAGCTCTGAACTTGCTAAATCACATTTCTACTGATAACTGCACAAGTTTCCTGTTCGTCTCCAACTTACGTGTATGTTGTGCAATACTGGCCAACCCACCAGCAGACCTTCTGCAATAATAAGACTGTACACCTACAAACCTCCACACATCTGGTGGGTTTTAAAGAGTTCTGCACAGCTTCTTGTTTTGATCTTGCCTATGTAAGTCCATTCCCAAGTGGCTACATCACTGTCAGAAAAACAGAAACAAATTTTCTATCCTTAAACCTACTCAGTTCTTCTTTCAATTCAGTTTCAGACCGGCAACATTAAGCTTATCATAGGTCATTTGTAAACACATCTGTTTCTGTTCATGAACTGTTACATCCATAGGTGACAATCACACAAGCTGGAAGAATATACTGACCCTTCCCATTAATCTTCCGTATTTGACCACTGAAATGACAGAAGTCACAAAACATCCTGAAAAAGTCCAAGGGTTTCACTTCACTTGTGGACAGCCACTTTTAAAAGTCACTGTTGGAACCCTGACACAACCTGCTCCGCCTCCCTCACCTAGATCTCACCTAGTCATAATCATGAAGAAGTAGCTCTAAACTTACTTCAAAGCATTTTCCAGTTAGGGATGCTGTTTCTTTTTTTTTTTTTTTTTCCCTACAACCAAAACTCCAGAAATCATACATTTCCTCCCTGATTCTGTAGCTCTTTGTAGTGAGTAAGCCATGAGATAGAAGGTCCTCTTCCAAGCAGCTCTGCCTCTGTCCCACACCAACCCATCCAGCTCACTTCCCTGTTGGACCTTGGAGCTGCCCCATCCCTGTAGGCTTTTCTGGAGGTCCCTGCACTCCTGGCTGAAGCTGATCATCCTCACCTGCTCTCTTCACCTTGCTGTAGCACTGCAGGACTGTGCCCTTGGCAGTGAGACCACTGCCCCTGCCTGCCATGCTGCCACACCACCCCTTAGCCTGTTCTTCCTGCCCTCTACACTTCTCCTAAGACACTGTCAGAACTGAAACAGCATTCTCACCCCTTTTGTTTTTTTACAGAGAAAGAAACAAATGCTAAAGGTATTATTTTTATTATTATTATTTATTTTAAATCTAAGTCCTGTAAAACCCCAGCACAAAACTGTACAAGCCCGTTACTGAACTTGCTCTGCTTCCACATTCCTATTAAATGGAAGTCAGGCTCACTTCAGACTCTTGGTGTCGGGGAGGCTGCACACGTGCTGCACAGGGGCTCGCTGCGGCCTGGATGGAGCTGAGGCACTCCTGCTCCTTCAGCTGAAGGAAGTTTTCTACCAGCTGTTTGCAGGGCAGGCTCCATGCCCTCAGCAGGGCAATTCCACTAGAGTAAAGGGCAGCGGTTTGGTGACCACTCTGTCACAATACATATGAGGCAGCCAAGGCTCTAACGAAACACCAGTCTGAACACTGAATAGAAACACCAGGCTGAGCTGTGAGTCATGCTCAACAGCTTGTACCTCACTAACCCTCTGGTTTTGTTAAAAATGCATTTTCTTCCTGCTATTTTGCCACGACTTCACAAAGCAGTAGTTACTCATAAATTTAAGCAATTGACAGCAACTGTGCTGTTCTTTGAATCAGGAGGAAGTACGTCCTTTGGGCCCGTTTTAGACAAAGTATTTCTAGTTACCAACACAGACGTGCATGCTTTTAGCAGCAAGGACGGGGTGAAGGAACATTCGGCTGCTTTTGGAAGTGACTAAGCCAACACATGACCAGGCACCGGGCTCCGGGGGATCTCCGCAAGCGCAGAGATTTATGCCTGCAGGGCAAGCTGTCTGCTCTGCACTGGTTATGTGGAAAGCTCCTCAGTGCTAAGGTATTTCAAGGTAGTGAACTGTACTAAGGGCAAAAATACAGAACTGGAACATACTCCCCAAAATAACAACAAAACCCAACACCTCGGAGACCACCACAAAAATAGGGCAGCAGCAGGCAGACTTGGAGGCATCTATAGCTGCCAGCAGGGTTTCTGCACACCAGGCCTGTCAGAGCCACATGCCGTTACTTGTAACCCGTCTCCCTCTGGCACTGCCTTTTACAAATAGAACTGCAAGCAAAAAATGGCATCTTTGGGTAAATTCTGAGATGTACATTTGCACAGGATGGCTAGGATTTCAGGCACAGCTGGCAGGGAAGCTGGCTGCCACCCCCCTCCCAGTTTAACAGCAAGCCCCTACTTACAAAGACATGGTCTCCACTTTCCCAGCTATATGGCATTCAGTATAAACCAGACAATTCAACAGCATTCATTCATTCTCATCATTACATTAAAAATGTTTGGGGTTTATAGTAACATCTTCCATTAGTCTTTTCTTAATGGAAATAAATATCCAGAAACTCACTGTCTCAGAGCTCCTTAATCTAATGGAGAAAGATATGACCAGAATCTGAACAAACAACAAAAAAGCACATTAGAGCTAAGAATAATAAAGAAGAATGACAAACCTGGGTACCAGGCTACCAAGAGAAGTCAAAGTTTTTCTTTTCTTTTCTTTTTTTTTTTTTTTAATATCTTTAAATCAAGACATTATTTTATTTGGAGAGAATTTTTCATTTAAACAGAGTATTTCTAGCATGAATCCAGCATAACTTGGAAAAAAACGCCTGGCCTCAACAGTTGGATACTGAATTTAGTGAATCAATGGCCTCTCCTAACTTTGGACTGTCTTAGGATATGAAATTACTTTATAAATACATCTTTAAATTATATAATACATTTTCAAAATTATGTATTAATATATACCTGCATGTATACATGCACATTGGCTATACTACAGTGTTTTATTTTATATTAATAGGATAACATGAATACTTTCATTAACTGCATGCTAATCAACCTTAATGACCTGCTCAGCACATAGCACTGGATTTTCTCTCCTCCACAGAACACACGCCATGCTGTGTGAAGGCCAACAAACACATTGATACAGCCACAAGTACTGGGTCTGCACTGAAGGTGATCCTTCTTGGTGGCGCTGCTGGAGGTAACAGTTCACAACTTCAGGCTTCAAGACTCAGTAGTTAATCTGCCCATAGCTGCACTAGCTCAATGAGTAATAGCAACTTCTGTGGCAGCCTAACAAGCCCTGGGAAGGCTTTACCCACATTGCCTGATGATATAACCTCAGGACCATACTTTCATCTCTTTTTCCAAGTCCCTAAATTCCTGTTACACCTCTAAAGCTGTGCTTTAGCCATCCACACCCACGCTCAAGCTCTAGCAGACAACCAACAAGCCACTCTGAAAGGGGAGGGAGGAATAAAAGGCCGAATATCACTCCAGTTCTGCATGTCCCTTGCAAACCCTGCTGCAGACTCTGCCTGCACAATGAACTGGAGGGTGACAAAGAGCAATCTGTTGAGCTTTCAGCCATCCGTTACTGCCCAGCGCTTTCCTCTGGGACTTCTCAGAACTGCTCCTGAGTGACTAACCCACTTTGCAGTTAAGAATTCCCTACTACTGCCAAAATAAACATAACATTTTAAGAGGATAATTGTTTTAATTTGTATTAGCCTGGAGCTTGGCAGCCTGTCCCTGGAGTCATTTGGAGGTGCCCTTCTAAAAGACAGGAATTCACAATATTAACCTATCCAAGTGGGCTTGTCTGGGGGGGGTCTGTAACCACTGCTTTAACCCTAGACCACTTCACAGCTTTATTCTGCCTTCCCTATGCCCCTTACAACAACCATAATGCTGCTGCCAGAAGGGCTGAAGCTGGAAAGCAGCTTTGTACTTTGTAGTTGGAGGCCAGGCAATGATGAAGACCCGGCACCCCCGCAGCAGCAAGCTGCTGATCACCACGAGCCAAGGAATTAGGAAATTCAACCGCAGGTCTCCCATCCAGCGTCACATCACACATGCAGTTCAGCCACGAAGCCATGATTTCTCCTCTTGCATTTATAATAGATGATTCTGGCTACTGCCTCTCTCTATTGCTCCCTTTTTCAAGTCCCTTAATCCAACTTACGCTGCAGCAGAGTTCACTGCCTCAGCAGCAGCTGACCATAGTATTGGGCAAGCTGAGCTGAAGCAATTCACCAAGAGGCAAGGCAAGTCAGTCTGCTTTCTGCCTGGGGTCAACACTCTAACTGTCGAGCCAAGTCTTCTAAGAGAGAGCGATTTCTCATTATTTGAGGACAAGGCAACTCTCATTACATTCTCCTATCTTTCATTTCCATGGTTCTCTTTTCCATTAAGAAACCGAGCCCTTTCAAGGCTACTGGTAGTTCTCTTCAACGGCTCAGAAGTATGAAGTAGGATGACTTACCCTCAAAAGCCTTTTTCTGTGGTTTCCCATGTGGTCAAAGCAGTTTGTATTCATGTTCTTTTAAAATCCTCAACACCACTTTGTAGTGCTCTGTTCTTCCTGAATGATGCCTTTCATCCATTCTCATATTTAGATGCCCTTCCAGGGAGCACTGCGTGGCATTCTCAGTCCTCTCTCTCCTCTATCATTGATTACAGATGTCTAATTATGGCTTGATTCTATGCTCAAATAAGTAAATTCCAGTTCCTCTCACTTCCACACAGCATTTTGAATCTAGGAACATCCTGAAGCTAAAGGAAATAAGTTTCCAACCCAAAGGTAGGACACCAACATAACAGATCTTCAGCTTCCAGGTTTTGCTTTGGCTCTTGCTTCAAGCACGCCCTTTGAGAAAATGCATTTCAAAGGACTTGTGGCCTTTACAGATTTTGTTTTGGTTTCACTGCACTTTCATCTCCTCTTTACTCTTTTGTTCTTTTACCTTTCTTTCTAATGTAAAGAACTGGACACTGGGAACAAAACCAGAAGCTGGCAGGGAGGAGCTGGTCATTACCTGTAAGTTCTGAGTTCAGACCCACTCTAGGAAACAAGACCACAACAATTTTGGGAAATAAGACAAGTCACCTTCAAACAGTTTTATCTGCAGACACAATTTTTGCACATAAATTCTGCATTGCAGACAGAATAACTGAGAAATTAGGGGCAGAAATTATAGGAAAGGGAGATTCTGCGCTACATGTGCTGTATTTTCATTTTTACTGAACTCACAACAACATTAAATAGAGCTTTTTTCATTTAAATCTCAGAATCCCTTAGCTGTCCATAAGTCTACTACATACACTTCTACTTTTCAGTAAGAGCTCAGAATAAGGGAATTTTATCTATATGTATTAAAGCCAGAAAGGCCATGTAATAGTTTTAATTGCAACTTTTTATTTTATTATATATATATTAATTAATGTGATGGTATTTATGTATATTTATATTTCCATAAAACATCATATAACAGCATGAAACAGAAATTCACAGTGGGAAGTGGACACTTGTTATGCAATGCAAGGTGAACAGACAAAAGAAGCGTCTGTATGTCAGAAATCCTGACGTTTAAAATAACCAAGAGAAGTAGCGTTGCAGGAATAGGATAAATTAGGTAGCATAGGGCTTAGATGTTTTTCTATCTAGATCTCACAGAAAATCTGCTACAGACATTGGAAATCAATAGCACATCACAGTTTAGATCACATTCTGAAATATTTAGGAGCCAAAAAACTGCAGATTAGCCTAAGCAAGACCAGATAATCACCTCCTGCTTAACCCCCTAAAGCATTTTTAAAAGGCCTGGCAGGTGTCTACCCACATCATTTTACCATGGTATTTGGGGGTTTTATACAAAATCACACACACACTGATGTGGTTGCATTAAACTGAAGGCTCAAAATAGTGTTCTTTTACATCCTTTTGAAAACTATTTACTCTTCAACATAAACTGATGCTTTTTGCAACAAGGTCATGCTCCCAGCAGGTACTCTTCATTTTTATCTACTATAACCACAGCACATCTTACAAACAATTTGGTGGCAAGCATGCTTTTCTGAAATACAACCAGGCATTTAATTAAAAAAAATTAAGCCTGAAATCTATAAAATTGTCACATGAAAATCACAGATGAAGTCAGCACAAAAATGACAACTCCAGAGCTTCAGATACCCTATTCAGGGTCTGAATCTCTACTTCTTCACGTTACAACCCCCCGTGACTTTCAGGGGTGAGAATGTAGTAAAGAGACGGATTGACTGTTCCCAGGGGTTTGCACCTGAGGAGGCGTGAGCACTTCCAAACAAAGATGACAACATTAGATACACACAGATTTTAGCAGGGAAGTAAAGAGTAAACTCTTTACACATAAATTAGCTCAAAGTTACAGCACTGTGAACATTTCAGTGTAAATCTTTTATTCTGTACCTCTGCACCCGTAGATATAACCATGCACTCGTGTACCAACCCCATCTGAAAGATACTTGCAGATGGCATTCTTATCAGGTTACCTTCAGCACAATAAACACAATTGATTTTTCCACTGTGTTAGCAGTTCTTCACTTTACATTATTGAAAGCCACACTCACCAATACATCCCGAAAGCTATTAAACATGGATTGGTTATAATACTATCAGATCTTTATTCGCCCACAAAATGAACACTGCAGTGGATTTTAACCTGTTGAAGGCTTTCAGGGCTAATAACCAAACCCTGCAAAAGCACTCAGTCTGTTTTCACATGAGATTAAAATGGGAAACAGCTAGACAGGCAGGGTAAAACTCTGCAGGCAAACTCTTGTCCAAAGTGGGAATCTCACCTGGTAGTACTGCCAGTGCTAAATAAAACTATTTGCACTCACCAAATGACTTCAGAGAACTTATTTGCACTAATTGTCAGAATACATGACTCCAGCGTTTAAGCCTGGTTTCAATTAGGGGGAAAATCCCATAACTCGATTCAGGAATGTGAAAAGTTCCTGCAAACACAGGAAAGAATATTCCTAAAATTGAGAGGTTTGTGGATTTTGCAACCTCACAGGGCCCCTGTGTGTGAAAAATGAAAATATTTCTTTTTAAATAATTCTAGTCCTTGAAAAGTTCTGCTCCATGAATTCTAGCCATGCAAAACTGGATGTGGTCTCTGGAAATTAAAACTATCATTATAATAAACACTGCTAAAACACATTATGTTTCTGGGGCACACTGGCAGCTTTTAGTGCTTCAGAGAAAACTGTGTCTCTGTTCAAGGGTTGCTGCACACAGGCAGCAAAGTCCCGAATTCACGGGGAATTTTTCTTTTATGAAGCTGAAGTGGTTGAGAGTCAAGGAAACACATTCTTTCTCACCTTTTTAAATCTTACAAGTAAACGCTAAGAGATGAGGAAGGTGAATTAGTCTCTTTGGAATATTTCATTCCTCCTCATTAGTATTTTAATCACTGCTGGCAAATACAATGCTCTGTGGAACCTGAAGGGCTTAAGAATAAACACGTTACATCCTTTTAGGTGCTCAGTTTTGAAATTAACTTCATCTTTTTTCAGGTGTTGAACTGGCCCTAGTTTCTCTACTTCAGAAATTAAAGATCACAATTAATACCTTGTCTGTAAGTCCATCCTGAATCCTACCTAAACTCTTTGCTACCTATGTGCACAGATCTCTCAAAGCAGTAAAAGAATCCAGACTCCCAGCTCCACATCCCTTCCTCAGGACAACACAGCCCCACAGGAGAAGCACCTTCCAATGTTTCCTAATCAAAGTTTTATGAGAAAAGAGGCCCTCCTGAGCTTCAAGCTCTTTGTGGGAATACGCTGCAGTATTACAAAAGGGAAAAAGCACCCCAAAGAGAGTAACAAGAAATACACTGTTGTTTTCAGGTACATCTGGAATGCTACGTACGCTATCTGTAATTAGCAAACGCCTCAGAATTTCTGCTTAATTTTCTTTTTGAGAAAATACACCACTAAAATTAACTGCAGCAGGTAAAGAAGTAGTTCCCAGAAACAACGACTGTTCTAATACCTGTATCTTTACAGAAAATGTAGCTCCCTTGCTCGCCAATGCTAAAATTATTATGAATCCTATTTAATTAACAGAGTATGACCTGAGTAACTGGGGCATGAGCTGAGCTGCTATAGCCACCACATGGCCCACTGTGAAAATGCCACAGGAACTTCTGCAGAAATTGCAGTGGAAGTAATATAACAAGTTCACGCGACTTACACAGCCCTGCTTTCTCCCAGATTTGGAAACAGGCAGCATCCTCCTAGACCCCTACGTACAATCCCAAGGTATGCAGCTCATTCAGAAGGGTATTTATGAAGTGTGGAAGCAAACTAGAAGTGTTCCTGAAGTTCAAGGTGAGAAAAGCTTTTGCAGTGCAGAGAAGCAGCTTTACAATAATTGACGGGTTTTAGAGCAAGCCGAGGGAGAGTTATTGCAGTTGACACAGCATCGCTTCTAGCTTGGTTTTATTTCCAGAGTCAGCAAACAGGCTGTCATATACAAACACTTGGAAAGAGAGAGCAATGCTGAAGCATTTCAGTTTATGTAAGGTTTTCAGATAAACCAGGCTGCCGAGTCCAGTAACCAGACAAACAATGCCACTTGCAGGCTGAAATGAATCACTGCAGCAGCCACCCTACAGTGAGCAGTAAGGAAAAGCACCTTCATCAAGGCCAAAGCCACACTCCCCCCCTCCAGCAAACCCATGGCCCCAGAACAAGCCTGGGGACCAAAAGCAGCCCAGAAAGTAGCTGCATCCCTCCAAGCCCTCATGCAGAAAGAGAAACTGCCAAGCAGGAGGCTTACAGGATTTTGTTCTCTCTCTGTCACTTACTATGGGGGTAACACAAGCTATTCAGAAAAATAATGGGTATTTAAAACAAACAGAAAACATATTTTTTGGGGGGGAGTAAGTGTGAAAATGCATTTGCAAAGGCATCTCTTTTAAGAGAGGAAGAACTCCCGCTATCTTCCATGACTCTGTCATATACCCACCATTTATACTCCATACCTAAGTAGGGGAAGCTGCTTCCCTGAGTTTGTCCCTCTCTCCTCCTGGTTTCCTTCAGGCTCTGCATTTTAGCAACCAGCTCTTCCAGCAAGGCAGGAACGTCATCCAAAGCTGCACAGCCCTCAGCCGGGGGGAGAGCGACTGAGGCTGGTTCAAGGCATTTCCTCATTGCAGGAGGTGAGTCCCCCACAGTAATTCCTGCCAGTCTGAAGAGCAAAGATCGTCTTTATAGCAGCACAGTGTGCTGCCAGTAAACCGCTGCTCTGGCCCACATCTCAGCAATGTCTCAGCCATGCACTATTTATACGAATAATGGGTTGGAATATTTGTTCTTCCAGCCACACACATTGTTAGACTTCGTTTTTTGAACGGGCACCACCTGAATGCAAGTTTCAGTGGTCATCTTATTGTGATTCTTTATGATAATTCAACATATTAAACTGTTTATTTAACTCTAAAATTCTGTTTCCAAAGTAGTTAGGGTTTG